>JAKSZU010000021.1:13217709-13817709 GCA_026018925.1 Tupaia tana
GCTGGAGATAATACTGGTTGAGGGGGCAGAGCTACTGGAGCCCTTGAGGGTGGCATCATTGGGCCTGTGGCTCTGGGCATGGTGTGTATGGCATGTGGTGACCACACTAGATAAGGGGGCAAGGCTGCTGGTGGTGGCTCCAAATGGTGGGAGAGATCTAAAGTCCTTGGTTTCTGAGGGTAGAGCTCTGGATTCCTCAGTCTCTAGAGGGAGGTATCTGAATTCTTCAGTTTTGGGGTGGAGAGTATCTAGAACCCTATTTATGGGGGAAAGTCTTGAGGTCCCAGCCTCTGGTGACACCTATATCAATTTCCCAGGTCTCAGGGATGTCTTTTCACACAATGGTGCACACCTTATTTCTTAGAGTGCAGGGTAGTGCATGGGCTCAAGTGCCAGAGTCACTGCTGCATCATGGGGCTTAGCCACTGATCTGCCCTGCGGCCTTTTGCATGGACAAGGTGAAGTAGAAGCAGGGCCTCGGGATGAGGAAGGTCAGGATCCACTGACCCCCAGGAGAGATGCACTTCAGCTATGGTTCTGTTCCCAAAATGACTCGATTTCATTGGCTCATGCTCCCATGGTGGGGGATGTACCTCACGTGTTCCTTTTCTGGGGTAGTATACCCATGAGGATTCTGGGCAACTCCGCCTACTGGGTTCAAGAACTGTGATGACTTGGGCTCTCCTGAAACCAGGACTACAGGTTTCCACGGTGGTAATAGGGGCTTCCAGGGATTTTCCACCCACTTTCCCCCATATTGGGAGTTACTCTTTGATTCAAGTCTATGTGAGCTACTGTGTCACCTCCCTCTCTATGCTTCCATCCCTATTTGCTGTGCCTCAGATATTTGTTATTACTACCTTGCTATATTCTGGTGTCCCTTCCTCACTCCTTTATTTGAAGTGTAGCTATGCATTTGTTACTTTGGTCCTTCTCTATGGTGAGGAAGTGCATTGGGTGTCTTTAGTTAACTCTCTTCTTCTTGTCACTAAGTAAATTTTTTTATGTCGTAGGTGTTTGATTTACTAGGGACACTTTTTTAAAATTTATTTATTTATTTATTTATTTATTATTTTTTTAGAGGTTTTTGCTATAGGGCGCATGCGCTCGCCAGACAGACAGAGAGAGACAGAGAGATAGAAAGCAAGAAATCACCCCCCAGGGGGATGGCCACACCGCAATCCCTTCTCCTTCGTTCTCCTCTTGGGATCTTGGGCACGCACGCACACGCACCCGGTGTGAGTTTAAGCCACCAGGTCCGGGACTTGAACCGCAGTCAACTATGTGGGAGTCCAGCGACATAGCCATTACGCTAACTGCTGGTCCCTAGGGACACTTTTTACTGAGATAATGGTACCCATCAGAATTTGTATATATATATTATTACTAGAGAAATAAATTCTTTTTCTCAATGACATTTACAAAAATGTCAGATATTTTAGCTTCAGGGGAATGAATTTTACAAAGTTTCGTCTTGATTTTTTATGTTTTATGAAAAAATGATTATTAGTATTACTTCATTTTCTACTTTAAGGATCTGATGACAGATATGAAGCTATAATATATGGCCACCTTATTTATCATCCTTAGAAACTCCAAATCTTCTCTTTGTTTTTTGCCTTTGTTCTCCTTCATCTCCTAATTTCCTGACCTCAAGGACAATTACTTTGTGTTTCTTCAACTGTTTTTTTTTTAATTTAATTCTGTGTTTTTAAATATGCATAATTTGTTCTCATGATTCTTATCTTTTTGGACATTATTTATTGATTTCTTTTTACCGTAGGTGAAAATTTTTCTCTTTCTCCATTTCCTACTCTTTAATGTAGTTAATATTATATTTTTTGTGTTAAAACTATTTTTAATGTTTTTATTATTATGAGTGTGTATGTGTGTAATTTTACTGCTGGGCTCTAGTATCACAGTATGATTACAGTTTCTGGTCAAATCTTTTCCTTTGGAGTTGATAATTGCCTTATTATTATTATTATTATTGCATTTACCTAGTTTTCTTTAAATCAAAAACGAAGTCTTTTTATACTCTTTAACAGTTCTGTAAATCTTTGAATGTAATTTTTCACACAAACTTCTCATAATATGCCAGTATCATCCCCTTCTACTTACTTTTTAATAAAATAATTCTTTCTGGAAACTATCTTTCTATTTCATACTGGTTTTCATTATAGGTTTTCTACATGGCCCTAAACTTAGTATTTCTTTTTTGCTTTGTTGTTGTTGTTGTTGGAGCCCCTGTTTCCTGGATTTCATGTCTCTTTTTTGCTTTATTTCTTCATTTTAATGTAACATACATTTTAATAGCTTTTTTTTTTTTTTTAAATAAAGGTGCCTGGGAAGTTAAATTTTCAAGACACTTAAATTATCCTCTGAAATGTGAAGACACTGTACAATTTTTCCTAACATTCAGTGTTGCTATTGGGAAATCCAGGGGCATTTATATTCCTGGATTGGTGGGAATCAATAGTAAGAAACATTTTAAAAACCACTGAACATGTGCGTGTTGGTATGTGTGTAATCTATGTCTTGCCTGGTAGTGTTATAAATAAATAAAAGAGAAATTAGTTTTTATTATATTTAGCGGTGTTTTTTTTTTTTCTTTTTTTCCCTCAAGAAATTCAGTGGTGTATACTGTGCTATATTTACATGTATATTTTTGAGCATAGTAGTATCGTGGAGTATTCTCAGTATAATTAAATTATCAAAATTTCATTTCATAAATATGATATTTAACATTTTGTAGAAATAATCTGATAATTCATTACCTGTTAATTACTATATCTTGAGGTTACTTAGAATCTTTTCCAAATAGAACACACATTCTTGTAATAATCACCAAGGAATATATTGTTTGTGACAATTTTATAATTGCAACATATCTCAGTCTAGAATAAAAGTAAAATCATTGTAAATGACATAATACTAATAAAATCTCACACAGCCGAGTGATATTTCAATAGTAAGAGCAAGCTATATTTAAAACCATAATTAAAACAATAAAAAGACATTACACTAATATAAAGGGTCATCAGTAAAATATAATTAGAGGGAATGAAAGTTAGGTCTTTGCATCAGAATGACAGAGGTAAAGATTTCATGTGATTTCAAGTTATTAATATTAATGCCAATATTATTTCAAAGAGCCTGAAATAAAGACAGCTTGCAATGAGAAGAAATACCAGTAATACAATTCTTTGAAACTTGAGCTGGAAAATAGTATGTTCTCAATTATTTGTTTATGACAAATTTAACTTTAATGACATTGCAGGAATATCTGAACACTGATTATAGCCTGATTGTTAAAATTTATTCTTACAATAACAGACAATGAACATGCCTGATTTTTTTTTAATTTTCTTTTTTTAGGTTGTTGTGATAGGTTATGTATGCTCACCAAAGATAGAAAGAAGAGAGACAGAGAGGGAAAGTGAGAAATCACCCTCCCTGGAGGTGAGGAGAGGTGGCCTCACCACAATTCTTTCACCTATATTTTTCTCTCAAGATTTTGGACATATACACACTCATGCACCTGGTGTGATTCTTGTCAACTGGTCTGGGACTTGAACCTCAGTTGGCCATGTGGGAATCCAATTCCTTAACTACCATACCACCCCCTGGCCCAGTCCTGAATATTTTAACAATAAAAATTTAAGTGTTCTGCTCAAGGTTTTGAAATAGTACACACTTTTTAAGTGCAGTGTTGGATTTCACAGAGTAAGTGGAATAACGATTTCTGGATTTTAGTAAATAATCCACATGAGATCATGTTTATAAAAATGGAAGGGCCAGCCCATGACCTATTGGCTAAGGTGGCTGGTTCCCACATGACCTACCATACAATTCAAGTTCTAGACCCAGGGTCTTGAGTAACACACCTGGTATGTGTGTATGCAAGCCTAAAATCTCAGATGGTGGCATGACTCTTAACCCATGGGGAGATACTTTCTTTCTCTCTTTCTCTCTGTGTCTCTGGTGAGCACATTTGCCCTGTGGTAAATATTTGAAAAAAGGATAGAAAATAATGACTTGTTTTTAGGACATTATCAAGCATTCTCATTATACATATTAACATGTTAAGAATTATGAAAAATTAAAATTAGTAATTTTTTATCTTCAAAGTAGCAGAAAACTAAGAATTTGAAAAAGCCTGAGAAATATGTTTGAATTTAGTAGTTTTTAGCACAGGCACATAGTATAATATCAGGTTATTAAGGATAAAGGGTCTCATTGGTGATAGTTACTTCTTGAAGTAAGTACTGGTTAGGTTCTCAAAGAAATGATATTGGTCCACCATATTAACCTCTAGCTACCATGGACAATTATATTTCTTCTCCCATATGGTCTTCCATAGTAATCATCATTACAATTGTGCTTTGCAGAAAGCAATATTGCTGGTTGTAACTCTTCTTTGCTGATAGTTAATGAATTTTGGATGCTTTTTTATTTATGAGTGTAATGTCAGTAAAAATGTATTTGTTCATTAATTATAAAAAGATCAGGTCACCAGGAAATATTAAATTCTTTTACATTCTAATTTACAGAAGTATTTTTGGTACTTTGGGGCTTGGAATGAAAGATATTTTAACTTTATTGAGTAAATGGTTTTTTATATTCTGGCGATCTGATCTGCATCTAGTTCTCCAAATGCAAATAAAGATACTGCATATCAAACTACCTTATGCCCCATTTTGTTTTTGTATTTGTTTCTTCAGCTAAGAGTAGTCCTGTATCACATTTTCCTTTCCTTACTCCTGTTTTTCATGGGCTGATTGTTTTTGTGTATTTTTTCCTCCACAATAACAGTACCATCTTTTTCCTGTTCACTATGCTAGGTGATTGTCCCATTTAGCATATATTTGCTAGCTTTGATTTATTTTTCCTGCACTAATTATTTTATAAGACAAACTAGCAAGTAGAACATATTTCTAATCAAAACATTCACTGTAGCTTCTATTACCTTCTCTTTCTTTTTTATCAACAAGAAAAATATTTATTTATTCTTCATTTTTTTCTTTTTAGAGATATTTTTGCTATAAGACATGTAAGCTTGTCAGAGAGAGAGAGAGAGAGAGAGAGAGAGAGAGAGAGAGAGAGAGAGATATGGAGAGACAGAAAGTAAGAAATCACCCTCCAGGGAGGATGGCCATGCCGCAGTCCCTTTTCCTCCATTCTCCTCTCTAGATCTTGACCATGCACACATATGTGCACAGTGAGTTTTAAGTCACTAGGTCTGGGACTTCAACCATGGTAGAGTACATGGAAGTCTAGCGATGTAACCATTATGCCATCTGCTGGACCCCAAGAACAACATTACTTAAACCCCTGCAACAAAAATCTAACAGTTCTCAAATTACACTACGTATGTCCATGCTTGGAAAATTTCAAACTATGTCTGTGGAAGCTGTTTGCTCTTTGTAGTGGAAATTCATGGATTGCTTGCCCCGTTCATTTATCTTAGACCACTTACGACTCCCCAGTAACTCATTCTACAGCATTACAGAGAGAGAAGCCATGTTAGTACAACAGGACTGGGTTCCTCAAAGCCTCTCTAGGAATTTGAAATTAAGCTATTAAAGTTTTGGTCTTCCTTAGGCTGGTCTCTTGAATTTGGAACTTTTAGAGTTATTGTTCTCCGTGTTTTCTGACTTGAGAATTAGAAAAGCAGAGAAAGCCTAGTCACAGACAGGAAGAAGAGTGGAGATGACAGAAACTAATGCACAATGGTGAAAGGAGAGAGTCACAAAGGCATTTGAACTCTTGGTTTCCATTAGTCCAGAGGTCCAGCAGCATCTATGTCTTTGAGAAACCTTTATAGACATTTATATGACTTTAAAAAATGTCTGGTACCCTAGTTTGGGTTTTCTTACTTGCTAACAAAACAATTTTAACAATTATATTTCTCAAGATTCAAGGTAGTTTACAATAATATTGTCTCTTTATGTGATTATACAAAAGTTAACAAAAATGTTGATACCTCTCTTCTGTCATTCAGTAAAGGAAGGTTTTTGGGCTTTGGTCCTTCTTAGATGATATCAAATAGTCCCAAACTTTGAGATTTGATAACTAGGTGTCATTTAGGTGATGTCCTATCAGTATCTTCCTGACATGTTGACGGTAACTCTTTTTCACATAATAAACACTTTATGTATTTTATTTATTTATGAAAAAATACTCATATAGTACCATACTTTCCTTTTGGTTTTCTTTTAAATATATTTCCTATCTCTGTGTTTAAACTCTCACTTTGTTGGATTCTTTTTGATTTTGTTTTTAGTTTGGAGAGAGAGAGAGAAACATACACAGAGAAAGTGAGAATCACCCCCCAGATGGGATGGTTATGCTACAGTCCTTTCTTGTCTGTTCTCTTAGGATTTTGGGCACACACACCCAGGGATAAATGAGAACTCACCCCCGAGAAGATGGCCATGCTTTGATCCTTTCTCTTTCATTCTTGTCTCAGGATTTCGGGCACTTATGCAAAGTTGCCCAGTGTATTTTTCAAGCAACCAGGTCCTGAACTCAAACCATTGCCATCGGTCATGTGGGTTTAAGTTGCCTTAACTACTATGCCGCCTGCTGGCCTTTATTTACATTTTTTTCTCATGAGATATTGAAGTGTTATGTTAATTATTAATATTTATTACTGCATTTTAAAATGACAAAATTTTATATATTAATTGTTGTATGTTTTAAAATATATATACATTGGAATGGTAGAATGGTTAAAGGTAGCTAGTTAATAAAGATATTACCTGGCATAGTTATCATTTTTGTGGCAAGAGCACTTAAGATCTACTGTCTTTGCATTTTCGAGAGTACAATATATCTTCATTAACAATAGCCATCATTCCATACAACAGATCTCTTGAACTAATGCCTGCTATCTAACTGTAATTACATATCCTCTGACCAATACTTCTTCCTCATGCTTCCCCTCAACATCTCAAACTCTGATAAGCACCATTTCATTCTTTTCTTCTAGAGACCACCTTTTTAAAATTGTACATATGAATGAGATTGCACAGTGTTTGTCTGTCTGTGTCTGGCTCATTTCACTTAATGTAATGTCCTCCAGATTCACTCATAAATAACAAGAATTTTCTTCTTCTCATTGCTGAACAGTATTCCACTGTGTATATACGCCACATTTTAAAATCCATTTGTCATTTAATGGGCACGTAGATTGACTCCATATCTTGACCATTGTAAATTGTGGTGCAATAAATGTGAGATTGCAGATATCTCTTTGACATAGTGATTTCATTTTTGCAAAATATATACCCAGTCATGGGATTGCTGTGTCATATGGTAGCTCTGTTTTTCATTTTTTAAAAGACCTCTACACTGTTTTCCATAATGGCTATATTAATTTATATTCCCCAAACAATAAACAAAAGTTTCCTTGTCTCTCTATTTTTACTAACATGTCTTTTGTCTTTTTTATAGTGTTCATTCTAACGGGTTTGTAGTTTTTGATTTGTATTTCCCTGATGATTACTAATGAGCATTTTTTTCACACACCTGTTGGTCGTTTTTATGTCTTGTTTTAAGAAATGTCTATTCAAGTTATTTCCCCATTTTAAAATTTGTTTTTTTCCTTGCTTTTAATTTGGGTTCTTTGTATATTTTGGCTATTACCCTTATCAGATGTATGGCTTGCAAACATTTTCTTCAATTTTGGTCAGCTGTTTCTTCACTCTGTTGAATTTTTTCCTTTGCTGTGCAGAAATGTTTTATTTAATCCCATTTGTCTCTCATTGCTTTTGTTGTTTGTACTTTTGAGGTATAATAAAATTTTCTGTCAGTTAAATCATATAGCTCTGCTTTATTGAGGTTGGTTTCTGGAGCTTTATCTTGTTCCATTGTTTTGGCCAAGTTTCTTCATTTTCTTTGACTTTTTCTATTGATATATGCCCATTAGAAAAAACCAGCTAGATCTGCCCGTCTTCACAGAGTGGCTTGTATAGTAGAGGCTCTCTACCAGTCAGCCCTGCCAGCAATTCTGGGGGCTTTTCAAACTTTCTCTTTAAATGCATCTTCTTGGACACTGCATATAAGACCCCATTTGGAGGGATTTTCTTTTCTTTCTTTTTTTTCTTCAGGTGTTTGTAATCTCTTGCCTCCTTTGTGTCTCTTGCTGTATGGTGGGTCTTCCGGCGGCCAGCCGTAGCATGCCTTAAACTCTTTGTTGTTATTGTTGTTTTCAGCTGTCCTCAGACAGCTAAAGTATGCTAGGTCTTAGCATTTTGAGGCAAGTGAGAAAAAAGCTAGTCCTTTGGGCAGCCTCAGGAAAGCTGAATGATGGACACACTGTCCAATACTTTCTCTCTCCAGGGACAAACGGAGACTTGGAGGGCTTTGCTCAGACTAAGCCAGGGGAAGCGGCTCTAGAAGGTGTGTGCATGCAAGTCCGGGCTGATGCCTTTGTTCTCAATGTCTCTAAACCTGGGGCATTCAGGTTCTGCCAGGTAGAAAGATGTCCCTCAGGCACCTCCCAGAAAAGTCCGAATTTTAAATAAATGATCTAGTCCTATCCTTACTTGTCAGAGGGCAAACTGGAGATGAGGTTTCTCCTAATCATGGGGCATTAGGAGAGAGATTATGGTGCCAGGGAAACCTGAATTTTTCTGCTGCCTTCAATGAGGCTGGTTTCACTCTTGCCCGGGGTTCAGGAGCCTCTCTATTGGTCTCTGGATTTCTCATAAAGGGAATTGTTTCGTGTATGTTTGTTGTAGAATCTGTGTGTCTGTGGGGAGAAAAAAGGTAAAACCTTTATATTCTGCCATCTTTTTGATGTCACTTCTTGTTGTCTTTATTTTAAAACATTTGTTAATTTGCTACTATGTTCTGGAGATTGTGTTAAATTCTGGAGATTCTGAGCTTAAGTTTCACTGTACAAACTTCTATAGAGGTATTAGTCTTGTCATTCTGATTTTCCCCTTTGTTTTCTGAGTGATGATTTTTTTCTTCAGCATCTTTCAGTGATGGCAACTAATTCTTTTTCCTTTTGTTTTTTTAAAAATATTGAAGATTTTTTTTAAATAAAGGGTTTTATTTACTTTAACGTTTATTTATTTATAATGAGTAAGAGATAGAGGGAAATACAGTAATCCTGACAGATTAATCCCAATGTTTTCAGCCCAGATCATGGGCACATGTTTATCCAGTGTATTCAAGGAGATCTCTAGCCATAAACTGTCAGCCTTCTCAAATTAGTTTACCTCACAGAGCATCACACTTTACTACTGCACCACCACCCAGCCCTAACCATCAAATATTTTAACATATTAGATATGTTTTAAAATGTAGTCAATATTCTCATTGATGCTCAGTTTATTCTATGAGTGAATAGAGTTATCCCTTTTAAGATGGCTCTTGAATCCTTTCGATACAATCCTAGTTTTTAATTTTTTTTTCTAGACAAGAATGGTCAAAAATAATTTTCTCTTAGGTCATTGGAAAAATCATGACATATTTTTATATGCTTTTCTGTGCAAAAATGTGTTGCCACTTTCCTGATGACTCAATACATTTCTACTTCAGCCCTGGATCAGCTTTTTCTTGAAAAATGTCCATCCTTTTTCATGAGAAATGATACTTACCTGGTAGTTATTTCTTAGCATATTAATCCTTTGCTATAAGATTTTTTTTTCATTTCCATAATTACAATGTGCTGGTTATCTAGCACTATGAAACAAACCATGGTAAAACTTAGTAGCTTAAAAATAACAAGTTACTATTTTCTGTCTCAATTTTGTGGTTTAATTGGTTTCACCTGAGACTTATTCCTTGGAGCGTCTCAAGAGATTGTAGTTAGATGATACTTGGGTTGAAATCATGTGAAGGCTAAAATGGATTGCTTGTACAAGGTGGCATTTTTACTAATATACTTGGCACCTCAAATGAGAAGGTTGGAAAAGCTTGGAGCTGACTTGTCATCTATATTTTTTTGATATAGTCTCTCTATATTGTCAGTTTGAGGTTCCTCATAGCATTGCAATTTTAGAATTGATAGTCATTTTACTGTTGGTGGCTGACTTTTACCAGAATAAAATTTTAAATAGTATTCCAAAAGATCAAAGCAAAAACTGCGAAGTTTCTTCTGATTTAGCCTCAGAAGTTGCACAAAGTCACCACAGCCCATTGGTTATAATGGCTAGGTCATATACAATGTAGACAGGAACTTGACTAGTTTATAAGGCATTTGCATGTCACTGTAGGGCTGTGTTGTATGATAATTACCACATACATTAAATCTGTTAATTACATCATTCAGACAGGAAAGGCATATAGTGGGATCATATGTTTATTTGTCCCTCTATCCTTATCTTGCTATGTGCAGGATACTTCTACAGGAGCTGGAGATACAGTTGTGAAAAAAATTGCTCACACACATGCTGATGGGTTTCAATTTACATTTACGACTGTCAACATCAAATTTGGTATGGGTCAGACTAGAGAAGGACATGTATACTGGGAGGGATGGATCATTGTGAGTCGGTCTATGTAGCCTGGCTACCACATCTAACCCTGTTAATAACATTACTGAGAAATCATTGTACTTAGTCATTAACTTTAGAATAAAATTTTTTCATCACCTCCCTCCACCATTAAATCATATTTATTGATTCAGTTTTTACAAGACCAGTCTGGATTCTGTGCTGACAATAGACTGAAGGAGGGAATGACAAAAAGGAGACTATTAAAAACTGATTGTAAAAATTCAGGGAGAATATGATAGTGGTTTGTGTAAGGCCTTCTGTTAGGTTCTGATGGTATCTATTTTTTTTTTCTCTTTGAGTACATCTCTTTTAGATCCCATACCTTTCTAGTCACTCAGATATAAGAACATGTGCATTTTTTGTAATTACTGCCATCCTCAGGCATGCAGTATACTGTTTAGCCTAATTCTGTATCAAATTCAAAGCTCCTCCTCCTCTGATGACTTCACAGGCATGGCCTGTGGCTAGAAACCATCAGCCAGAACCAAGGAAAGATCTGTTACTTCACTTCCATCACTCCATTTCTTCTCCTTCCTCTGTCTTTCTGTTGCTTTGTGTACCGTGGAATGGGATGCAGGGGGACTAGAGCGGAGTGGCAAAAATCTTATGACTTTGCTATTGTCATTGACGTCTTTGTGGATCTCAGGTTACATGCAGGGGTCTTTTCTTTGGAGTGCTGCAGGGACTTCTCCTCCCTGGCAGTCAATACACTTGAAGTCTCTTATACTGAGGTCCACAGGTTTCACCCTTGCCAGATACTTTCAAGACCATGGCTCCCATGTGATGGCACTTTGGCGCTCCACCCTGTCCTTATCCTGCTTTTGCCAACTGTTCATGTCCACTGCAGGAATCCACGTCAGGTTCTCCCAAGAGTTCCCTTGCCACAGTCACACTGCACCAGCCAGGACCAAGATCCATATATTCCACACTAACCACCGGAAGAGGACAGGGGATGTCAGTCTCCTCTTCTTTCGGGCACTCCTGATCTCTATGGCTCATTCTCTTGAAGATTCTCCTCAAGTAGAGTGTAGCGGGAGGTAGAGGGGAAAACTCCCAGTGCTTCTCCCTCCTTTGACAGCTCACATCTCAGATAATTCTTTAGTACATTAACTTCCCTTAGCATCAGTTTCTCTTTAAATAAACTGGAGGTGGGCAAATTGGGTTGAAGGGATAAGGTCAGATTTTTATTTCTTTTAATAAGGCCCAGAGTGGATATTTGACAGTTCCTTGTTATTCCCTTTAAAGTAGAATTTCTTTGAACATTTATCCAAAATTCCCAGGCCATAGAAATGTCTAATATGAAACCTGATCTCCTAAGTTCTCCAATTTCTCGATTGAATTTTTAAAATATTTTCTTAGAAAATTATATACCATCTGTTTTTTTGATTCATGGTCATGTTATACAATTATTTAGTAGAATTAATACATTTCTGTTTTAGCTCTTCACGATTGGCCTCACTAGCCATGCCATAAAGAACCTGAAATTTTGCTGAGAGAAGAGTTTAGACTGAGCAAGCTTGGGTCTGAGTCCAGCACTTTTATCTTACTGTGGCTTTGTTGTTCTCTACTTGTCAACAGTAACTCTGTAAGTGATGAAATGTGTGTTTCTTAGAGTAAAATGGCCATTACGTGAGAGAAAACTTTAGCACAGGTTGAAATGCTGCTAAATTGCTGGGCAGAATATGCTGGGCATCACATGCTTTTTATTGGGGAGTGATTTAGAGGAAAGCTGAGCTCATATTTCAGTATTTGTCATTGCAGAGGTTCATGAACACCTCACAATATAACCAGAGCAAAAATCAACGCTTCATGCTATGTTATATATACCTTTATTTTTTAAACGTCTCGGCTCTATTTGTTGTTTATAGTTTCTTACTTGTTTCTTTCTTATTTGTGTGTGCATGCTTTCTTTTTTATTTCATGGTACTATGAAAAGTCGTTGACAACTTTTTCTCAGAATCAGCTCTCAGTTCTCTGATTTACCCATTTCTGCATTTTTTTTTCATCAAACTCTTCCACCAGGCATTAGCTTACCTCACTCGCTTTTAAATTTCAAGTCTCTTTTCAAATGTCACCTGTTCAGATAAACTTTCTGTGACTATTTTTATTTAAAATAGACATTTCTTTGTACCCCTTTTCAGTCTCTAACTCCTTATCTTACTGTGTTTTTTACAGTCTTGACCTGTAAATGGCATGGTTATGTAAGCACTTGTTAATATTTATTTATTTATTTATTTATTTATTTAATTACTAACGTCTAAGTTCCCTATATACTCAGTGCCTTTAACAATGTTGGAACAGGGAACCAGCAGTTAGCATAATGGCTATGTCGCTGGACTCCCATGTAGTCGACCGCGGTTTGCGTCCCGGACCCGGTGACTTCAAACTCATGCTGGGCGCGTGTACGTGCGTGCCCAAGATCCTGAGAGGAGAATGGAGGAGAAGGGATTGCTGCGTGACCATCCCCCCTGGGGGGTGATTTCTCGCTTTCTGTCTCTAATGTCTCTCTGTCTGGCGAGCGCACGCGCCCTATAGCAAAAACCTCTCAAAAAAAAAATGTTGGAACATAACAGACTTTTTCAAAATCTGTTATTATTCAACAAATAAGTGATTACATAGAATGAATGAATATATTCATCTTGGTTATTTGATGGTGTATGTGTGGTGTCTTGCCATGTTTCAATCTTCCGACGTTAATCTCTGTTTTTTGTTTTTTTGAGAGGTTTCTGTTATAGGGCATGTGTGCTCTCCAGAAAGACAGAGACAGAAAGTGAGAAATCACCCCCCAGGGGGGATGGCCATGCCGCAATCCCTTCCCCTCCATTCTCCTCTCGGGATCCTGGGCATGCATGCACACGTGCCTGGTGTGAATTTAAGCCAATGGGTCAGGGACTTGAACAGTGGTTGACTACATGGGAGTTCAGTGACATAGCCATTACACCAACTGCTGGTCCTACTACGTTAGTCTCTTAAGTAGCTGGAACAATAGGCATGCATGGCTTTTTAGGTTGAGTTAGAACTATACCTGGGTTTTCCATGTCTTTGGCCTGCCAAGGAGTAGTACCCAGTGCCTGCCACCATGGCTGGGGTTCACCCTGTTTATTTATTTTATTTTATTTTATTTTATTTTATTTTATTTTATTTTTAACATTTTTTTCAATAAGTTTACCATAAGTTGTGTGTACCTGCTAGAGACACACAAGAGAGAGAGGGGGGAAAGTGAAAAAGCACACCTCTAATGGGTAGCCATACCGCAATCCTGTCTCCTCTTGGGATCTTGGGCACACATGCACTTGTGTCCTGCTTACCTTTCAGGCTGCTGGGCCCAGGACCCAAAGTATGCAATCATGTGGGATCCACCTGCCCCAACTACACACCACTGGCTGGTCCCATTCTATTTTCATAAGATGCTTTCCCACTAATCATTTTGATTTCAACTGTGAGTTCATTTACTTCCATATTTAACAACCAGAGCATTTAATTTAAAAAACACAGTATGATTGCAGTTTTGAGTTTTCTGTTCATCCTAGAGTTATTTAGTAAGCCAGCCATTTGTATATTTTCAATTGAATTGGAAATGATTTGGATAGTTTTTGTTTGCATTTATTATTTTTTTGTGAATTACCAGTGTTAATCTGCAGACACAGAATGTGAATTGAACAATATGATTTTTTTTACATTTATTGAGATTGTCTTCGTGAACTTCTATATGATATAGATCATATATATATATATAAACTATGTCATATATATATAATTTACTATATACTACACACACACACACACACACAGTACATTTTCTCTGTAGAGTGAAATGTACTTTATCTAATAAGTCACCTTATTCAAACCCTACAGGACCTCGGCCCAGTGTTTGGTTTTTAGAAGGCAGCAGTTGTTTTAAATTCTTCTAACAAAATTTTTCTATCAGTGTTATATTCTTATTCCAGCATAAAAGTTCATGACTGTCTTAACATTATTGTAAATGAAATTACTTATCAATACAAATATCTGTCTTTTCAATTAATACTTTACTACGTTCAATTTCTCCCCTTAACATGTTTATTTCTTTCTTTCATGTCAGAGAGAGACAAATAGAGAGACAGACATCATAACACAATTCACTCCTAGTCTCAGCTGGCCTGGATCACGGGTATGTGCGTGCACACCCAGCATACGCACTGCTCCACTACCCAGATCTAAACCCAGGATCTTTCCCTTGGAGGTCCACTTGTCTTACCACTGCACTATTGCCTGACCCCAATATTCAGTTTTATTTTGTTTGAAACTAATATTACTATTTTCTTTTCTTTGGTCTAATTTGCTAAGCCATTTTTTCGTTTTTGTTTTTGTTCCCGCCCCTCCCCACATGCACCAAATGCCAGGGCTGGAACTTGAACTACATAGTCAACTATGGGAGATTTGGCACTCTCAACCACTAGGCCATAGAGCTGGTTGGCCCAGCCTAACATATCTTTGCTTTCCTTAGTTTTTTAGCATTTTGGTATCCTAATATTAGGCATGAATTTTGAAGTTGACCATTGTCAGATTTTGTTTTAATAGAAGACCTCAGTTATTTTATTTTTTGTTTTACTTTTGGATGATCTTATTTCTGTCATCTTTTTAAAAATTTTTAAATATTACTTTTGTATTAGATTTCTTTTTCTCTGTTTCTCCTTTTCCTTTTTCCTAGTGATTGAAAGAGAAATATCCTGTCTTAACTTCAAATAGAAATTAATTTGATCTTAAAAAATGCTTGAAACAAAATTTTATTTAATTGAGTAGATTTAAGAATAGGAGTTTTAGAATTCTATAGGGAAAAATTTATTTAGCATATTTTCCTTTCCATCATCTCTTTTTGATTTCCTAATGTAATCTAGTGTTATAAATGTTAAGTATTTTTTGTTATTTGGTTATAAATTTCAACTCTATGTTTCTCTTTCAGGCCTCAATTTTGATTTATTTTTAAAATTTTTAAATCATATGTAGTAAGATGATAGTTAGCAAATTTAACTCCTGTAGCCTCATTTTATAAAAATAGCCACCCCTCCATATACACAAATACAATCTGAATTTTAATTGGTCACATGTCCACTCAACTAGCGATTACAGTTCTTAATCTATCTACAGCTGGGTGTGACCCTATGACCAAGCATTGTTCAATTGTAGCAAAGTGGTATGTGTGATTTCCAAATCAATTGTTTGTAAGGAAACTGCTTTCTTTCAACATCTTTTATTTCCCAATTTTCATAGAACACAGACATGATTTCCCATGCCAGTTCTCATCTTTGAGGATCTTCCTGTATTTTTATTTTTCTCTGCCAGCTCAGTTTTTATCTTGTGTTTTATCTCATATTTTACTAATTATGTGATTACTTATATTTTATTGAAATACAGAAATAGCAGAAATAATATAAACTTTTATTTTTTAATAAATATTATTTAGAGCTAGACAGCTCTATTTTTAAGGCAATAGCTAAGTTATTTCTTATGTATAAAACAGAGATTTTTTTTTTTAACTAAAAAACCTTTTGTCCCTTTTTTTTTCTGATACCCCAAACTTAAATGAAGAATTATTTCTCTAGGTGTGATATTTGCCATGTGATGTGACAGTTTCTTTCTCTTTGAGTTTATATATTATCTACAACTTTATTGCTAAAATTCCCCTATCACCTCTTAAGCTGGCACCCAATTTCATGAGCAAAACCTTCAGCGAGTTTCTGGTGTAGAGCAGACATTCATTTAGTCTCATGGCTTTGCTACAGAGTGTGAGGATTTTCTTTAGCTCTTAGTTTTTGATTCTTAAAGTGTAACAAAGTAAGTTTATGTTTGGATATTTTGATATTTGGATATGTGTTATAGATAGATCAGAACCAGCATAATTTCTAGAGAGCTTGCTTTATTTTTCCCTTATTGAAGGTTGAATTTACCACTGAGAAGCAGCGTACTCAGTATTCAGCACTAGAACATGTTGCTTTTTGAATGGACATAGGAAAAAGGTAAAGATCGATTCATCCTTCGTCAACCATGGGTGCTCGCATATGGAAATGGAGGGATTTGGTGCTATGGAAAAATGTTTGGTAGAATACTAGACTGCAGTGGAAAAGAAACTGGTGGAATACAAATATAACACCAACACAGCAATCAAACAAAAATTAGTGCAACTGCTTTTGGTTATAAGGGTCTAAAGATTCTGTTATACTACATTGGTGGTAGCCTGTCAACAATGTTCCATGTTGAATATACATCTAACGTTGATGAGAACTTTGTGCGGAGGAAGATGATGTCAAGGGCAAAATTAGACATCATTCCACCTGGATTTTACATAAACACGAATGATTTTCTTTGCTGGAAAAGGAAGTTGATTTCAAGCCTCATGGAACTTGACTTCACACATACTCAATTCTTAGTCCAACGGGAGGAGAAAACTTTATCTTTCAGATACACAAGGCTGACATGACTTGTAGAGGCTTTTGATACTATCTTGAAAGGCTTCAGACCTTTTTGATGTGGTTTATCGAAACTGCTAGCTTTGTTGACGTGGTTGATGAAAGATGGCACTACTTTCTAGTATTTGAGAGGTATACTAGGGAAGGAGCTATGCTTTTTGCGACCATAGGCTCCATGACAGTCTATAATTACTATGTGTATCCAGACAAACCCTGACCACATGTAAGTTAGGTGCTGATATAGACTCCACTTCAAGGTCAAGGCCATGGTTCTCAACTTCTTGAAACAGCCCATAGATACTAAATTGCAGCTCCTTTAATTCTTGATATTACAGTAGAACATCCATCCAAAAGCCATGTGAAATTAAGAATCTTGGTGCTTGTGAAGCTTTGTCAAGATTTGCCCTGTTCCCCCCACTCCCTGGGGAAAAGTGAATGCAGGGATTCAGTGAAGCTATGGCAATAGAGGCACAGCAGAAGTTCAAAATAAATAAGCAACTTGTTAGGCGGGTTTATGAAATTCTTTGATGACTGGTAACTGACATGGCTGATGTTGAACAATATTGAAGCTATAGATTGGATATTAAGAGAAGACTAATTAGCCCATGAAAGAAAAAGCAGAGAGATTTTGCTAAAATGAGAAAATACCTTAGACCAGAAGAGCTGACAAACCAGATGAACTGAATAGAAATAAGCATGCAACATTTACAGTTGGAAGAAAGCTTTCAGGAAATAGTAGATTACCGATGTGTTATTAAACGACTTGCTCAAGAATAAAGATTATCCTCCTCTGTACAGGAAACTTGCAAATTTCTGTACATTGTACTGTGAAAAATCTGATGATGACTTTAATTTTAAAATCTCGTAACATTTTACTTACATTAAAAGCTATCTATCTTTAGTTGACTATTTCCTTTTAGAGACAGTATTTTAAAATACTATTAGAATTTATGAGCATTTATTGCATTTTTAAAAAGATATAGCTTCTGAAATACCACTGCAATTACTTGTAGTATAATAAATGCTTAGTTGTGATTAAAAAAAGAAAAAAGGTAAAGATGAATGATGAACAGTCTGCATTATTATCTAACAGATATGTTATGATCTTTTAATTTCTTTTCTATAAAAACTAAATCGCTGTTTCAGAGGTCTTGTCAATGATATTTTGTAACCTATAGAAATTATAACTAGGGGGAGATAATTGATCAATAATTGATTTTATACATGTTTTTATTGCACTTACAACTGTCATCATTTACCTTTTCTCAGAAGACGGAAATATGTGTCAGTTTCAGCCAGTCATCATGACCTAAATCTTCTAATATTTTACCCAAATTTTGTTTAAAGCCTCTTTATGCTTTGGTGAGAATAGTACCTTTTAAAAAAAAAGAAAAACTGGGAACCAGCAGTTAGCGTAATGGCTATGTCGCTGGACTCCCACGTAGTCGACCGCGGTTTGCGTCTCGGACCCGGTGGCTTAAAACTCACACTGGGCGCATGTGCGTGCGTGCCCAAGATCCCGAGAGGAGAATAGAGGAGAAGGGATTGTGGCATGGCCATCCCCCCTGGGGGGTGATTTCTCGCTTTCTGTCTCTATGTCTCTCTCTGTCTGTCTGGCGAGCACACGCGCCCTATAGTGAAAAAAACCTCTCCCCCCCAAAAAAAAAGAAAAAAAAAATGAACAAGAAAAAAATAGATGTAAATCTCCAACTTAAAACCTTAAATGAAGAACTGTCATTGACATTCTCAAAGATGTTTATTGCCTGTGGGAAAGACTTGTTTTGTTTAGAAGTCAATTTTACCTCTCTCTCAGTAGTGAGACTATTTCTTAGGCTTTCTCAGAAGTAAATAATGTATAGAAATGGCCACTTAGAGGATATTTAAGCAAATATTCATACAGAGATAAAAAAATTAGAAACTTGTGAAAAATACAAACATCTCTAGTGGCTCAATGCATGTCTTCTTACCTCAAATTTTAAAATGCTTCTTCCTTAAAAATTTTTAGGCATACTCTCTTATAAGATTCACAAGGGATCTCTAAGAATTGAGAGAATTTATTCACCCTGGCTTTGGATGTGACATCTAAATCAGATTAATCCAATTATCATTCTTCAAATGTGAGTTACTTTCTGTTTTTAAGTCCTGGACTGTCTTATTATGAGCCTGGTTGTTATTCTAGAAGCAAACAGCAGAGACGTCTTTATTAGTCTGGTTCACTCCTCCTCCTCTTCCTTTCCCATATTTCTCATAGTTCCTGGTTTTCATGAACTGACTAGTCTTCATTTTTGGTAGCTACATTCTATGTAATCCCTGACTATTTGTCTAGCATTTGATCTTTGGTTCTAACTTGGTTATCAGTCTCTAGCCTTCTTCGGTACAGGACCTCTAACTAGTGTCCAAGACATATCTTTGGTTGTCTGATTTTGTTTCCGCTCTTAATTCTGTGATCTCCACTGTCAAAACTCTTAAAATAATAAACCATTTGCAAAGTCACAGTGTATAATATGTGTTTAGCTGTGTGAATGGGATGATACCACAATTTAACATAATGTAGATATTACAAAAGTTCTCAAACTGTGTCTGAAAAAGAACTATTATTTAAATTTTTTTCAAAAAAGGAGTTTTTTTTTCCATGTCTTTTTCTCTGTGACCTTCAAGAACTCAATAAATTCTTTAAAGACACAAGCATTGCAAGCAATAAAAGAATCTTCATTTCCAACTGCTTGGGTTGTGTCAGGATCTAACCCAAGACTACACAGTTATGCACCTCTTCAAGTTTGAGGTCATTAAAGAATCTTTTACCTTTGTTACATTGCACTATTTAATATACACTACTCACTTTCACCACCCACACACTGTCTGAGAAGAAATAAAACTACCAAGTTAAAAATATCAGTCAGCAGAGCGAGAAGGAGTAGGAAGAGGAGGATCGATTGGATTGAACCCATAGCAGTAGTTAAGAGCTTTGCATTGGGAGCTGAAACCCACATGACTTACTGTAATTTAAATCTCAACCTCTGATGGCCTGGAAAACACACTGGCTGCATATACTCCCATGTGCAAAATTCTGACAGGAAGGAGAAATGGAGGGAAAAGGATTGCAGCATGACCATGCCCCATCAGAGATTCTTTTTCTCTCAGGCAAGCACATGTGTCCTCTAACAATTATTTTTTAAAAAAGGATTCTATTTATTTTTGGGAAACTGATGTATAAAATTGTAGTCTTACCTTGAAGAGCCTATTTCACCCTTTTAAAAAAAAGAGGTTAACCCAGCTTAGATGGTTTCAGGAATTAATGACAAGATTCTTTGTAGATAACTTACTAATAACTCCTGTCCTTATAACATTTTTCAGCCCAGAGGAAAATATAGAAATTTATCTTGTCCTTGTATAATCTATTACCTTTTTGAAATGTTGATAGTCTATTCTAGGGAAAATAATGAGTCATGAGGGTGCAGGTGTATGGCATTTAATAATTGGCCAAGTTCATAGTCAGCATTTATTACAAAACTATGAAGGAAAAAAGTCAGAGTAGAGAATCTTAACAAAGGCAAGAATAATAGTAGCTGGTAGCTAATCATGAATGTGTATAAAGAGTAACTATTGACTGCAATTTAAATGTAAATATATCTTAATATATTTATATGATACAGTTTAAACTTTTATATTTTGCTTTAAATAAAACTGAAAAATTTTCTTTGTGTATGTTAAGTTTTTATGTTACTTCTAACTTTTTCTATTACTCTTGCTGGTCTATGTTTGGAGCTTCTTGGTGTTCTATTTTGATTAGTTAGCTGCTTTTTGTTGAATCAAATTTTAGCAATTTACATTATAAAATTATCATTCTTTAGGGTTTATTTTTTCATTTTGATTTTGCTTAGTTTGTCCTTTTCTCAGTTATTGTGATTTTATCTTTTATCTTTTCTCAGTTATTGTGATTTCATTCATTTTAATTAATTTACCATTGATCTTCCAACTTTATTACTGTCATTTATTATTAATATTGTGCTGTAGATGCACTTTGTACTCTATACGGTTGTTAAATACAAATAAAATGGGTCATTGCTTGGGGTAGAACTTTCTACCTCAGAATACATTGTTTCTATAGTACCTGTAATACCCGAATAGCTATGATAGCTATTAAATAATAAAGGTAAAAGGCTTTTATGGCAGAGAGCAAGCATGATAAGGTCACAAAGTATCCACCTCCCTCCATGGTGATAAGAATGCTGACCTGTATTTACTAATTATAGAGAAATGATGTTTCTACTAATCTTTTTTAATTTTTTAGAGAGGTTTTTGCCATAGGGTGTGTGCACTTGCCAGGGAGAGAGAAACAGAGACAGTGATAGGGAAAGTGAGAAATCACCCTCCAGGTGGGATGGCCACACCACAATTCGTTCTTCTCTTGGATCTTGGGCACACAAGCACATATGCCTGGTGTGATTTTCAAGCCACAGTGCCGTAACCACTATGCCACCTGCTGGTCCCCATATTAATCTTTTAAAGTTTTATGTTAGTGTGCAATGATAGGCACAGGAAAATACATTTGTAAAGTCATGTATTTCCTCACCAATTAATGGAGTGCTCAAAATAAAAATCATTATAGCTCAAACCCCAGGGGCAGTAAGAGAAACGTAATATTCGATTTGCAGAAAGCTTCCAAGCTTGCCCTGTGTGCAGTAAAATGTTTTATGAGCAAAGTAAATCAATAAGTATTAAGAAACATAACGTGATAGAATACTTATACTTAGTATTTATTTTTTTCACATGTGGTTTAGTTTGTGGTTAAAGACGTTCTTCGATGTAAAACAGGATTAGACAAGCCAAAATCATCTAAATTTGTATTACTCTCTATAATTAGTTTGAAAAAAAATTAACAGTTTAAATTTTAATTCAAAATTGAATAGGTATCTGTATGTGGCTGCTGTATCGATATTCTCCTGAGAGAGCATATAAAGTCACAAAATAAAGCCACTGAGTTATCATAAAGTCAAAGCTGTTGCTAAGCAATTTGGGCTGAGATCTTCACCTTTCTTAAAGCAGCTGAAACCTTTATAATTTTATATCCAAGATTAAAAAAAAATTAACAACTCATCCTACTCTTTGAACTTTCTCTATTTTTCCCTCCATTATCTTTGCCCAGTAACCCTGTAGAGTTTGCTACGGCAACCTGGGGCATGGAGAGACGGAGCCATTAAATCAAGGCCTAATCCTTGGTTTGTAATGAAGGCTGGTCCAGCAATCAGTTCAAGTCTAAAAGATCACCACATTAGCATAATAACTAATGATCTTTTTGTTCTCTTCTCAACATAATGGTTTTAAATTTAATATATTCAACTCATAGTCTCATTAGGGGCTGTTAGTACAACAGGGTGTTTGTGGAGCATAATTACGTTCTGATTTAATCATACCATATAATACATGCAGTAAGGGGTTGAGCACTTTAAGTGGCTTCAGGAGCAAAAAGAGAGGCATAGACCTTTTAATTCTGTAAATTTAGGGAGCATTTTCTTTTTGGCAAAGTTGTGAATTAATTTATTAATTTTCTAAATTATAAGTGGACAGCCTTCCAGTTCAGGCTTCAAGAGGCCCAACTCTATCCCGGTCTCGTACTTTGTGAAGACATTTTGGCTTTTCCTGGTCATCTTTGAGGCTGCCCCATGAATACAGATCTACTCTCTTAAGTTACTGACATGCCAGCTTCACCAGCTTGGCAAACAAAGGAGTTCATACCTGTTTTTTCTTTCCACTTTTTAAAAACCATCTTAACTATTAAACATATAGTATAGTAGTGTTAACTACATGTACCTTGTTGTGCAACAGCTCTCTAGGATGTTTTCACCTTACAAAACCAAAACATTATATCCATTGAACAAGTCCCATCACCCATTACCTCTCAACCCCTGGCACTCACCATTCTTTCTGTTTCTAAGAATCTGATGATTTTAGATACTTCATGTAAGTGGAATCGTGCAGTATTGTCTTTATGAATGATCTTTTGCACTTAGCATAATGTCTCCAAGTTTCACCCATGTGGTAGCATATGACAAGATTGCCTTCTCTCTTTAAAAGACTGAATACTATTCCATTGTGTGTTTACACTGCATTTTCTATCAGTTCACCCATTGATGGACATTTAGACCATTTCTACCTCTTGGTTATGGCAAATAAAGCTGCAATGAGCATTGATGTGCAGATATCTCATATAGGTCATGTTTTCGGTCCTTTTGTATATATACCCAGAAGTAGGATTGCTGAATCATATAATTCTTTTTTTAAAAAATTATTTTATTTAATTAATTTTATTTATTATTATTATTATTATTCTAATTTAACCAGACAGAGACAAAGAGAACGAGAAAGGGAAAGTGAGAAAGCAAGCCACCAGGTCCGAAACTCCAACAGTAGTCGGCCGTGTGGGAGTCCATGCCTTAACCACCATGCCACCTATTGGACCCATGAATCATATAATTCTTTCTATATTTTAATCTTTTGAGGAACTCTGATGCTATTTCATGTAGCAGCTTCACCATTTTACATTTCCACCAACAGTGAACAGTGTTCCAATTTCTTCACATTCTCACCGACCCTTGTTACTTCCTGGGTTTTTTGTTTGTTTGTTTGTTTGTTTTGCTTTTGGTTAGTGGCTATTTTAATAGGTGTGAAGTGATATATATTGTGGTTTGATTAGTATATCCTGATAATTACTGATGTTGATCATCTTTTCATATTTTTCTTGACCAGTTTATATATCTTCTTTGGAGAAATGACTATTCATTTTTTTGCCCATTTTGATATTTTGATTTCTTATTTACATATAATCATTGAACATCTGCGTGGAATACAGTGTTTTTTCTTTTTGAGAGGCTTTTTGACTATAGGGCGCGTGCGCTCGCCAGAAAGATAGAGAGAGAAAGAGAGATAGAAAGCGAGAAATCACTCCACCAGGGAGGATGGCCATGCCGCAATCCCTTCTCCTCCATTCTCCTCTCGGGATCTTGGGCACACACGCGCACGCACCTGACGTGAGTTTAAGCCACTGCGTCGGGACTAGAACAGCGGTCGACTACATGGGAGTTCAGAGACATAGCCATTACACTAACTGCTGGTCCCGGTATGGTTTTTAAAAGCATATATACAGTATGTAATAATTAAATCAAGGATATAAGCATATTCACCATCTTCAACCTTTAATGTTATGTTAAGTTGTATACATTTGAAATTTGCTCTATGGGTTTTTTTTTGGAAATGCATATTAAATTATCAGCAATGTTTTCTACTCTACTGTGGTTCATTGTTCCATAGCCTGTTCCCCTGGTTTACATGCCCTCTGGTGTCTTTTAAACAATTTATCTCAATCTGCCTCATATCCATCTCCCCTAATACAGCTTCTAGTATCTAACATTACATTCTCTACTTCTATGCTATCAACTTTTTAGGGTCCGCTAATGAGTGATGACACTTTCTATTTTTTAAGCAGGAACACACAGTGTTTAATTTTCACAACCTGACTTATGGCACACAGCATGATAGCTTCAAAGTTTATCATGTCTATTTTGCTTTTCAAGTTGACACTGACTTGAGTATTCATGCAGCCAAATTACTAGAAAGTCCAATATATTATTCAGAAGTTTTCTACCATTCTGTCAAATTAAGAATTAGCCATAACCTTTTGGTGGCTTACTTAGCTTAAGGGGATAATCCTTTCCCTAAACTCTCACGGAAAAGAGCAGCTCTTTGGTTTTTGCTGACTTTGCTTCTGTTTCTGCCACATGCTGCTGCTAAAAATGGAAGGTCTTACAATCACCCCTGCCACTCAATTCACTGTTGCAATGCCACCAGTGCCGACTGGTAGTATTAATAGTTTTCCAGTGTAGGGAGAGGGTATTACAGAGGTCTTTCTCACACCATTCAGCCTAATCCTTGGTCACATTGCACTAGTCTCCCAGTACTAATAATGCTCTTTAACTGTGAGAGGGGGGACGGATGCTGAGAGGCTACAGAGGTATTTCTAGAAGAGATGACCTCTCTCTTTTTCAGTGTATTGCTTTGCAAGGGCACCTTGGACTTGCACTGCTAGGTTCATTTCCGATTCACACTCACATACTGAAAACACGGGCAACTATTAGGCAGCTATCTCGGCAAGGAAGTCCATCCATAGCCACTGCTCTACTGCAAGCAGCCCTTGTAATACTGTAAGCATTAGTCCTGGCTCTGAGCCAGTTTACCAGTTCAAATGCCTTTCCCCTAGTGGTGAAGTCCTCTAGGGAACTACTGTGAGTCACATTTGTCAGTGGGACTATAATGATCAATAGGAAAGTTTGTAATAATAATAATTATAGAAAACAGTCAGTGGGCTGGCCCCATAGTGAAACTGTTAAGCAGTGTGCACAAGAAGCTGGATCTCACATGACCCTTGAGGGTTTGAGTCTCAGTTCGAGCAGCTGGAAAAACATGCTGGGCATATCCTCAGGAACCTATACTGAAGGAAAATTGGAGAAAAAGGATTGTAGTGTGATCAGCCCCATGGGGGGGAGGTACTTTCTTTCATTTATGCATGCATTCTGGCATAAATAAAAAACTCAAGGTCTCGATTCTATGTTCATGGACTTTATAATTTTTTTTTTTAAATAGAGATTTTTGCCTTAGGGTATGTGTGCTTACCAGGTTGGTGGAGGGGAGAAAGAGAGACTTCATGAGAAGGAAAGTGAGAGATCACCCCCCAGAGGGATAGCCAGGCTGCAATCCTTTCTCCATTCTCCTCCTGGGATCTTGGGAACACATGTGCATGTGCCCAGTTTTAAGCCACCCAGTCTGGGACTCAAACCACGGTTGGCTATGAGGGAGTCCAGTGACATAACTGTGACATCATCTATTGACCCTGGGCTCTTTAATTTTTTAACTCATACATCCTTTAAAAGGGTATTTATTTCTTTCAGAGAGATCCCTAGCAGGTTCCTCTCACCAGGGTCTACCTCTATTTGGCTTGGATCACAGGAATGCAGGTGCCTGGTATGCTCTCTCATATAGGGATAAGAGAGGTTCGGGGACACAAACCCAGGACTTTTCCCATGTGGATCCACTTGTGTTACCTCCGCACCACTCCTTGGCTCCTTCTATGCAATTTGTTTATCTTCTTGTGGTCTCTCTCCACAACAAGGGTTAGTAGTGGCTTTCATCTAGCCACATAAATATACTGCACCCATCCTCCAAGGTTCAGGTACCTGCTTGCATGTATCAACATTACTGAGAAGTCCATTCAATAAAGAAAATATGTTTCAAATATGTTTATGCATTTATTAAAAAGAAAAATCCATGTACTGTATTCAATATTCACAAAGTCCAAAAGGGTTTATTTTGTAAAATAAATTTCTCATCCTGTCTTCTGAGTATCTAGCTCCCCTTCTCAGACATACGTATATTCTTTAAAGATATTATATGCATATGTGAATATATACATATGTGTATTTGCAAAAATGCTACTGTTCAATCTATACATATGATTATGTACTTCCCTTGGTTCACTTCACATAAGGTGTTCATATCAGTATATATAAAAATGTTCCTCTTTTTTTTTTTTTTTTAAAGGCTTTTGCCATAAGGTGTGTGTGCTCTCCAGAGAGAGATAATGAGAGGGAAAGTGAGAAATCACCTCCCAGGGAAGATGACCACTCCTCAATCCTTTCTCCTCCAGTCTCCTCTGGGATTTTGGGTACACACACACACACATGTGCCTGGCATGATTTTCAAGCCACTAGATTGGGGATTTAAACCCTGGTCAGCCATGAGGGAGAACAGCACCTTAACCACTACTCCAACTGCTAACCCTTAAAGTTGCCTTTTGTTTTAATGGTGGCATCTATTCTATCTTATACATGGAGTATAATTTATGTAGTTATACATATATTAATAGGCATCTAAATTGTAGTCTTTTTAAAATTATAAGCAATGCTGGAATATGTCTCTTTTACATATACTATATAGCGTATGTATACCATGTTTATAGGAAAAATTTTCAGAAGTAGAATAGTTGGGACAGAGAATAATTTGGTAATTGCACATTGCAATTTTGTATACATATTGTGCAATCCTTCTTTATAGATGTCGAAGCAATTTGCACTCTGGGACAATATATGCAATATACGAGTGTCTATGCCATCATGCTTTTTCCAACCCTGTGTGGACTAGTAATTTTTTGAACTTTACTAGTTTAGGGGTGAAAATAGAATCTAATTATAGTTTTTATTTGTTTTTCACTTATTAGGAATGAAGTTGAACATTTTTATACATTTAAGAATCATTTATATTTCTTTTTCTGTGGACTATTTGCTCTTGGTTGCCTTGTTTTCAATGAAATTTTTTTTCCTGTTGTATTTTAGGAACTCTTTCTCTCTCTACACACACACACATAGATACACAGACACAAGATGCATGCACACATACATACACACACACAATATTAAATAAATTGTCCTTTTGTTGTAATATGAGTAACCAATGTTTTCCTTCTTTATTTGACTTAACTATTTTGTGAGAACACATGGGAGCTTTGTTTTCAGGATAATTGAATTTATCCATCTTGTTTTCATGGCTTCTAAATTTTGTGTTGTATTTAGAAAGCCTTTACCCACCATGGGACCGGCATAGTCAACCACTTCACTTGTTTTCTTAATCATCTCCATCATAAACTTCTACCTATTTGAAATAACAGAATGATTTTCTGTTGTTTGTAGCCTAAATAGAATGACACAAACCTGTCAGACAAAGCCAGTTAATAACATAGAAAGAAAATATTCAAGATAAATTGAATCATGATTTCCAGCAATGATGAAGTCTTCAGGTAGGCCAGCCTGGTGTGTGTGCATGCCAGAGCTGTGTCAATGCTTTCCTTAACAAAGGTTTGAGCTCAGATGCAAAGACTAAGACAGAGTTTTGAATAGCAATAGCTCGAAGCAGAAAGATACTACTGGGAAAGTGGGTGAAGGTTGAATTAGGGAAATATGGATCAGACATATTTCTAGTGTAGAAGACATCAATTCAACACACACTTTTATACACCTTTAATTTTTAAGGACTTTTTCATCCTCCTGGATTGATATATTCAATAAATATAAATTTGGTCAAATTTCTGTGTGTACTACTTTATTAGGTACCACAATCACACTCATAGTCTACCTCCAGAGCATATGTGAAGCCTGCACTGTCTGTTTCAGGTGCCCATCCTCTGCTAGTTTCCTAGGGCCAGATATCAGGAGGAGCCTCGTGTTCCCTACTGGTCTCGCTGTGGCTTTAGAATTTTTAAAAATCTGGTGCAATTGTCCTTGACTTTTTGGAACTTACAAGTTCATGGGAGACTTATGAGACAAGAAGACATGTAATTGTAAAATCAAGGACATATTTGCAAGAGTATGTACCAGCGAAGGCATTGCAAATTGTATGTATAAATGTGTAGAATTCACTTCATTTTAAAAGTGGGAAATAGAATAAAGAGCAAAGATTATTCTTTTAAAAAATAATGTTTATCATTTTGGAAAGTTTAGGAAATAGAGAAGAGAGAGATCCATTCTAAACTTAAGATTTTTCTCCCCCTCTCCCTCTGACTCAAATTGTACATTATATATATGACTTTAACCTTTTATTCACTTGACAATAAATTAGGAACCTTTTCCCCCATTCCTAATATTACTACATTTCATCTAAAACATTCGTAGGGAGGAGTCATAACCATTGTTTAATAGTAGAATTGGTTAGGCAGAAAACACAAACAGGACAACTCCAATAATCCTGCACAATGGTTTGTTATATGGTAAACGGGCATGTGGGAAAAGGTTAGGTGGATACTGATGCCAAGATATTTGCAGCTTCAGCCCCTTAGCGTGGTACTGCCTTTTGCCTCCCACCTCAAAGCAAGCCAGGGCTTTTTAAAGGAGTTTAAAGGGACTCCACTTGCATTAGAAATGTGTTTGCCTTGCGCTCCCAAAATTAATCTGTCCTAATGTGGTCCCGGGAGGGACCATGTGGCCTAAATGGTCACAGATGGGTGAGAAAAACAGGGAAAACAAGATTTTTGTCAGTTTTTTAAAAACAGGGCTAGTCCGTCACATTCATGGTCTACCTCCAAAGCATATGTGAAGCCTGCATAGTCTCAGGGGCCCATCTCCTGCCAGTTCCCTAAGGCCGGATAGCAGGAGGAGCCTCGCATTCCCTATTGGCCTTGCTAGGGCTTCCATATTTTCCAGTTTCCTCCATGGTCAGAACTGTTTCCTTATAAGTGTGAGACCTATATATAGTCAAGTCTACTTGTGGTTCTGATCACCTCCACCATGCAAACCAGAGGACAACCCTGACCAGATCCCTAGTACCTGGAGTTAAAGGGTGTTTACCCCCAAGTCTCCTTTATAAGAGGAAGAGTAGTTGGGCATAGAATTGTTCTGTTCCCTAAGAGCAGACAAAGGAGTAAACTTCCTATCTGTAGGCAAAGCATTTCAGAGAATTAAGAACACAGAATTTTCTTGCTTGCTTATATTGTGTTATCTTTGGGGTCCTGGTTAGAATCAAATCTTGTTAATGCTGCAGGGAACTATACTTCTATGTTTTCTCCTCCTTATCTTTCCCTTTTAATTCTATCCAACTTTCATTTCCTAGTGATAGATCCCTTTAGAGTCCTAAGATCTGCAATTATTGCTGCCATTCCGGTGATAGCACCATTTAACATCCCTCCCCCACCAGCATCCCACAACAGAAGCAGCCAAGCAGTTCTTCTCCCTTGTTTTTTTTCTTTTCTTTCTTTTTTTTTTTTCTTTTCTTTTTCCTTATATTGAACAGTAAGCTTGGTTATTTCCACAGTTCAGTAATCTCTCATAATTGTTTTCTGACTGGTAGATATCTCCTCCCAGTCATTGCCTGGCTCTCCAGTAGCTTGGGTTTTAGTTTGGATGAGCAGACAAGCTTGTAGTGACTCTACATCTTTAAGAAGAAAAACTCGATCATCAGACAGCTCCATTATACCATGGATCCTGATGCCTGGGATTCCAATTTTCCTGAGAAATGATGGTGTGAATCTTACGAGGTAGCAGAGGGCCCTCTTGTATTTTGGCTACTTTGCAAGCTATTTCCTCTATATGCTCACCTCGTTGTTTTATCTTTTTGGACGAAAGCTCCAAATTAGAGGAGCAGATAGCTCACATATATTTTCCTAAGGCAAGTACCTCTGGTTTTTCCCGTTCTTTTCCGCCTTGTAACTCCCTTTCTGCACTTATACAGCCTACAGCAGTGGCCAGACTACTACACTTATAGTCTGCTTACTTTATCTCAGCACATTCCCAGGGGCTTTCCATTTACAAAGCCCTCAGCACACTCCATAGAGCTTTGGTGAAAACCACCAAAAGTTTCTGTGACATTTCTGAGGCATATCCACATTCACACACTGGTACAAAGTGCAAGATCTCACCATATGGAAACAGCTGGCCCGACAGGGATTTCTCCCATTGACCTTAGGTTTTCTCCTGGCTCACGCACTTGTGAGATTTTTTTTCCACTTACTTTTGTCCTTTCCCAGGATCTGTACTTCCTCTGAAGGTCTGGGTTCTTCTCTAAAATCTAATGTATAGGCTAGATTCTCTAAATGGATATCTTAATTCCTCAGTCCTTCAGCCAGGCCACCACCAACTTTTGTATCTTTGCTTCAGCTGATAATTGGACATCTGTAACTAGCCTTAAAGCCCCTAACAGCAGCCAGCCTACAACTGCTGTCAATTGATGGCTTTCCTTGGCCACATCTTTCATTTTTGGTCTCCTGGCTAGCAAAGCCATTATTTTGAAGGTAGGGTCAGGAGACTGAAATGTGAACAAGACAGCTCCATTAAAGCACTGCACTGGGGTCTGTTATTGGGCAAAGTCATGTGAGGAAGGGTTGGATAGTTGCTGACCCCAAAGCATTCAGAGCTTTAACCATGTGCTTGCTCTACTACACGTCACACTCTGTCTTCTGCCAGGACTTTAAAAATGAATTCAAAGGGGCTATACTTGAGTTGGGAATATGCTTGCCTCAACCTCTCAGAATCACTCTATCTTAACAATGACCATACTGGTCAGAGAGGGAAAACAGATCGTTATTCTAAGAGCCACAACATGGATGGCAGAAATAAATGGCAAACACGATGTCATTAGTCCTTAAGAAATGGTACTAATCAGCCACACCTGTACTTCTATTTAACCAGTTCCATCTTGTTGGAATTCGGGATAGTTCCCAAATTTTCAGGATGACAAACAATGGGATAAAGAATATCATAGTGATAATTTTGTAGTGTATCTTTAGTTTGTTAGCATGCATTGAATAATTGGAATTGATGAGTTAAGAGCTCTGTTTAGGCCTTTGTTATTTACTGCCAGATCTCTATACAGAAAGATGACTCTAAATTACACTCCCACCATGCCCTTGCTAACTCTGGATGTCATTATTTATAAAAATCTCTCTTAATTTGATGTCTAAAAATAGTAGTTTAAACTGAAAATTTTAACTTGTTTGTGGGACTAGCTGTCTTTTCACAAATATCTTTGCCTTACGTATTTCTAGGGGCAGCTTTTCAAGGTAGACAATTCTAGAGTTAAGAGGTAGAGAGACAATCATTTGTAGGGTGGGCACCCAGTGAACTGAGATTGTTTATCAGGTCACTATTTTTTTTTTTTTTTTGGAGAGATTTTCGCTATAGGGCGCGTGTGCTCGCCAGACAGACAGAGAGAGACATAGAGACAGAAAGCGAGAAATCACCCCCCGGGGGGATGGTCACGCCGCAATCCCTTCTCCTCCATTCTCCTCTCGGGATCTTGGGCACGCACGCACACGTGCCCAGCATGAGTTTTAAGCCACCGGGTCCGGGACGCAAACTGCGGTCGACTACGTGGGAGTCCAGCGACATAGCCATTACGCTAACTGCTGGTTCCCTCAGGTCACTATTTTGAAGCAAGTTCTGATTTACAATTTTTAGACATATCTGCCTTTCTTAATGATTCCTATATATATATATATATATATATATATATATATATATTGCAATGTAATTAAAATAAAAGGCCAACAAAGAAAAACATAGTTCTGGAATATTTCAGAACTGTTTCAGTCAGAATTATATTTATAGGACATTAGTGAAAACAATAAAGTAGCTTGGGTTGTTGGATTTCCAATATTAATCATTTTCACCACTCCCTTTCCCAAAAATACTTCATAGAGATTAATATGTGGTTCATTTCTGATCATTGACAGATGGAGTGTGCCCTAGGTATGAGCATTCATAACCTTCTATCTTGGAAAGAAGCCTCTTGCTCATAGTCTATGGGCTAGACTAAAGGAGAACTCAGATAGAAAAGAGGTTGTGCTGGATCTCTGATGTTTATAGTCTTTATATCCCTGTGGAGCTTCAGTTTATGTATTTTAGGTGACAATTTTAGGGAGACCATTCTGGTTTGAGCTTTTTCTGAGGGATTGAATGAAAATACCATTGGTTACCCCAGTCTATAGGAACAACTAATGGAAGTAGGTTAAAAGATTAGAAATGGGTTATCTAAATCACTTGTGTCTGACTGCCAATGATCTGAGAAAAGGACCTTCTTGATGTTCTTCATATTCAGGGTTGCTGTGGACTGACTCTTATCCTCACAAAATTCATGTATTGAAGCCTTAATCACTCATGAGCCAGTGTCTGGAGATGGGGCATTTGGGAGGTGATTAGGTTAAGGTGAGATCATGAGAATGGGGTACTCACAGTTGTATTAGTGCCCTTTTAGGAAGAGCTACCAGAGAGTTTATCCTCTTTTTCTCTTCACTATGTGAAGACACAGCAAAAAACAAAACACTGTGTTGCAAGCTAGAAAGAGGGTTCTTATCAGAACACAAACATGCTGACACCCTGATCTCAGACTTCTAGCCCCCAGAACGGTGAGGATAGTAAATTTGTTATTTAAGCCACCCAGTCTGTGGTATTTTGCTATGGCAGCCCAAGCAAACAAAGACAAATGTTGGTTAGAAATTATGCAGATCTCCAGGTGGTATGGTGGTTTAAGCACTGGACTCCCTCATGACCAACTATGGTTTGAGTCCCAGACCTGGTGGCTTGCTTTCTTACTCCCCTTCCCACTCCACCATCTCTGTCTCATGAATGTCCTATAGCCAATGTAAAAAAAAAAATTTTAATAAATATAATTAAATGAATTCTTTAAAAAAATAATTTATACACATCTCTTGGATTTTTCTCTAGAATGGACTCTATCATTTCCAGATACAAATTTATGATTCACCCTGCACAGACTGAAACCAAACTGATGTCTTAGCGGGCAGTGGGCAACCATTGCTTATTGAAAGCAGTAATGAGGTAAGAGAACTCTTCCGAACACATATTAATTGCTTTTATTGAGATCTCACATCCTGGAAAGTTGGATAATTATGAGTTGTGATGTTGAATGCTTTCATGGTCTGAGTTACATTAGAGGTTTAATAGAGAAGACATACTAAGGAAAAAATTCACTGGCCTAAATTTATAGGCACATTCCTGAGCGAAAAAAAAAAAAAAAAAAAAAAGAAAAAAGAAAATAGGAGAGCAAGAATAAGAGAGAAAACTGAATATAAACTATGGAGCTGTGAAGAATTAAAACACCCATGTTTCCCATATTTCAGAAAGGCTAGAATTTTTTCTTAAGTGATAGGATATGCATACAAAAAAGAGAAAGACCCTTAACAGGGTCTCACTGCACTATGATTCCCTTTTCCAAGCCATCTAGCTCTTCAGAATCTTGGACACATGTGTGCATGCCTGGCATATTTTCAGGCTGGCCAGAGGGTCCAAATATATGGTCAGTCATGGGGCTTCCAGCACTGTAGTCCAGTATACTACAGACCATGCTACCTAGGCTGAAAATGAATATTTTTTTAAAGTAAAAATATGTGTGGATCCCCAATGTTGGCTTAAATTACTGATTATAATCTTACTTAGGTAAAATACACAAATCTTTTTATCAAAATCAAAATCTTAATGTTTAATATTCTCCTACATAATTATTAGATTCACAGGAATAAGATCATTCATTTTCTAGAATCTAGACTGCCATTTGCGAAATACTGGCTTAAAAATAGAGCATTTGGATAAACTTTGACCAAGTGATATTTGATCTGATTTTACTTATTGTCATTATTTTTGGGAAAAAAAAATGAGTCATAGCCTAGCTTAATATCCAAAGTACCACCCCCCTATATAGCCTACTCAGACTTGCCACTGTACGTGATTTTCAGCATTTCTCTTTCACTCTGTGCTCCTATCCTTTGTCTTCTCTCTCTCCCTCTCCCTTTTCTTGCTTCTTTTCTATTTCCCTCCTTTTATTCCCCTTCTTCCTTCCTCTGCCTTTCTGCTATGTGTAAGATGTCGTCCTAAGTGCCTTCCTGGAGCTTTTATATGAATGGGGTGATTTTGACAATAAACCAGCAAACAAGAAAATAAATGTGTCAGGTAGTGATAAATAATGAGAGGATATAAAGCAGAGGAATAGGGAATAAACAATACTGGGGGCATTATTTTATAATAACTTAAAGGTGTCTTGGATAGAAGTACAATTACAGAGAATGAGCATAATAGATATCTTTTTTTTTTTTGGAGAGGTTTTCGCTATAGGATGCGTGCGCTCGCCAGAAAGACAGAGAGAGACAGAGAGATAGAAAGCAAGAAATCACCCCCCACGGGGGATGGCCACGCCGCATCCCTTCTCCTCCATTCTCTCGGGATCTTGGGCACACACGCACATGCGCCCGGCATGAGTTTTAAGCCACCGGGTCTGGGATGCGAACCGCGGTTGACGACATGGGAGTCCAGCGACATAGCCATTACTCTAACTGCTGGTCCCCACATCTAGCTATTTTTAAGACAGGATCTCGGTATGTTGCCCAGGACAGCCTTGAGCTGTTGATACTTCTCCCTCAGCCTCTCCAATTCACTGGGATTATAGGCAAGTGCCACTGCATGGAGTCTTTAGGCTGGATTGAGAATCCATTCCTGGCCTCTCTTGTGGCCCCAGCCCATGGAACATAGTGTTTTAGTAACAATAACAACAAGTGTCACTATGGCTGGGCCAGGACATTGACTTTTACTATCAATGAATTAGAAAACTATTAGAGGATTTTAAGCAGGGAAGTTATTATTATGGGTCCTTCACCCATGTCATTCCTGCATTCCCTTAAAGATATGCAGATGTCATATAATAACAGATAATTTGTTTTGAAGTATGTCTGCATAGCAAGCAGCCCTGGAAGACAGAATTGCTTCCTACCCTGGAGCAGATTTTGTTTATATTGCAGGACAAAAAGAGATTTCCACCTGGCAAGAAGGCAAGGCAGTTTGTCAGTAGTTATTGTATAATTACAGGCGCGTCTCTCCTAAATACACCTCATTGCATGTGTGGGCAATACCTGGGCCTCCACATCATCCTGTCAAAACTAGGGCTTAGGAAACGGGTACAACCGCATTACACTGACTAGTGCCATTACGGTGAGCAAGACATTGTCTTTGGTTTCTGACTCAGTAGTCTTGTATATCCTGCTAGTATCTATGAAACTGCAGCAGGCTAAGTTTTTAGCTTGTTAGTAAGATATGTTCTCTTTACCCTCACAGTTTTTGTCCTGACAGTTATCTGATTTATTTACATTTGAAAGCACCATTCTGGTTGGTATGTGGAAAGCACAGTGTAGGAGGCCAACAGCGGAAGCAGGGAGACTGGTTAGTAAGCTCTTGCATTAATTTTGGAGAAAAATAATGGTGACTTGGACCAGGGTGGTGTGTGCATGTGTGTGTGTGTGTGTGTGTGTGTGTACTTGAACTAAAGGATTTAGTAATGAAGGGAGGAGAGAAAGAGAAGCAGCAAAGATGATTTCAAGGTTTTTGGTTGGAGCAACAGGAGACTAAATGGGGAAGACTGTTGAGATCTTGGGGTGGGATAAGGGAATTAGGAAGTCCATTTTGTTCATGTTAATTTTAGAATGACAGGTGGCCAATCAAAATGTAAATATACTATATTCACATATCATTCATCCACAAACAGACACTCAGTAAGGAATATGGCAGTTAGCCATGTGGGTTTGGAGTTCAGAGAAAAAGGCTGTGAGAAGAAAACATATTTAACAGTTGTCCATGTGTAGATGATTTGTAAATCCACAGGGCTAGATCTGAAGAGTGTAGATAAAAGAGAGAAAATGTCTGAGGACTGAACCCTACGTCCCTGTAATATTTATAGACTCGGTAGATAAAAGAGAGCACTAATAAAGGAAGAAAGGAACCAAGAAAAGGTGGTGTTCTGGAAGATTTGTGAAGAAAATGTTTCAACGAGGGAGTGATCAATTGTGTCAAATGCTGGTGATAGTCAAGTAGGATGAGGACTGTTGCATGTAACAATGGTGTGGTAATTGGTGACCTGATAAGAGTTTTTAAGTGGTAAAAAGCAAAAGCCTGTGTAGAGTAGGTTAAGGTGAGGATGATGTATAGGACAGAAAATTATTCTATAAAGTGAAACAGAAATGAAGCAATAACTGAAGAAGAGTATGGAAACAAGTCAGGTTTTTTTTTTTTTTTTTTTTTTTTGAGATGTTATGTTGTAGTATGCTAACATAACAATTTAGGAAAGAGTGAAAATTAAAATGAACAAAATGGAGAAGGGGTAAATGTTGCAGTGATACCTTTGAGTAGGTATAAGAGGAATCAGAACTAGGGCACCTGATAAGGCATTAGACTTACATAAGAGCATGAGCCATTGATTTCTTTTTTTTATTTTTAATTTATTTTATTTTATTTATTTATTTTTGTATATACATTCAATCGCATTGTTTAGCTTACAATGTGAGCATTTCAATATGTGAACATTTCTCCCCAGTCCCGTTGATCAAAATATCTTCAACCGATAACACCACACTTCCGCATCCCATCAATGTTCTACCTCCATATCCCTTCTCCAAATGCCCTTCATTAGGCCCCACTCCTCCACATACACCTCATCTGACATTCATACCCATCTCTTGTGTTTGCACAACTGTTAGGCAATCAGTTTCAGTTATAGAGTGCAGACATTCTAATAAGTAGACTCACAGAGGTGATGATGGGAGTTTGTGATGATGGCAATTTGAAAAACTTGTTTTTTTGTGATCTCACTGTCTTTTCAGAGAAATAAACAAGATCATTAGTTGAGGGAATATAGTGTGGGAGATTTGAGGAGAGAGAAGGTATGGAAAACTTATTTATTGGAATGGAGTAAATGAGTAAATGAACCAGGTAAAGAGAATGATTGCTGGGCATAGGCCCTCTTGAGGAAGGGATTTTGAAATAAAGAGAGATAGATGTACACAGTTGTGTGTGTGTGTGTGTGTGTGTGTGTGTGTGTTTCAGCCCACTTCAGTTGTTCTGGTGCAACTGAAGGGATTGGGGAACTGAGCTAGTGAGCACTGGATTCAGCTAGGTGGTAAAAAGAAAGAGGGGTAGGAAATTGGGCATGTGTAAAAAGGAATGATTCTAAGCACAATCTGTGAAATTTAATTTGTGTAGGCAGAGATATGAGGATACAGTGAAGATGCAAGACAAAGAAAAAGTTGTTTGGATCAATGGGTTATAGGCAAAGAATTGATGGACTATCTTCTATGAGAGGGGGAGAGTAAGATTAGAGGATTTTGTTGAAGTATTTATGGAAGGAATGAAGCCTTGAATACAAATACGTTTCATATAATCCATTTTGAATTTATGTCCTGATCTTTCATAGCTCAGTCTGGATATTCAATTTCTCTGTATTCAAATTCTATTTCTTCACTGTTCTATATACTATACTGCTTACAGAACAGTAAAAATCATCTTTCAGAAGAGTCATTTAATCTTCTACTTAAATTTTTAGAATTTTGGTTTAGATTCTGGTTCATTTTTAAATAAAAAAATGTAATTGCTAAGGTGTGCATGTGTTTGCCAGAGAGAGACAGAGATAGAGAGAGATGGAAGAGGAAGAAAGCGCTCCCTCGTGGGGTGTGATCATGTCACAATCCCCTCCCCTGCATTTTTCTATCCAGTCTGGATTTGGACAGGCATGTGCATGTACCCAGTGTGATCTTTCAAGCCACTCTTGCCAGGACTTGAATTTTAGTTGGCCGTGTGGGATCTCACTCCCTTAAACACTAGGCCATGGGGTCAGCCCCTATATTCAAATCAAATTTTAATATTCTTTGCAAATAATATCTCCCATAACTTATTACTGTGGCACTTTCTACACCATTGTCATTTTTTTTCCACTTTGTGCATCAAAAAGGAATAGTGTTCTCCCTTTATTGCCCTTACAAATTCACTGTTTCAAGAAAAAGGAGAAACTTGTTTTTGAAGTATCTCTTTTGCTGTTCTATGGCTCTTTGTAGTATCTTTTCACCACCTCTCCAGAGTAATTGCAACACAATATCAGACCTTGATCTCCAAATTTTTATTTATTTCCTTCTGTGATATTGTTTAGGCTCAAAGCTTAGAGAGCCAAGTTGCTTTTACCCAAATATGTGGTAAGAGTCAGCAACACAGTCTCCAAACACGAGTGTGCCTTTGTCCTTCCCATTCCCTGTGGCATTTGGAGTGATTCCCTTTGATGTGTTCTCAAGGAGTTCTGGATGGACACCTAACACTTTATTTGTTTTCATCAGTGCACATTGCTCCAGGTTCAGTGTTCTAATTGATGTCTTTCTGTTTAAAGTGCCATATATTAAGGGCCTTCTGCTATTATTCATTTTTTTTACTAATTGGTTATTCCAAGTGATTCCTTCTCATTCTCATCTGACTGACCTCTTTTGTAGAACCCTGGAACTAGTAGTACTTGGGTAGTTCTTTTTTTAATATATTGGATCCTGAAGGTCCTTTTCCCCTGTCCACTCTCCCTCAGTTTTTCAGGACTTTCAGATAACTCTTTACTCTGTTTCCAATGATAGTTTGAGAAATATTTTTCCTTGTGTTTCTGAAGATGGTTACAAGTGTTCTGGTAGAACATGGCACTTTGGAGCTGTCCCTGTAGTGTAGCAGCTAGGTGCAGCACAGAGATTGTTGGATCTCAGATGGTTGACCAAGGTTTGGGGGTTTGAGTCCCGGCCCTGACTGCTTCCTATGTGTGTACACCCATGCCCAGGATTCTAATGGGATAGAAAATTGGAGGGAAAAGGATTGTGGCATGACCAAGCTTTGTTGTGGTAGTGGGGAGCTCTATCTTTCTCTCTCTGTCTCTATATCTTTCTCCCTTTCTCTCTCGGTTATGTGCATGTACCCTCTGGTATTTAAAAAAATGGTACTTTTCACTTTTGGATGATTCTTATGAGGCTTAATATAGGAAGTGTCTATTAGTCATAGGACTTAGCTCTCTTATTTCTGTTTATTTAGTTTCTTAGTGTTTTTGGAGAAGTTATTGGAAGGAGAGAGCTGAGTTGTGTAAAATCTTCAGTTCTTTAGGTCCAGATCTTTAAGATTAGAGACCTGCCCTGGGATGCAGAATGTAAAACCACAAACCGTTACAAAGAGGACAGAAGAGGTTTTAATAGGAAAGTAAATATTTCTCATAGAAAAGTAGACCTCCCCCATGCTGGAAAGGCATGCAGGTGGGCAACTTCCAGAGAAGGACAACTGCACTGGGCATGAAGTTAGGTGTTACTTTTATTGTCTCTTAGAAGTTGGCAATACATATTTAGTAGGGGAAGGTCTTTCATAGCATTTGACTTCTTTGTTTAGAATTCGGAGGATTTTTTTCCTGCACTTGTGTTCTCTCTCTCTCTCTCTCTCTCTCTCTCTCTCTCTCTCTCTCTCTCAGGTGAGGAATTTAAATACTTGATCATAAATTCCCAGTGTGAACTTTAAAGGTATGAACAGTCACATATGGATGAATTGCCCAATCAGTTTATTGCCCCAGTGAGAATTAAGATGTTGATCTAGCATCCCATCCCAGTGGTGAATTTCTTTGTGAATATTTGGGATAGCAAGAGGGAAGATAAAAACCTATTCAGCACCAGGAGCCTGGTGGGAAGAAAGAGTTCTTGCATAGGGTCTGGTCGCAATTCCTGGTAAGTTTTGATTAATGTGGCAGATCTCCTTCTGCTCTTTCCTCAGGGCTGCTTGCTCACGCTGGGGCTGGTTAATAAAACACCCCAAATGGGATGGCTTAAAACACATAATTTGTTCCTTCATAGTTCTGGAGTCCAGAAGTTCAAAGTGAAGGTGTTTACAGTACCATGCTCCCTAGGAGGTCTATAGGGGAGGATTCCTCCTTGCCACTTCCAGGTTCCGAGAGTCCCAGGTATTCATTCCTTGGCTTGTGGCAGCATAACTCCAACTTCTTCACCTTTGTCTTCCCATGGCCATCTTTCTTCTTTGTCCATGTTTGTGATTAGTTTTCTCTCTTCATCCATCATACCAGAATGGGGCCAGTCCTAATCCAGTATGATGTCATCTTAACAGAATACATCTGCGAAGACCTTTTGTTCAAGTGTGAGACTCCAGGTGAACGTGCATTTTGGAAGACATCATTCAACCCAGTACGGGGTGTAGAAGAGCTCTATAAAAATTCTTTTATAAATCTATGAAAATTGTATGATAATTATGTAGAAAGTTGAATGCTTTAGAATGATGCTGTGCAATTTGGGACCCCCTCTGCCACCACTATCTCCTCCACTTATTCCTTTCATATAGACATTTGATATTAAAGAGTGGACTCATTTCAGTCATTCAAGATGCTTTCCTCTGAAAAATTTCTTCAAATGCTAGAAAATGAGTGCTTTGTGGGGGGAAAATGGATCTGATAAGATATTATTAAAGTAGAAACATGAAGAAATTATATGCTTTGCTAGATAAATACACTTTACCTGTGGAAGGAAAATAAACTGAACATTTCTTCAAAGTTTAATTTGATTTATTTCACTTTCCTTCAGTAGATGACCTAACTTACTACTTTATGAAATAAAAAGCCAACCTATGTGAGCTCTCTCACCATGTAGATTTGCCTTTAGTGTCTTAATTTCTTTACCCCCTCCTACTACTCCTGCTCCCATTACTCTCATTTCCCTTTATGAGGAAAGTGTGTCTTTCCTCTGGGCAAAGCTGGTCTTTCCATCTCTGCTTTTGATCTAAACACTTTTTCTTTCTCTGAGGTTCTATTCCTTCAATTGCTCCTTTCCTTTGAAATTTAATCTTTCCACTAGCTCTTTCTCATATGTTGATAAACACAGCTAGGTCTCTATTTCCTGACAAATATCACTTTTTTGACTCTGCCACTAACATCAATATTATTTTTCTCAAGTCTCAACTTTTTTTGTACTCTAAGCAGCATTTGTCATCTTGACTATCTCCTCTTCAAATCTTACTTTTCCCCATCTTTCACTTCCTACCTCACTGATATTTTCTCTCCTCTATTTAGTCTCCTCTCTCCTACTGTGTCTTAAAATGAAAGTATTTCTCAAGGTTCTCTCCTCAAAACTTTTTTTTATCGATGTTTTCCTCAACTCGTACAACTTCCTAGTAAGTCAATATCTTTCAAACCTATTCTTTTTGCTCCCCAGTTTCTCATAATGCTCTAAGAAGCAACAGCAGCAGCAACAACATTATCTACTGTTTATTGGGTATCTATATGTACTGTTCTTAGTGTTAAGTGCTTTTTCTTTCCTTTAAAAACATCTTATATAATCATCATCATATAACATCTGAGTTGGATGCTATTATCCATTTTTCAGGGAGGAACACAGATTTATAGACATTAAGTTATTATTTAGTTTAATTTAATTTAATTTAACTCAATTTTATTTATTTATTTATTTTTTTACCAGTCACATAGTAAGCACGTGGAACTGAGAAAGCAAAAGTTCTCTACAGAAACTCCAGAAATACCTCCATAAGCCCAGTGCATCCTCCTTTCCTCTGATTTTGTGTTGATTATAACACCTGATGTCTCATTTTATTTATTTATTTTTTTGGATTCAGGATTCCAGTTCTAAACCTTAGAGTTTTCTTCCATGAACGTTTGAAGAACTCTTCACACAATGACATAATCAATTACTTGCCAAGTTTTTCATACTGTCTCAAATCCAGCCCCCCTTTTCCAGTTTCAGTGCCACTACACCAGTCCAAGCCGCTATCTCATTTCCCATGTATTATGAAAAAAAAAAATCCTTGGACCAGCAAGTGGAGTAGTGTTTAAGGTGCTGGATTCCCACATGGCCAACCATGGTTCAAGTCTTTGACAGGATTGGTGGCTTGAAACTCACACCAGGTGGGTGCATGCCCAAGATCCCAAAAGGAGAATGGAGGAGAGGAGATTATGGTGTGACCATCCCCCTTCGAGGTGGTTTCTCATTTTTGTTCTCTGTGTCTTTCTCCATTTCTTGGCAAGTGCATTTGCACTAAGGCAAAACTGATCTTAAAAAAAAACCCTCACTGCTCCCCTTTGCATCTGTATTGCATACTTCTGTAGAATTAGCCTTCCTGAAACCCAGGTGGAGAATGTAGTCCTTCAAAATCTCCATTGCATGCTGAATTAGACAGACTCCTTGCACTAGAGGTAGTATATAAAAGATGAAGATTTATTGTGAGGATAAACTGAGAAAGTACACATAAAGAACTTAGCACAATGTTTGCATATAGGAAGAACGTAATAAATATTTTATAATTATAATATTTTGGTGCTCCTCACAATGTATTTAAAGTTATTTTTCTAGCTTACGTGTTCTAAGGTATTCCAGCCATACTCTCTATTTTAACAGGACAAGCTAATATATATCCATTTTTTGCTGTAGTGCTATTTTTTGTTACGTTTTTAAAATTATGCCAGAGGGCATGTACACACATGGGTGTTTGTGTGTGTGTTTGTTGTGTGTGTGTGTGTGTGTGTGTGTGTAAGAGGGGGAGAGAGAGAGAGAGAAGAGAGAAAGAGAGAGAGAGAGAGAGAGAGAGAGAGAAAGTATCCCTCAATAGGAGAGAGAGAGAGAGAGAGAGAGAGAGAGAGAGAGAGAGAGAGGGGGACAAACAGACAGACAGACAGACAGTATCCCTCAATAGGACCTGGTTATACCACAATGCTTTTCCCTCCAGTTCTCCATCCTATCAGGATTCCGGGAACATGGACTTCCAGCATATTTTTCAAGCTGATGAAGTCGGAACTTAAACCTTGGTTGGCCATGTGGGATCTGACTTCTTCTGCACAGAGCCTAATCACAGTGCTATGGATCAGGCCTTGCTGTTACTCATCCTTTTTTTCTTTTCTGAAGTGTCCCCATTTCCTTCCACAGTTTATTTCTGACCTTTGAAATCCTATCAGGTACAGTTCTTTCTCAAAGACCATCTTTTTGAGATTTTTCTGATCAAAGACTTCCTAATTGAGAAAAACATTTTCTCATATTGCTCCATAATATCTTGTTTGTAGCTCTCAGAGAGCAAGCCATGTAGAGCACATGGCAGTGTAATTGTTTGATACTTGGATCATCTTTTCTGGATTATAAAGCCACTGAGAGCAGAACTTCCATCTAACTAATCCTGCATCATTGTAGAGCCTTAACGCCGTAACTTGTACTTGGTATAGCATTTAATTTCTATTATCTTCTCTAAATTTGTTGAGGTAATATGAGGCTGCTGCAACAGAAAGATGCAAAATTGCTCTGCCTGAAGTGAGGTAGAAGTTTATCGCCTAAGGGAAGCATGGGGTCAAGGGGAGCTGGGCACTTTGCTCCCTCTACAAGTGACCTAGTGACCCAGTTTCCTCTTTTTATTCAGTCATCTCCTTGGTCATTGCCTCATCTGCATCGTAGAGCTACCTTATCTGCTTCCTGTTCTTAGCGCAGCTTGTAGGGAGAGGAAAAGGAAGTGAAGGAACAATTTTCTTGTAAGGAAGCACTGCAGAAGTTACACAACAGATTTTCATTCATATTCCAGTAATGGGAGTTTAGTCACATAGCCACACTGAGCCGCCAGCGAGGCTAGAATGTGCAGTCACCAGATGAGCACTTGGGGAATGAAAAGTAGGGGACAATTAACAGCCTTTGCCACGCCTCTTCACAAGATGATTTGCTATGCCATGTGTTGTTTTGACTTTTATTATCTTCTCATAATAAAACCACTTAGAGATTGTATCATTCTGAATACAAGGGTTTTATTTTTATTTTTAGTCTTTTCCGATAGCAGAATATGTATCTGTCAAGACACAAAAACTTCTTATTTGACTCTTTTGAACAGAAATCTTTCAAAATGTATCACCCCTCTAAAATTGAATTATTGAGCCTTTTACAATCACTTCTTGGATACTCAGGGTCATCTTGATAAATACCAGGTATTTTACTGAGCTAAAATGGAGTATTGTCCTTGCATATAATGGTCCAGGCTCTTTATAACTTTTATGATTACTATGATGCAAGGGAAAGGCTTTGGACACCCACCAGACTTCTGTTCCTACACTCAATGTCCCCAGTTCTTATGACTATTTTTAAACAACACTGCCATCTCCTTCCCATTATGAAACTTTTAATTGATATTGCTGGCTGGTGTCTATGTGATTGCCTGTAGAAATGCTTCTCTCCTTTTTTTTTTTTTTCTTGCCGTTTATAATATTTTATGGGATTAGAAATTAAAGAAGAATTATGTACTTGGCACAGTTCTAGATAGTTTACATATTTTAGCTCATTTAATCCTTACAAAAGTCCTTTAAAAGATGTTATTTTCCCCATCTTATGAGCAAGCCAACAGAGCCCCAAGTTTAAGTAACTTGCCCAAGGTCACAGAGCTAGTAAACAGCAGAGCCAGGATTCAACTCAGTTCAGAGCCTGTGCTTTTAATAATTACATTGCACTGCCCTTAGGCTTCCATGAACCCTCTCCAACCTAAGAATGAACAGATTCTGGGAGTGAGAAACACTCTTAACATAAATAGCATTCTTGGTTTTCAAAGCATTCTGTCCTTGCTCTATTGCATACAGATGGAATCTCAAGATAGACAAGTGCCACATAGGTGAGGTATTTTGGCAACTCTAGTTTTTAGGCAGTTATGTCACAAAGCAATGAGAGAGCTTATTCTATGTTATAAATAACACTAACTATAACTTTTCATAATTGAAAAGTAGGTCAATTACAAAGCAGGAGTCCAAAGGTGAAATCAGGCATTCTGTCTGTTCTGCATTTAATATCACCGTCATTACAAGCTGATTCATTCTTTTTCTCACAGTGGCCAAACAGTAGCTTTCTTGATGGCCCCTGATTGGGAATATGTACAGACTGTTTCATAGATGGACAGTTCATGTCACCAGGATGTCACAGAGAAAGTAACAAAGGAAGAGACAAAAGGTCTTGGGAATGTAACCAATATTTTCTGTTATTGCTGGAATATAGAAGCTAGTTTGTGAACATGACTGATTTAAAAATAAAATAATTATCTCTTGGTCAAGGAAAAATTGTCCCCCTTACATGGAAAATTGGTACTTTAAAAGGAAATATACATTGAAAAATGCAACATAAAATATCTCGACAGTGTTTCTAACCTAAAGTATAAATGTAGTATAGAGCATCATAGAGTGAGAAGTTTCTAGCTGGGAACAATGCCAAAAACCAAGAAAATTAGTGAAGCGAAAAAATGTTCTGTAAATGCTGACGGTAGAGTAGGCACTATCTAAGGTTGTTATAACCTCTACAAGATTGATATTTTCCAAATGGCTTTGAGGCTTTGCTGGTTTATTTTGATGACTAACATCAGTTTTTGGAGTGTTTCTTGGGTGTTTACTTACTTTCCTGCTTCAAAAACAACTCAGAGCATTTTCTTTATAGCAGAGATGTCTATCACTGATCGGAAAGTGAGAATTCTCTTCTCTTTGCTATCGCTGTGAATGGTTTTATTATAAGACAGCAGCACATTTTGGAGGTCCACAATTTGGTTTATTATGAAACAAGTATGATCGTAGAATTTTCTATAAAATCACATACGTCTAGCATTTTGCACTCCTGTATCTCATTAGCCTGTCAAAATGAGTAGTTACATTCATTTTTAATATAACAACACGTATAATTATAAGTTATAAAACTCAGACAGAAGCATATAAAGGAAATAAACTGGCCTATATAGCATCAAAATGAGTATGAAGGGGATAGTGTCCTAGCAGAGAAAAGTTTTATATTTCAGGAACCTGATATTGGCAGACATAAATATTTCTACATCAAACTATTAGACATCCTCATCTCCCTCCTATTGCTTCCTATATCATTCAGCTATGAGAACACAGATGTATACTGACCAACACAGAAACCCTTGAAAATAAAATATATTGAAGTTAATTTTTGGGGACCAGCAGTTAGCGTAATGGCTATGTCACTGGACTCCCATGTAGTCGACCGTGGTTCGAGTCCCGGACCGGTGGCTTAAACTCACGCCAGGTGCGTGTGTGTGCGTGCCCAAGATCCCAAGAGGAGAATGGAGGAGAAGGGATTGCAGCATGGCCATCCCTCCTGGGGGGTAATTTCTCGCTTTCTGTCTCTCTGTCTCTCTCTGTCTTTCTGGCGAGCACACGCGCCCTATAGCAAAAACTTTTCAAAAAAAAAAAAAAAAGAATTTAATTTTTGGCCTCCTGCCAAAGTGTCATGTAGCTAATCCAGATTTTATTAAATTAAGCAATATAGGCCAGTTCTGATTTTCAAGACCCTGTTAGCGTCACAGTATTTAGATATCTTTAGAGATTACATTACTATCCTTCATGGGTATAGAGACAGGTTGACCAAGATTAATTCTGTATTTCTTGAGTTCCTGTTAGAATTTTAAGTTGATTTATTCAGACTGTCTCTTTGAGTTTGGAAAAAAGAAGAGTCATCAAGAAAGTCATGATGTATTTTTCTGTTTTTCTATGCAAAATGCGTCATGAGTTTCCCAACAACCCAAATATAACCTTGACCACCTGATTTTATAATTTTGGTTTGATCTTTTGGACAGGATCATTGTTCATTTGATTTGATCATCTGTATCAAACTACCTGGCAACGGATGAAGTCAGGCTTCAGCTGCCACATTCCTTTATGGGGAGGCTAAGTACTTTCACTACAACGTGCGATTGTACACATAAACCCAGATGCCAGCTGTTGCCCTGTGCTCTAGCTTTTGTGTCCATGAGTTTTGTCTCATTTTCCAGTCCATGTAAACCTAAATTTTAAATTTCATCATTTCACTGCATTGCAAAAACAAAAATATACACTCTCACGAAGCTTTAATAAATTTTCTGTAACTCATTGAAGACTTAAAAGTCATGGAATGAATACACTGTCATGATCCTATTTGTTTAATTTTTTTTCTCTCTCTTTTTTTCCATGCCTCACTCTTTGCTTTGTATTTTTTCTGGAACTCTTTAAGCTCTGTTTTTCTGTTTTATAGATTTCTCCCACCCCACGCTGTTAGGGTCAATATCTAGATCCTGTGGTGCTTAGTCTTATAATGTTTCTCCAGCAAAGAGAGCTCTCTTCCTGAGAATTACAGGGTCAGATGTTATAATCTTTATATACCTTCCTATGAGTAATAGCTCAGTAACTTTATTAATTGCCTTTTCCTTATATTTTCCTTCCTCCTTCTTCTTTGTTTTCCTTTCAATATATACTTCTCTTAATCCTTCTTTTCCTTTTTTTTCCTACCTTGTACACTTGATATGTATTAGATACTCTTATAGGTACAGAGATAAGGAAGGTGAATAAGATGCCCTTACATTCCTGAAGCATCAGCAATAGAAGGAGAGATAAGAAAAATATACAATGTAGGAGTCAGAGAGGGAGGGAAGAATCTAAAGGTCATTTTATGGTTACTGACTTAGAAGATTGCTTTGATGGAAATGCCATTAATGGAAAATACTAGAGGAGGAGAAGATTTTAGGCAGAAATGATAAGTTTGGTTTCAAAATGATGAAATTTTATGTACCTACAAGACAACTAAGAACAGAGAAATTTAGTTTGAGCTCAGGAAAGAGATTAAGCTGGACTGTAATTTTAGGAGTCACCACTGTATGTGGCTGAGATTGCCCAGAAAAGAAAAAGAGAATAAAAATTTAAAAAATGTAGGTAATTTTAAATAATACCTACATTTTTGGGTAGTCAAAAAAAGCAGAGTCATTAAAAGTAAAAGTTAATTAAGTAAAAAATTACGTGAAGACTAACACAGTCTTTTTCCTAACTCTTGCATTTCTCTCTGACCTTGAGATCATGGATACTGCTGACACAAAAAGAGTGATTACTAGGGTAGGATGAGAATACAGAGGTATACTGTAGACGCGAGAGGTGGATCCTTGTAAAGTATGGAGTAGTTGATAATATACAATGTCTCAGAACATTAAGTTCACCTAAGACTGAAAAAGGGCCAGTTAGTGTATCTTGTGTCTTACTTCACTTGTGGATGATCTTCCTTGTCCCATTTCCAGTGAAGATGAAGGACAGATGGTCATCACCTTTTTCACTTTTTTTTTTTACCTGTTTCTTCCCTGTTTCCAATTCAGTTCCATTCTTTAAGTATTATTTTGTGAGTCTTCCTAGATAAACATTCATTTTTTATTTCTCTGAAGTCCTTATTGAAACTTTTTTCTTGACAGAGTGCCACTACTTGAGTTGAGCTAATACTCTATATAACCTCTCTACACTTCCATTAATTCATTTCTAAATAGCATTTGCTTATTTAGAAGCATGCTGGATTTCTGGATCATATCAATTTGTGTTGCCCTGTGATCTCTGGATTTCTGTTGTTTATTTTTACATAAGCCAAAGTTAATAAATCCATAGCATAACATACTAACAACTGATTTTAGATTATACGATTATAGGAAATTTTTATTCTATTTATTTATTTATTTATTTATTTATTTTGCTGGGGTTGGGGGAGATAGCTGAGTTAATGTAATTGAAAAGATAAGACAAAGAAAATTATTAAAAAGATTTTTCAGTTAACAGAATTCACTCTGAAGGTTTTCTACAAATATAGTCAGTAATCAGGAGTCTTTCTAAATTGGCAAAAAAATAAAATCGCTTTTGAGTCCTACAAGGGCACAAGAAGAGATTAAATGCTTATAGACAGCATAAAGTTGTTTTTTTCTTAAGTGATAAATTTCTTTGCATCTGACATCTCACAAAGTGTGATTTTATTCTGCTATTTTCTATAAAATATGAGATTGATTTTATGATAGTTTTACATTATTTTATTACTTTTATAAGGATCCTTGCAATAAATTTCAGTGTATATTTTACAAGGAGAACAAAGGATAAAATTGCAATGGGGCTGAAATAATTTTTTTCTTGTATCTAAATGCTCATGAATATGAGTTTATGTAAAACTTGGTAAGCACAAGTCTAAAGATCTATTTATGTTTCCTCATTTTTTGGAGAAAGTACATTTCTACTCTTGTCAAACTTGGATGTGAAGGTTCCTGTGACCAAAGCTCCAGGTTAGCCCTTAAACTAGTCAGCAGTGTTAAGTAGTTTCTGGGGACTCTGGTCCCAAGTCTTCAGGACTTAGAAGTTTTACTTCAAACTCACACATTTGGAGAAGATGCAACCTGGTATTAAGGGCCTTTACTCCAAAAGGACTTATCAGGAGTAAGCTCTGATATGGTAGGGTTTTTTTATTATTATTTTATTTTATTTCAAGTTCTTTAATACTTTCAAACATGTCATTTAGTTTGCAAAGTGTATATTCCAACATGTTTACATTTCTCCCTAGTCCGGTTGATAATACTATAAAGTTATCTTCAACAGATAATACCCCATTTCTTTGTCCCTTTAATGCTTTGCCTCTCCATTTTTCTCCTTAATGTCCTTCTTCAGATTCTATTCCTTCACCCACCGTACCATATCTGATATTCACAACCATTTACTGTGTTTCTATATCATTTAGTCATTCAGTTTCAGTCATAGAGTGTGGAAACTCAGTATATATTAAGTGGGGACATACAATGTCTCTCCTTCATAGCCTGGCTTGCTTCATTCAGCAATAAATCTTCCATATTCATCCACTTTCTCTCAAAAGCCTGGGTCTTATTTATATATTTATTTTTTAATGGCTGAGTAGTATTCCATAGAGTATATGTGCCACAGTTTTTCAATCCATTCATCTGTTCGTGGGGATTTGGGTTGGTTCCATGTCTTAGCAATTGTGAATAATGCTGCAGTAACTATCAATGTGCAAGTACTTTTCTGATTAAGAATTCTTCTGTCCTTTGGGTAGATATCAAGGAGTGAGACTTTTGAGTCAAATGGAAATTCTATTTGTAGATTTTTGAGGACTCTCCAAATTGTTCTCCATAGTGGCTGGACCAATTTACATTCTCACCAGCAGTGTAAGAGAGTTCCCCTTTCCCCACCCCTCCGCCAGCACTTATCATTTTTTTTTTTTTTAATCTTAGTCATTCTGACTGGGGTTAGGTGGTATCTCGTTATTTGGATCTGCATTTCCCTTACAGTGAGAGATGTTGAGCATTTTTTCATATGCCTTTTGGCTATTCATATGTCATCCTTAGAGAGTGTTTTTTTTCCAACTCATTCTCCCATCTTTTAATAGGGTTGATCATCTTTTTTTGGGACAGCTACTTGAGTTCTTTGTGTATTCTGGTTATCAGTACCTTATCTGACGCATAGTTTACAAAAATATTTTCGCATTCGGAGGGCTGTCGATTCACACTAATTACTGTGTCTTTTGCCATGCAAAAACTTCTTAGTCTGATGTAATTCACTTGTCTAATTTGGGGATTATTGACTGTGCTTTGGGGGTCTTTTTTAAAAAGTCTTTGCCTACCCCAATGTCTCCCAGAGTTTCCCCAGTGTTCTCAAGAAGCAGTTTTATAGTTTGAGGTCTTGGGTTTAGATCTTTGATTCACCTTGAATTGATTTTTGTCAATGTTGAGAGGTAGGGGTTCAGATTCATCTTTCTGCAGGTGGATATCCAGTTTTTCTAGCACCATTTACTGAAGAGGTTTTTCTTTTCCCAGTGGATTGACTGGTACTCTTTGTCAAAAATCAGTTGACTGTATGTTTGGGAGTTTATTTCTTGGGCCCCTATTCTGTTCCATAGGTCCACCTGTCTGTTTTTGTGCCAATACCGTGCTGTTTTGATTATCACAGCTTTGTAGTTTATTTTTGGGTCAGAGAGTGAGATGCCACCCACTCCACTCTTCTTGTGCAGGATTGCTTTGGCAATACGAGGTCTTTTATGATTCCAGACAAACTTTATGATGGTCTTTTCTAGATCTGTGAAGAATGTGTCTGGTACTTTGATTGGGATTGTATTAAATATGTAGATTAATTTGGGTAACATTGCCATTTTGATTACATTAATTCTTCCAGTCCAGGAACATGGAATGTCCTTCCACTTTTTTGGTGTCATTTTTGATTTCTTTTTTTAGCTTCTTGTAGTTTTCCTTGTGGAGGTCTTTAATTTCTTTGGTTATATATATATATTTTTTTTTCTTTTTTTGGAGAGTTTTTTTTTTTTTTTTTTTTTTTTTTTTTTTGGCTATAGGGCGTGTGTGCTCGCCAGAAGGACAGAGAGAGACAGAGAAATAGAAAGTGAGAAATCACCCCCCAGGGGGGATGGCCACACCACAATCTCTTCTCCTCCATTCTCCTCTCGGGATCTTGGGCACACACGCACACACGCCCATGCAAACCACGGTTGGCTACATGAGAGTCCAGCGACATAGCCATTATGCTAAGTGCTGGTCCCTCTTTGGTTATATTTGTTCCTAGGTATCTTATACTTTTTGTGGCTATGGTAAGTGGAATTACTTTTTCCAGTTCTATCTAGTCTGTCTGCTGTTCATATATAGAAATGCTATAGATTTCTGTATGTTGATTTTGTATCATGCAACTTTATTGTATTCATGTATTACTTCCAGGAATTTTTTCATGGATGCCATTGTGTCTTCTATGTACACAATCATGTCATCTGCAAATAGAGTTTCACCTCTTCTTTTCCCATTCAAATGCCTTTTATTTTTTCCTCTTTTCTGATTGTGTTGGTGAGGACTTCCAATACTATACTGAAAAGGAGTGGAGAAAGTGGGTATCCTTGTCTTGTACCCATTTTTAGTGGAAAAGCTTTCAGTTTTTCTTCATTGAGGATGATGTTCGCTATGGGTTTTTCATAGATAGCTTTTATTGTGAATAGGCCATAACTAGCCAAGAGATTGAATCAGTAATAAATAACCTTCCAACAAAGAAAAGCCCTGGCCCTGATGGCTTCACCTCTGAATTCTATGAGACATTCAAAGAAGGGTTAACCTCCATTCTGTTCAAGTTATTTCTAAAGATCCAAAAGGGTGAATCCCTCCGTAATTCATTCTATGAAGCCTCCATCACCCTTATCCTTAAAACAGATAAGGACAGGATAAAGAAGGAAAACTATAGACCAATATCTCTGATAAATATAGACGCAAAGATTTTCAACAAGATACTAGCAAATCATATCCAACAACTTATAAAAAAGATTATACATCACAATCAGGTAGGCTTCATTCCAGGAATGCAAGGTTGGTTCAACATATGCAAAACCTTAAATGTAATACACCATATTAACAGGAAGAAAGATAAAAAAATACGATCATATCAATTGATGTAGAAAAAGCATTTGATAAGATACAACATCCATTCATGATTAAGACTCTCAGCAATATTGGCATAGAAGGATCATTTCTGATATGTTAGGTTTTAAAAATCATTTTATTGTGATAGATTTCAAACATATGACAAAATTGAAAGAATTTACAGTAAAAAAAGTTTTAGCACTACCTAATTCTATCATTTATATAGTCTCATAGATGCTTTATCACATATCTGTGTATTTTTTAATTTTTTTATACCACAAATCCATTTTTATGTTTTTGATGCATTTCCATGTAAATTTCATATGTCCATGTACTTTTCCCTACATATTTCAGTATGTAGATCAGTAACTATAATTAAATATGGGGTTATTCTTGATCTTTTGTTATAAGATTCATACATAATAAAATGCACAAATTTTACCAGTATATTTACTGAGTTTGAAGCATATACTTGTTTAAAGCAAACCTGTATTTAGACATAGAATATTACCACACTCTGAAAAGTCCCTTAATTGTCTTCTCCAATTAAATAGTACCCTATGCTCAGAAAAAAAATACTATTTGATTTTTCCATTTATTATTTATTAGTTTTTTCTATTCCACAGTACCACATAAATATAATAATAAAATATATAGTCTTCTTGTCTTTTTTCATCACTGAATATAATGCTTTGGCAATCTAGCCAAGTTGTGTATGTCAGTAGTCAAATAAGCAACCTGTGTTATGTCCAAAATATGGAATACTGTTTATAAGATGAATGATTTTTTATTACTGACTACTACCTTATTATATTGGATATACCATAGGTTGCTTATTCATTCTCTTACTGATTAGCCCCTAGACTTTTCAAGATTTTGGGCCATATGAATAAGATTACAACAATATTATTCACACTGTACCATCTCTTTTTTTGATAAATGTGCACAGGTGCACAGAGAAATGGCATTTTACATTTGGCTAGGGTAGAAGTCAGGACTTAAAGGTAGCTCTTCAGGACTATCTAGTGGGTGTCATAGTTCCTAAGAAAGGATGAAGGTGATAAGATACGGTATTGAGAATAGGATAGGCAGAAGAATGTCTATGCTGGTATTGATAGTAGAAGCCCCAGATATTGCTAATTAAAAATTAGACATATGAATAAAAAGGTTCTAAAGTTAAACCCAGAGGAAGCAAGATGGTGGAGAGGAAGCACCAACATTCATGTCCTCTTAAATCAAGGTATAAAATAATAATTACTCAGACATATTTCAACTCAAATTTTTAAGGAAGAGCACTTCACATCACCAAAGCACCAAGGAAAGATCCAAATTTTTCTGAAATGTGGAAACTTGACAGAAACAACATAGAAGAGGAACTGAAGCACACAGCCAGCTGAGTTTCACAAGCTAAAATCAGTGGAAACTCCCTTTGTAGGAAAAGGGCGAGCAAGAGATTTCTAGCAGCCTCTGATACCACCATCCAGGGAATTCCTAGCTACCTCGGAGTCCAGCACTTTCCACAGCCCTGGGTCCATTGAAGGGAGGATCTAAGATCCAGAGATCCAGAGGGTTGCATAACTCCAGGGAAGAAGCTCTTCCTGGTTGAGTCACAGGACCCAGGCAACTTTAGAGAGGCAATGTTTTGAGATCAGAGAAACTTCTCAAGTGAAACCTGCCCTACAGATGAAGGGTCTATGAACCTATACATTCCTGAGAACCCACTGAAATGCCACCAGGCATTCATGGGTGGCTGCAGTCAGTAGGGCTGTGGCACCAGCACCCAAGCAGAAGCAGCATTACATATTTCAGAATGTGGACAGACCAGTGCAGTGGGAGAACTATTCCAAGAAACAGAAGGTGGCATGTGAGCATACCCTTCCTTCCACTACCCCCTGCACCCCCCTCCCCCCGCAATATTAGAGACTGAAGAAAGCAGACATTCCACCCCAACTGACTGACTGACTGGCAGGCCAGCATTCATACTCCCCCTCTCCCAGACTCAAAACTCTAGACACAGATCTCTGCCCGCTTGTTACCATCTGCATCAAACTTCTCTGGATCTGTGAGTGTCAGAGGAAGGGAAGGCAGGGTGGCCAATGTAGAGGAGGGTGCTGAAGATATCCCCACCTAGGCAGAAAGGAGAAGACAGGAAATGGCAGGGAAGCCCACCTAGAACCTCCTGTGTACCCGCTGGCACTTGCTAGCATACCAGGGACCCTTCCAGAGTTCCCCACTGCACCCACTGGCACATGGTAGCACTGTGAGGACCAAACCAGAGGCCTCCCTGTTCACCTTCAGGCATCTTCTAGCACAAGGGGCTTGCTCAGAGTCACCCATTGGCAACCACTAGTGACACAGAGTGCCTACTTATATAGTGTCCACATAGCTGCTGGCACTGTGGAGGCCTGGCCAGAGCTGGTGCCACAAAGTCTGGTCCAGAAACCCACAGCAAACATGCTGGCATCTGCTGTTCTGCAAAAGCCCTCCCAGAGCCCTATTACACACCTGCTGGCCCACTAATGCCATGGACTCCCATCCAGTATACCCCACACCCGCTGGCACCCATTAGCACTGTGGAGTCCTGCACACACACAGCACATACCTGTTTGGATCTCACAGGTCCATCCACAGCCACCATCCACTTGCCAGTGCCATAGAGGCCCACTCAGAGATCCAGCCTGCACCAGTAACGGTCTCTGCTTTCTCTCCTGCAAAAATCCCTCTGTGGGAGCAACCTATGGTGGTGGAGAGTCTCAGGCACTGGAAAGACAGCTTCCTCCTACTACAGGAAGTGCACACAAATGGTGAACTAAACAACTTGCCACTCCCTGAGTCACATGACTTCTCCAGCACTCATATCCCTCTTGTGACTAGCCCTTTGAAGATAGAAAATATTGTTTACTTTTAGACCAGTATCTCCACTAGCATATCTCATCTGGAGCAGAATCCCCACCCTGTACCCAGGATCTGAGAACTCAGGCAACTACCCCACAAGGCAGCAGTTATCATTGGCACAAGGGAATCCATCCCCTTTATATGAAGAATTGAGTACTCCTCCACATTCCTAAATGTCAACTCAGGGACACAAGAAATGTAGAAAAACAAGTAAATATTTTTCCTCCAACAGAACACACTAACTCTCCAATAATGGACAAATATAGGAAATCACAGAAATGTCAGAAATGGATTTCAGAATATTTATCTTAACAAAATTCGATGAGATGCAGCACAATACAAAGAAACAATTTCAGGAAATAGAGAAAACAATTCATGACATGGATGAAAAATTCAATAAAGAGATAGCTATCATAAAAAGAAAGTGAAAAAGAAATCCTGGAGATGAATACAACACAGGAAATAAGTAATTCTGTGGAGAGCATCAGCAACAGATTAGACCATGCAGAAGAAAGAATCGTAGAACTAGAAGACACAACCTTTGAAACAGCCCAAACATAACCATTAAAAATGAAAATATGGAAAAACTGGGACAACATTAAGTGACTAACTATGTACTCAAAAATTATCTGAGAAGGCGAAAAGACAGGAAAAGTCATAAAAAAGTTGATTTCATGGCATATTAGTTGAAAACTTCACAAATCTAAAGAGAGAGACATCTGGATACTCAATAAATATTTATTGATATCTATCATACTCCAGAAACTTTTGTAGAGCTTAGAGTTACATCACTGATCAAAACTAACTAAATATTCCTCTTAGAACTTACATCTGAATAGATTGAGTCAGAAAATAAATACTAATATTTAAGATGTTATGAGCTGATAAAATTGATATGTGTTGTGGGTAAAAGTTTAAAGAGAAGGTCTCATTAAGAAGAGAACATTTGAGTAAATATTTGAAAAAGGTAAGGAGATAAACTATGTGAAAATCTGAGGTAAGAGAGGACTTAGTGCCTGGTGGGTGCGTTTAGCTAAGAGTCAATGAATGTGGCTACAAGGCAGTGAATAAAGCATAGAGCAGTAGATGACCACAGAAAGATAATTGGAGTCCAGATACTATAGGGGTCTTATCTGCTGATGTAAGACATTATTCTGAATGTGCTATTTATTTTATGTAGCCATGGGAAGATTCACTGGATCAGACATCTTGAAAATGGACAATTCCAGTGTTTGGTTGAGAATAAACTAAAGGGAAACAAGCATCTAAGTGAAGAGGTAAGTGGAGAGGATTTTTTATAGTCTAGGTGCTGATTTTTAATAGTTGAGGTGGAGTCTTTTGAAGGTGATTAGAACTAATAAAGTCATCAGCGTTGGACTCCCATGATTGAATACTGGTGGGTTTATAAGGAGAGAGCGTGAGACCAAGAGAGACATGGACACAGACATAAGCTCTTGCTCTCACATTGTTTCATGCCCTGTGGTTTTTTGGGACTCTGTAGTTAAGTCCTCACCAACAAGACGACTCTTACTGGATATATTACCTTAACCTTGGATCTCCAAAACTGTGAGCTGAATAAACTTTTATTCTTTATAAATGATCTACTTTATGGTATTCAGTTATTAAGCTACAAAGAATGCACCAAAGCACAAAGCTATACATTATAGTTTGTTATATGTAGACTCTCTAAGCCTTTATTTACCCACCTATAAAATTTGGCTAATAGTAGGTCTTACCTCATAGGATTGTGGTTATTTAGTGTAGAGGTTAAGTGTAACCATGTATGTAAATTGCTTATCATAATGTCCTTCCTATTGTAAGCACTGAATAGTGTTTCACTGTTGTAATAATATTAGTGACTGAGTCCTCTGCAGGGGCTGAAGTTAATGCCAAGTGCAATGAAAAAGTGAAATAATATATCACAAGTTCTTTCATGTTGACTGATAATTAAAAGAATATCTTTATATGTTGTGTTGAATGTGTGAGTGTGAGTGAGATGCTGGTGTTTCATGTGGGAGAATATGTGAATTATATGGTTAGACCTGATTATATCTTGGGTCTAAATTTGAGCATAAATAGAACCTTCTCTATGGCTAGAAGGTACAAGTATTTACAGTTTACTACAAATGAAATGGCACAAAAGAGTGGGTGCAATTGAGAAAAGTTCAGAATTCTTTTGTGGAGAGACTGTAGTGTATGTTTGGCTCAGTTGTTGGTGGGTGTTTGTTGTATCTATTACCTTTTATGCATGTTTGTGGGGAATAAATCTACAATTGTGAATGTATCCTTTTCCTTTGAAATTCTATTGTTTAAGTTTTATCTGTACTTTAAAATACCTTTTCTTGCTTCAGTTATATCTGGTGGCTTATCTTTGTGAATATTTGCCCAACTGTCTCTGAAAAAACATTATAACTCTGCTCAAGGACAAAAGCTTCCCACAAAACAAATAATAATGAACCTGGGAAGGTATTATGTTAGATGCTCTTCTAGGAGTAACGGGCTAGGCAATCTCAGGAGTGTAATATTCAGAAGACTATCAGTCAATAGAAATTAACTAAGTGTTTAAAATAGTAAATATTTTATGTCTAAGACAAATTGGATTTTAGAATCATCATGACTATGAAATTGAAGCAAATAATAAAGCAGTTCATTCTTTGCTATGAGAGTATAAAAAGAATATGAAGATTTGAGAAAAATGAAGTAAGTACATAAGAAAAACTGCTCATTGGAGTTAGCTATTCCTGAATTGTAGTATATGAATAATTAAGATGATCACATCAATAGGAACAAAACTTTAAAGCAATTGTATAGATGTGAATTACAGTTCCCAATTTAGGAGCTCCAAATGTGATTCTATTTCCTACAAATGAACTTAAATTCTGTCCTGTTCCATTCTGCTTAGTGGCACAAATTGAATTATCATCAACTATAAGATAACCTCTGTAAATTCAAGAATTTCTCAATCCATTCATAATTTTCTTCTTCCCATTCTCCATGAGACAGTGTGTATGTATGTATGTATGTATGTGTGTGCATATACATACATATAAAGGTATGTTTGTGTGTATATATATATATATATATATATATGCATGTATGTGTGGGTATCTATACACACACATATACACATACACATGTCTACCCACATACATACATAATATACACACAGAGAGACACACACGTATGTACATACACACATGCATACATTTGTGTGTATACATGTGTGGTATGCATGTGTACACAAATATACACATACATATATGTACACATATATGTATATACACATTCACACATATGCCCACACATGCATTCTCCTTGGGGCATGGTCCTGAGCAAGCTGTAATCCCTCCTCCATCTCTCCTTCCTTTTGGGATTTTGAGCAATCATACACACACACACACACACACACACACACACCGTGTTTTTCAAACCACCAAGTCTAGGACCTGAACTGCGTAGTTAGTCAAGTGGGATCCAACCACCTTAACCACCACTCCTTGGGCTGGTCCCCAGTTCCTCTTTTAATGTCTTTTATGAGACAAAGTCCAACCTACATAGGATAATCTCTCTTTTGATAGTGACTCTACATCAAATTATTTGAGACTATAATTACCCTTGAAATCCTTTCCCTTGGCCATATCCTATTGGTTAGAAACAAGTCACAGGTCTCACTGACACAGGATGGGACTGTATATGAGGGAACACCAGAGAACACATGATTCACTGTACGATTTGTTCCCACATCTTAGATTTTTCTTTAAATGCTATTTTCTAAAAGCTTTACTATTTTGCATTTCACATTTAGTTTCATAATTTATTTGGAATTAATTTTTAAAGTTTATTTATTTTTTAGAGAGAGAAAGATGGGACCCCCAAAAGGGTTTGCCTATGGCCATTCACCCCAAGTTTCAGCCACCCCAGGTGATGTGTGCTGCTCAGCATGTCGAGGGAGTCCTTGGGACATAAACCTGGGACCCTCGCATGTGAGTATGAGGGCTACCAACTCCACTGTCTGGCCTTAGAATAAATATTTTAGGTGAGTTAAGAATTAAGATTCATCATTATTTTATGGAGACAAACAAGTGACCTAGTAAAATTTATATGTCATACATCAAGTGAACATATATTAGTATGTTTGTTTCTTTTTTCTAGATTCTGGTTTCCATTCATTGGCCTTTCCTCCTGTGCAGGAGGAATTATACTTTCTTATTACTTATGTACATAATATGTCTTGATAGCCAAGTAATATAAATCCTTAAAATTTGTTCTTTAAGTTTGTCTTAGCAATTCTTTTGTTTGTTCGTTTTCCCACAGAAATCATAGAATCAACTTGTCAATTCTACAAAAGCGCTTGTGGGATTTTCATTAGTATTCCAATAAGTTTATAGATCAATGTGGAAGGAATTGATAACTTTCAAAACTGAGCTTTTCAATTCATGGAAGTGTCTTCCCTCTCTCTCTTTTGTCTTTTCAAATTTATCTCAGTAATTTCGTATAGTTTCTGTGTAGAAGTCTTGCGTGTCTTTAAGTTTGTTTTTCCTAGAAAGTCGATCGGTAGTTTTTCTAAGAGGTTGCAGATTCATGTCACTCTTAGAAAAGCAGGCATTGTGAATAAGGAGGTAGATTGAAAAAAGACATAGCTTTCTTAAATTCCCAAGCCAGTTAACATGTCAGTTCATTAATAGAAATTATGAATGCTTAGAAAATTAGACGCTTAAATATTTAAACATATAGAAACTCAATACATAACCAAATATAATAATAATGACACTGACAGAAAGAGAATTGGCTTATCTAGAAGTCTATGTTTTTTATTTTTTTAAATAAAGGGCTTGATTGTGAAAACTTTAAGCTTTGTCAGCCATAAAGGAGATTTTATTGCTAACATTCATTGTAGCATGAAAACAATCATAGACAATATTTAAATGAATAGACCTGATTCTGTCCAATGAGATCTTAATTACAAAGCAGGTGCTGGGTGGATTTGACCTAAGAGCTGCGGGGCTATAGTTTGCTGGCTTCCTGTTCTAAGGCATTGTTTAAAAATTATTGTAATTTGTTTGTAGTCTATTTACTTCTGTGTATTGAATGATTAAATGGTACACTTTGCAAGCCATAGCAACTGGGGAGAGTGTTTAATTTTACTCAGAAAGTTTAAATACCTCCAGATCTGTGCTCAATGAAGCAATATGATTCCTGACCTCAGTGTTTGCAATCTAGTCTAAAGGAGAAAGAATCCCAACCAAAACAAAGATTTTTCTTGAGGAAATATTATGCTGAGGAATTTTCACTAATGTTTGAATGAAATGGGGAAGGAAAATGAGATTTCTAATATATATGCATATTCATATGGAAGTATATGTATGCATAGATTTGTGCTTGCATTAATAGACAATAAAAATTATCCCGTGTATTGATATTACATTTACTTTTATTTGTATTAACTCTTCTAGAGCTAGTTCTTTTTGAAAAGAACTGCATTCATTTAATTCAATTTATTCATGAATAGAGACACTATTAATCAGTATAACTAAATTGAATTATGGGAATTTTGCTGCACATTTTTTGGTGTGCAGTCTCTCATATAATTACATCTGAGGATACAAAGTTCTGAACTCAAAAGCTATTGATCTGAAGCTTTTAAACATAAGGGGAACAGCATTATTAATCATTTAAAACATTATGTATGTCTTAATTACAGATCATAAAAGAGGATTAATAGGGGTAGAGAAAGTGTTTCCTGAAGCCAAGATACCCTTTGTAAATAGAATGTGAACTCAAATATCTGGAGACAATGTTAACATGAATAGATAGGCTTTGGTTTTCCAAAAATTTCTAAAATCTCATATTGCTTTTTGACTCAAAGAAACATATGGTGCAGCCTGTACATGGCCTAGGTTTATTTGCTTAGCTAAGGAATGGAGTGTACAATTTGTAATTTCCATTAAAAAATTATAGGGTTTATGTGCTCCCTGGAGAGACAGACAGAGACACAGAGACAGAAAGCAAGAAATCACCCCTAGGGGGATGGCCACACCATAGTCCCTTCTTCTCTATTCTCCTCTTGGGATTTTGGGCATACATGCACATGCACCCAGTGTGAATTTCAAGCCATCGGGTCCAGTACTTGAACTGTGTTCAACTACGTTGGAGTCCAGCAGTGTAATCATTACACCATCTGCTGGTCCCTATAATTTCTATTTTTAAAACTAATTTATTTTTATTTTATTCTTTTTTAAGGAGGTTTTTGCCTTAAGAAGTGTGCGCTCACTGGAGAGAGAGAGAGAGAGAGACAGAGACAGAGACAGTGAGAGGGAAAGTGGGAAATCACCCTCTGGATGGATGGCTACACCACAGTCCCTTCACATTCTCTTCCTGGGATCTAGGGCATGCATACATGCAAGCGCACACACCTGGCATGATTTTCAGGTCACTGGGTACAGGACTTGAACTGCTTTTGGCCATATGGGAGTCTAGTGACATAACCGCTACTCTGCTGGCCCTGTAACTAGTTATTTTAACTTTAGCACCTCCCTTAACTTATTTCACACACACACACACACACACACACACACACACACACATTGATAAAAGGACAGATGACTAGATCAGTGGAAGAAATTAAAGAAAAAAATTAATTTATAAAAAAATGTTGAACTATGAGTCCAGCAGTTGGCGTAATGGCTATGTTGCTGGACTCCAATGTAGTTGACCGTGGTTTGAATGCCAGACCTGGTGGCTTAAACTCACGCTGGGTGCGTGTGCGTGCATGGCCAAGATCCTGAGAGGAGAATGGAGGAGAAGGGATTGTGGCATGGCCATCTCCCCTGGGAGGTGATTTCTTGCTTTCTGTCTCTCTCTGTCTTTCTGGCAAGTGCATGTGCCCTATAGCAAAAACCTCTCGAAAAAAAAAAATGTTGAACTAATCTTTCTCAAATCAATTCAATGGAGGAAGAATAGTCTTTTCAATTCATCAAGCAAGAAAAATTCAACGTCCATAGACACAATGAAATGAAAACTAAACTTCAATATGAACTTTCCATCAAATTAAAAATTAAGGCAAAATTGATGACATAAATCCCAAAAGTATACATAGGAATACAAAAGATAGATTCTTTTAGACATAGAACAAAGTAAAAAATTCTTATGCATGACACCAAAAGCATAATCTATAAAGGAAAAAAAATAGATAAATGGACTTCATTAAAACTGAAAATATTGGCACTGTTTTAAGACTCTATTAAGAAGATGAAAAGACATGCTATAAAGTGGGAGAAAATATTTGAAAACCACATATTGGACAAGGATCATATATCTAGCATATACAAAAAACTCTGAAAGCACATGAGTAAAAACAAAACAATCCCATTCGAAAATGGGGAAAAACATGAGCGGATATTTTATCCAAGAGGATATATAGATGGTGAATACACAAAAATATATTCAACATTATAAGTAAACACGGGTGTTCAAATCAAAATCATAATGATATATAGAACTACATACTTATTAGAAAGGTTAAGAAAGTTTTTTAAAGATTCATTTTGAAGAGATAGAGAAGTAGGAGGGGGAGAATTTTCTGATCCAGGGGCCCTGAACCAAGGAGCAGGACAATGAGAAGCCAGCAGCTTGGGTGGCAGTGGCCCCATCTCTATTATATTTTTATAAAACAAAAATTCCAGAATTTTTCAACGGAGAACTTCATGTTCTTTTTGTCTGTTAAATATTTCTTCCCTTTGCCCCACCCTCTACCACCCACTGTCTATCACAGACTCCCCTCCCTTGCAGTCTCCAGTATCTATGCTTACTCTGATACTATCTTATCTTTGTAGCTTTCCATTTCTGTCATAGAGTACAGACATTTGGTACATACTGAGTGGGGGCATACAGTGTGTATTTATTTATTTTTTAATTAATTAATTTTTATATACATTCAGTGTCATTGTTTAGCTTATGAAGTGAACATTTCAATATTTGAACAATTCTCCCCAGTCCCATTGATCAAAATATCTTCAACAGATTACACCACACCTCCCATCCGTCAATGCTCTGCCTCCATATCCCTCCTCCAAATGTCCTTCCCTGGGCCCCACTCATCCACACACACCACATCTGGCATTCAACCCCATCTCTTGTGTTTGTATATCTTTTAGTCAATCAGTTTTGGTCGTAGAGTGCAGACACTCGGTATATATTAAGTGGGGACATACAGTGTCTCTCCTTCATAGCCTGGCTTGCTTCACTCAGCAGTAATTCTTCCATATTCTTCCACTTTCTGTCAAAAGCCAGGGTTTTGTTGGTTTTTATGGCTAAATAGTATTCCATAGAGTATATGTGCCACAGTTTTTCAATCCATTCATTCATATGGGGGCATTTGGGTTGGTTCCATGTCTTAGCAATCGTGAATAGTGCTGCAATAAACATCAATGTGCAAGCACTTTTACAATGAAGGATTCTTCTGTCCCTTGGGTAGATACTGAAGAGTGGGATTGTTGGATCATATGGTAGATCTATTTGTAGATTTTTTGAGGAATCTCCAAATTATTCTCCACAGTGGCTGGACCAATTTACATTCCCACCAGCAGTGTAAAAGAGTTCCCCTTTCACCACACCCCTGCCAACACTTACCATTTTTTGTTTTTTTAATCTTAGACATTCTTTCTGGGGTTAGGTAGTACCTCATTGTTGTTTTGATCTGCATTTCCCTTATGATGAGGGATGCTGAACATTTTTTCATATGCCTTTTGGCTATTCGTATATCATCTTTAGAGAGTGTTTTTTCCAACTCCTCCCATCTTTTAATAGGGTTGACATCTTTTTACCAAACAGCTTCTTTAGTTTCTTGTGTATTCTGGTTATCAGTCCATTATCTGATGCAGAATTTACAAAAATATTTTCCCATGATTTTTCAAGTCTGGTGCACTACACTCAACATTAAGTCCTCTGTATTTATCCATTTTGAATAAAAAAATATAGTTTCATTGTTTCTTATGGTTGAGTAATATTTTATAATATAATATGTGCCACAGTTTTTCAATCTAGTCATCCGTTTTTGAACACTTAGGTTTATTCCATTATCTTAGCAGTTGTAAGTAATGCTGCAATAAACATGGATGTGCAAATATCTTTCTGACAGTGTTTTCCTATCCTTTTGGTAAATACCAAGAAATGGGATAGATAATAGAGATGTAAAGCAGTTCTATTTGTAGGTTATTGAGGAACCTCCACATTGTTTTCCACAGAGGTTGTACTAATTTGTTAGGTTATTGGGAAAGTCATGACATGCTTTTCTATGAAAAAATGCATCATGACTTTCCCAACAACCTAACACATTCCTACTAGTAGTGTAAGAGGGATCCCTTTTCACCACAGCCTCACTAGCACTTGTTCTTAAGTTTTTTCTTAATCCTAGTCATTCTAACTAGGGTTAAATGACATCTCATTGTGGTTTTTTTTTTTTTTTTTTTTTAAGAGATTTTCGCTATAGGGCACGTGCGCTTGCCAGACAGACAGAGAGAGACATAGAGACAGAAAGCGAGAAATCACCCCCCAGGGGGGATGGTCACGCCGCAATCCCTTCTCCTCCATTCTCCTCTCAGGATCTTGGGCACGCACGCACACACGCCCGGCGTGTTTTAAGCCACCGGGTCCAGAACGCGAACCGCGGTTGACTACGTGGGAGTCCAGCGACATAGCCATTACGCTAACTGCTGGTTCCCTCATTGTGGTTTTAATGTGCATTTCCCTTATGATAAGAGACTTTGAACTTTTTTTTTTTCATGTACCTTTTGGCCATTCATAAGTCTTCCTTGGAGAGTTGTTTACTCAGTTCATTTGCACATTTTTTAATCATTCATTTTTTATGGGTGAGCTGCTTGAGTTCCCTGTATGTTCAGGTTATCAGTCACTTATCTGAGGAGTAATGTGGAAGTATTTTCTCTCATTCTGAGGGGCTTCTTTTCACTCTAATTATGGTTTCTTTTGCTGTGAAGAAACTTTTTAACTTGATGTAATCTCATTTGTCAATTTTGGGGACTATTGCATGCTTTATGGGTCTTATTTAGGAAATCTTTCCCTATTCCCATGTTTTTAAGAGTTTCCCCTGTTTCTATATTTAAGTTTTTGTTTGTTTGTTTGTTTCCTTAGAGAGATTTTTTGCTATAGGGATCTGTGCTCAATGGAAAGAGAGAGAGAGAGACAGAAAACAAGAAATTACCCCCCAGGGACAATGGCCATACCACAATCCCCTCTTCTGCATTCCCTGTGGGGATTCTGGACATGTATGCACATGTGCCCAGCATGAGTTTCATGCTGCCATGTCCAGGACTCAAACCTCGGTTGACCATGTGAGAGTCCAGTGTCCCAACCACAACACTACTTGCTAGCCTCATATTTCAATCTTTGATCCATTTTGAATTAATTCTTGGTAATGGTGAGAAATAGGGATCCAGTTTCATTTTTATGCAGGTGGATATCCAGTTCTTCCGCACCATTTACTGAAAAGGCTTTCTTTTTTCCTTGATATATTGATAAGCATTTTGCACAAGATGAGCTTTTAAATCTAAAGAATTTGTTCTCAAATAAATGTGGAATTCTTTTGATGCTATTCAAAGAGTATTTCCTAATATTCACCACATACAGGAACATATTGAGGACTTCAAAAAATCTGTAAGTTAAGAAATATGTTCATGGTGCCAGTGGGTGGTATGGTGGTTAATGTGATGGATCCCTACATGGCTAACCATGCTTCAAGTCCTGGACCTGGTGGTTTGAAAATCATGCTGGGCACGTGTGCATGCATGTCCAAAATCCTGAGAGGAGAATGAAGGAGAAGAAACTGTGGCATGGACATCTCCCCTGGGGGATTTCTCACTTTCCCTCTATCTCTCTCTGTCTTCCTGATGAGCAACACATGCCCTATGGAGAAAAAAAAAGTTCATGCTTGGCCTAGATTTCTTTCAAACATTTTGTATGATAAAGCAGTTTGTTTCCCCTGTAGAATACTTATAATCTGAAGTGCTAGTGTTCCAAGAAAAAAACATTTTGGGAAACAGCTGTTTTATTCCATAATTTATTATCCTATTGTTCTTTAGAATTGCCTCTTCTTGTTTCTGACATTTGAAATAAAAATAGTTATATTTATTTCTGTCATTTCTTATAGACTTCCTGAGCTGGCTTTCCACCTGAATAACTTGGGAAGAGAAATTTATACTCAACATGTTTATTCTTGCATAACTGAAGACATTATAGGCAAGTTATAGTTTGTATTTTTTATCACCAATTTTTAAAAGTGTGTTGACAGCAAAATGTATTATTTTAGTAAATATAGTACTTATTAGTAGTGTAGTTAAAACTATACAGTACTTTTTATATTTATTTTTTAAATGTATACAAATAACCTGTGGCAATGCTCATTATTGAATAATAAAACAACCCAAAGTTTTAGAATACATGACAATTTCCCACTCACTGCAGATAATCTTTGTTATCAGTTTTTTTTTTTTTGAGGTCCTTTTAAAAATGCATTTCAAATATTTACTTTATGGCTTTTGGGTTTTATGATTTCTATTATGTAGCAATGCTTCCTTTATCCTATGGTTTTAAATAGAACAATCATGTACTTTTGCTTAAATAGGGTGACCAGAAAGTCTGTAGCATAACTACAATATGCGTAATAAGTGGCATTTTTGGGATTATTTTTAAAAGTTTACTTATATCAAGAGTGACAGAGACAGCAAATGAGAGGAGGAGAAAAAGTGAGACAGCAGCTTTAACAGGGTCTCAACTCCATGATTCACCCTAGCCTTCACTCAGCCCTATATCATGAGCAAGCATATGCCTGGCATACTCAGGAAGGTCTCCAGACTTGAACTCGAAACCTTCTCATACCAGATTGCCTTGCAGAGTGTTGCTATGCCCCCACCTGGCCCTTAAATGGCATACTTATTTTATACAATAACAAATATGTTCGATGACATCGTATGATATATTCAGTGTTCTGTTCCTCATTAGTGCCACGTGGTTCAATGTACTATGAAGTTGCAATGAATGTTGATATTCGACATAATGTTTCTATTGGTCCCTGCATATCCATCTGTGATGCACTAATCTCTGCATCAGTTTGTGTCTCTGAATTCTGCTAGATAATCCTGAGCCTTTAACATAGTTTACATGATGTTATTAAAGAGGTTTGGTTTTTCTGTCTGTGTGTCTACCTATCATCTATCTATTTCCAGCCTTTATGACAACTCTGTACTTTTGTAGAGTGTACATTTATTTCTTTAATTAACCTAGAATTGAATTTTATATAAACCATGAAGAAAGAATCTACATTTACATTTTTCCAAACAAACAATTGTTATAACTGCAGCAGTCTGCATGGGACTCATGTGTACCCGACTTAAGAAGATAAAGATCTTTGAATCATCCACAAAGTGATGAAAATTGAAGACGTGAAGGTGGATGAGATCCTGAGGAAGAAAGCAGGTACACAGATGGAAAAAGCATGCCATACTGAAACTTAGGACATATCTACCGTTAGAAGAGGGAGCAAGAAAAAGAGTTATCCAAGAGGTAGGTAGGAGAACCTAGACTGATGTCATGGAAGTTATGGATGAAGGGTTTCAAGACAAGGGGAGCGCAGCAGTAACCTGTGTGGGAACAGGGATTTGTTGTAAAGTAGGCGAAACAGACCATTTGATTCATGAATTATGGTTCTAGTTGAATTATGTGACACATCTGTAGTGTGACTAGCTTTTGGATTATTTTGGATTATCTACACTTTATTGCTTCATTTCCACTCATGAGTGTGGACAATGGGTTAACCATACAGAGGGTCTGTTTCTGGGTAGTAAAGTGAAAATTGCAAACAATGCATTTGAAAATGTCATTTATTAATTTTTCACTTGTGTGGTACATTCACAAATATTTTTGATAAGAACAAGCAGATGACTTAATGGTTGCGTTGCTGGACTCTTATGTGGTCGACTGTGGCTCAAGTCCTGGGCCCACTGGGTGCATGTGCGTGTATGCCCAAGATCCCAAGAGAAGAATGGAAGAGAGGGGATTGCAGCATGGCCATCCCCCCCCCGGGGGGTGAATTTTTGCTTTCTGTCTCTTTTTGTCTCCCTGGGGAGTGCATGTGCCTTATAACAAAAATCTCTTTTTAAAAAATATATTTTTGATTTTGATTTTAAATATATAAATATATTCACTTGGTGAATATATTGATACAATGATATAAGAGAGCTTTCAAGCTATACAAACTATAAACGTAAATGATGTGATCTGTATGTGCAACACATGTCAGCTATTCCTCATGTACTTGGTGACAATGTGGTGTGTACTTGACCAGGCCTCAGCATCACTCTGTTTGTCAGCACCATGATAACATTATACAAGGCATTTTAAGCTTGCTGATTCTATGCATTTATAAACTAGTCATTCCCTTCTCTAAAAATTTCATTATTTATTTATTTTCTCAGAGATAGTGAGATAGAGAGAAAGAGAGAGACCCCCCACAGGGTTTTTGCTCCCAGCTACAGCCAGCCATGACCATGGCCACGCCTAAATGCCCTGTTTACATATAGCAAGACCTTCAGACAGAAATTTAGGATTGGCCCGTGTAGCTTTAGCATCAGTGTTGTGTTACTACTGTGTCACCGTGGCTGGTCTAAACTACTTATTTTTAATGCCTATTTATAGCTTACCCTTTCCCGCTTTCTGTTTTAAAAAGAGGTTGAGAGAGGCAGTGAATTTGTTCTGGTTTGGTGTGGACGTTCTGTCAGATCAGCCCGTAGCCAGGCCACAAAGGTGATCATTGCTGTATAAGTATATAGCAACACAGCGCCACACTAGCCTTACCAGCTGCCCTGGAAAGCAGCCAGTCTGCAAACGGCACTGACTGGGCTGCTCTGCCTGGCTGCCCTGGCTCAGGGCGGATGGCAGCAGGACTCCAGAGCAGCTGCTCCACAGCAAGACCTGTGAAGAAACCTCCACGGAGGCATTCATTGAGAAGCCCATCGGAAATGTTGATGTGACACTGAGGAGGCTGCCTCGGCCGTGAGTGAGAGGTCCTGTCGATGGGCCCTCAGCAGTGATGGGGTGGCTCATTTTGATTCACGTATTGAGCAGCTTATGGGGCCAAGACAATCAGCAATGGTGACAGGCCCTGCGTCGGTACCTACAGTCAGAAAGCCAGGCTTGACCAACGAAGCTCTCTGTTTGGAGCAGTTTGCAGTTTTTAATTTTTTTAAAAGCTATATTCATAAATATGGAAAGTACCATTGCCAGCATCATTAAAATCATATATGAAGGAAGATGATGCTCATCCATAAATCATACTAATGAATGCCAGCTAATGGTGATGTGCTGGATGCTGCGTTCCATAAAAGTCTTCCAGTCATTCTCTATCCGCTTATCCTGATTTATTGTCTTCATAGCTCAGCTTCGCCAGATATTTTATTATATATATTTATTCCAGGATAGGTTGTTTCTTTCCCATCCCATACCAAATGAAGGGTACAGGAGGATGGAATCTTTAAATGGTCTTGTTTTCTACAGTATCCCCAGTGTCAGTAACAGTGCCTGAGCATAGTAAGCCCTCAATGTGTATTTGTTGAAATAAACGTAAAAATTCAGTATGATATATTTCTAGTGATCTCCCAGAATAAGAAAGAAGCTCAAAACATCAATTTTGAATAAGAAATATGCTTATTTAATGAATAGTAATTTTTTCCAAAGAGATGCCTAAATATTTGAGTTTTACGGTATTCAAAATGTGTAATGCCTTATTATATGTATTTTTGCCTCTGATGGATTTATCAGTTAGTATTAAAATTTAAGCCAGACAACTAATTGTTTTGTGTGTGTGTTGCCAAAGAACGAGTTTTGAACAGATTTCCCTCCTCCCTTTTCCATTCCTCACATTTTGCCCTTGAGAGGGTATTGCCACAACACAAAAACTCACCTCTAGCTCACTGATTTTAAACACACACACACACACACACACACACACACACACCAATAAAAATTCCTACTTCTTTTCATAGATTGGACATGTCTGTACAAAAGAGAGTGCACAGATGAGTTTACTTACATAGAGAAAACAAAATATTTGTAATTACATTAGGTAGAAGTGATTTGGGCTCTTGGATTAGTTTAAGCAGAGATGAGCTAGATTCGGCAGGTGACAAAACCTCTGTATTAGAATTTTCTAGAGAAACAGAAGCAATAAGATATATGTAGAGATATAGAAAAAGATTTATTGTGAGGAATTGGCTGATGAAGTTATGGAGGCTGGAAAAAGTTACAATCTGTTGTCTACAAGCTGGAGGCCCAGGAAACCCCATGGTGTAGTTTTAGTACAAGTTTGAAGGCCTGAGAACTAGGGGAGTTAAATGGTATAAATGGTATAAATGGTATAAATCTGAATCCAAATCTGAAGGCTCAAGAAGCAGGTGCTGATGACCCAAGGTAGGAGAAAATGGATACCCCAGCTCAAGCAGAGAGCAAATTTGCTTTTCCTCTGCTTTTTCATTCTTTTTTTTTTTTTTTTTTTTTTGCTATAGGGCGCATGCGCTCACGTGTGACAAAGAGAGACAGAGAGATAGAAACCGAGAAATCACCCCCAGAGGGGATGACTATGCCGCAATCCCTTCTCCTCCATTCTCCTCTCGGGATCTTGGGCACGCACGTACACGCGCCCGGTGTGAGTTTAAGCCACCGGGTCTGGGACTCGAACCGTGGTTGACTATGTGGGAGTCCAGCAACATAGCCATTACGCTAACTGCTGGTCCCTGCTTTTTCATTCTTTTAGGCCCTCCACAAATTGGATAATGCCCACCCGTATGGGTGAGGGTGATCTTCTTTACTCAGTCTACCAATTTAAATGCTAATGGTTTTCAGAAAGACCCTCACACTCACACCCAGAAACAATGTTTTACCAGCTAACTAGGCAGCTCTTAGCCCAGTCAAGTTGACACATAAAATGAACTATTACAAAATCCTTTCCTAGCTCAGTACTGTATATCTGTGAAAAGAGTGCTGACTCAATATTAAAAACAACATCAACCAACCTGTGAGGTAATACTAAGGCACATAAAATATTAGGAACCACATAAGAGTAGGATTCAAATTTTAGATAGAAAGTTGGACTGGATCAGACTTTCTTAGGTGTCATCTGAGAGCACTCACAACAGTTAAATGAAGATTTTTCCCATTGGGTATTCTAATTCAGAGTATTATGTGGGGTCCCAATAATTTTTCATATGTTTTTTTAAAAAAATTTAACAAGGTTCCAAATGGGGCCAGACAGTGGCACAATGGTAAAATATAACCCTCTGTGAGGTTGAGTCACAATAGAAGGTTCTAGGTTTTTGTCCACAGCTTCCCTAATCATGTCAGGCATGTGTGTGCTCATGATCTACCTCCTGGCAGATGCAAGAGGTAGATTGCTCATGGTATACAGACCCTGCTGTTGGGAGAAAGAGGGAGTGTTATTTCTCTGTCTTTGTCAGTCTCTGTGTCCCTCTCACTCATGGACAAAATAAATAAGTAAACTTAAAAAAAATGAGCAGACAAACAAAAACCAACAACAAAAATCAAGGTTCCAGATGATTTTTATTTTCAGGGATGTTTGATAACCTAGAAGACCTTCAGATCTTAATCCTTTACTCAGACTCCATGATTATTCAAACATTTTTGTACCTTTTCTTGTGCAGACTAGTCTTTAGATGGTTTTTGTTGTTGTTTTGGTATTGGGAGTCATAGACAGTGGTTTATAAATTGGGCAGTTTATATCTAACTTAAAAACACATGAGCAAATAAAGAGGGCTCATTTCATGCAAACTTCACTGTGGAATGACATGCCCTATGGATCACTGAGCCCAGTAACATTTTTCCATTTATTTGCGTACATGCTCTATGGCCCCGCAGTTGGTAGTGTTCAAAGGTTAAACTCAACAGCTAGAAAAATGATGACAGTAACAAAGTTTAAATAACAAAAAAGCTTGGTGCATGAAAACCAATCTTCAAGTCCTGTAAAACTACCAGTGCCAATTTCTCATTATATTTTTAACTACATCATGATTATGCAACGTGAACTATCCTGCAAGTTGAAAAACAAATAGCCATGACTTAGGGCAGTACTTCTCAACTGTTGTTCTGCTTTGAATTTTCGTTTTATTTATTTGATTGTTCGTTTTTACTATATATTTTAAGTGAGTTAAATAGAAAATTTTAATTAAGAAAACAGTGTTCAAAGCCCTGTTTGCTCTCAGATGCTGTACTCTATGGTCTAGTAAATACTCTAATGAGTTGTAACGCTGCAAGATGTTTCTAGTTCTTTTACATTTTTAACTTCACCAGCATATATTTCTGCCAGACTTTCAAAATGGATTCTATTTTCTCAAAATGGATTTTTTTTTCTAAACGAACTTAGTGAAAGAATTTTTCCTATTCTATTTTTTTAACAGTGCCTAATTTAACACATAAGCTATTCTTAACCCAAACTATAATTGAACTAATTGTTTCTCTAGCCTTTTTACATAGGTATTCACACTGCAGAAATCTTTGAATAATTATTTTAATTTAGGATCTCTAGATATTGCAGACAATAATTACAGAAATATGGATTTTTTTTTAATTTGAAAAGATTTAAGATAATTGATTTTAATATTCTCAGTTTTTAGATGTGAGGAATATGATTTGTAAGGACTGAAAAACTTGCTCAAGGCTATTTAACTCATGGAAAGCCAGTGCTAGCACCTGGGGATTCAGAAACCAAATTCTAAGTTCTCAGCCCACACATTAAGTTCCCACACCCTAGTAAGACCTATTGGTTCTGAGTTAAATTTTTAAGTTATTCAAAAATATCATTATTGGTGATTCTGAAAATAAAGTCTTTCTGCTTATGTAGCATGTGCAAATATATTCTTATATGCATGGGTAGTAATAACATCCATCATAACATACATACACATATAGTAATAGAATGTCTCTGCAGACCCAGACTTAGAGATGTTTTACTTCAATAAATATGTAGCTTTCATGTTCTATCTTTCTCTTTCTTCTCCTTCTCCTCCTCCTCAACTTTCACATCCCAGTTAAGGTATCAGTTCCTTAGGGAGATTTTCTCTGGGTGCCCAGAGCAGCATCAGGAATGATTGTTACATGCTTTCATAGCACCCTTTATCCTCCTATTACAGGACAACAATTTCATGATTTAATGTTTATCTGTGCACTTATTTAATTAAGGTTTGTCTGTCCCTCACTCTAGATTGATTCTAACCATTGAGGACTGGGCACCTGTCATTTCTTATGGCTACCTGTTCTTGCCCCCTGTCTCTCATGCCTGGCTTCCATGCCTGGGACATGGCACATTCTAAGCACTAACGGAATGAACCAAGAAATGAGTGAAATATCCTTTCTCCTAAAATCGATATGTACTTGTAGTTATTGCACTGTTTCCTTCCTGACTTCTCAAATCACATTTATGAAAATTAATTTTGATTTGTGGTTCTTATTCTATCAACCTCTATCTGCTACAAATAGGCTTTATTCTAAGCATTCGCACATGGGCCCTGGCAGGGATTCTCCACAGTGGAGTGTCCCAGGGCAGGCAGATCTGTAGGAAGATCACAATCATCTTTCTGCTATCCTGAAGTCAAAGAGAAGGAGGAAAGACACCATGCTAGAGAGCAAAAGTGAGGAGCTCTGCAACACTCCTGGCAGAACTTTGGCTAATGACCATAGTTCAGAATTGTTCAGGTTGGATCTTCAACATTTATCCCAATCTAGAAGGGCAGTCCCCAACACCTAAAAATGAGAGAAGTTTTTGTTTCTTTGTTTGTTTTTAGCTTTGCTATAGGGCGTGTGTGTGTGTGTGTGTGTGTGTGTGTGTGTGAGAGAGAGAGAGAGAGAGAGAGAGAGAGCGAGAGAGAGAGAGAGAGAGAAATCACTCCCTAGTGGGAATGGCCATGCCACAATCCCTTCTCTTTTTTCCTCTCAGGATTTTGGGCATGCATACACACATGCCCAGGATGTTTTTCAAGCCACCAAGTCTAGAACTTGAACTGTGCAGTCAGCCAGATGGGATTCAGCTGCCCTAAGCTCCATGCCACCTGCTGGCCCCAAGTTCCTCTTACATACACATGAAGTGAAAATATCTGCCATTTTTCTTGGCTCTAAGGAGATGACCATTTCCTCAGAGGGTTGGGGATACTTCATGGGGACTAGTGAGATATGTCACAGGAACCCTGTGAGCAGACTGAGGTGAATGAGTTCCTGGAAAGGGACTAAGAAGCCATCATGGTAATGAAGTAATGGAGAAAGGTAGAGGGAAGGCCTAGCTGTCCAGTGGCACTGAATCGAGGGTTGGCAGAGGAAGCTTCTTTGTACCTCCTGGACCTGAACCAAAGGCTAGAGGAAGGTCAGTAAAGAGCATTCTCAGAGATAGCGGAGGTGTCCCCTTTCTTGGGGTAGTAAGAAATCTCTGCCTTCCCAGATCAATATGCACACTCCCTGGAGTATCAGGAAGTATCACCCATTCTCTTTAGGCTGCTTTGCCTGTGGAATACTATCTTTTCAGGCCCTGTCATGAATACAGATATACTTTGTATAAAACACTAAATTCCTACATTCCAGGAAATGATGAATGAAGAAGGGCAGCTACCTTTGTGAGTGACTGAAAAAACTTTACCGAGGAGAACCATGGCCTAGAGGGCAGGTTTGATTCCTCTTCACTTTGTGACTAGAAAAGTTGGGCATGGATTCCACAGCCTAGATACAAGGAGAGCCCAGAGATGTGAAAATCCTGAAAGAGATTCTGAACAAAGATGGCTCCTTGGGTCCCGAGGCAGCAACATCACAGAGTAAGTTATATGTAAATCTGTGTATTGGACTTTTGGTCATCTGTTAAGTTGTTGGGAAAGTCATGACATATTTTTCTGTTTTTCTAAGTAAAAATGCACCATTAATGGGGCCAGCAAATGGTGTAGCAGTTACATCATTTGGATTTCCACATGGTTAACCATGGTTTGATTCCCAGACCCAGAGCCTTGAAAATCATGCTGGGCACGTGTGCATGCATACCCAAGATCCTGGGAGGAGAATGGAGGAGAAGAGATTGTAGTGTGGCCATCCCCCGGGAGTTGATTTCTCACTTTCCCTCTCACTGACTCTGTCTCTCTGTCTCTCTCTGGCAAGCTCACGTGACTTAAGGTAAAAATCTCTTTTAAAAAAATGCATCATGACTTTCCTGACAACCCAATACATACTCTGTGAAGCCTTCTGAGATGTTACGGCTTGATAGAGGATGTGCTGTAAAAAATTAAGGGATGTCCTCATCACCTGACTGAGTGTAAAGGCTCTGCCCCTTGGAGCTTGAATTAATTAATTCCTATTACCATATGTAATTTCTAGCAACTAAGTTAATGGGCTGACCCCTGTTGAAGCCTTCAGGGCCTGGCAGAATCGGTCCCAGTTGAGGCTCACTGACAGCAGTATTGGGGATCATGAAGCTTGACCAGGAGGCAAGAGGACCCACTCCTGAGAACGTGCAAATGCACTGAGAGATAAGAGAGGACAGATGGGCTCCAGAAGTCAGCCATTGTGTGTGTGTGTGTGTGTGTGTGTGTGTGTGTGTGTGTGACAGCATGGGTGTTCACTGGCTGGTGAAGAAAAAATGAACTTCTGCTTACACATGAAAAGATGAGCTCAAACCACAGGCATTAAATTAAATGACACACAGTGCCAAAAGCAGTGTACCATGCTACCTTTCCAATAGTAGCTAATGTTAATTGAGGACCTACTATGTGCCTGGCACTATTCTCATGGCTTCATGTGCATTGTCTTATTTAATTCTTGTAACAATCCTACACGGTAGGTGGTTTTTATTAAGTTGTCAGGAAAGTCATGACATTTTTTTTTCTATTTTTCTATGGAAAAATGTGTTATGACTTTCCCAACAACCCAGTATTATTCCCACTCTGCAGATGGCCCAAGTAAGTGAGGAGGTGCATCAGAATAGGATGCCAGGGATCCTGACTCCAGCATGGAACCCTCAGTCATTACCTATGTCTCCCTGCTACATTGACCCTAAGGTGATAGCATGAGCAGCCTCCATAGGCACAATGACAATCTCAGTTTTGGATAGTCATTTGGATAGTCACTCAGCAACAGATCTCCTCCTTGACATACTGGCACCATCTGGTACACACAGAAGAGTTCTTATCCTTAGCCAGTCACCCCTCGCCCTGCTGACTGCACACCTGTAAGCACGACACATCCCAACACCTACATGTATACAGCATGCAGGCACCTACCCTACCCATTCTATACTTTTAAAAATACTTTGAAAATCTTCACTTGTGCTGCGTCCTTGTCTCTGTTTTCTCAGCCACTTCTCTTCCCTAATGGGATCATTCCCTAAGGGAGTTCTTTACATACTTTTGCAAACCTTGATCACTTTGTTTCATGCCCTTTCCTGTTACTTCCTGGTTTTCAAATGTTGGTTTCCCAGGGTTCTGTCCTCCTACCTCTCCTGTCACTGACTACATTATCTTTGGGTGATCTCAATCACTCCTACGGCTTCAGATACCACAAGGATGCTTGCACATCTGTTTTTACTCTCCTCTCAGATCTTCTTCCTGTTCTGGGGTTTGTTGAGATTTTTGCCCAAAAAAGATATATGGGGTCTTTACCGTCAGAGATATTTTAACTTAGTTGCTAGAAATTACACATATTAATAGGAATGAATTAATTACATATATTAATAGTAATTAATTAATCACATGTATTAATAGGAAACAAATATTGTCTTTAGGTTGTTTAGCTATTCAAAGTACTTTCTTTTTTTAGTTGAATTTAGAATAAGATAATAAACATTTTGTACTGTATTTAAATCATACTTATATGTTAGATATTTAATGTGGACATTTAATTTTTATTGGTAATAAAAATCACAATACTGAAGTAAGGATTAAGAGCCATTTAAGTGAAGATAGAAATATTCATAATATTTTAGTTACTTATATTTAATAGAATTATTCTTTGGAATTACCTTGTCTCTAAAATTAAAGCATAAAATACATTGATAGGTATTCAGCTTTTTAAGCACTTTTATACATAGAAAAATGTATCCATTTCCATAGGGAAATCTTTGCTTATGAGGAAAAGCAATGCATAGCCAGTAGCTATGCAAAAGTGTAGTTATCACTGGAAATGGAAAACTACACTTACTGTAGTCTCTAGTTACAACCAGAATATTTCCTTTTTATTTTTTAATATAAAAATGATTTAAATTGGGGTTGGACCGTGGCACAGTGGTAAAACATGACTGCCCTGTGAAGCTGATAATACCTTGGAAGGTTCTAGGTTAGAATTTGAAGACCTTCCTGAGTACACAAGGTACTTAAGTGTCCATGATCCAGGTAAGCTGAGGGAGGAGGTTTCAAGATTCTGTTGGGAGTACATGTTCTCTCTCTCTTGCTCATGGAAGAAATAAATAAACTAAATAAAGAAAAGGAAAAGAGTTAATGTCCCTCAGCATTCTGTCAATAGTTAACTTCTGAAGTAACTGTCAGAGAAAAAGTAACTGGAACTATTCAAATAATTCAGGAAAATCTTTCATTTCTATACAAACTACTTAGTTTAAAGCATCCAAGTTTGGGCCTCAGTTTTTCTCAATGATTTTAACCTTGATTATTTGATTATTATTCATTGCCTACAGATGATCTGCGCATAGAAGCCAATTCAAAGACAAGCCCAGGACAAAAGTCAACTATTCTGACTCTGCATCACTTTCTACTGAAACTGTAAGGCCATGCATCCTGAAACATTCAACTCATAATAGTTGAGTCCTTATGTTACAATGAATAAGACAACATCAAGCATCATGCAAATATGCAAAATAGCACACCGTTCTGGCTCCTGGAATCACTACACTTTAGCTCCAGGTGTTCGCAAGATCACAGTGACATCCTCGCAAACTGACAGTGATATGGGTAGAGCCATCTGTGCTGGTCCATGGACCAAATGGAGGTCTACAGAAAAGGATGGGCAAGGCAAGACCATAGAACATGGCCATATTCCAAGGCCCAGCCTTGCCTACTGTCTCAGGATGGAGAGTTACAACTTTCTGATGCATCTGGATTCCTCCTAGGCAAACTTTCAGGAAAGGGGATTCAGAGATGTTTGATTTGCTCAGCTGTTTGGAGCTACAGGGAACTCAGCTATACCCTGTGAAAGTCTCAGAGCATGTACGCACATTGTAGAGGGTGTATTAACGGAAGTGCTGTCTTCGTTGGCTGGCAGTGGTCACCCAAGACGGGCGAAGAAAAGGTAAAGGAAGAGCAGGAAGAAGAAGCCAGAGAGAAACAACTCTAGAAGAGGCAGAGACCCTGAACAGACCAGAGTTGGGAAGGCCAGAGAAGAAACTTTGGAGGCAGAGGCATGAAGGTACTTTATATGCATGATGGATTATACTAGAATGCCTGGTTTCAGATTTCAGCTCTACCACTCATGACCTTGGGGAAATTATTTACCTTCTCTTTGCCTCAGCTTCCCTATCTGTAGAATGACAACAATAATAGCTTTCTCCTTCTGTAGTTCTTGTGGAATTAAATGAGTTAATATCAGTGAAACACTTAGACAGCATGTGGCACACAGTACAATTGCTCATTAAGTTTTAGTTACTTGGGGCCAGCAGGTGGCATAGTGGCTAAGGCGCTGGACTCCCATGGGGCTGACTGCAGTTCAAGTCCCGAATCCTGTGCCTTGAAACTCATTCTGGGCATGTGTGCATGCATGCACGTGTGCACCAAATCCCAAGAGGCTAATGCAGGAGAAGGGTCTTTCTCTGTCTCATCAGCAAACGCATGTGCCCTATAGCCAACAGTCTCTCTCATAAAAAAATTTTTTTAGTCACTATTAATCACTATTGTGATGCCTGTTCTTACTCAGTGCCTGAGAACATCACTGCTTCATACGGAACACCAGACACAGCACACACCCCACCGGGTGCAGGCACCTGCACTAGTCCTTGAGTGCATCTCTGTATTTAAGACCATGCAGATCATCTTCCAGAGAACAGGGGTCATTGGGGCCTTTAGTACAAGGTTCTCTATGTTCTGAACATATTGATAATATGTTAGGACAGTTTTGTAGGAATTGGGCCTGCATGCACACGTGTATGTGGGCACACACATGTGTGTGTGTGCAAACACACACAAAGTAAGCTCTTATTGTATAGCATACATTCTGCTAAGCACTTCACCTGTATAATTCAATTACTCCACATGACAATTCTGTGAGGCAAGCCCAATTATTATATTTTAAAGATGAAAAAATAGGAGGTTGGATGAATTAAGGTCACACAGAATCATTTATAAATGCTACAGCCAAGTACAGTCTGCCTGACTCCAAAAGCAACACTCTACCCATTGTGCTATGTTAAGGAGCACAGCAGTGGTCAGAGGGAGGCTAGGATGGCCAAGGACTTAACCCACTGTGCTCTAAGGAGATTACCGCATTTTCTGTAGTATGTCAGCTGAATATTTGAAAGCTAAATGCGTTTGTTACCTTAAAGAGCCTAACTGGAATCATTGCAAACAGAGGTGTTTAAATGGAGCTGTTTCTTGTATCTGAGTTCAGCTTCTCTTCAGCTCATCCTTTGCTGGCCTCTGAAGCATGGTCAGGGATGCTGTTTACTCTCTAGGCAGTTTTCTCAGGGCATCCGCTCTAGGGTTAATTTACTTTACAAAACATCCTCCCTCGCCCTGTAGCAGTGTGCCAGGAGCATCCTCGGGGATTTTTTTCCTCTTCATCTTCATCATCTGCCGGGACTAGTTTGGCATGAACAGGTTTCTCTGAGTGGGGAAGGCTGTGGATTAGAAATAGATGCAATAACAAAACACACAAAGACACACAAGTATAGAAAAGTGAGGATCGGGTGGGCACAGCTTCTCTGATGGAGAAGTTGCGACTAGAACCAGCCTCGGGTTTATTCTTTTAAAGGGCAGAAAATGGGGGAAGGGGAAATTGGGATGCAAAAGGAATGGGGAAGAAGGAAGTGGAACGTAAAGGGAATAAGAGAGGAGAAATCAGAACGCAAAGCCAGTTGTTTTTGGATGTAAATCATTTGAAGATGTGAAAATGACTGGTGCCATATAATTTCTCTGATTTTTTGGGGGGGACAATTTAATAAACGTATGTGACTTCCTTTAGCCCAATACTGAGCAGTATCGGGGTACTGGATATCAATAATAACAAAAAGACAACCATTAACAACAGACAAATACTGCTTTTGTATATAGATGTTTTTCAATAGCCCTGCTAGAGTAGCTTACAAAAGCGCATTTTTTGCATGTGTCTACAGGCCACATGTTTTAATCACATGTTTTCAAATTAACTGCTCTCCACAGTCATCTTCTACCCACCACGAGGATATGGGAGCTCGACAGGCACTCCTCAGTTGTTTACACATTTTTGCTTTAGATCCTGGTTGGGAGTTGCACCCCGAAGAAACGGGGTTTTTCCAAGAGGCTTAGACATCAGAGGAAGCAAAGATGGCACCTGTCCTGGGATGGTCTATGACTCATGCTCAGGTTTCAGCCATGTCCTTTCACCCCAGGGCTTTTTCGGCAGGAGGTGGATTTGGCTCTGGTGTTAGGGGAGGGAGCAGGAACAACCCTCTTTGGAATTATTTACCCCCATTGCTCTCTTTTCCTTAAAGAGAGGCTTAGTCATTGCATGGTAATTTCCCTTAGCACATATTTTGACTTCTCTACCTGATAATCTGCTAAAAAAGTTCTCCAAATTTTGTTTCTCGATATTTGAAAAGGAGCTTTTGAGAATTAAGGGGAACGTGTGTGTGTTAGCGTGTGCACGCGTGTGGGTGTCAGGGTACCGGGAGGTGGGAGAGGGGACTGGGGTGGGGCAACTGTGCTGTTTCTCAAAGAAACTAAGCTTTCCAAAAGGCTATTTTTGCACTATGAACTTAAATCTGATTTAACACTCAAATCTGAATGATTCCTTTTTTCTAAGTATTATGGGTTCTTCCCCTAAAGGAATGAAAGTCCTTGATTTAGTGCCTGAGAGACCCATAGGGAATTAAAAATACATGATTATATTATTTTCAAAATATTACAGCCATTACATATGTATCTAGTTTAATGTTACTCTGAGATGACTTCTCCTTTGTGGTCCTCAACATTTAATACATTTTTATTTAACTGTTTAAGTTTTGTTCAGCTATGGTTTGGTCCACAAGGTTTGGTCCAGCCATTAACTAGGGAACAATGATGTTTTCCACCCTAGCTGAGAAGGGCAATGACATTGGAATTACAAAAAAGGTGATGGGAGAACAGAGGTGGGATGTGATGCCCATTTGTCACCTCTACATGAGGAACCCTCTTCCAATTTCAGCCTAGAATATTCTGGTGCTTATTATAAAAAGCCAAGAGAGTATTTATCTGGAAAAATTCATCTGACAATATTCTTACTATTTTTCTGGCTGCCAGCGTTCTACCTATGTGTCTCACTGACTGTCGAATGCGAACTACGCACAATTGCACAGACTGTAGAACATTGCTATAGAGGAGATTGGATATGAAGGTTGATACATCATGTAGGCATTATACAGGATTTTAAATCTTATTATATTGTTAAAGATGACATTTCATTGTGGCTTATGCTTGGCATTCTGTTAAAAGTCAAATATTAATGAGAACTTGGAGAAAATTGTAGCCTATTATGTTTGCAGAACTGTGTTTTTCTGATGATGAAAGGAAATTTGGAGACCTTCATGTAAGCTGTCTCCAAAATGCTTTAGCTTGTATTTTTGTTCGGTTTAATGAGACTCTTCTTTACCCAAGCCTTCTCTTGCTTCATTTCCACTTGCCACCACGCCTGATCTTGTAGTCTAGGGGAGGATGATGTTTCCCCTATTTCTCTTTAACCCAAACATAGACACACATGGTTTTCCTCAATTTATCATAATGAAATGTGAAAGAAGAATTAGATGAAATTTTCTATGGGCTAAGGCAGAAGCTTACTTCATAAGCTGTGGTGTCCAGCTTGGCCTCTGGGTTTTTTGCCTCATTTCTTGCCTCTGTGATTGATCAGCTTAAAGAATCTTAAACAGTTGTTGTCTAATATGGTGAGAAAATTGGAGAGAAATCAATGGAATAGATGGTTGCTAGCCAGGACAGCTTCTGAAATACCTAAATAAATGTTAGTATACAGCTATTATTTAACTTTAGTTGCTTTCTTATTATCAGGGAGCACGTGTGCTTGCTAGAGACAGACAGAAAAACAGAGAATAAGGGAGAAAGTACCCCTGAAGTGGGGTGTGGTCAATCCCTTCTCCTCCTTTTCTCCATTCTGTGAAGATTTTGGGCATACACACACATGTCAGCTATGATTTTCAAGCTGCTGAGGCCAGAACTTGAACTACAGTTGCGTATGTGGGATGTGGCTCTCTCAACTGCTAAGGTATGGGACCAGCCCCACTTTCACTGCATCTTCAAAACTAAGAAGAGAAACAGGCCAAGAAGAGACACCAAGGAGAAGAGCAACCATCATGACAAAGAATGAGTGTGTCAAAGGGGGAGGGAGGAGAATGATCAAGAAAGTGAACCAGCAATTCTAGGTACGACGACTGAAAACTCTTTGTGACTTTCCAAAACTTTTGCAATATTTTATAATGTTTATACATTTTTTTATTCCCTGTTGTGCAACATAATTGTGTACCTTTCAATCAATTAGTGCTCTCATGTAGCTAGAGCCAATAAACATAAACTCTGGTGCCTCCCCATGTTGTTCATATACAACTTGTCAGGTTCTAGCTTCTGACAGGTCTATTTCCATTCTGTTCCTATCTGCATTTATCTGGATACTACTTCATTTTCTGTTTTATTTCCCATGCCATATTGAACCTGAGCAGTGGTGCAAACTCTTTACTTCTGAGAGTTGCCTTACCTTTTCTGGTTCACATTTGTTCTTTGATCATAGCTACTTCTCTCTGCATTTGCACCCAAGGAAAGATGATAGGTCCTGTTGTGGATGCTGTAACTAGACTGCCTGGTTTATTTCTCAGCTTTAATTTGCTAGTGGGAAAAAATAATTAGTTTCTTACCCTCTCAAATATGTTAGATAGGATCCTATCAGGAAAAGACAGCACATTCAAATTGAATATTTTGAGGAATGTATGAGTGTACGCTTTGCAAGGATATCTTGAGTTCTTCCTTATTCCCTTTGATAACATAACTTTGCAGAGTAATATTAATTCTAGGCAGGTTGAGATAGCCTGCCCCATCCCCTTCCCTTTTGGCACTGGGCTTAACCTAGTGATGTACTCTGGCCAATGCAATGTAACCATAAGGGATAAAAGAAGACATAGAAATGGACATGTATGTTGGGGTTTCCTTTTTTATGTCTCTTACAGCACCTGGGGAGCATGCCTGGGATAACCTCCTGGAGGTAGAGACACATGGGGAGCAGATCTGAGGCTGTTTAGATCAGCTCATGGCACACTTGACCAAGGATTAACTAGCTAGCTATCCAGCTGATGCCAGGCATTCAAGCAATAGGTTCTTCTTACTGGATGCTATTGATGTTTTGTGGGTTTTCTTGTACAGTGTTATGATAATAACATGAGAGTTATTTTGGAGACTTTTTACACCAAAGAGTATAAGTAGAATTTAGGTAAACCAGAGTTTAGGAGTAATAATGCCAAGGTACACTTATCACACCCATGTTTGAAGGGGCAAGGAGAGAAAGCAGTTCTGGGAACTTAGAGAGAGGTATGCATATGAAGACCAGGGTTATGAACTTCAATTAAGGAAAGCAACCTTAATAAAATAGTATATTAATTAAGTGGTATATTGTAGGGAAGAAGTTGGAATAAATAGACCTTACTCTTCCTACTGGACCCACTGGATCAGTTCAATGAATCTGGTCCCCTCCCAGCACACGAGAGATGTTTTAGTAATTGGGTTTAGCAAAGATCAGAACCAGGCTCTAATGTCTCAGAAGGTCTGAATATTTTCGTTTCTTTAGTGCTCAACCTGGTAAGATGGTTATGGTATCTCTAGGAAAGACTGGGATATGCCATTGGCCATGTAGCATGGTTCACCTCTGGGTCTGTGAACTGACTGGAGTCTGATGGGTAGAGAGGCCACAGATATCTCCAGTATGTGATTTTAATTTCTAACCAGGTTTAGACTATTTCTGCCAATACATATGCAGAAATACTTTAACTTGCAATCCATCTACTTTATTTGTAAGGAACCTATGATCCATTGGCCATCCTTACAGATCCCCCTGGGTCAAAACAGCCTGGCTCCATTTTCCCCAGAGTCTTATTGCTTAATTTTATGCACCTTATCACTGATGGTTGGTGCCAACACCTGGTCTCTACCCTTCTGGGACTTCCTTATTTTCGCTGAGGTCGAGACTATGGTATAATCCATCATTATCTCTGGCTTGCAGAGAACAGCCAGCACAGAGCTTTTATCCCTGTCAGTGCCATTCTCAACAGTGCCTTGGTGAAGGAAGCCTTCTCTGGGTCATCCATGGAGGATAGTTAGGGTGGTGTGCAAATCGCATACAGTGGAGCCATTCCAATCTCCCACTTACCACTGGGGCTCCTTCCTCTCTAATAACTCTTGAGTGTTCCAGCATTTTGACCTCAATGACCATGGGTCAGCAACTTTTCCAGTAAAGAGTTAGATAATAAATATCTTAGGCTATGAAAATCACATGATCTCTGTCTTAGATTCTCAGTTCTGTTATTATAGCTCAAAAGCAACCTCAGACTGTATGGGGAAAAAAGGGAATTTAGTTGTATTCCTCTAAAACTTTATTTATACAAAGAGATGGTGGACTAGATTTGGTACCATAGTTTGATGACCTCTGGTATTTATCCAACTTAGCAGTCCATTAAGACCATGGCCATGTTCACGGTCTAATACATTATTCCCATATTTTAGCTGGGACAGACTCTTTTCTGTTAATTCAGCTGGGACAAGCCTTATGCTTCATCTAATACTCTTAAAATCTCCTTTATATTTTCTAGTAGTGAATATAATCCTCCTCTTCCTTTCCATTCAGTAAAAGAGCATTCTGCATTAAGGAATGGGAGGAACAGGGGATACTTGGTATGATAGTAACTCTGTGGAATATCATGGTTCTAAAGAACAAGAGAGAAGACTAAGGAATGAAAGGGAATATGAAAAGCTTACCTGGTCTTCTGAATATAAATATATATATATATATATATATATATATATATATATATAATTTTTTAGTGTTTTTTTTTTCTTTTGTTATAGGGCATGTATGCTCACAGAAGAGAGACAGAGACAAGGAAAGTGAGAAATTACTCCCCAAGAGGGATGGGCATGCCACAGTTCCTTCTCTTGCATTCTTCTCTTGGAATTTTGGGCATGCACGTATGTGTGCCTAGAGTGTTATTCAGGCTGTCTGTTCCAAGACTTGAACTGCAGAGTTGGCCATGTGGGATCCAGCTACCTGCTGGCTATGTGCATGCATACATATATGCATTAGGAGCTTTTGAAGAATTTTAAAGAATTGGAAGAGGAACTTGATCAACTAGAAGGCTGGAGATGGTGGACATATCAGGTCCAAGAGATTACCCTAAAGACATATTTCATCAGTGCAGAGTCAGAAGAAATTAGTCAAAGTGAAGAGAGATGACTTTATACAATTTTAGTGTGCAGAAAAATTGTAAGAATTTTGAAGGAATACCAGTTTGCCCTTTGCCCTGACCTGGATTGGCCAGTTGTTTACATTTAGTCCCATCTGTTTCTGTTTTATGCTCCTCCCCCCCATATACATATATAGAGAAAGGGAGGGGAATATATGTACCTATACATATATATGCACACGTACGAGTTTTTTCTTTATGTGTATATAAACTTTTTTTTCTGAGCATTTGAGAGTAAGTCAAGGCATTTTTGCCTTTTTATTCCTAAATAACTTAGCATGTTTCTACTAAGATAAAGAATATTTTCTTTATTATCAAAATCAAGAAATTTATACTGATATAGTACTATTATCTAATCTGCCACATATTCAGATTTCCTCAAATATCCAATCATTGCCCTTTATAGTTTTAAAGAGTCCCCTGGTCTTGGATCTAACCTAAGAGCATGTCAGATTCTTAGGGCTCTTTGGTTTCAGTCATCAAGAACACTTCCTCAGCCTGCCTTTGTTTTTCTTGAGTTTGACAATTTTATTATTTCATATACTGATATTGAAGGTATCTTATATTTCCTCATATTAAGTCCTTTTTGTGTTTAGGTGTCTTTGGCAAGAAAGCAACTAAAGAGAAGCCATCTCCTTTTTAGGCGATTGTGCACAGAGGCAAAGGATACCGGTTTGTCTAATATTGGTGATGTTAGGTTTCTTTATTGTCAAGTCACTATTGTTTTATAATTAATAAATGATTTATAGGAAGCTATCATATGACTAGATAAAAATATTGTTCCACAGGAAATTTTCAATTTCTAGTTTTAGCATCTGGTGATGATTTTTTTGTTTTCTTTTAGAGGTTTTTGCTATAGGGTGTGTGCGCTTGCCAGACAGACAGAGAGAGACAGAGAGATAGAAAGTGAGAAATCACCCCCCAGGGGGGGATGGCCACGCTGCAATCCCTTCTCCTCCATTCTCCTCTCAGGATCTTGGGCATGCACACACATGCACCCGGAGTGAGTTTAAGCCACCGGATCCGGGACTCCAACTGCAGTCGACTATGTGGGAGTCCAGCGACATAGCCATTACGCTAAGTGCTGGTCCCCAGCATCTGGTGATGATATTTTTAAACAGTTTTTTTTTTCTTTATATATGGTAGCACACATGTGTGAACATGTGAGAGTGAGAGAGAGACAAGTGCCCTTCAAGGGCTTGGTCACACTGTGATCCCCTTCCTCTAGTCCTCCAGCCTGTTGGATTCTGGGCACCTCTGCACATGCCCAATGTGTTTTCAGACTGACCAGGCTGGGGATTTGAACCGTGGTTGCCATGTGGGATCTGACTTCCCTTTTTTTTTTTTTCTTTTCATTAAGTTTGCTATAGGACACTTGTCCTCATTAGAGAGAGACAATGACAGAAAGTGTGAGTGAGAAACCTCCTCCCAGGAGGCATGACCCCACTGCAATCGCTATTCCTCCATTCCCCTCTCAGGACTTTGGGCATGTACATGTGCATGCTTGGTGTGTTTTTCAAGCTGCCTGGTGTAGGGCATGATATGCTCAGTCAGCCATGTGGGCTCTAGCTGCCTTACCTTCCATGCCACCTGCTCTCCCATAGGATCTGGCTTTTCTTGAGTACTGCATTTTACTGTTGCACCACAGAGTCGGTCCCACTAATGATCTGTGTACTCCATCTTTCTTTCCCTATTACTTTTTATACTGTGATAAGGAAGAGACTTTCCTTCTCTGTTTGTTTAGTTATTTATTGATTTACTTATATCAGAGTGAACCCCTGGGTAGTTATTTCATTCAGTGAATTTTAGTTCATTGCCATCATTAGTTTGCTGCTCAAATTGTCCTAGATTTAGCCAGTGGGATTCCCTTCAAGTTGGCTCCTGGGGCCTTTTGACTCGGGCTGATGGTTCTGTTAACACTTCCTGACTTTCTGGAGCAACAGTCCGGGCTCGTCTGTACCTTCCCTCAAGCTGCCCTGAAATCAGCATTTCTGCAAAAGATCTCTGGTTCATTTTAGTGAAAAATGGCATTTAGAATTATTAAATTTTAATTTAAATTAACTTATTAAAATGATTTATTTCTGCTTCTAGGTTAGTTCTTGGTTATTTCTTATAATATTTTTTTAACAGATTATATAACTTTTTAATTTTTTTTAATGTTTCTGTCATACGGTACATTTCCATGCCAGAAAGAGACAGTGAGAGGGAAAGTGAGAAATTGCCCTTCAGAGGGGTATGGCCAAGCAGACATCTCTTCTCCTCCTGGGATTTTGGACATGCATGCACAAATGCCTGGTGTGTTTTCAAGCTCCCAGGCCCAAGACTCAAACCTCAGTTGGCTATGTGGGAGTCCAGTACCTTAACCACCATGCTACCTGCTGGCCCCTAGATTATATCACTTTTTTAAAAAATAAAGATTTTTTTCACTTTGAGTTGTCTTTTTCTGTTTCGTGTGGTGAACTATTCATCTATATTAGCTCCCAGAGTTTCTCTAAGAGCTACATAGTCTTTACAGTTACTTCAATGTCAAACTGTTTTTTAAGATCCTTGTTTCGATTTACACTTTTACTAGACATATATGTGTAAGAATCCTCATTGCTAGACTCACCAACATTTATTATTATAAATTCTATTTATTTATTTTTGCCAAACCGGCAGTTGTGAAATTGACTTTAATTTGTGTTTCTTCCAAAGAGATTTTCATTTGTTCTACCTGGGGTGCTTGAGGCAGTTGATGTGGGATCACCTGAGAGCCGCTCTGAGCAGCCAAGTGGGATTCTGGCTCAGCTCTTCCACCATCAGGGCCTAAATGTACATCCCTGACCAGGAGCTGTGACAGATTTCCCTCCAAAATAATGTCATCTTTGCATTTGTTTGCTGCTAACCTTGCCAACCTTATTTTAATCTTGTTTTCCAATAGATTTCCCTTTCCTTCTTATACTCAGTGAGTTCAAATATTTTATCTGAGACCTAGTTATACTGTAGTAGGCAAGATCTCTGAGCATCGAATCCATTTTATTTTCAGAAGCTGAAATCAATGATGTAGATTTTTTGAGCAATATGCATACAGGTCACAAAACACTCTTTTCTCCCAGCCCAAACTTTCATAATCTGTTTTGAATTTCACTCCCTTTCAACTCAGAGCTGAAGCTATTCACACTGAACGCTAGGAGAGAAAATTTGCTTGTTATTTGAGCTTTTGCTATTTGCTTAGAAGCTTCTGGTGTCTTGTGGCCTCTGGCCTTTAGTCGTCTGTGATTACTTTCTCCTCAAAGCCAACAGAAAATGCTTTGGATCACAGAGTTCCAATGGAGTAGGAGGGAGAGATAATTGGAGGAAGAAGAACTGAGCTCTGTTTAATGTGTAAGGAAATTCAGGCTGGGTTATTTCCTGGTGCTCAGGAGGGGATTCTAGATATTTTTCCATATCCGATAAAACTACTTTCACAAATGGAGCCCCACCTAACTCGGCCTCATGTCCCACTCTGGCCCCCATGCACACAGTGCTTTGGACTAGATTTTTTTTTTTTTTTAATTGCCACAGAACATGTGCACTTTCTAAAGACAGAGGAAGAAAGCATCCCCTAATTGAGGTGGTCATACCAGAATCCCTTCTCCTCCATTTCTGCATCCTATTGAGATTTTGGGCAGACATGCACATGTGCCTGGAGTGTTTTTCAAGCCAACAGGGCTGGGATTCCAACCACAGTCAGCCATGAAGGACTTAGTTCTCTTAACTATTAGATTATGAAGCCTGCACAGGACTGGGCAGGACTGGATATTCTTTGTCTAATGTAGAAAACATTTTTCATCCTCTGCTTTGCTGTGTCTTTTGCTTGTTTTGTGGTACAGATTAAACTTCTCCTTGTTCTTTTCCCTGCTTCCATGGCACCTTTCATACATCGAATCATGTCTTCCTACCATGAGAGTACATCTCAAAACCTGGGAATGTACCTTCTCAGCGCCTAACACAATACTAATCACCGAAGTAGTCAGTATATGACAGATGTTAAATGAGTGAGTAGAAAAGCAAAGGAACAAATAAAGTCAGATTCTTGTTGAGATTTTGAGGTCATGTTGAAGCCCCTTATAAGGATCAGAAGAGTCAAATCATCCTTAAAATCAGCTTAATGAAGCCTTTGGAATCAGGAAAATAGACTCCTCTGGCTCTTGACCAGCTACAAGTTCAACTGGTAGTGTTGTCGTTTTGCTACCAAAGCGGATGGATGGGAAGTAAGTGGGTGACTGCTCAGACTTAGTGTGAGGGTGGACACTCGGCATGCTCCCGGGGCTCTGCAGGGCACTCTCCCAGCAAACACCTATGAGAGGAAGAGGTAATGGGCCGTGTTGCAAAAGGATATCTAGGTCCTAAAGTTCCCTGGCTGTGGGTAAGTCTTTTTTCTTTCTTCTTTTCTTCTTCTTCTTTTTTTTTCAATTTTTGGCTATAAGACACGTGTGCTTGCCAGAGAGAGAGGGAAATCACCCCCTGCCCCCCCCCCAGAGAGGATGGCTGCACCACAGGCCTTTTTTTTTCGAGAGATTTTTCACTATAGGGCGCGTGCGCTCGCCAGACAGACAGAGAGAGACATAGAGACATAGAAAAGCGAGAAATCACCCCCCGGGGGGATGGTCACGCTGCAATCCCTTCTCCTTCATTCTCCTCTCGGGATCTTGGGCACGCACGCACATGTGCCCGGCGTGAGTTTTAAGCCACCGGGTCCAGGACACGAACCGTGGTCGACTTCGTGGGTGTCCAGCGACATAGCCATTACGCTAACTGCTGGTTCCCTCACCACAGGCCTTTCTCCTCCATTTTCCTCTTGGGATTTTGGGCCCACATGCACACATGGCCAGTGTGTTTTTCAAGCAGCCTGGTCTGGGACTTGAACCATGTCGTCGGCCATGTAGGATCCATTTGCCTTAATCTCCACAGTACCTACTTGCCCCCTCTAGTTAGGTCTTGACCTTCACTTTCTATCTATCTATCTCACCTCCACAGCACCTACTCACCCCTTCTGGTTAGGTCTTGACCTTTGCTTTCTCTCTCTCTGTATGTGTATATACACACATACAGAGAGAGAGAGAGAGAGAGAGAGAGAAAGAGAGAGAGAAATATATATATATATATATATATATATATATATATATATACACACACACACACACACACACACACACACATATATATATATATATTTTTTTTTTTTTTTTTTTTAGAGAGATTTTTGCTATCAGGTATGTGTGCTTGCCGCTTGCCAGAGAGACAGAAAATGAGAAATCACTCCCGAGGTGATACAACCATGTCAAAATCCCTTCTCCATTCTCCTCTCAGGATTTTGGGCATGAGCACACACATATCCGGCATGAGTTTCAAACCACCAGGTCTGGGACTTGAACCACGGTGGGCCATGTGGTAGTCTAGCAATGTGACCATTACCCCATCTGCTGGTCCCAAGGTAGAGAATATTTAAGAACATTCTCTCAAAACTTCATCCCTTTCTTTCCAGAAGTGGGCTGATAGCCACTTTGTGTCCGAATCTCTGGGCATCATGTTTTGAATATTAGAGTATCCTCAAATTTCAGTGACTCAGAACCTCCATGACCCTCTCATATATTTATGGTAGAATTTCTCCACCCCTTTTCAGGAAACTCTTTAAGCAAAGCCATCTTAACCTCGTAGAGCATAACTGGACCCTGGGTCCAAGAGGTGTGACCTACCTATATGACCCAAAGCCATCTTAACCTCGTAGAGCATAACTGGACCCTGGGTCCAAGAGGTGTGACCTACCTATATGACCAGGTTAGATAAATAGGCCTGTGTTATGAAGATAGTCAATGGAATTCTTTATCCAAGAATTTTTCTTGCTAGTTTGGCATATTCTTATGGTCTTACATTTTTAGTTTACTATGATATTCTTCATTTCTTTAAGATACAGAATTTCCCTTCATGAACAAAATGGGGAAAATACTTTGAATTTTGGGTTTCTATCATCAAACATTAAACTGAAACTCAACCATTTCAGAAGTGCTAATGTTAGGATGGATTCATTCTAAATAGGAGACTATATTTTAATCAACAAATATTTACTGGTTGTTTACCCTCCCTCCTTTTCCCCCACCCTCTCTCCTTGCTTCCCTCCTCCTTCCCTCTTTTCTCCTTCTCTTTTACCATTTATTCCTTCCTTCCTTCTTTACTTCTCTTGAGCAAATATTTAGAGTAAATGTCAGGTGAAAATGCAATCTTTCAAGTTATTGGTATCTTTTTATTCTAATGGTGAGGCGATTGGAAAGTGCTTTCTGGGACAGGCCATTCTATGCTACTGTAGATAGACTTGAATTTCCTGGGTTTTAAGCATTTCACTATTTTGAATTTTTAGGAGTTGCTACTAATTTTGCTTAGAATTGAATGTCCTAGCACTTAAAAAGTCCCTTCTTTCAGCCATCTTGATATCAGAATTTATTTATTCATATTTCAGAAGAGAGTAGTTCACTAGTGTTCTGATGGGTACCCTAAATAAAGCCTTTTGGGTATAAGCCTCATTTGAGGTCTCATTACTAGAATTTCTGAATCAGTTACTGGATTAGGTCTAAGCATTTTCATTTTTAGCAAATTATGTTATTGCTGGTCCTGGAAACACACTTGGACAACTCTAGGCTTATAACTTCCAGACCCATTTATTCCATTCTCTATAGCTGACGATGTAGTGGGTTATTAGTTAAGACATAGGCCACAGTGCTTCAGCTAAGGGACCCCAAATACACTAAATCAAAAAGAAGTCTGACTCTTTTTAATGTAACAGTCCAGTGGTGGGTGGTCCATTCCTAATAAAGGGTAAACGTGGGACCAGCAGGTGGCATAGTGGTTAAGGTGCTGGACTTCCACATAGTTGACTGAAGTTCGAGTTCCAGACATGGTGGCTTGAACTTCATGCTGGGTGCTTGTGCATGTGTGCCCCAAATCCCGAGAGGAGAATGGAGGAAAAGGATTGCGGTGTGGCCATTCCCCTGGAGGGTGATTTCTTGCTTTCTGTCTCTGTCTCTCCTGCGAGTGTATAAGCCCTATAGCAAAAATCTCTCTCTCTCTCTAAAAATGGGGGCAGGGGAAGTAAGCATTAATGTTTTCAATCTGTGGCTTCCAATGTTGTCTCTGTCATCTTTATTTCTAGGGAAGTGAGAAGGGATAAAGAGAAGGTACAGTCAAGCAGCACCAACTCTAAGGAAATGAACTGGATGTTACACATGTCATTTCTGCTCTGGGCTCATCAGCTGGGACTGTCACTAGTCTTATCTCAATTAAAGGAGGTTGGATATATAGCTACTTCCCAGGTGGCCACATGCCAAGCAGAAATGTGGTTTTTGTTACTAAAAGGAAGAAAGTGAGAACATATATTTTTATATATTTGGTAATTTGCTGTTGTTGCTTCAAACAAGATGTTTTAGCTAGATACTTGGTAGGTAATACCAAGACAAATGGAAAGATGAAGACATGGGACCCACATATCTTGTATGACTAAGGGAGTTAATTTTTGGAATGAATTTAGAAGTCTTTTCATGAATTGATTTGGTTTAGGATTTTGATGTGAGTATTTGATAACATGGGATACATTTATTGATCAGAAAAAAATTATGTATTAAGTGCTGTCTTTTGTTATTAAAGCTCATTGTGACAATTCATTTTTCATTCTTTTCTTTTCTTGTTTTTTTTTTTTTTTTTTTTTTTTTTTTTTTTTTTTTGCCTTCGGGCATGTGTGTGCTCGCTGAGGGGGAGAAAGAGAAAGAGAGATAGTGAGAGGGAAACTGAGGAGTCACCCCCCAGGGGGGATGGTCATGCCACAATCCCTTCTCCTCCATTCTCCTCCCTTCTCCTTCCAGAATCTTGGTCATAAACACCTGACATGATTTTTAAGCCACTGGATCAGGGACTTAAACTGCCATTGGCGAGGTGGAAGTTCAGCAACGTAACCGCTATGCTATTTGTTGGTCCCTATTTTCTTAATACGTACCCTTGTCCAGTCATCATTTTATTTTTGTGGGTTTAATTTCAATATGTACTAACCTTTTAAGTTAAAATTTGCACAGATGAAAGGACAAAACGTTTAGCAAGGTTAAAAGTGTTAGAGAAGTGTACTTCATTCAACAGGAATAATATTTTCAAACTCTGAAAACAACTTTATTATGTACTTATAAAGGTCTCAAGGCTTCATATTTCTTCTTTAATCAACTAGTGGGAAAATGTATTTTTCCAATTCATGCAAATATAAATGCTATTGATGGCAATTCACAATAATTTGATAAGAATTTGAAATGAAGGCAATGTAAAAAATACAGTGTGTACAATATAAAAAGTGCAACGGTGGTTTTGACATTACCATTTCTGACTGATGGTAAGATTGGGGCCAAAAAGAGATTATTTTTGACACTTGAAATATTATAAGAATGATGAATTATATCTACTTGACATTATCATTTTTGATAATGCTTATCTCCCATAATTTTAACCCTGGAGGGCAACATCAAAGGTTGGTCTTTTTTAGAAGATTAAAAGACATTTTTAATCTTATTTCTCCAGGCTGAGTGAAGAGCTGAGAAATCATGTGTAAAAGTTGGCAATATTTTTATATTTTTAAGTTCTTTTACTGTGTTCGCAGTGCTACCTTACTTAATTTTCATGTGGTATCTGGGGATATCATTTTTTAAAAGGGAACATTGTTAAAGTGTATTTATTAATTTCTTACTATAGGAGAGACAAAGAGAGAGAGAGTCGAAGTGAGAGTCCAAGGTATCCCCAACAGAATCTTCATGCTGCAATCCACCCCCAGTCCCACCAGCCAGAGCATGTGCCTCGCCACTGGCATGCCCAGGGGTTTCCTGGGAAGAAAACCCACAACCTTCCATGTGAATCTAGCTGCATTCTTGCCGAACCACTGCCAGCATTTGGGGTGTTGTTGTTGTTTCCATTTTACAGAGGAGAAAAGTGAGGTTTAAAGATATTAAGTATAGGAATTTATTCACTAGTAAATATTCAAGTATTCACTTGGTAGAAAAACCAGGAACAAAGCAACTCCTGTCTCCTAATCTTGTGTACTTTCTACTACACTGCACTGCCTCTCACCGTAATAGAAAAAGAATTACAGAGATTTATTTATTTTTTTTCCCATGTCTTATTTCTCTTTACCTTTTTGAGTAACTGTGCAGTGTCTGTTTTCCTACTTTCAGGTTTAGGAGAATACAGGTGTACACACGTGTAATTAATAACATCAGGAACTGGATTTCTTACCTAATCTTCATGGACAACTCTCCCTGTTACATGGTATTTCTATAATAACTTCAGATAGTTTAGTCAATCTTATACTTTCATCCATTGTAAAAATGAAGATGTTAATTTAAAAACATAGTGAAGGTTTCAGACTAAACAACACCGTCTCTCTGAGGTCCTTGGACAACAATTATGGGAAGCTAATACTAAGCATAGGTATTCCAAGCTCTCTTTTTGGAAATATGCATTTGAAAATAAAGTGATAATTGAGTAACTTCTCTTTCTTTCTTTCTTTCTTTCTTTCTTTCTTTCTTTCTTTCTTTCTTTCTCTTTCTTTCTTTTTTTGTTATAGGGTGTATGTGCTCATTGGAGAGAGAAGAGGAGAGAGGGGAAGTGAGAAATCCCCCCCAACCCCACAGGACAACTTCTTCAATCTCAGTTCACCTCCTTTGGGCAAAGCAGCAACCTGGTAAGCTGCTCTAGCAGGAAAGCTGCTCTTGAAATGTCATTTGTAGATTTCATTGACAATCCTGAAGTCAGTCATGTCAGCCAGTAAAACAATGTGGCTTCTTCTGCTACTCCTCCTAGTGGAAGCGGTCCACTGGGGTTCCTGCTTAGCTGTCCTGAAGTATAAACAGTTCTGTTGACTAACACAGCTTGACTGTGCTTTTGCAGTAGTGAACACTTTCTGATCAGCCATATCTATATGGCTAATACTCTCTTGGGCTCCTTCTGGAAATAAAAGCCCTTTAAAATTCTATCTATTACCTGGAAATTATTCTAATTGAGCCAGCAGGTAGTGTGGTGGTCAAGGCTCTGGATCTCCACATGGCTAACTGTGTAGTATGAGTCCTGGACCCGGTGACTTGAGAAACATGCCAGCCATGTGTGTGTGTATGTCCAAAATCCCAAGAGGAGAATAATGGAGGGGAAGGGATTATGGTGTGGCCAAACCCTGTGTGTGTGTGTGTGTGTGTGTGTGTGTGTATGGGGAGGGATTTCTCATTTCCCCTCTCTCCTCTTCTCTTTCTCCAGTGAGTACATGCACCTGATAGCCAAAATAAATAAATAAATAAATAAATAAATAAATAAATAAATAAATAAAATAAAAAAAAATAAAAAAAGAAAGAAAGAAATTACTCAATTATCAATGCATATTTCCCAAATGAGAGCTTGGAATACCTATGCTTAGTGTTAGCTTCCCATAATTGTTGTTAACTGTGCTCATGCTCCTGATCCACACTGAGTGTTGTCCATGCGTCCCGTGATTTGAGATTTGGAAAAACATTAATATACTCAAGAGTTACAAGGACAGTTGAGTCCACTACTAGAGGGGTATTTCTTAAGTTGTATGTGTGTCAACTTAGGAGCATTCAACTGAGTTTCAGAAAATGAAACCAATTTTTAGTAAGTTAAAATTTAACTACAGTGAATTTTTTAAAAATTAAAAAATTAAATGAAAAATAAAACACAGAATATCTAAATGTATAATTATTTAATCTCAGTGAAATCATACTGCTTTAACTTGCTCTAGAATGAAAATATCTTTCTTCTTTCCTCTTTTCCTTCCTTCCTTCTTTCCTTCCTTCCTTCTTTCCTTTTTTCCTTCCTTCTTTCCTTCCTTCCTTCCTTCCTTCCTTCCTTCCTTCCTTCCTTCTTTCCTTCTTTCCTTCCTTCTTTCCCTTGCTCCCTTCCTTCCTCCCTCTTTCTCTGTCTCTCCCTGTCTCCCTTTTTTTCCTCTTCCCTTCTCCCTCCTCTTTCTTTTGCATGTGGGAAGGGGAGAGAGAGGGAGGGAGGGAGGGAGGGAGGGAGGGAGGGAGGGAGGGAGGGAGAGAGAGAGAGAGAGAGAGAGAGAGAGAGAGAGAGAGAGAGAGAGAGATATGAGTGTTTTCGACAAGGACTGGCTATGCTGCAATTCTCTTGCCCCAGTCTCCAGTTAACCAGGACCTCAGGTGTGTGCCACCAGCTGGTCTGGCCCATTTTTTTTATATTGGGCTGAGAACTGAACCCAGCCTCCCATGTGGCTCTAACATCCACACAGGGTGCCTTCCCATCTGTGCCACTGTGGCTAAACCTTTTTTATTTCTTTAGAAAATCCAGGTTTTTAGGGATTTGGCTAATATATCAATAGCTCTAGATATTCAGTCAAAATATGTATGTAGTAATTTTATAGATCTTCTTTCCTACTGAAATCAGCACTCCATCAGATGTGACTTGTAGGCAGATCATACTCAGAGGTTGGAAGATCTAGTGACTGTTTCATTTGGGGAGGTGGAGGTCGGTAGACCTTCAAATTCATTCTGGAGTTTCATTGAACTCTGTTCTGTTTCAGAATTTACAGATGATAATAAAACATGTTTTATAACATATAAACTATGTCATAAATTTTTGTCTCTTGGTGTGAAGAAAATCAAGTGTTACAAAAGTTTAACTCTTGGAGATGAACTATTTGTACCATAATGTGTTTTCCTTAAGCATCTGTAGTACCTGGTCTTCAAGAATATGTGAGGAGTGGTCGCCTGTGTTTGCTGACCACGTCTTTGTGTGGCGTGCTGGCAATGAAGCCCTGAGTCTCTGTGCAGTAGCCATGGCTTACGTTTTGTATACATAGCACCTTCTCCATGGTACTTTGTTGTGATAAATAGGTTATAATTTGGTGGGACTCCCATCAGTACTCTTTCCCTGGACTGTTCAGGGGGAACCTAAAAGTTTTGGTCAGCGGGGGCTGGCTCTGTGGCCTGGATAAGTCAGATCCTGAATGGCCAACCCTGTGGTGTGAGTCTTAGACTCGGTAGCTTAAGAAACACATGGGAGCAAGTGCACGCCCCAAATACAGACAAGATAGAGAAATGAAGGAGGACCGGATAATGGTGAGGCCATGCTCCACTTGGGGGTAGTGCTTTCTCCCTCTTCCTCTCTGTCTCACTCCCTCTCTCTCATGCGCCTTCTGGCAAAATTTTAAAAAAGGAAAAAAAAAAAAAAAAAAGAAAAGAAAGAAAGAAAAGAGAAGTTAAACGGTTGGCTTTCTGTTCCTTTCAGGAGGCAGGTTTCCACCTGGCAGGTCTTGATGTATCACAGTTGCTGGTCTTCCTGATCCATAGTCTCTGGAGCTGATTTTATTCGTATACATTACCAAAGCAATTTTGCTAGTCTGCCATCCATTCTGAGAAGTCTCGTTTACCATTTTAATATATTTACTTTCATTTCACTCAGCCAGAAATTGGTTTGGTGGCTTGTAACTAAAGAACTTTGACCTGATTGTGTTTTAAATTATTGCTGTTTTCTGTAATACAGGATCAACCGCAAATTGTTTTTTATGAGTAAAGCAAGGTTTTTTAGCTGATTTGATAAAAATCAAAACTAAGCCGAAACTTAGTTACGCCTTGTCTTGCTTGATAGCTAGCGAGTGTGATTTAAGTAGTGAACCAAACATACCAGTTTTAGATTAGAGCATGCCTCAGAAACATTGTAACTTTTGAAACAGGCCTTTCCACTTGTAGTATACAATCTATGTTAAATGTTACAGAAAATCATTAGACACTTTGCCCTCATCTATAAGTTATTTGTGTAATATCAAATTTTTAGAAACATCTTTAATTGTAATGGAATTTTTTTTTTTTTTGGACAAGTTTTTGCTATATGGTGAGTGTGCTTGCCAGAAAGATAAAGAGACAGAGAGACAGAAAGTGAGAAATCACCCCCCCCCCGCCCCAGGGGGAATGGCCATGCTGCAATCCCTTCTCCTCCATTCTCCTCTTGGGCATGCATGCACATGCACCCAGCATGAGTTTAAGACACCGGGTCCAGGACTAGAACCATGGTCGACTACATGGGAGTCCAGTGACATAGCCATTATGCAAGCTGTTGGTCCCTGTAATGGAATTTTTAAAAACTTAACATATTGTAAGAACTTATTCATGACATACCTCAGTAGATTCATGTAGATTTTATATATAAAATCTCCATCTCTCTCTCTCTCTCTACACACACACACACACACACACACATTTACATATGTATGTATGTATACATGTATATTCATGCTTGTGTGTATATATACATGTATGTGTGTGTATATATATGTACATTCTAAGACCCCCCCCAGTGAATGCCTGAAACCACTGATAGTACTGAGCTCTATATATACAGTGGAACTTCCATATCCATGAATTTCACATGATGTATTCAACCAATTGTTGAATAAAAATACTTTTTAGAACATTCGTTGTATCTGTACTGAACATATTATTCCCTAAACAATATAGACTAATAACAATTTACATAGCATTTCCATTGTGTTAGGTATCATAAATAATGTAGAGATAATTTAAAGTATGTGGGGGATGTGTAGGTTATATGCAAATACTGCACCATTTTACAAGGCAGTTGAGCATCTGCAGGTATCCTGGATCCAATCCTGCACGAGTGCTAAGAGAGCCTGTACTGTGCTTTTTCCTGGACATAAGTACCTTTGATAAAGTTTCACTTATAAACTAGGCACAGTAAGAGACTAACAACAATATCTCATAATAAAATTGAAAAATGTTAACCATATACCCTAATAAAAGTGAATGCAGATTCTCTCTCAGAATATCTTAATACACTGTGTAATACTTATTTTCACTCTGCAGTTAACTGCTGAAGGTGCGTGTGCTTTATAGAGAGAGAGGGAGTGAAATGGAGAGGGAAAATCCACCTCCCAATGGAGCATGGTCACACTGAAATCCCTTCTTAACTTCTCCATCCTGTTGGGATTTGGGACTTCAGACTCATACTGAATTACACCATCAGCTTTCCTGGTTCTTCATCTCTCAGGTGTCATATTGTGGGAATTCTCAGCCTTCTTATGAGGCTCACGAGTCAATTCCCACAATAAATTCCCTCCTACGTATCTACATATATATCATATATCTATATGTATATCTATATGTATATCTATATCTATATATCTTATTAGTTCTGTTTCTCTGGAGAACCCTGACTAATATACCAAAGTCTCTGGTCTCTTCCAATTTTGACTCTATCTTTCTAAGGTCAATTTTAAATCTACATGAAGCTATAGTTTTTTATGGAGGGAGATGCACTAAGATTTTTGTCAAATTTTTTTAATAGAGGAGATTTCAGGCTTTTAAAAAGATTCTGAGGACCAGCAGATGGCATAATGGTTATATTGCTGGAGTCCAGCTGACCACAAGTTTGAGTCCTGGATATGGAGGCTTGAAACTCACACTAGCACCTGTGAATGTGTGCCCAAGAGAGGAGAATGAAATCACCGCGATCTGGGATGATTTCTTACTTTCTGTCTCTCTCTGTCTTTCTAGCAAGCACACGTGCCCTATAGCAAAAATGTCTCTAAAACAAACAAACAAACAAACAAAACAAAAAACAGAAAGAAAGAAAAGATTCTGAAGCCTTGGTGGTGAACATACCCCATAAAGAAACAGAAAGCCAGAGTGAGTTGGCATATCAAGGCCATTTATTCCAGGAAGATGCAATATGTTTGATTTGACAACTGGTCACCATGATCTTCTGTTGAGATCACCACCATAAATAGGTTGGGAGAACTAAAACCAAAGAAAAGTTTGATTTATATTCACTGCATGAATTTTCACAGGGTTGGATGATTAAAAGGACTCACCAGACTCTCCATGGGCTACTCACTGAAGTTTTAATAATGGTAAGAATATGGTAAAGCAGGAGAGGGAAGGCTCAAATGTCAGAACTCCATGACTTTCTGGCACAGCTCCTCCATTCCTTTCTGAGAGGCAGAGAACTTGCTTCGTCTTTCGATTATGAGTTACCAGTTTACATGTAAGTTGCCTTGATCTCAAAAAATGAGAATCCCATCTGAGAATATGTATTTTACATCCCTCTGGCCACATAGCCCAAATGAGACTTTATGATATGACTCAATAACAGAAACTAAGAGGATGAACAGAAACCAGGTGCCAATCATCAGTCTCTACTTTTCCTATAAACAATGCTGATAAATTAGCACAGGTTGTCTCCTGGTCTGTCTTGGACCCTAGATCCCGACTACATTCATAACAAGCTAGAACATTTCATGGAGGTTTGGCCAAGGATCAGCACTGTGAGTCAAAAACATCTCTGGAGATAAACATAGCATTGTAACACATCAGCTGGAACTAACCCTGCCTTTAAACCATCTACCCTCCTGACCCTCAATGAAGCTTTCTAAATTACAATGCGGTCATCAGTATTCTTCTTTCTGCATTTTTGTGACATTTGTAGTAGAGAAAAATCAGAAAGATGAATATCAAATTACTGATCATTTGTATCATTCCAGTGTAGGTTTTACTAAGAAAACATTTCAGCCTTTCAAAAATATTTCAACCAAAATATTGAGTCTCCAGAAAAGTCATGACACATTTTCGCATAGAAAAACAGAAAAATATGTCATGACTTTTCTGATGACCCAATAATTCATAATTGCATACAAGCTTGATGACTATTTCTTCCTTTCTTTTATTTTTCTTGACTCTATCACTGAAAATGGAACATGAGAAGAGAATTAGACTATAGCGACTAGGGTAGTAGAGAAAAGGTCGAGATTAGGGATGCACTGCAAATTCTAACGCGGGAATGTCCCAGTAGATGAATGGCATGCTGACATCAAGTTTGAAAGAGGCAATGAGGAAGGAAAATAAAAATTTGTTTGGCACAAGGAAATGAAGAAGCAGGTGGCACAAAGTCTCAACCTCCAGACAGGGGCTCTTATCCATAGGACCATTGCAGAGCAAGGCAATACATCACGATTCACTGATTTGAACTAACTTATAAGAAGGGGTTGGTACTTAGAGCTCACTTGGGATGCCAGTGAATTAATTTGTCCTTCCATCTACTCATTCATCATTTTTTTTTCATGTCCAGTACATGTGTACTGAATACCCATTATGTGTCAAAAATTAGGTGCAGAATACATAAGGCTGAACAAGGCAGACAAAATTTGTGTTCTCAAAATTTATATTCTGGTGAGAATTGAAGGAAAACATTATTTAGATTTTAGGCTGGTGAGCTGCTGATGTAGGGCTGCTTTAATTCTTCCTAAATATTAGTAACATTGGTTCCAGGATCTAAAGTAAGAAGGATACTGTAGGAGAGGGGTTAGCATCCAAATTTGGATTTTGGAGAAAAGTCTGAATAGAAAGTCAAGCAAGTCATTTCATTGCCTACCTTTTCAGAATGGGAACTAAATGACCGTGTCATCGGAAAAGTCATGACATTTTTGCATAGGAAAACACACAAAAAGATGTCATGACTTTTCCAACTACCCAATGCAGAGTTTGTGTTGAAAATCTAATTTATGTAGAAAATTCAGGTTCCCAAATCTTCTATTATTGACATGATAGAATTGTGTCTTGTTGTAACTGGTTATTACAACACTCTACTTGACTTTGTATTATAGATCTAGACCAAAATGAAGCACAGACTGAGAAATATATAAGCTTTTGCTCCATCGATGGCTGTTCCTAAAAGAAGACATTTCACAAACGTTCTGTGTGAGCATTGCAGATTTGTTGTAACAAACCTGAATATCATCCTTCTTCCTCATCACTTAATATGATAAGTACTTACTGTGTTCAAGCTCTACGGGTTAAGAGATTCAAACTTAAAGATAAATATCTTCTATCAACTACAGAAGTATAATTTTCATGTTATCTCACTCCCTAGAGCTTTCAGAAACTGACTTATTCTTTCACTTTACCTTATTTTTAATACTAAAATAGTGAGCACCAATTCATGCAATTATACTTGATAAGAGTAAAATCAGAAACTTCGCTAGTCAGTAAGACTTCTCATTGTTTAATGGTGAAGGAAAGAGCCTTTATTTCCATTTCATTTAAACGTTGACTGCTACTTTAGTAAAGAGAGGAAATAAATTTTCATGGAATTAGCTGGTAGTTTTAAGACTCTTACGCAAATTGGTAGCAGAGCTTAAACGGTTATAAAAGAAGCTGATAACTCTGAAAAATATGAAAAACTGCAGTGCTTTTACTTATATACACATATGTGGCTGTATTTAAAGGTCAAACATGAGCCCATAGCTTTGTTAGAAAAAAATGAGGTTTCTGAAGCATATGTAGTGAGCAGAATGAAATCAGAATCTTTTGAGAAGAAATTTTTAAGTGGAGAAAAGGCAAAAGAAATATACTAGGGGCTTAGAGGGGAAAATAAGTGGAGCAATAATAGATTATCATATAATAATCAAAATATGAAGGATAAAAAAAGACGACACCAAGTGAGAAACAGCGTACCCATGACAACTTGGGTAGTTCCTGTTTTCCTTTGTTAGACAATGAATCTTACCCTCATGCTCTTGTCTATAATAATAGCTCCTTGTGACAAGGAAGTCAGCCTGGATTCGTGTTTTGTCTTATACATTTATATGTCATTTGTCTTTCTTTTGATGAATGTCCTATCTGTACTTCAAAAACGTTGATCGTGTTTACAAAAGCCTCTTAAACAGGATTTTGAGACACAATGATATATTTTGAGGAAAAAGCACAAACAAATCACAGCTTTGCTGACTCTAATTCTTGGCTCATTTTTCATTTGTTTCAATTATAGGATTTAATTAAACAATAATTCCTGCACATTTCATTCTAAGAAAGACTATGTAACAGATGCCAAGGTTAATTATTGGACAATTGAGTCTACCAATGAATGTGGAATGTTGTAATTAGGTTCATATAAAGAAAAAACTGTGAATTTGCACTTTTTGTGATGTGCAAAGCCATATCAAAAATGCATCTGGCTAGAAATAAACAGTGAGAAATGGAGAGCTCTGTATTCAGCACCCCTAGTTGGACTTGGCATGAACCAACTGGTTCACAGGGAGACAACTTAGTTGGCATGTCTCCATGCTGGGTTGAAGTCCCCTTCAGTGTGGAATTTTATTCCTAGATTAATATTCAGGCAGTGAACAAGAACCTGGAATATGAAGCACAATGTCATTTTAAGGAATAGAAAGAAGTCTATATTTGGAATTAAAGGGACCTAGCTTAATTGAACCTTAGGTGTTCTATACCAGAGGTGGTTTCTTGCTTTCTGTCTCTCTCTGTCTTTGTGGCAAGTGCAAAAATTTCTGGGGGGAAAAAAGATTTTTTTTTTTAACTCTAAGAACTGGGACTTGTTTATAAATTCTATAATTAATATTCTTTCTGGACAACTCTTTTTATTTTGAAAGCAAAATCAGGTTTAACTTTTGGCCACTGGCCTTTAGAAATGTGAGTTAGACAGATTTTGGATAGTAATACTACTATATTAAAACCATTTAATTTTGATAAAAAGATTGGTTCCAGTTCTACTAATATTAAATTCCAATATCAGCTCAATATTTCAAAATACACTATATAGTCTATCAATATATAAGTCATTATTTTCATACTGTGGGTTCCTGAATAAGATGCTGAATTGCAGTGTCATTTCAGGATTTCAGGAGTGTCTCTCAAAGATTATCAATCAATTATTATTTAATTGTTATCTTGGGTAGCCAAAGAATCTGATTTTGGAAGGTAATTGAGTGCATCCCTTTAGAAAACACAACAAAATGATACAGAACAGCAACAACACAACTTCCCCCCAGCTGATTGAAATTATGTATTTGGTGGTCTACATGTCTAAAATGTCAAACTTGAATCATCTCCACTACTACTGACTTTCAATCAGGAAATGAATGTTGACTAGGTAAAGGTTCAAGGAATAATTTTCCTGGCAACTAAAAGCTCCTCCACATATATCCCAAGAACATTTTATATATCTATGTTTGACTGAACTGCCACAGATAACCATGGGAGCATTTGTCCAGACAGACAGGGATGGATATATTTATTTATTTTGTGAATCTGTTAGAATTTTGTTGTTGTTACTGGATTTGACAGAAAATTCAAAAAGAAAAGTTGTTTAAACAATACAGAAGTGGATTTCTCTCTTGAGTACAATTCTGGAGTACAGTATGTATGGCACCTTTTTTTTTTTTTTTTTTTTTTTTTTTGGCTAGGCATCTTTTAGCTTTTTGTATTACAATATCTGACTTCCACTGCAAGATCTTTTTATCTCCAAGATGGCTAACATAGTTTCAGCCATTTTATTTCCATTACAGACAACAAAAATGAGGAGAGAACAGTGCATTCCTGTTGGAGGGAAGTTCAAAAAGTTCATGGAAAAATTAATTAAAGTACAAATTAATTCTGGTGCAGAAAAATTGAAATTTATGTATTTAAAAATAATATAAATTTTCTGTGAATATTGTGAAGAACCCCCTTGTATTTCCTTCTAAAAACATTTTTCTAGAAACTACAAACACCATCTTCACTTGTTATATATTGCTTTAGCCAGAATTTAATCACTTAGCAATATCAGCTACAATTTAGGTTGGGAAATGTCATTTTCTGGAGTAGTCATGTGCTCAGTTAAACTAGGAATTATAGAAGGAGAGTAGATGATGGCATATTAATTTTGACACTGGGGACCAGAAGTTGGTGTAATGGCTGTGTCGCTGGACTCCCAAATAGTCGACCATGGTTTGAGTCCTGGACCTAGTGGCTTAAACTCACGCCAGGCATGTGTGTATGTGTGCCCAAGATCCCGAGAGGAGAATGGAGGAGAGGGGACTGCAGTGTGGCCAACCCCTCTGGGGGGTGATTTCTTGTTTTTTGTCTCTCTGTCTCCCTCTGTCTCTCTGTCTTTCTGGTGAGCTCATGTGCCCTATAGCAAAAAAAAAAAAAAAAAAAAAAAAAGACACTGCTAGTTAACTAAAAAAAAGCAGAAGCTACAAAACATGGAAAGTGAACTTTTTTAATTGGTTAAGTTAGCCAGGGGCTCAAAAAAAATTAATACAGAATTTAAACCACTAGCTAATTTAATCAATGAAAAAAGTGAGAAAATATAAATACATGGAATAAGAATTTACCTCCCCTAAGTGAGAAAGCACAAAGATACAAAATAAGGGATGTCAAAATGGGGTAACTTTTGTGTGAGTAGAAAATAAAAAAGAATAAGAGATTACTTTATAGATCTTCTTTATGAAAATATATTTGAAAACATAAATGATTAATTTTCTATTAAAAATGTTTTACCAGTAATGTTCCCATTTAGGTAGAAAGCTTAAACAGATCAATTTTTATAGAAGAATTAGGGAAAATTGTAGAGGAATTATCCTACAAGAAAACATCAGGCTTAGATTGTTATATAGGAAAATATTATCAAAACCTCATACCAAATAGCCCTCTACTAAATAAATTGCTTTAAAGGATATAAATATATGTAAAAATTCACATTGCTTTTTAAATGAATAAAATATTAATATTTAATCTGGTAAAAATGTGCAAAAGAAAATAATCATAGACTATTATCACTGATATGATGCAAAAATTGTACATAAATGATTAGTGAATTGAAGTCAATACTCTTTTAGAAGATAATGTATCCAGGATAAGTGGAATTTATTCCTGGAATGCCAGTTACATTCAACATTAAGTGATCCATTAATATAAAATGCCATATAAAGTTCTAAGAAGAAAAGTCTTATGAATATCTTCATAAATGTTGAAAGCTTTTGACAAAACTCAACCTTATTCTAGACAAAAACACAAAAATACAGGAGTTGATGTATTCTTACTTAACCTGTACTTATTTATAATTAAATATATTAATTTTATGATACGTAAATTATGTACATCTGTAATTTTGAATCTAGAAGTTGATCAGTCTGTTGATCTATCTCTAAATTTCTTTGATCTAAAATTAGTATTTTACCTAGTGGTGAAACATTGAATGCATTTCCACTAAAAATATGTTGACAAGAATACCCATTATGTCCATTATTATTTAACATTTTATTGGACATATTAGTTAACTCAATTATACAAGAGAAATCAATTAGTAATATGAAAATTGGAAAAGAAGAAATAAGCCTTTTATTTCTACTTGTACATAAGATGGCAATGTATCTGAAAAAATTAGAGAATCAATGATACAACTCAACTTTTATGATGATTAAAGATACTTCAAAATAATTCTCAAAAAAATGTATAAGTGTAGGATGATATAATATTTGGATACAGAATTAAGTTCCCATATGCACAAATTATAGCCAATATATGACATAATGGTTGGGAAACCCCATTTATAATGAAAAAGATACAAATAGTAAATACATAAAAATCTGTATGCAAGAAAAACTGCAGTATTTTTGGAAAAATCATATTTTTCTTTTGAAATATTTTCCTATGGGGTGCATGCACTCACTAGAAAAACAGAGAAACAGAAAGGAAGAAATCACCCCCCAGAGGGGGTGGCCATGACACAATCCCTTCTTCTCCAGTCACCTCTCAGGACTTTGTGCACACCTGCACATACAACTGGCATGAGTTTTAAGCTACCGGGTCCAGGACTCAAACCAGGATCGACTATGTGGGAGTCCAGTGACATAACCACTACACCATCTGCTGATCCTAGAGGAACTCGATCTTAATAAAACATGACTTGAAAGAATAGAAGAACTCAGGATCATAAAGATGTTATTTCTCCAAAAGTTTATTAACTGAATTCAATCCCATTTAAAAACCAGCTTTAAAAAAAGAAAACAGAAAAACAAAAATGGCTTTTGCCATAGGGCACACGTGCTCACCAGAGAGACAGAGAGAGACAGAAAGAAAGAAAGTGAGAAATCATCTCCTAGGAGAATGGCCACTCCACAATTCCTTCTCTTCCATTTTCCTCTCAGGATTTTGGGCAGGTGCACACACATGCCCAGTGTGTCTCAGGCACCGGATCCAGGACTCCTACCATGGTCAGTCATGTGGGAGTCCAGCACCTTAACCACTACACCACCTGCTGGGCCCCAAACACCTTATTTTCTGAAGCTAGACAAGATAATACTAAAATTCATATGGAAAAATAAACATGAAATATGGTTAAGGAAATAAACAAAATAGAAATGTTAAGGAAGAGTTGACTTTAGATATCTAGATACTAAAATATAAACTATAAATCCTGTGTAATGAAATAAGTTAATGGTGTATCAGTAGCTTGGCAGGATCAAGTAGAATGTCTAGACAGAAACCTGAATTCACAATGAAGTACTGGCTATGATAACAGCGGTACATCAAATCATTGAGACAAAGATGGACTTCTTAATAAGTAGTGCTGAAACAGCTGGATAGAAATATGAGAAAAGAAGGTCTGATCCATTTGTCATAGCAGAAAAATGCTTCATATGGTTGGGGGATCTAAATATGAAAAAATGAAACCAGGACCAGCTCTTGGTGTGATGGTTTATGTGGCTCTATCCCACAGGCCGACTGCATAGTTTGAGTCCTGGACCTAGGGCATGAAAAACATGCTAGAGGTGTATGCATGCCTGTCCAAAATCCCCAAAGGAGGAATGGAGAAGGTATTGTGGAATGACCATCTTCCATGGGGGTGTGCTTTCTTGCTTCCCTTCTTTCTCTGTCTGTGGTGAGTGCATGTGTTTCCTAGCAAATTAAAAAATATATATAAACATAGGGACCAGCAGATGGCCTAATGACTACGTTGCTGGACTCCCATATAGTCGACCACAGTTTGAGTACTGGACCTGGTGGCTTAAACTCACACTGGGTGTGTGTGTGTTTGTGCCCAAGATCCTGAGAGGAGAATGGAAGAGAAGGGATTTCAGCGTGGCCATCGCCCCTGGGGGGTGATTTCTCACTTTGTGTCTCTCTGTCTCTCTCTGTCTTTCTGGCGAGCACACAAACTCTATAGCAAAAAACTCTCAAAAACAACAACAAAAATATAAACAGTAGGAGAAAGTAGGTGTATTCTTCTAAAATCTGGGTATAGGGAAACAATTTTTTTTTTTGGAGAGGTTTTTCGCTATAGGGCGCGTGCGCTCGCCAGACAGACAGAGAGAGACAGAGAGACAGAAAGCGAGAAATCACCCCCCAGGGGGGATGGTCACGCCGCAATCCCTTCTCCTCCATTCTCCTCTCGGGATCTTGGGCACGCCCGCACACGCGCCCGGCGTGAGTTGTAAGCCACCGGGTCCGAGACGCGAACCACGGTCGACTACGTGGAGTCCAGCGACATAGCCATTACGCTAACTGCTGGTTCCCAGGGAAACAATTTTTATCTGTTGCTCAACATCTGGATGCCATAGAGAAAAGACTGATACATTTGATTACATTAAAAAAAACTGGCATGGCAAGAAACTTTGTAAGCAAAGTAAAACATAACAAAAATAAATGATAAATTTGGAGATAATATTAGCAAAACATATTTAGGAAGGGAACTAATATTTATATATATATATAATATATATATATATATATATATATATATATATAAAACTTTAAAAAATTAAGTGAAACACTTCATATTCACTAGAATGACTGTAGTAAAAAAAGACAATGACGAGTGTAGAGTGTGAAAAAACTGGAATTTACTGCAGTGTAGGTGTGACTACACCTATAAAATGGTACAGCACTTTAGAAAATAGTTTTGCAAAACTTAGTTTAACACAGAATTATTATATGACCTTCAAATTCCAGTTGTAGTTATATATCTAAGAGACTTGATAACATATATCCACCACAAATTTGCACATGAATGGTCATAGCAGCATTATTTTTAATAGCCTCAAATTAGAAATAGCTCAATGTTTATCAGTCAATGACTGAATAAACAATATGTTTATGTAAACACTGTCTCTCAGTGTATTCAGGCTGCTGTAATAGAATGCCATTGACTGGATGGCTTATGAACAACGGAAATTTATTTCTTGTGGTCCTAGAGACTGGGAGGTACAAGACCAAGGCACTGGCAGGTTTGATGTCTTGTGAAAGCCCATTCTGTGATTCAAGCATTGACCTCTTCTCACTGTAGCCTCATGTGGCAGAAGAGACGTGGGGGTTCTCTTCAGCCTTTTTTACAAGGGCACTAATTCCGTTCATAAGGACTCTGCTCCCACGGCCTAATCACCTCCTAAAGATCCCACCATCACCTTGGGGCTTATGATTTTAATGTAAGAATTTTGCAGAAACATAAATATTCAGTCCATTGTATCCAAAATAAGCAAGTACCTAGAAATGGAAAGTAAGTGAGTGGTTGCCAGGAGCTGAGAGGAGGGGGCTATAGGAAGTATCTGCTAATGTGAAGGATTACTTTTCAGAGTGACACAGATTCGAAATTATTTGTCCATCTGGAATTAGTGCTAATGGTTGCACAATTTTGTAAATATACCAAAAGACACTGAATTAAACACTTGAAAAGGAAGAATTTTATGGTATGTGAATTATATCTCCATAGCAAAATTTTTTTAATGAGGGAGAAAAGCCCATAAACCAGATTGAAAAATCAGCTAGTGACATGAAGAGACAATTCATTTTAAAAGATACATTTAAAAAATGCCATTAATAATATATATCTCCATGGTATGATCTATTTAGATTTATCTTTATTTTGGAATCCATATTAGGTCTTTATAGATATCTTAATCATTCCATTTTTCAAATTTATTTGATGGGGTTAAGCCTATAATTCTTCTGTGATATATTCTGAAATATTAGTTGTGTTTTTCTCTTTGATTCGGGGTTGTTTAAGACTACACTACTTGGGTTGTCAGATTGACAGCACAATAATTTGATAAAACATGGTGTTCTGCAAGGAAATCCCACACAGGAGGGTTCCCAGTCCAAGTCTGAAGACTTCCCTGAGTACAGTGGGAACATTCTTTTCCATGATTAGAGACTGGCTGAAGGCTGGGGTTAGAGTGTGGCATCAAGACCCTGGTGGGGCTGTTCTCTCTCTCTCTCTCTCTCTCTCTCTCTCTCTCTCTCTCTCTCTCTCTCTCTCTCTCTCTCTCTCTTTCTCTTCTCTCCCCTGCTCATGGGAAAAATAAATAAACTTAAGAGAAGGACTATATTACTCAAAGTTAGTCCTTAAGTCATCAGCTGATCTGGAATCCTGTTGGCAATGCGAAATTGCAGCCTCTGCTCATGATCAACCTACTCAGTGTCTTCACTTCAAAATGTGATTTGTGAGCATCTGTTCTCTATGATTCAGTATAGATGTAGTTTCATAAATTTCTCTGGACATTTGATAACCATTGACTGAGGCCAGCAGGTGGTTTGGTGGTTAAGGTGCTGGACTCCCACATGGTCAGCTGTGGTTCAGGTGCTGGACCTGACAGCTTGCTTTCTCACTTTTCCTCTCTATTCTTTCTCTCTCTCTCTCTCTGGTGAGCATATGTGCCCTAAAGCAAAATTAAGTAATAATAATAAATAAAATTTCAAAAGGAGTGTTGACTGCTCATTGTTGAATATTTATCTACTAGCATTGCCTTATGTATTGTTTTTTAAAGTCTGTATATTCTTACTTATTTTCTTGATTTCTCATAAGATGGGGAAGTTAAAATCCTTTTTTGTTTTGAAATTTCTTGTGCTTCCTATAGTTCTGCTTTATTAATTAGTCTTGGTGTTACATATATCTTTTGATGCACAAATTCATGACATGAATACCTAGCATGCATTGTTTAGTACTATGCAATTACATGAATTCAACATTCACATCCCATCCTTTTTTACTGGTTCATCACCAGTTTAGTTAGATTTTATCAAATAGTGTTTTTGGAAATGGCTCACAGGTACTATAGTCCTCATGTTCTTACATTGTAAATTGTCTGAAAATTGTTGGTGTTGTACTGGACATTATTCTTCTAGCAACTTTATTGAAGGAGTCCTTATATTCTGTATTAACATTGCTATGACTAATTTGGGGGCTGGCCTAATTTTCTCTCTTAAAAGTGAGTTGAGTCTTTTGATTTACTGCCTAGAAGTTTGCCACAGATAATCAGAGCTGCTGCTTTGGGATCCTGTGTGATTCTGCATTTGCCTCTAATTTTTTTGTTTTTAATTTTTTTTAAAAGTCTATCCATTTCTTCTATGAGTAGTGAGAGAGACAGAGAGAAAGAGCAGGGTCCTGACGCCATGACCCTCTCTCGGCCTTCAGCCAGTCCTAGATCATGGACACACATGTGCCTGGTGTACTCAGGGACATCTTTGGACTTGAGCTGGGAATATTTCCCACATGGACTGTCTCCCAGAATGGTGTTTTACTGCTGTGCCAGATTTTCCAATTTTTAAAAAATAAAGTATTTTTAGAAGTAGTTGCATTATAATAAACCTGGATTCATCTGACAGGCCTTCACTCTATATGTCCAGCCTTCCCCTTGGAACCTGATAGTTCATGTACAGTGGATGGAGTTAACATGCAGTTAAACCTGAAAGTTGACCAGCAATTACCCATGTCACTTATCCTGATTCTTCCCATACATACTTGGATAACACCTCTCAGTCAAGTTCAGTGTGCAGTGCCCCTGCTGTCGGAGTATACACAAACACAAACAGTAGGGATAGCTAACCTCGTGCTCTCTGCTGGTGGGAAAGTGCTCTTTGCTGTTGCCTTTGCTTGGCCACTTGATGTGCTAGTCATTTATAGTGTGACCTGTGTCATTGCCTTTGAGATATACAAAGTAGCTTGGACGAGAGACATTCGTTGTTCTAGGAGCTCAGAGCCAGGGCAGAGGCTCTGCTGAAAAACCATCACTGACTGTGTCAGGCAGGGATTCCTAGAACTCAAACAGAAGCCGGAGTTCCCCTGGTCTTTTACATCATGATTTGGCATTTGCTGTTCTTCAGCATCTGCAATCCTGCCTTTCATCTTCTTTCTCCCCTCCATCCTACCAGACCTGCTTCCTGCAAAGGTGCCATGTCTGTCTGGCTCCCCTTGTTGCTGTACCTCTTCTGCCACTGTGGGCTGGAGAATTGGGCTCAAGAAGGTTCCTCTAATTGTCTCATATTCCTAGCTCCGAGTAAGAGTCAGTGGCTTGCTTACATATGGTTAGTCACTTAACTTTTGGAGATGCTGGGGGTGCTTGGAATTTTCCCAGAAACATGTTTCCTTTCAAAAACTCTCCTTGAGTTGGTTTTAAATTTAATAGACATTGGGTTAGGGCTCTGCTGTTTTCTAGTATCATCAAAAATTGTTTTTTTTTTTTTCCTCTGTCCTTAATCTTTGTTGTTTTCTCTAGGTTTCAGTGTGTATCATGGTGAGAGAAATACTATAAACTTATGTTCTGACCCCACAATGGGCCTCTTGGTAGACTATACTTCTTATAGAAAGAGCCAGTCTGGCTTATTGTCTTCTTCTTTTTTTTTTCTTTTTGGGTTTATTTCCTCATTCTCTCTCTCTCTCTATTTTTCCTTCTCTTAATGTATATACATATACTCGGACATATCCACTCACTCTCATCTAAGAGCAGAGTAGAAAATAGCTTTCTTGTTTAGTATAAAGTAAGTATCAGGTTGTTGGAAAGTTCATGACAATGCTTGCCATGCAAATACTTGTAGGTTAGCAGTGAAGAACTTTGTGATTTGGTGGTGAAACAGAATAAGAGGAAGTAAACAACACAGAATTTTTTGCTGAGATTGACTTAAGTGATGCTTTTTGAACTCTATCAGCTGAAGTAGGCTTTTTCACTCTCTTTAAATCTCTGTTCTGGCTGATTACCTTGCAACTCCGATGCTGCCTAAATAGGGAATGGATTCTGAGGGCCTGTGTAAATGGACTTACAATATCATTTAAAGGACATTGAACTATGTTATTTCAAAGAATTTCTCAAAGAGAATATATCCATTTCCATTCAACTGCTCTGATACTGCCACTCAGAAAATATAAATAAAAAAGGAGATATCCTGAATGTTTGCTGAATAGTTCTATGTTTATTGGCTGCTTTATTTATGTGAGATGAATTTTAGAAAAGTACTTTAAGTGCTGAAATTATAGGGTCATTCCAGGACAGACTATTCTTCATCTTTCTCACATGGAGGGCTAGGGATCATTGAAAGGGCTTTGACATTTAGCCTGAGTGAAATATGGAGCCACTGTAGAGTGTTGAGGAGGGATGTGATATGAATGAACAAGGTCACTTGGTTGCTGTGTGAAGAAAAGATAGTGAGTGTGAAAACTGGGAGATCAATTAGGTGGCCACTGAAATAACTCAGAAATGAAATGATTCTGGGGCTGGCACGGAAGTACATCAGTTATGAGTGGTGACTGGATCCCACATGGCTGATCATAGTTCAGATCCTGGCCTTGGCACCTTGAAGAACATGTTGGACACATGTGTGCCTAGGATCCTGATGGGAAGAAGAAATAGAGGAAAGGGGATTGTGGCATGACCAGGCCCTACTGGGAGATGCCCTCTCTCTCTCCCTCTCTACCTAGTCAGCACAAGTGCCCTCTGGCATTAAAATAAAAGAAATGCTGCTGGTGTGACAGGCTGGTGGCAGTGGAAATGGTAAGAAGCAGTAAAGTTAGAAACATACTTTGTTTTGTTTTTATTAGAGATAGGGTCTCGCTATGTTGCCCAGGCTGGACTCAAACTTGTGATCTTTCTGCCTCAGCCTCCTGGGTAGCTAAGACTACAGGCACGCACCATCCTGCCTGCTTAGGAATATACTTTAAAGTCAGGACTTACTGATGGGCAAGATGTGGGATGTGATTAAAAGAGAGACCTTAAGGACGAGACTGAGTTTTTGTCCTAAAAACTCCAAGAGTAGAGCTGGTACTGTCTGTGATGGGGAAGACTATAGGAGCCACTGTGAGGAAAAGAACAAAAGCTCACTTTTGGACACGTTTCATCTGAGATGCTCGTTAGACACCAGGTAGGGAGGGAGGTAATATAGGCAGTTGGACCACTTCGGTGTAGAGTTTAATGGATATATAACTCGGGAACTATTAGCATATATTAGATGGCATTAAACATCAAGATGAGATCATAGCTAGGGAGTACATGTGGAAGGAAACAGAAAAATCTTGGGCATGTCGAAGAGTGGTCAACTGTGTGAAATACCGTTGCTAGGTCAAGTAAGGCAAAGACTTATGATTAGATTTAACAATGTGGAAATCCTCGGAGATTTAGAGAAGAGCTGTTAATATTTACATGGGTGGATTTTTAAAATTGATAACTTCTCGAGTATCCAAGCATTCACAAAACCAGTCACTGTGTATTCTTTGCTTGCCAGAATATCCATTGCTCAGTGTAATAAGCACTTGTAAATATTTGTTGAGTGAATAAATTCACAAAAGATGAGCAAATTTTAATCTTTATCTCAGACATACTCTGAGCTCCTAAATCCTATGTTAAATGTTCAAAAGAAATTCTCTCCCTGAATTTACCACGGTCACCACTAATTATTAAGTGACTAGGATGAACTAGATTCTAAGCTTGGTTTTGGGATTATAAAAAATAAGTTAGATAAAATCACTTTCCTAAAGAGCTTTGTCATCAGCGTGGAGACAGACAAGTGAATGGACAGTTGGATAAATGTAGTGACAAAAGTGAGGGAACTTTGTGTAGATGTTGGAGTGTCGGGTGGGCCTGGGTGAGGGCAACGGGAGGAGGGGAAGGTGGAGACTTCTCGGTGGCTGTGTCTTTGAGCCTGGATAGTAGCTATCATCCAGGTGAAGGCATATGGGAGAGGCACACCGAGAGCAGCATGTGCCAGGTACGTGGGCGAGAGCAGACTTCTCCCGCAAATAGATGCATGTATCGCTTCCCTGCTTCCTTTAGTGTGAACCCACCCTCCCGTCCCTGTACCTCCCATCTCTAGCTCTATTCTAGGGTTTTTATTCCTGGTCTGTTTTGCTTATTTTCCTCTGTTCCCTCTGTTCTGTCTCTTTATTTCTTTCTGACCTCTCTTTTGGCATAGTGCTTTTCTCGTTTTCCCATACAAAAACTTCTTTGATTAGCTTGGAGTTTGGTCTGATTAACCCTCTCCATGTGCAGTCCTGAGAGGCGCTGCCTGGCCTTCCATTCTTTCTCCATTTCTTCCTTTCATGCCAGAGGGCTTGAGATTCCTCTTTCCTCCTCCACAACTTCCTTAGAATCTGGTTCTCCGGTAAAGCCCGACAACCTGAAGTTGCCTAAATTTACCACGCTGCTTATGCTCGGAATGTATCCTATGCCCCCCTGAGCTTCCTTTTCCGTACATGCTGCCTTTCTCTCATGCCTTCCATGGTTATTTTGCAAGATAATTTGTGCATCACCTTGACTGTCATGAGTTATCAAGATGGGCGAAGTTAGGCTACTGTGACAAACATCACCTAACTGATGTGACCTCACAAGGCAGAAGTTTATTTGTCTTGTGAAATATTTTCTGCTTTACGTTTTTACTCCTCCTTGTATACAATATAAATAGTTACATTTACATCACCATTTATGATTCATTTAGGTGAGGTTTTGACTTTTTTAAGCTCACAAAATTGCCCTTTCAACAGCGTTCTCTGGGACCTCACATAGTGCCTGCCTGACATATTTAACATGTATGCACGCAGTATGTCTCACACAAACAGACAGATAATTAACAAAGGAATGAGCTTGTGGTTTTAAAGCTCTGCCTTGGGGAATAATAATGTACAAACCTAAAAATATGCCACATTTTTTATTTTTTACTAAAGTCCCACCCTTGGTTGATGTTATCTCCTAAGCTGCTTACATGTAGTATATTGAAAGAATGGAAACATCCTTGTTTTCTGAATGTTTCCATGCTTACAGGTATGTTATTCTCATTCAAGAGCCCATCTATATCAATTGTCCTCCATAAACTAGCAGTTTCAGAGTCACTTGTTAGAAATAGAATTTCAGGCCCAGCCAAGTGGCATTGTGGTTAAGGTGGCTGGATTCCATATGGCCAACTGCACAGTTTGAGTCCCTGATCCAGCAACTTGATAAAGCATGCTAGACACAGGTCCACCTCAGATCTCAGGAGAACAGAGAAGGGTTTGTGGCATGGTCATTCCCTCTAGGATTATTTTTTCTCTCTCTATTTCTCTCTCTGGTGAGTACACATATGCTATGTCAAATTAAAAAAAGAAATATAATTTCAGACCCCACTCTAGACTTAGAGAATCAGAATGTGCATTTTAATAAGATCCCAGGTGACTCTAGGCACAGTCAACTCTGAGAAGCTATGTTCTATGACACTTAAGTTGCCAGGGCAAGCGTAGGTGCCTCCCATGCATATGGTTATGAGTTAAAGACTGAAAAAAAAAAAAACAAAACCCAAAAAACAAAAACATAGCTATCCTAAAGTTGTTTCTGGTTGACTTTGTTCATTCTGATTGATTTATTTCCAAGGGAAAAAACTTGCTTCTAGTAGAGCTCATATTAGCAGAATATGTTTTGTATTAGGGGAATCATGGATTTAGAAATATTTCAGAAAATTGAAGTTTACCAGTGGTTTAACTAGAGTTAATTGGTTTACTAGCATTCTTTTTTTGTTACTGAATGTAAAAAGCATTCCTAAGAGAGTGGAGGTAGGAAGTTAAGGAAGCAACGGGTGGGTGGCTTTTGCCAGATGCTTTCCCATAGGGCGGGCGCCACCACGCCCCCCAGATGCTTTCAAGACATGTCAAGTTGAGCTGTTTCTTCTGTAAATTACCTGATCATAATATTGCATCAGATGAGATTATACAATAGGTTCTGTGAAAGATGTCGGGAGCTTGACTTTATATATGGCCATAAAATGTGAAGTAATCCTTTTCCTAGATGAAGACCACAACAGCATTTTAAAAGATACTCAGAAAGTGTATCCCAGCATATGTATCTGTCTTGCGAATGACTGACAGCAGTGGTTGGTATGTGCAATGATTCAAGGTACAGAAGGGCTACGGCACAGCTTGCTCACACACCAGTGAGGAATAGGAAAGCCAATAGAATTTTGGGTAAGTGTGCTATTAACAAGGTATGAGCTTACTCAAAGCCAACAGAGTCCAAGAGTGATTTGGTGCTGCTTAAAATTTCTGTTTCAGGGGCCTAGCCAGTGGCATGGTGAAGGCAGTGGATCCTTCATGATCTACTGTGTAGTTCAAGTCACAAACTGCGCATTTTGAAAACACACCAGTGAAGTGTGCATGCATGCCCAAAATGTTGAGAGAAGGGATTGCAATGTGTGCTTACCTCCAGGGGTTGATTTCTCACTTCCTCTCCCTCGTTTCTCTCTCTCTCTCTTTTCCCCTCTCTCTCTGGTGAGCACACATTTCTTATAGCAAAACTTAAAAAAAATAAAATAAAACTAAACAAAATAAAATAAAAAGATTTAAAACAAAAGAAAATTTCTATTTCAGGAACCATCACATGACAAATTTTACCCAGAAAGTCTTACTTTATGACCTGCCTTGAAGCTCCATGTAGAAGGCAATGTTCCATCATCACTCATCATGAGTAATGCAGTTCTGCAGAGTAAATGCTAGTTCTGGGTTATATAGGGAATTTCCTTTCCCTCTAAAAAATAGCCAGAAACTTGCTACAACTTCAGGATGCTTTTGGTCATAGGAGCTAGTACAGAATACTGATAGGATTATAGAGTTGTGTATAAATATACACCAAAGCACCATAGTTTTTTGTTTGTTTTTAAATTTGCTATAATGTACATGTGCTCACCAGAGAGAGAGAGAGAAAAGTAAGCAAGTAATTTCTAGCGAGAATGATCATCCTGCAATTTCTGCAGTTCCTTCTCCATTTTTCTCTCTGGATTTTGAGCACTCATGCACGTGTTCCTGGCATGTTTTTCAAGATGCTGGATCCAGGACTCGAACCACATAGTCGGCCATGTGGAATCCAGCCGCCTTAAACATCATACCATCTGACTGGCTCAGCTCATACCTTATTAATAGCACACTTACCCCAAATTCATCAGGTTAGATTTGATTCGAAAAATTGCTATCTCATTCTTGGTATCTGTACATTTCAGGACTGCTGAGATTACAATATTTATTTTGTTTTACTCACAGACGAAGAAGCCATTAAAGATTTATTGGATAATATAGTAATAAGCAAGTAGTAAACATTCAATATGATCTATCAAATGAAAATCCTATGCCAGTTTTTATCTTGTTTTTGTTGCTTTTTTAGTATATTTCCTAACCAAACATAAAAGAAACATATTTACCAGAAGATAGTGCTGCATCTTTTTTAGAGATCTTAATAAACAGTTGGCATTGCTGTTTTAACTTGTTTGATGGATTAATTGGAACTTTGACAAAGATTTCTTGTGTAGTTGTTATTTTTTTTGTAATGTTTTCATGAACACTATATGAAAAACACTATGATGCCATAAGAAAGACCAGGATTGAATGATGAAAGACTGAATGGAGATATTTCTGTCCTAATGTTTTATATTATATTTTTACAAGAAATATTTATATGCTCTCTTCTCAAAGTTATGATACTAGAAACATATGATTTTTAAGAAACCAAATGTGTCATGCTCACATATAGTACTTTATGTACATTATCATATCCCTGTAACTAATACTCTGACAATGCCTCCAAAGAATATTTATGTTTTTCCTTCTTTGTTGTTATGAGAACAGTATAGCTCTTGGATGACATAAAAAATCAACTTCAAAGGCACTTACTTGCTTAAGAATTAAATGTCAGTGATAAGTGAATCAAACAATAGAATAGCCAATACTATTAAAAAATGTTTAAGAATGTTCAATTTCCAATTTGAGAATTTATTGTAAAGGTATACACATCAAGATGCTATGGCACTGTCATTAGGATAGACATAAAGAAAGGGAACAGAATTAAGACTCTAGAAATAAACTACAGTAGTAGGTCATCAGAAAGTCACGACGTATTATTTCATGTTTTTCTATGCAAAAATGCATCATGACTTTTCTCATGACCCAATATATAGGATCAGATTGATATTTTACAAAGATGACAAGACAATTAAATTAAAATAAAAACAGATAATCTTTTTGACAATTGATGCTGAGATGTACCAAAAGATGGGGTTAGACTCTTACCTCATACTATACACAAATATTAACTCAAAATTTACAGAAGATACAGATGTCAGAGCTAAAAAAATAATCTTTCAGAAGAAAATACAGGACAAAATATTTGAGAACTTTGATTAAGTAAAAATTATTTAAATATAATACCAAAAATATAGTCTGTAAAAGAAAAAAAATTGATTAATTGGATCTTACCAAATTTTAAAAGTTTTATGCTTCCAAAACACCATTATAAAAATTTTAAAAAGTCAGTTAATGGAAGAAAATATTTACAAATTATCTACCTGATAAAGAATGAGTATTCAGTATTTGTATGTAAATAACTCTTACCCCAATAATGATGAACATTCTAGTTAAATGGGCAATAATATTTAGATAGAGATTTCACCAAAGAAGATATATGAATGGCTAACAAGCACATGAAAAGATTCTCATATCATTAGTCTTGAGAAAAATGAAAATTAAAACCACAATGAGATATAATTTCATACCCACTAAAGTGACTGTAATAAAAAAGACAAGAAATGTTGGTAAGAATGCAGAGAATCAAGAAACTCCCTACATTGCTGGTGAGAATGTAAAATAGTGGGTTTTTTTTGCCAATTTGGAAAAAGAGTTTGGCAGTTTTTTATATAAATTTGAACATAAATTGGTCATACATTCTAGCAATTCAACACCTTCATATCTGCTTAAGAAAAATAAAAGCATATGCCCATGTTTAAAAAAAGCCATGCAAATATTCATTACTTATTATTCATAGTAGTGAAAAATGTTCAAATGTCCCTCAACTGGTGAATAGATGAAGAAAATGTGGTATGTTTATAAAATGAAATACTGCTAGGTAGTTAATAGGAATGAAATACTGATACATAATGTAATATGAAGGAACCTCATAGACAGCATACTAAGTGAAAGAAGTCATACCCCTACGTGTGTGATTGTACTTATATAAATGTTAAGCAAAGGCATTTTTCATTTCTGTTGCAGTAGTATTTTTTTAAAGAGGTTTTTGTCTTAGGGTGCAGATGCTCATCGGAGAGAGAGAGAAAGAGAGAGAGAGAGAGAGAGAGAGAGAGAGAGAGAGAGAGAGAGAGAACGTGAGAAATCATCCCCCAGCAGGGATGGTTATACTACAGTCTCTTTTCCATTCTCCTCCCAGGATTTTGGGTACGCATGCACACACGCCTGGTGTGATTTTCAAGCCACTGGGTCTGTGACTCAACCGTAATCAGTCATGTGAGAGTCCAGCAACATAAACACTAAACCATCCGCTGACCCCATAGTAGTTTTGATCTCAAACATTTCTTTTTGGTTCTTTCTCAGGATTTCCATCTCTCTGTTTACATTTTCCATTCGTTTTTACATAATGTGCTTTATTCATTAAAGCACTTATTAATCAAAGTTATTATAAAATTCTTGTCTGATAATTCCAACATTCCTACCATTTCTGGTTCCAGTGTTTTTTCTGTCTCTACAAATTGTGTTTTTTTTTTTTTTTTTTTTTTTTTTTCCTTTGGTATGCATTGTAATTTTTTTTTTAATAGCCAGACACGATGTCCTAGATAAAAAGAATTCCAGTAAATAGGCCTTTAGTAATGTGGTGGTGAGGTGTGGGGAGGGGACAAAGATCACTCTTATTGCCCCATGATTATGTCTCAGTCTTTCAGTGAGCCTTTGCCTCTGGAATATGAAGTTCACTCCTTTCTCTCTACCCACTTAGGTGGAAGAGAATGGCTAGAAAGGGCTAAAGTTGGAAGCTAGAGCAGCTCACAGTCCTACTGAGGCTTAAATTGTCCACACGGAGCCACTGTCAATTCATTAGTCACAGCTCAGGTTTTCCTGAGTACTGTTTCCCACAGTGGTTTCCACTCACACGTCTCTGCTTCAGTAGGCTGTGGCTCCTGTATTCACCTGCCAGTCCTGGGAGTGGTGGCATGCCCTGTGTCCTCCCCTCTCTTATGGATCCTAGAGGAGTTACTGATTTTCAGTTTGTTCACCTTCTTACTTGTGATTAGGATGAGTGGCAACTTCTATGCATCTCATGTACAGAACTGGACCAGAGTATTTATTTGTGTTTTTTTTTTTTTTCTTTTGAGAGGTTTTTGCTATAGGGTGCGTGCGCTCACCAGAAAGACAGAGAGAGACAGGGAGACACAAAGCGAGAAATCACCCCTCAGAGGGGATGGCCATGTTGCAATCCGCTCTCCTCCGTTCTCCTCTCAGGATCTTGGGCACACAACGCACATGCACCCAGCGTGAGTTTAAGCCACCGGGTTCAGGACTTGAACCATGATTGGCTACGTGGGAGTCCAGCGACATAGCCATTATGCCAACTGCTGGTCCCATGGACCAGAGTATTTTTAAATAGAATGAATCTATTTAAGGCATACAATCTAATAATTTTTTATTAAATGTACTAAGTTGTGCAACCCTCACCATTAATCAGTTCTAGAACATTTCTCACTTTGATATCTTTCATGTCCACGTACTGCTAATCTCCGTCTCTGTCTTACACACCTTGTCCCAGGGAATGACTGATTTACTTTCTGTTCCTGTGGATTTGCCTTTCTGAACATTTTACAAACATGGAATTATGTAATATGTGACCACTAACTTTCCTTGGTATCATGTCTAATGATAATATCAATGAGAAATGAATGAAAAGACCCAGAATAGGTCTTTTCTGACATGTAACATATGTCAGTGGCTTATCCTTTTTTTATTGCTAAGTAATAATACAGATAGTAACTGTCTATTTGTCAGTTGATGGGTATTTAATTTGTTTCAAAGTTTGGCTATTATGAATAGGACTGCTGTAAACATTCATGTGCAAATCTTTGTGTGGATATATGCTATCATATATATCATATATATTTCTCTTGGGTAGATACCTAAGAGTGAAATTGCAGCATCATAAAGTAAATTTAAGTTTAGCTTTGTAAGAAACTGCCCAACATTTTTCCCCAAGTAGTTGTACCATATTACATTTGCATCACAGCATAGGAGCCTTCCTGACTCTACAGTCTGACCAACTCCTGTTTCTATCGTTTTGATTATAGCTATTCTAGTTGGTATAAAATGGCATCTCATTGTGGTTTTAATTTGCATTTTTCTATTGAGTAATGTTGTTAAACATTTTTAAGGGATAATCAGCTATTTATATATGTATACACACACACACACACACACACACACACACACACACACATAGAACACATGAGAAAAAAATATATTTGCTAAAGGGCACATGTACTCACCAGAGAGACATAGAGAAAATGAGAAAGCATTCTCCACGGGCAATGGTCATATTGCAATCCCTTTTTTCTACATACTTCCTTTTGGAATTTCTGGCATACGTACACACACATATACCCATCATGTTTTTCAAGCTGCTAGATCTGAAACTCAAGCCACTCAGTGAACCATGTGGGATCCAGCCTCCTTAACCACCATGTCACCAGCTGACCCATTGTTTTTAGTCAAATATATATGTCGTAAACATTTTCTTCTTGTCTGTGGTTTGTATCTTCGGTTTCTTGTTGTATTTTCAAAGAACAAATATTTTGAATTTTGAGGAAATTCAGCTTATTAATTCTTTTTAAACAAATCATGTTTTTGATGCTGTATTCAAGAAATCTTTACCTGATCTAAGTTCTCGAATATTTTCTCCTATGTTATTTTCTAAAGGTTTTGTTGTTTCGATTTCTTATATCAGTGATCTGCTTTGTATTAACTTTTGTGCATGACATTAGATAAAGATCTAAGTTTAGTTATTATTATTTTTTGCATGTAGATGTCCATTTGTTCAAGCATCATTTGTTAAAAAAGCAATTGAACTGCCTGTCTCTAAAAAAACATGTGTTTATCCTTTGGCCAATACCACATTGTCTTGTTAGCTGTAATTTCATGTACAGTTTTGAAGTTGGGAGGTTGACAGTTCCTGCTGTGCTCTTCTTTTCAAAATTATTTTGGTTATTCTAGGTATTCTGTAATTCTGTATACATTTTCCTTTTTGTCAATTTCTGACACACACAAAAATCCTAGAATGTTGATGGGTATTGTGTTGAATCTGTAGCTCAATTTGGAGAGAATTACCATCTTAACACTACTGAATATTCTAATTTATGTATATAACATTTTTTTCTAATTATTTAGAAATTAATTTTCCTTAGTGTTTATGATTTTTAGTGTACAACTCTTTCACTATGTTTGCTAAATTTGTTCCTTGTGACATATATATATATATGTGTATATATATATATATATATATATATATATATATACATATATACACACATATATATATACACACACACACACACATATTTGTTTTAAAATTGCACCTGAATATTTTGGAATCTATCATAATTAAGGGTGGTTTTTAAACTGGACATCCAGATATTAACAGCAGTTTTGTCTGAAAATGTAATAACTAAATTTTTATTTTGAAATGTTGTCCATTGTTTTCTGAAATTTCAAGAGTTCATGAATCTCTTTTTAAGTTGGTGACCTCCCAAAGATAATAATTACTAATATGAAAAATAAAATACATGAAAGGAGAAACCTTAAAATAATCCTTAAACCTGTTATATATCACATTCTTACAATGCATCAGAGTTTTTGTTAAGCATAGTACAAGTTTTACCTCATTTAGTCCTCTCAGTGACCTCCAGAATTAGGTCTGTTAACATACCCATTTCATTGAGATCGGAACTAAAGCAAGTAGTTGATCATTTGCTGAAAGTTTCTTATAATGATAGAGCAGTAATTTGAACTGGCTTTAGATTCCATGCTCTTAACCACTTAATTTTGGAATAAAATCCATCTAATTAGTAATAGTAACTACCTCTGAGTAAAGTGTTCATATTTTAAATTAAAAATACTTTTTTGAATTTTCTAAATGAGTATACTTTTGTAATTAAATAAAATTCTTTTAAATAGTTCTGAGGAGGGTTCTACTGCGTGGGATACTTTTGTTTACCTGATAGTTCATCCTGAAATTTATAATCACCAATGGTGACTCAATGAGTAGAAATCTTTTATTTTTCTTTCTCTGTAAAATACCTATACTGTGGCTATACTGAATGTTTTTACTTAGAATTTGTATTACTTTTTCCCCCTTCTTTTGGCTAGAGTGTGTGTATACTCACCAGAGAGAAGGGAAGGAGAAAGTTCCCACCATTTTTCCCTCATTTTGTGATTTTGTGTGTGCCTGTACATGGACCCAGTGTGTTTCTTAAGGTAGCAAGTTCGGGACTTGAACTGTGTAGTTGGCCATGTGGGGACTGGCTGCCTTAACCACTAGGCCATGGAGCCAGCCTTAATTTGTATTACTTTATCAAAACCATGGGCTGTTTCTGTGACAATTTTCAGTAGTGTAACAAAAAGTTACATGCTCAGAGAAATAAAACATAAATAAGCAAGGCAAAGGAAATTCAGATATTTTTAAATAAACTATTTTTTGAAAAAGACATATAACTTGTTTTCTTTCACTCAGATACAGTTCACTGAATCCTTGTATAACATTTGACTTGACATTTTCAGTCAGATTTCTTATTTTTGTGTCTTGTTAGTGGACAGGCTTTTGAATGTTCCAAAGTCATAAGGTCTTTAGGAAAGCCTTGTGTCTTATAATTAAAAATTGCCACCACTCTAGCTGTTTGGCTCAGCAATGACATAGGGCATGGTTTCTTTTAGAGACTTTCCTCCTGAGATAGGAATAAAAGATTTTGACCTTTTATTACAGCATTCAGGAGTCGGAAGAACTTCATTTATTTTAGGTAGAGAACAAATGGAGCATTGCCTATTTTCAGTAATTCAAGAGTGGCTGGATTCACCTACAGCTTCCCAGTCAATAGTCTTTTATCTTGTTTTCCATTTAGAAGGACATCTTTGGCTCTTTGCTAGTAATTTGAACACCCCCCCCACACACACACACACACCCCTATATGACCACAGTCACTGAAGAACTGCAGTCATAAAGAGTAATGCTCTCCTGTGTGCAAGGTCTCCTCTTCTTCCAATAGACAGCACTGAGAAATCATTCAGAAATTGATTCTTAAATGAAAAGTAATTAGAGCTTCGGGGATCCATCTAGTTTAATGTTTAAGTGTGAGGGAAAAGAAAAGGCGCAAGGTCTACTTAATATTAAGTCAACTCTATAAACACAAAGACAGAGGCTAACCCAACTTGCTCATATATACAATGAAGTGCATGTGTAATCTCTGCACCCACATTTGTTTATTTATTTATTTATGTATTTATTTAAGTTTTTGTTGTTGTTGTCATTGTCTTAGGGTGCATGCACTTGCTGTGGAGAGAGAGAGAGAAAGAGAGAGAGAGATTTCCTCTCAGGATTTTAGACATGTGCCTGACATGATTTTCAAGTCGCCAGGTGTGGAGCTTAAACCATGGTTGGCTATGTGGGAGTACTATAGCACTTTAACCAATGTGCCACCTATTGGCCCCGGCACCTACTTTTATTTTATAAGAAAAATTAGGCTAATAATTGAAGCTGTGAAGAAAAGATGATTTTTGTCACTTTCACGTTAGTCTCCAAGTCACATTTTAAATCCTCCTGGGTTTGCTTGGACCACATGGAATTACAGACTAAAAAGTATGTTAAGTTTACGAGGTGTTTGAATTATCCTGTGTTCACACAATCCAAGAAGAAACAAATCTTAGTATGGCCAGTTTAGTCACTAGGATTCACCACAGCTACTCTAAACAATCGATTTAAATTGCTGCATAATTAGCCGGCTGCAAGAATCCATCAATCACAAAGACAAGCTGCAGAAAACCAAAGCCATTGATTTTGCCTGCTGTGGCATGCTTTGTTAACTATGTGCAGACCTGGATTTAAGCACTGGGGAATAGAAAGCCCACAGTGTGGTTTGCTTCTGCATTGGCCAACAGTGTGGCAACTATTAAAAAGGGAAATTCTGAACAAATAAAAATGCCTGTTTTCAAAGGTCTGGGAGTCTGAGAGTTGGGGTTGGGAATAGAGATATGTGAGGGGCCCAAATTTTCTGTTACCACTGGTCAGAAAGACAGAATCAATTAACGCCTCTCCTAGTAAAGACTCCCCCTGTAAGAAAAAAGTGACTTAGGGATGGTGGTGTTAGAGAGGGAGACAATGTGTTGATTTTAAAAACAGCATGAAAAGAGAAATTCGAGTGATATTAATAACTTGTGAAAATTATGTAATTTCTGAAGGCTAACCTGGGACTAGTCCAAAGTTTATTTTTAGAATCCAGTGTGTCAGACACTTTTACACAAAACCAATTTCCTAGCTCATCAAAGATAGAAACCTTGAAACCATATGCTGGAGACCTAATCTCAAAAAAAGATATGTTATGGGCTGAAAACGGAGACACAGCAGTAATGCAATGCTCAGTGGTGCTGGATCCAAAGGGGAAGGTTCGGGGTTCACAGTCAGAGGTTTGCCTATGCATAGCAGGTATACACACACCTGCCATGATACAAACTGGATGAGGCTGGGGATGGATCAAGGCATGAAGATCCCCTAGGGGTTGCTTGTTTCATTCTTTCCTTCTCTCTCTCATGCTCTCATGGAAGAAATTTAAAAACTTTAAAAAGTACATAAAATGGTTGTTTTATAATGGAATACATATTCAAAGTTTTTTTTTTTTTTTTTGTAATTAAAAAAAATTTTTTTTTTCCTGGAGGGCACATGTGCTTGCCAGAGAGAGACAGGGAGAGAGAGAGAGGGCTAAGGTACCCCTCAACAGGGCCACACCACAATCCTTTCTCCTCTATTTTTTCTCTCTGTCAAGATTTTGGGCACACACACACATATACATTCCCAGAGTGTTTTTCTTTTTTTAATTTTAACTTTTAAGTAATTAATTAATTAGCATTCATTCCTTTAGCATCATCACAGCATACAAAATGTGATTTCCCATCCAGAATATACTGCATAGCGGCTTAATCATAGGTGTTATCGTCAATAATTTTCCATTTCTAATTCGTATGTAGATATTTCTATAGACATATCTATATAGAAGTGTATATAGATATTTCCCACTATTTCTTACCCTCTGCCATTTGCCACCCTCCTCCCACACTATCTCAGGTGGCAACAGTTGCTTTCCATTCCTTCCCCCTCCCACATTTTATTGACTGACAAAATTTCTTAAATAATCTAACTACTTTCAATAGCAAGTTCAGCTGTCATATACATATCTGTGAATACATGTCTGACTTTAGGTGTGAAACTCTGAGTAGAATGAATATACTATAAAGTAGCTAGCTGATGCTATATAGCTTACTACGGTCATTAAATAGGTATTTTTTAATATATTTTTTTAATGTCAAGAAAAGCAGTTTTAGCTTTAATAAATCAAAGAGATGCTAAGGAAATTTGCTTAAAATTTAAAGCCAGGAAACAGGTTAGGGTTCTGTTCAAATAGTATGTATGTGAACCTATTGGCAGCTCAAGACAGGACAAAAATCCTTAAAACCAGAAAACAAAGCATAGAAGAAAATCAGCAATGTTTTAGTCAAAAGTCATAAAATGCTATTTCACCAGTTTAGTCTTATGTACTTAATCTATCTTCTATTGTGGTTCTATCTTTCTGATTAAATTCTGGGATTTAATATTTAACTCCAGACTTGTCCCTATGATTAAGTTGGCCATTTTTTAGTTTTCAAACTCTTATTTCTGTGTGACTGTATTTAATTTTCCTGGTATAGCACTCCCTTGAGAACTTCTTGGAGATCTGGTCTGGTGTTGGAAAATTCTTTCAGGTTTTGTTTATCTGAGAATCTTCTTATCTTCCCATATGAAGGATAATCTTGCTGGGTACAGTAAGATGGGTTGAAATTGTTTTTCCCTTAACACTTTGATGATATTTTCCCATTCTTTCCTCACATGCATTGTTTCCAATGAGAGGTTCGCTGTTAGCCTGATGGGTTATCCTTTGTAGGTAACTTGACGTTTCTCTCTTACCAGTCTTAGTATCTTGTCTTTGTCTGTGGTTTTGGTCAATCTGGCTATAATGTACCTTGGAGAAGATCTTCTTGGGTTGATTCTATTTGGGGTCCTTTGTATTTCTTAGGACTGAATCTTTGAATGCCTCTCTGCGCTTGGAAAGTTTTCTTCCAGGATTTCATGGAGTAGATTATCATTGCCCTTATGAGTCTCTTCACCTTCTGGGATACCACTTATCCAGATGTTTGGACATTTGATGGTATCTAGTATTTCTTGTATATTATCCTTATCTTTTTGGGCAATTTTCTCAGTCTTTTTGTGGATTTTTCTAGGCCAGCGATTCTATCATCTACATCTGAGATTTGATTTTCTGTATGATCTAGTTTGCTTTTAATACTTTCAAGAGAGGTTTTGACTTCCTGTATTATAGTCTTCATCTCTAACAGGTACATTTGGTTCTTTTTTATAGTGTGTATTTCCTCTTTTATATCTTGCAATAATTTCCTCCCCTCCTGGAACTCATTAGCTCCTTTTACCTTCCTCATCTGCAGTTCATTGTCTCTCTTCTCTTCAATCTCCGTTAGCTGTGTCACTATGAATATTCCAAATTCTTTATCTGACATCTCCATAAGTTTCACTGTACTGTCTTAGGATGAAGAGGAGTTATTCTTTTCCCTTGGAGGAGAGGTATTGTTTTGCTTTCCCATATTGCTTGTGACCCTGTGGTGATTTGTAGTCATCTGATGGATGGTGCATTTCTTCCTAATTCTTGAAGTTCAATCTGAGCATTCAGTGGCATGCAGGAGGAGGTGATCTGCAATCTCTCTTCTGTTCTGTTTTCACTCTTTGCACTTCAGATTTAGTGGGAATAGAGGAATATTCTGACCCTAATTGTATTCAGATGTTTGGATGCTGTGTACTTGGACCCATCTAGACACTTAGTATGTAGAGCTAAGTAGCCAATGAATAAAGATAAAGAGAAAAGGAAAAGAATTAAAGAGGAAAGAAGAAGAAAAAATAAAATAAAAAAGGAGAAAGGAAAACATATTATAAAAAACTTTAGATTTTAATTTAAAAAACAAAAAATGAAAACTGTGTGGCATGAAACCAATATTTCACAGCTCAAGTTTGGTATCCATCTCAGGATGGTCCCAGGGGTATGCCTTTCCTAAATGGAATGGGAAAAGACACCAATTAGCACAATAAAGGAAGATCTTAAGAACCCAGAGAATAAGTTACCTTAAATTTTTTCAAAAATTTTAAAAATGAATTAAAAGTCACAGGGAGACACAGAGAGACAGAGAGACATGGAGAGAAGAAGACAGAGGTAGCCCTACCCACTAGAAATGAATATAGAGGGAGAAGTCACAGCAGAAAATCTTCATTTTTAGTCAAGGAAACCAATATATCACAGCTCAAGTTCAGTATCCATCTCAGAATGGTGCCTTTCCTAAATGGAATGCCCAGAGTGTTTTTCAAGTCACTAGGACCAGGATTCAAACCTCATGGTTGACCATGTGAGATATGGCTGCCTTGACCACAAGGCTACAGAGCTGGTACCAAAGTGCTTATTTTATTGATGACAAAAGTATTACTTTAACAAAAATCTCTAGTAGAAAATGGAGAGAACTTCCTACTTATACTATATCCAAGTTGATATAAATTGTCCATGATATCAAGAACAAAATTTTGTCGTGCACCAGTTATTATCAAGTTGATATAAATTGTCCATGCTATCAGCTATCAGAGTAGCCAATGTCATTTGATAAGGTACCCTTTTCTGTAAGCTCTTTTCAAACTGTGTTACGACCAGCATAGAGGAGACTGGAGTAGTGAGGTTAATTGTAATCTGTATATGATTCGCCAATAGAAGAAAAAAACTTAAGCTAATTATGTGCAAAAAGAAGCTACATAATTCATTTAATACTCAATTCTGCAGAAAAATCTTAAGTTCAAATACAAAGCCTCCAGAGTCATGGAGCTTGGAAGAAAAGAGATTACTTAATTAGAGTAAATCTGGTTAACTGAGGATGACTAATCAGCACAATTAATATTCTTCTGAGAAGAGAAAATATTTGACTCAGAAAGTACACTGATCTGTATATGACCTGACTTAAAAAGAGGGGGTTCAAGATGTTCTTTAGTCCCTAGGTATGATTTACTAAGTGCTAATATATTGTTAGTAATTCATTTGAGGTAAAATGAACCTTATTGAGATTTTAGAATTGTAATCTATTTAGAATTAAAAATTCTTTACCAGGAAAAAAAAATTCTTTATCGGGGCAAGTGGATCATGTAATGGTTATGTCACTGTACTCCCTCATAGTCGACTGTGATTTGAGTCCTGGACCTGGTGACTTAAAAATCACACGGGGCACCTGTGTGTGCATGTCCAAGATCCTGAGAAGAGAATGGAGGAGAAGGGACTACAGAGTGGCCATCCCCTTAGGGGGTGATTTCTCACTTTCTGTTTCTCTGTCTCATTATGTCACTCATACACTCTGGCGAATGCACGTGCAAAAATCTCTCTTAAAAATTCTTTATCAGTTTTTATGAGATTTGACACAACACGTCCAAGTAAACTGTACTGGGATTGGTCATACTGGCAGAGTCCTTGGTCTGTCTGTGCAGTAAGTACTATGAAATGTAATATGTAAATGTAAATGCAGAGAGAATGACAAGGAGAAGCAGATTGCAATACTCTAGGAAAGTGGCTCACATTGAGGAGGAGTGTTAATACTGATAATGGGGTGGAGCAGGATTTAGCTAAAGGAGAAAGATGGTCAGTCTAAGAGCCATCAACATATGGACAGATGATAAGCTAGGTAGGTTAGCAGCAGGAAATACTGTCAGCAGGTACCAGGGTTCCAATCACAGGAAATCTCCCTAAAAAGGACCACAACAGATATTGCAGATAAACTTGGTGGCTTTTTATGCTGTCCAGCCTGGTGAGCCAAAATCTACCTTCCCCACATTCCTGGATGTAATTCCTGTCCTGGCAGCCAGATGCCTTTCTGTAAGACTTGAGAGCGGAACTGAAATAAGAGTGGAGGGCCACACAATAATAGGAGAACAACTAACAATAAGCAAAAAGGGAAAAGGATTTGAATAGACATTTTCCCAGTAGAGGTATATAAATGACCAATAAGGACATGAAAAGATGCTCGAAGCCATTTATCACTAGAGATACTATACAGATAAGAAACAACGAGATACTACTTCACACCCATTGGGATGGCTACTGTGTTAAAAAAAAATAAGTGTTAGCAAGAATGTGGAGAAATTAGAACCCTGTACACTATTATTGGTAATGTAAAATGATTCAGCACTGTGGAATACAGTTCCACATAAAAGTAAAAATAGAGGTAACATATGATCCAGCAACTCTGCATCTGGGTATATATACAAAAGAATTGAAAGCAGGATCTTGAAGAGAGATTTGTACATCTGTGTTCATAGCACCATTATCCCCAAAGTTAAAACTTGGAAACAACTGAAGCAGCCACTGATAGATGAATGGATTTGCAAAATGTGGTGTATGCATATAATGAAATATTATTCAACCTTAGAAAGGGACATTCTCTTATATGCTACAATGCAGATGAATCTTGAGAACATTATGCTCAGTGAAATAAACCAGTCACAAAAAGATAGATACTATATGATTCCACATGTATGAAGTACTTAGAGTAGTCCAATTCATAGTGACAGAAAGTAGAATGGTGGTTGCAGGGGCTTTGGGGAGGAAAAATGGGAAGCTGGTGTTTGTAGGGTAAAAAGCGTTGATTTTAGAAGGTGAAAGAGTTCATGGAGGTGGATGTTGGTGATGGTTATACAACAATGTGATATATTTGATACCACAGAATTATACACTTAAAGATAGTTAAGATTGGGACCAGCAGTTAGCGTAATGGCTGTGTCGCTGGACTCCCATGTAGTCGACCGCGGTTCAAGTCCCGGACCTGGTGGCTTAAACTCACACCAGGAGTGTGTACGTGCGTGCCCAAGATCCCGAGAGAAGAATGAAGGAGAAGGGACTGCGGCGTGGCCATCCCCCAGGGGGGTGATTTCTTGCTTTCTGTCTCTCTGTCTCTCTGGTGAGCACATGTGCCCTATAGCAAAAACCTCTCCAAAAAAAAAAAAAAAAAAGATAGTTAAGATGGTAAATGTTATGTTATGGGTACTCCAATTAAAAAATGGAAAAGAAAGGGAGGTACCCACTTTTGCCTGTGCAGATCGAGTGGAAGTGCCTTGATCTTGAGCTAGCAGCTTTCCTCATAGCTGCAGAATCAGATAGCTTCCTGATATGACCATGGCAGCAATGTCCTGGTTATAACGGACTTGGGTGGCTCATTCCTGCAGCACGATTTAAGACATTTTTCTGAACAGTCAGCCTAGAGTTTCTTCAATTTATAAACATTTTATAAGCCAGTTAGTATCCCATAAAACAATTTCCTCTCTGTTGACATACCACAACTAGGTTTTGTGTTCTATAATTAAACCTTAGTACAGTAATTGCTGGCTCTAGTGATTGCAAGCAAAAAATTTACAAAGAAATGATATTCTGAGATTGGTTAGCTCTCCAGTTTGAACTGAAGACAAGTGTGATTCTACTAAAATCATAAAATAGACAGTGATACATATTGGTGCTACATTAACTTAAATCATCTCCCGGGGTTGTTAAGAGTCAGAAGTCCAGCAGAGACAATGTTGAAGTCATGGTGAAGCTGGTCATTATGGGAAAAATAAGGAATGCAAGGATTGGTCTGTATGTGTGTGTGTGTGTGTGTGTACATTGGATTTTTCCATCTGTTTCAGAGAACTTGAGAAAAACAATTAAATGGGCTTTAAAGTGCTCTGAATAAGGCATGGACACATAATCAGGGAATTTTTATGGTTGCCTACAGGACTGTGTTCTGTCTTGTAGCTACTGAACTAGCAGAGCCCCCAAAGCAGAGGAGTTTAAGCCTTTAAATTTCCTAACTGCAAAGTAGGGTGGATTCTTAGATTTTTCACATCTTTTATGTGAACATTAGTGCATTTCTTGGGAAAAAATAAAACCAGAAAATCTGAAATAGGGACATTTGGTAGATACCTATGTACCTTAAGAACCTAAATTTTGGGACCAGCAGGTGACATAGCAGTTAAGGCGCTGGACTCCTACATGATTGACCGCAGTTTGAGTCTTAGATCCAGTGGCTTGAAACTCATGCCAGGCGGATGTGTGTGCATGACCAAGTTCCCAGGAGGAGAATGGAGGAGAAGGAATTGTGGTATGGCCATCCTGCCTGGGGGGTGATTTCTCACTTTCTGTCTCTCTGACAAGCACATGCTCCCTATAGCAAAAATCTCTCTCTCTCTCTAAAAAAAAAAAAAAAAAAGAACCTAAATTTCACTGAGTATTCCTTAAAAGCAGAAACAATCCTGTTCTCTGTACCGTGAGACTGTTGACCCTGTTTTGTTTTGTTCTCCCTTGCCCAGAAGCTCTGCAATGGCTTCTCCTAAAGGCCTTCACTCCCCAGGAGATGCCAATCCTCTCCATGCCCTGTGCTTTAGCATCAGCTTCAGATGACTAGTCGCCAACCCCAGCATGCTGGTGTGGTGGCAACCACAAAAGTGAGGTGAAGGAAAAAGGCTTCCCAACAGGAACCACACAACTGTGCTCCTTTATAATAGCCAAAGCCGAAAATATGTGTGGGAATGGATTCCAAGGATTTCAAACCAGGAAGGGAGAAGCATAATTTTACGTTGGATGAATATTTTGCATTGAGTTCAGATGCCAGAGATTCTGGTTCCGTATGCCCACCTGAGAAGCTCAGAGTGTTTAAGAGAAATGTGGATACAGTGGCAGTTGATATTTATGATGTAGAAATTTCTTGGGCTACTACAGAGAACTGGATATAAAGATGATGAGATACTGAGGTATATTTATTATGTGTGTATCACTTATCTACACCCAAGGAAGCCTGATCAGAGGGCCCAAAGGCACTTTTGATACACTAATTTCATTAAGAAATACCTTGAGCCCTTCTTCAAGACAAAGCCTGCTCAATGGCTCCTGAGATGTAGACATGCTGGGAGAAATGAAGATGTCCCACTCCTAACTGGGCCTCCATCATACAAAACCCACGTGAACAGCCCTTCTTCAAGACAAAGCCTGCTCAATGGCTCCTGAGATGTAGACATGCTGGGAGAAATGAAGATGTCCCACTCCTAACTGGGCCTCCATCATACAAAACCCACGTGAACAGCCCTTCTTCAAGACAAAGCCTGCTCAATGGCTCCTGAGATGTAGACATGCTGGGAGAAATGAAGATGTCCCACTCCTAACTGGGCCTCCATCATACAAAACCCACGTGAACAGCCCTTCTTCAAGACAAAGCCTGCTCAATGGCTCCTGAGATGTAGACATGCTGGGAGAAATGAAGATGTCCCACTCCTAACTGGGCCTCCATCATACAAAACCCACGTGCCCTTCTTCAAGACAAAGCCTGCTCAATGGCTCCTGAGATGTAGACATGCTGGGAGAAATGAAGATGTCCCACTCCTAACTGGGCCTCCATCATACAAAACCCACGTGAACAGCCCTTCTTCAAGACAAAGCCTGCTCAATGGCTCCTGAGATGTAGACATGCTGGGAGAAATGAAGATGTCCCACTCCTAACTGGGCCTCCATCATACAAAACCCACGTGAACAGCCCTTCTTCAAGACAAAGCCTGCTCAATGGCTCCTGAGATGTAGACATGCTGGGAGAAATGAAGATGTCCCACTCCTAACTGGGCCTCCATCATACAAAACCCACGTGAACAGCCCTTCTTCAAGACAAAGCCTGCTCAATGGCTCCTGAGATGTAGACATGCTGGGAGAAATGAAGATGTCCCACTCCTAACTGGGCCTCCATCATACAAAACCCACGTGAACAGCCCTTCTTCAAGACAAAGCCTGCTCAATGGCTCCTGAGATGTAGACATGCTGGGAGAAATGAAGATGTCCCACTCCTAACTGGGCCTCCATCATACAAAACCCACGTGCCCTTCTTCAAGACAAAGCCTGCTCAATGGCTCCTGAGATGTAGACATGCTGGGAGAAATGAAGATGTCCCACTCCTAACTGGGCCTCCATCATACAAAACCCACGTGAACAGCCCTTCTTCAAGACAAAGCCTGCTCAATGGCTCCTGAGATGTAGACATGCTGGGAGAAATGAAGATGTCCCACTCCTAACTGGGCCTCCATCATACAAAACCCACGTGAACAGCCCTTCTTCAAGACAAAGCCTACTCAATGGCTCCTGAGATGTAGACATGCTGGGAGAAATGAAGATGTCCCACTCCTAACTGGGCCTCCATCATACAAAACCCACGTGAACAGCCCTTCTTCAAGACAAAGCCTGCTCAATGGCTCCTGAGATGTAGACATGCTGGGAGAAATGAAGATGTCCCACTCCTAACTGGGCCTCCATCATACAAAACCCACGTGAACAGCCCTTCTTCAAGACAAAGCCTGCTCAATGGCTCCTGAGATGTAGACATGCTGGGAGAAATGAAGATGTCCCACTCCTAACTGGGCCTCCATCATACAAAACCCACGTGAACAGCCCTTCTTCAAGACAAAGCCTGCTCAATGGCTCCTGAGATGTAGACATGCTGGGAGAAATGAAGATGTCCCACTCCTAACTGGGCCTCCATCATACAAAACCCACGTGAACAGCCCTTCTTCAAGACAAAGCCTGCTCAATGGCTCCTGAGATGTAGACATGCTGGGAGAAATGAAGATGTCCCACTCCTAACTGGGCCTCCATCATACAAAACCCACGTGAACAGCCCTTCTTCAAGACAAAGCCTGCTCAATGGCTCCTGAGATGTAGACATGCTGGGAGAAATGAAGATGTCCCACTCCTAACTGGGCCTCCATCATACAAAACCCACGTGGTAGGAAAACCCCTTTCATATCTCCTGTCTCTGAATCAATCTTTGTCTCTCTCTACCTCTCACTCTCTCTCTCTCTCTGTCTGTCTGTCTGTCTGTCTTTTTTTTTAATTTTTGCTTTTTAGAATTTTTTAAGATGAGGCTTCTTACAGGGCCCTTTGGCCCCTCCCTCCTAGGCCTTTGTTTTGTTAATAATCCCCTCTGCTTCTCCCAGAACAGCCCTTCTTCAAGACAAAGCCTGCTCAATGGCTCCTGAGATGTAGACATGCTGGGAGAAATGAAGATGTCCCACTCCTAACTGGGCCTCCATCATACAAAACCCACGTGGTAGGAAAACCCCTTTCATATCTCCTGTCTCTGAATCAATCTTTGTCTCTCTCTACCTCTCACTCTCTCTCTCTCTCTGTCTGTCTGTCTGTCTGTCTTTTTTTTTAATTTTTGCTTTTTAGAATTTTTTAAGATGAGGCTTCTTACAGGGCCCTTTGGCCCCTCCCTCCTAGGCCTTTGTTTTGTTAATAATCCCCTCTGCTCCTCCCAGAACAGCCCTTCTTCAAGAGAAAGCCTGCTCAATGGCTCCTGAGTTAGCGCGCCGCGCGGTTTTCTAATTTTTGATTTTTATTGAAATTTTTTTAATATTAATTTTTCTTTTTTAGATTTATTCCAAAGCTTTTCTCTTTTTTTTTCTCTGTTTCTTGTCTGTTTTTTTTTTGTTGTTGTTGGTATTGTTTCCCTCTCTCTGCTTCCTTTTCTGCACACTTCCCAACCCTCATATTAAACTTCAAAAGTTTGGGAAGAAACCAACCATCCACCAGATGACTAGAAATCACTGCAGGACCACAAGAAATATGGAGAAGCAGGAAAATGCCCCTCCTCCAATTGAAACGGATAGCTCCTCTTCATCCACACACAGTTCAAGGGAATTCATGGAAATGTCTGATAACCAATTCAGATCATTCATAATGGCAAAGCTAACAGAGATCGAAGAGAAGAGAGACAAGGAACTGCTGAAGGGGAAGGAGAAAGGAGTTGAAGAGTTCTAGGAGGTGAGGAAATTCATGCAAGATCTAAAAGAGGAGTTTCACACTTTACAAAAGAATCAGATGGAGCTGTTAGAGATGAAGGCTATAATACAAGAAGTCAAAATCTCCCTTGAAAGTATTAAAAGCAGACTAGATCATTCAGAAAATGGAATCTCTAATGTAGAAGAGAAAATGGCTGGCCTAGAAAGGTCCACCATAAAGACAGAAAATGGCCCAAAACTTTGAGAATAATATGCAAGAAGTACTAGATACAATTAAACGTCCAGGGGCGGCAGGTGGGGGCTCCGCTCCGCGTGCCGGCGCGTGGTGGTGGGGAGGCGGGCGCGGGGGCTCCAATCCACGTGCTGGGGTGCGGGGTCAGGGCGCGGGGGCTCCTCTCCACGTGCCCTGTCTGGAGGTCTGGCCCGACAGGCTCTGCCCCACGTGCCTTGGCCGGGGTCTGCCCCGTGTGCCGTGGCCGGGGCTCTGCTCCGCATGCCCTATCCGGAGGTCCGGCCCGACCGGGGCTCTGCCCCGCGTGCCGTGGCCGGGCTCTGCCCCCGCGTGCCGTGGCCGGGGTATGCCCCCGCGTGCCGTGGCTGGGCTCTGCCCCGCGTGCCGTGGCCGGGACTCTGCCCCGCGTGCCGTGGCCGGGGCTCTGTTCCACGTGCCGTGGCCTGGGTCTGACCCCGCATGCCATGGCCAGGTTCTGCCCCGCGTGCCGTGGCCGTGGTCCTGTCCCCGCGTGCCGTGGCCGGGGTCTGCCCCGTGTGCCGTGGCCGGGGTCTGCCCCCTCGTGCCGTGGCCGGGTTCTGCCCCCGCGTGCCGTGGCCGTGGTCCTGTCCCCGCGTGCCGTGGCCGGGGTCTGCCCCGTGTGCCGTGGCCGGGGTCTGCCCCCTCGTGCCGTGGCCGGGTTCTGCCCCGCGTGCCGTGGCCGGGGCCCTGTCCCACGTGCCGTGGCCGGGACTCTGCCCCCGCGTGCCGTGGCCGTGGTCCTGTTCCCGCGTGCCGTGGCCGGGGTCTGCCCCGCGTGCCGTGGCCGGGGTCTGTCCCCGCGTGCCGTGGCCGTGGTCCTGTCCCCTCGTGCCGTGGCTGGGGTCTGCCCCCGTGTGCCGTGGCCGGGATCTGCCCCCTCGTGCCGTGGCCGGGTTCTGCTCCGCGTGCCGTGGCCGGGGCCCTGTCCCGCGTGCCGTGGCCGGGACTCTGCCCCACGTGCCGTGGCCGGGGCCTGCCCCCGCGTGCCGTGGCCGTGGTCCTGTCCCCGCGTGCCGTGGCCGGGGTCTGCCCCGTGTGCCGTGGCCGGGGTCTGCCCTCGCGTGCCGTGGCCATGGTCCTGTCTCCGCGTGCCGTGGCCGGGGCCTGCTCCCGGGTGCCGTGGCCGTGGTCCTGTCCCCGCGTGCCGTGGCCGGGGCCTGCCCCCGCGTGCCGTGGCCGTGGTCCTGTCCCCGCGTGCCGTGGCCGGGGCCTGCCCCCGGGTGCCGTGGCCGTGGTCCTGTCCCCGCGTGCCGTGGCCGGGGCCTGCCCCCGCGTGCCGTGGCCGTGGTCCTGTCCCCGCATGCCATGGCCGGGGTCTGCCCCATGTGCCGTGGCCGGGGTCTGCCCCCGCGTGCCGTGGCCGTGGTCCTGTCCCCGTGTGCCGTGGCCGGGGTCTGTCCCCGCGTGCCGTGGCCAGGGCCCTGCCCCGCGTGCCGTGGCCGGGGTTCTGCCCCGCGTGCCGTGGCCGGGGCCCTGTCCCGCATGCCGTGGCCGGGGCCCTGTCCCGCGTGCCGTGGCCGGCCTCTGCCGCGCGTGCCGTGGCCGGGCTCTGCCCCCACGTGCCTTGGCCGGGCTCTGCCCCCACGTGCCTTGGCCGGGGTCTGCCCCGCGTGCCGTGGCCGGGACTCTGCCCCGCGTGCCGTGGCCGTGGTCCTGTCCCCGCGTGCCGTGACCGGGGTCTGCCCCGCGTGCCGTGGCCGGTGTCTGTCCCCGCGTGCCGTGGCCGGGGTCTGCCCCGCATGCCGTGGCCGGGGCCCTGCCCCGCGTGCCGTAGCCGTGGTCCTGTCTCCGCGTGCCATGGCCGGGGTCTGCCCCGTGTGCCGTGGCCGGGGTCTGTCCCCGCGTGCCGTGGCCGGGGTCTGCCCCGAGTGTCGTGGCCGGAGCCCTGCCCCCGCGTGCCGTGGCCTGGACTCTGCCCCCGCGTGCCGTGGCCGGGGTCTGCCCCCGCGTGCCGTGGCCGGGTTCTGCCCCGCGTGCCGTGGCCGGGGTCTGCCCCGTGTGCCGTGGCCAGGGTTCTGCCCCGCGTGCCGTGGCCGGGGTCTGCCCCCGCGTGCCGTGGCCGGGGTCTGCCCCGCGTGCCGTGGCCGGGACTCTGCCCCGCGTGCCGTGGCCGGGGTTCTGCCCCGCATGCCATGGCCGGGACTCTGCCCCGCGTGCCGTGGCCGCGGTTCTGCCCCCGCGTGCCGTGGCCGGGGCTCTGCCCCGCGTGCCGTGGCCGGGGCTCTGCCCCGCGTGCCGTGGCCGTGTTCTGTCCCCGCGTGCCGTGGCCGGGGCTCTGCCCCGCGTGCCGTGGCCGGGGCTCTGCCCCCGCGGGCCGTGGCCGGGATCTGCCCTGCGTGCCGCAACCGCTGATGGCCGTCTCTGCTTTCCTGAGCCGCGTTCCTGAAACTGTGTTCCATGGAGATTCACCTACATTTGCGGGGCTGCACGAGACCCACCCTTGGTCCAGCCCTGAGTGCAGTCTACGTTTCCTATTGTTGGGAACTTTATGATCTGATAATTGGAAAAAAAAATCATGTTTATCATAAAAAATAATTAGAAAAATAATAATAATGATTGGGGGAAACATAGGAAAGATATTGAATGTTGAAGCGGGGAGATTAATGTCTCTGTACTGACTGACATGCATGGCATTCCCTTTTGAAAAAGCAATGTAATACACTGTAAAGTTGTATGTAATTCAATGTAATAAAAAAATAGATAATAAAAAAAAAAAAAAAAAAAAAAGAAAAACACACACACTGAAAATTAGATAATTCATATCACAGCAATTGCCTTCAAAAAATTACCTGTTATCTCTCTGACTGTCCGAAAGATATTCAATTTCTCTGGGTCTATGGCTTCAATTGCATTGTAAGGGTCTCTGAAAAATCAAGAAAAGATGGAGCGAAATTTAAAATTTGTTAGAGGAGTGAAAATATGAGAAATGTGACGATAGTTATTTTCTTCAAATTGTATTTTAATTAGCAATAAAAAGGTTAGCAATGAAAAAAAAAAAAAAAGAAAAAAAAAAAAAGAAATACCTTGAGAAGTGCCAGAGTGACTGTCCTCTGCAGGCCAGACTTGATGATAGGATTTGCCACGAAAAAAAAAAAAAAAAATTGCTGTGATTTATTTGTAGTTGTGAGGTCCCAGGTTGTAGAACACACGGGACAGCAAAATGACAGGGCCTAAGACTGGCAAATTGGGTGTGGTTACTGCGACAGGCAGCAGGACTTTAGCAGTCGTCACAGGGTTTGATAGGTCAGGGATTTTGGGCAGCGGCTAATTGATTAAGAGATCCCTAGGTCTGAAAAAGCTGTGTAGCCTTGTTCATCCTTTTTGATCTGTAGAAATTGAAAAGAAAAGAAAAGCAAAACTCTAGGTGACCTAATCAAAATGCTGGGGCTGGACATTGTACAGCGGTAATAAAGCACTCTGCCAAGCATGGTCCACGTGAGAGGGTCCTGGGGCTCTGTCCCAGGGTTTTCTTGTATACCCTTGTCGCACACATACATGGTTTTAATCCCCGGGGGGCATCACAGCTTAAGGACCCTGTTGGGGATGTCTGTTAGCCTATTTCTCTCTGTCTCTCTCTATGATAAAGAAGTAGATTAATGAACTTCCAAAAAAAAAAAAAAAAAAAAAAGTCATGGCCTTTTTACCACTTCCCAAACACATAGCCCATAAGTGAAGGGGAAGCCAGGAACTCTTGAAGAACTACACAACAATAGTGCCAGACTTGTACTCACATCTTCCTTTAGGTTCCTCCTAAAAAGGGCTTGCTGTCAACTCTCAGAAAAATGAACCATCCAGATCTTTGGAGATTACTGACACGAGTTCTAGCAAATATTAGTTCCAGGGGACCCAGAATGCCACCGTGGTTAGCTACTCAGAGGAGGGTCATTGGGGCCAGGGAATAGAAAAGAGGGGTTGAGTTTGCCTCACAGTGGGTTAAAGTGGACCCATTGGGAATTTCTCTGTGGTTATTTCCCTGTCTTCTATGTGCAGTTGGAATAGACACTCAGCAGAGAGCATCTCTCTGTTGGCTTCCTGACCCATGGAGGAGGCTCTGGAAGGGCAAGAGGAAGCCTCGTACTGAGGATGCTGCCTAAGCCGTATCCCCAAGCAACGCCGTGCACCTGGAGGGTTTGTAGAGATGAGGGCTGCTGTCAGATGGTTGATAACAGCAGGGGTAATAATTCCCATTACACTCCCCAGTTTCCCCAGATCTTCATTAAGCCCTTACATTCTCATTAAACTTGCGTCTTTGACCAGGGACAAGACAGATGGATCTTAGGAGTCGTATCAATCGATTATCATAAACTTAATGAGGGAGCAATTCCAGTTGAAGCTGCTGTTCCATGTGTGGTTTATTTTCTGAAGTCAGTCATCACAGACTGGTGCCTGATATACAGAGTTATCAAGTTGGCAAATGCTTTTTTTTTAGTACCCTGGTAAGAGCACACAGAAGTGGTTTCCTTTCAACTGGCAGGAACAGCAGTGGGCCAAGGGCTCCATCAGCTCCCGGCTCTGTGTAATAATCTAGCGCAGGGATTGGCAAACTTTTCTTGTGAAGGGCCAAATAGTGAATGTGCTCAGGTTTTTCAGGCTGCTTATGGCCTCTGCTGCATATTCTTTTTCTGTTTCATCCTTTTATTTTTTAAATAGCCTTATACAATGAAAACTACTCTTCGCTTGCAAGACAAGAGTAGGCTGCAAACCAGTTTTGACCCCTAAGCTATAGTTTGCTGACCCCTGATCCAGTGCATAGAGGCTGTGGCCCTCTCACCCTCCACAGAACATCCTGCTGCCCTATTAATTTGGTATCATGAGACCTGGTGAGCAGAAAGTAGAAGCTATCCTGGGTGTCTTGGCAAGACACTTAGATACCAAATATGGAAAGTGAATCCTATAAAAGCATAGGACACTGTCTAATATACTGAGATAGTTTTCAGAAAGCTATTCCCCCCCCCCTAAGTTTTTTATATTTTCCATGTGAGAGACAGAAGCAGAGAGAGACAGGCAACCTCAACAGGGTCTTCATTCCATGATTCACTTCCAGCCTCAGCCATCCTGGATCAAGGGCATGCATAAGACTGAGGCAGGCCTCAGGACAAAACCCAGACATTCCCCTCTGGTTCCAGCAACACCGAGAGTTGCATTGCTGTTGCACCACTGGCTGGCTCAGAATGTTGCTTTTAATTCTGGAAGAACTGAACACTGACTCTGGGAAGGATGAAGAGGAAGTCCTGAAGCTGGCCCCTCCAGCATTGTGTGCCGTCCTCAAATCCTTCCCGTCAAGGGGCCTTTAGAACTGAAAAATGACTGAGCCTGCACAAGAGTATCAGATGACTTAGCTTTAAGGAGAGGAGGAATGCAGTGGCTAGAAACCAGGGGGCTTGATGAAGTAGATCCCTGTAAAATTGATTTTGAGCCTCTTCACCAGGAAACCCTTTGGACTGGGACTGTTCTTGTCCAACACTGCAATAGAAGCCAGTCAAATTTTCACATTAATTTTATCCCTCAGATTCCCAGAAAAAAAATTCTACCTAAAATAATATAAAAATAGCTACATCAGAAGGGAATTTTAAAGAAAGAAACCTTCAGAGATTGCGGAAAACTATGTAATTGTATAATTGGGCAAGCAGAGAGGACTTTTCTTCTTTATTCATTTTAAGAACAGTTTAAATTGGTTTGTGCATAATAAAAATTTAGCCTTTCATCAATACTTGGATAAATAAACTGCAGCCTCCCTGGAATATAGATTATCAAGAGACAATCAGTCTGTGGTTTACTATTTCATGTAGTAGGTTTTCTCTTTCAGAACTAATAAAAGCTACAAGTGCATGTTTTATTATAAAAAGCAGAACAAAGACTGGGCAGTGTTTTCCTTATTTAGAAAGACTAAGCTCAACAATGAATAACATGTTAGGATTTTGACCTGAACAATAAGATTTGACATTCCTGTGCTGTATTGGCTTCACCTCATCTGTAAGTGTGGTCTGTAGGAGTGACAAGTCCTTGAACCTCTGTCTTTGATTTCATGACCTTTAGTAGAAAGACATTTCATTTCACGTGCTTATATTTTCACCGAAGCTACTTACTTATGTATTTAAATGTGCATTTGTTACCTTCAGTATCTCTACTAACCTGGTGTTCAATATTCCCCTTCAGGTGAAATACCCAGCTCACAACTTCTTGCTTTCAGGTCTCTAGAAAAGCATGCAGACCTAATCTAAGGCCGCCTACCTAGGCATGGTTCATGCAGAGTCTCTCTTCTTGATTAGAGAGATGCTAATGACCTCAGTCAATCTGACACTCTCCTTTGCCATTTATACTGCAGAGACTGGAGATCATTCAGTTAGTGGTAGGAGGGGAAAGGAGAACTGTAAATAGAAGTACGGACAATCAATGTTGCTGAGAAACATTAGAGATCAAAGGGAAGGATTTAGAAGAGAGCAAACTTATGGTCCTAGATGGCAGAGTCCCCCCAATTTTTTCACCCTTCCACTCACAGCTATCTAGGAAAGAGTGAGCAGGACCCCAATAGCCAGCAGCTTCCCTGGCAGAGAAAAATGAGAGATAGAGAGGGGACCCACCAGACTGGTCAAATACCACAGATCCTTAGTGCTTCATGTTGCCTTGTTACCGTCACCCAAATTTTGTGACTTCTGCAACTTTCCGTTTATAATTAAAAGTAGTTGGAGCTGAAATACCATTTGATTTTAGAAAATCTATTTATTTTATTTAATCCAGAATGTTTGTATTTTCCATTCATTTGTTCCAATTTGGAGAGTCCTCTCAAGAAATAATCTTCTGGCTCCAACTCCATGGCTTACTTCTGCAGTCTGTTGCTGACCTCCTTACCCATCCTTGGAAGAAACTAAGTGACCATGGCTCAGCTAAGATCTTGCAATCGTACTTTACACTTCACAGGCAGATGGTGTGTACAGAAAGGAGTGATGGTGGAAGCAGAACCAGCAAACAAAGAGCAGGTGACTTCTAAGCGCATTTTCTAAAGGATAAAGTCCTTCCATGAGTGGTAGTTGGGAAGGGGGTGTTATAGGCTGAATGTCTGCTTTCCATCCCAAATTTACATTGAAACCCTGATTTCCAATATGATGGTATTAGGAAGTGGGGCTTTGTTGGTAATTAGGTCATGAGGGTGGAGCTCTCATGAATGGCATTAGTGCCTTTATAAGAAAAAACATGAAGAGATAACTACTCTGTCTAAGCCATGTCAGGATGCAACGAGAAGATAGCTCTCTATGAACCAGGAAGTGGCCCTCCTAAGACACAGAATCTGCCAGTGCCTTGGGCTTGGAATTCTAGACCTCCAGAACTGTGAAAAGTGAATGTTTGTTGCAAAAGCACCTCTCTCCCCAGTCTATGGCATTCTGCTATAGCATTCTGAGTTGACTAGGACAGGGGGATAGGAGCAGAATGGGGGGGGGGGGGCCAGAAGGAATGTTACTTCGCCAATGTGATGCAAGGAGTACTTTTCATCCTTCAAAGAGAAGTACCTTTAATCATGGACTTCCTGTTTAAAGCCCAGTTCCACCAAAGTCTTTTGTAGTCCAACAAAAGAGAAAAACCCAGTTTATCCCTCATCTACTACCTCTAGCCCCCCATTCAAAGTCTGACTCCAGGAAATAGAATCATCTTCAGAGATTTAGTAGGATCTACCTAGAATGAAGACAACCCTTTTGGTCATTGTAGAGAGTTTTCCTCCTCCCATTATTGTGGACTACCCAGTGGAGCATAGTATTCTTTTTGGCTTTATTATTCCAAATACTAACCAAAGTACTTTTTCTGAAAAATAACTAACAATCTAGTCAAATGGTTCAAATTAAGCAGCCATTTGAAGAACTCAATAAAATATTCACAATTTTAAAATGGTGGTGTTCCCATCTTCGACCCTTACTCACTCTGACACAGCCCACCTATTAAGGTTTTAAATAACACTTGCTTTGGGACCAGTAAGTGACATGGAAGTTAAGGCACTGATCGCACATGTCTGTATGGTTTGAGTCCTGGATGCAGACCCAGTGGCTTGAGAATCACGCTGGACCCAGGTGCGTGTGTGCCCAAAATGCAAAGAGAATAGAGGAGAAGATATTGTGGCGTGGTCACTCCTCCAGGGGTGATTTCTCACCTTCCTCTCTCTCTCTCTCTGTCTCTTTCTCTCTCTCTCTCATTCTCTCTCTCAGGTGAGCACACATGCTTTATACAAAACAAAAAACAAAAACAAAGAAAGAAAGAAAGACAGAAAGAAAGGAAGAAAGAAACAAAGAAAGAAACAAAGAAAGAGAGAGAGAGAAGAAAGAAAGGAAGGAAACAACTTCATGGAGAATGCTGATATCCAGATAAGATGCCCCTACTCTATGTGAACTCCCATCCAAGAAGTTGACATCCATAGGGAACCCTAAAAACTCAAATATTTTTCTTTTGTATAATTTGCCATAGGATGCTTTACAGGGAGAGAGGGACAGACAGACAGAGAGTGAGAAAGCACCATCCTAGGGGGAAATGACCACACCACAATCTCCTCTTCTTCATTCTCATCTATGAATTTTGGGCACATATACCCAGAGTGTTTTTCTTTTTAAAATTTATTATTATGATTTAGATTCTACCATGATAGATCTCTATACTATATAGTATTTTTTTCAACATATGCATGGCACTCAAATCAAGGCTAACCAGGTACATTATTTTCAAAGAGAACCTTATGTTCTCTTTTCTCCAGAGTGTTTTTCAAGCAATTTCCAAAACCAAAAACACACACAAAAAAGTAACACTCATGTCTCATGTCTACTCTCAGCTAGAGCTTTTGGGTACAAAACCAGAAAAGGCTAACTCACTCAGGCAGGGAGGTTTTTATTTTTATATTATAGAAAACATAAAATGAGTCACTCATTTGCTTTCATTATAACGTTTCTGAAACTGAAATTCAGTCCTACAAAATGTTACTACATCTTAGGCCAAATAAAATGATTGTCTTGGCTGTCTGTTCACACTGATGAATTTTCTTCACTTTTTCCTCAAGTTTCAAATGATCTTTTTTTGCCCATAAGTACTGTGTTTCAAAGGAAGAGCATGTTTGAGCTATCTGTAATGGTTCTCAGCCTACCTTCTATTCTGTTTACAAAGAAAAATATCTGTAACTCTATATATTTTTCTGAAATACGTAGGAACAAACACTCTCATATATACAAACGTTACTTTTGAATTTCAAAAGTCTTCGAAGAGTTAGTGGTTATATGCATGTGCACATGTACCCACACATGTGTGTACACACACACGCACCCACACACATAGCTATTTGTGAAATGCAGGTTAATATTTTTGATAATTACAATGAAATTTTCCCTTTGATAACTCAAATTCTCTCTCTTTATTCGCTCGGACACTACGGTTCCAAGAAAGGGAAGCACAATGGCTACCACAGGAAGAGGAGGAGGTGATGTAGGAGGTTGAATGAATAGGGTGAGGAAGTAGAGAGCTGGGAGAAGAGAACGGGCAGGAAATGAAAGAGCGTAAAGGGCGGGAGCACACATGTGGTTGCCCTTTTCGGTGAGAGGTTGATCGGCAGAGGCAGAGTGGGTGGCGTCAGTCAGAGAGGCTTGTTCATGCAGGCTGGTGTCGCCTGTTGGAACTCATGGGTAGAGGAAGGAATCCGCATGGATGAGCCGTGGGGGTGGGAGGACGGCGAGTCCACAATTACTAACTTCACGGAGAATGCTGATATCCAGACAAGATGCCCCTAGTCTATGTGAACTCCCATCCAAGAAGGAGGTCTAAAACATCCATAGGGAACCCTAAAAACTCAATTTTTTTTTTTTTTTTTTTTTTTTATAATTTGCTGTAGGATGCTTGCCAGGGGGAGAGAGACAGACAGACAGAGAGTGAGAAAGCACCATCCTAGGGAAATGACCACACCACAATCTCCTCTTCTTCATTCTCCTCTATGAATTTTGGGCACACATGCCCAAGAGTGTTTTTCTTTTAAAAATTTATTATTATAATTTAGATTCTATCATGGTAGATCTCTACACAATACAGTATGGTTTTTCAGCATATGCATGGCACTCAAATCAAGGCTAATCAGGTACATTCTTTGCAAAGAGAACTTTACGTTCTCTTTTCTCCAGAGTGTTTTTCAAGCTGCCGGGGCTATGCCATCAGCCATTAAGGAGCCAGCTGCCTTAACCACCACACCACTGGCCCCACAACTGACATATTTTTCACCAAGGATGGTGAGAAGATCAAATTGGACTTAATTTGATTTTACAAAAATACAAAATTCCCTGGTCTCCAAACTCTTGGAGTGTTTTGGGGCCTTTGTATCTGTTGCAGAAATCTAAATAAAACATGATTTCCACTCTCAGGAGGAGCTTGCATTCCATCGAAGAAGACAGATGAGTAAACAAATACAGTGCAGTAGGTGAGGCGGCTGAGATAAGTGCAGACTGCAGGGGCAAGGAGAGGATTAATCAGACAGTTTTTCCAGAGCAGTGGATGTTCAAATCAGACTGAAGGATGGGTTTGCACCAGGTGGGCTTTACTTGCTGGAATCCCTGCTGGTTATAGTCCCTAAAATCCGTCATGTGTTAATTCTACCTCTTTCATGAAGATTTTGCTCATCCTTTTTTGTTGTTGTTGTTTTTTATTTTTTATTTTTTTTATTTTTTCATAGGGCATGTATGCTTGTCAGAGACAGAAAGAGGGGAAATGAGAAATCACCCTCCATGGGGGATGGCCATGCTGCCATCCCTTCTCTTTTGATTCTCCTTTCAGGATTTTGGGCATGCATGCACACACACCCAGTGTGATTCTCAAGCCGCAGAGGCTGGGAGTCAAACCATGGTCAGCCATGTGGGAATCCAGCGCCTTAACCACCAAGCCATTTGCTGGTTCCCTCATCCTTTCAACTAGATTCTTCTTGCCTCAGATTTTTGCAGCACTTGGCCTTATTCTATTGCATAAGCCGTAGTATAATAAGAGAGAATATCTCATCTCCTTTTGTACCTATTTGTATACTCATCCCCTCAACTAAATAATGTGCTCATTATTTAGTTGAGGTTATGTCCCCATATCCTGTACCTTGTCTGACTATACAGCCAGTCAATGTAACACTAAAATAAATGCAGTACGAAATAAGTAATAGAAGATCAGTTTAAGGACATCTTCTCTAAACTTCTAAATAATGACAAATTTTGTGCCTTCTTTACCTTTTACTTTTATTTATTTTTTCAAAATATTTATTTATTTTAATTCCATCTGTTATTACTATCATTATTTTTAAAAATTTTACCAGAGAGAGAGAGAGAGAAAGGGAAAGTGAGAAAGCAAGACGACAGGTCTGAAACTTGAACCTTGGTCCGCCATGCGCCTTTAACCACCACCACCACACCATCCGCCGTCCTCTACTTTTTAATTTTAGATTGGCTTAGGGAAATCAACTATAAACCTTCTAAATAATGACATAGCTTGTGTCTTCTTTGTCTTTTATTTTTAGAACTAAGCACTGTTCAGGGCAAACAGTTGGTGTAGTGAATATCCTATTAGAGTGGAGTTTCAGACACAGTAGCTCTCTCTTTACCTACAGTTTGGCTTTCTGCAGTTTTAGTTAGGTGGTCAATGACAGTCTGAATATATTAAGTGGAAAATTCTGCAAGTAAATATAAGTCTTAAGCTACTTTTTATTGTAGTATATTATTATAATTTTTCTATTTTCTTCTTCTTCTTCTTAATATCTTACCGTGCCTAACTTATAAATTAAATTTTAGCATAGATATGTACCTACAGGAAAAACGTAGTATATATAGGGTTTAATACTATCTATGGTTCAGGCATCCACTGGGGGTCTTAAAATGTGTCCTTCACCAAGAAGGGGAGAATACTGTATAGGAGAGTTGTGAAGATAAAGCAAGAGTCAGAAGTGATTCTGCAGAGTATCTATAACGGGATATCTGGAAAAATCCCCTCTCATCTGTCACAGACTTTGGCCACATTCTCCAGAACGGTGTTACTTTTCACAGGGACTGACTAATACTATATGTCAAATGTGGATATGGTGAGACCTTAGCCAGAACACATGAAGTAGGTGTCAAAAGGAAACTGTCTGTTCCCTCCATGTGCATCTCCTTCGATTTTGGCCAGGGGGTGTTGAGTCGAAAACTGAGAGATGGATGCCAGGTTGTGTCCACATTTCAGGATGTGCACACTCACAGTGAGGCAGGTGCTATCACCTCCATTTTACAGATGAAGAACCAGAGACTCAGAAATTTTAAGGCACTTGTCAGAAGTCACACAGCCAATGCATGGAGCACCATGGATAGAGATCTGATTTGTCTGATTCCAAAGCACAGATTTTGCCTTGATGAACAAATGAAGTCTTGATGGAGAGGAGTCTCCAAGAGATACAGATGGAACTGAGAGACCTAGTTGGGACCAATTCTCCTAACTTGCTCTGGTCTATTCTAGAAAAACTCAGGTCATCAGGAAATGGTAGAACGTATTACACCAAGGAAAAGAGACTCCAAAGGGTGATTTGGCAAGATGATTAGATGTAGAGAATTTTTGAAAATAAGTCAAGAAGGATATATTTTATATCTAAACATGGAAGGCAAGATAGAGCTGTTGAACAAAATGTAATGAAATATTCAGAAATGGTGTGCTTCTGGAAAGAACTGGCTGCTCTAATCAATCTCTGTGTTTACTACAAACATTCCCCAAATGTGTCTGATACATACATTTTTCTTTCATTTTATGCCACTAGTGACATAGTTAAGTAATAAAAAAAAATGTTCAGTTGAAAACGGGGACAGGAAGGAAAACAATTCAGATGTTTTATATTTTGAAGATTTCTCTTTTTTTAAAAAAAGCTGTGTATTTCTTGAAGTGAGGCATGATAACACAGTCACCTTCCAGCTCTCTACTCTTTGAACACAGATGTCTTTACCCAGTGTTGTCTATAATTTGATTTCTCCATTTATGGTTTTATTATCTTTCTGGCATTTACTAAATATTCAATGTAATTATATAGGCTTTTGTGCTGTTTACTTATGGACATTACTTCCTTTAAGAAAATAGAATTTCACGGACTAGGTCGTAGGACAGCAGTAATGCAACAGGAACAACATAAGAATTGTCCTGTGTTCATATGCTGAGTCCTCCCTGAACACGTGGGGAGCATGTATGTATACTTGTTCGGGTGCCTCTCTCTCTCTGTCTCTCTGAATATCTCTCTCATACAGAATAAATAAATAAGCTTAAAAAGAAACAATAGCATTTCAAATAATACATTAGTGGAGAATTATATGTACCACCAGGTATTATTCAGTTAAAAAAATTCTTCATGCAACCAGATTTAAAGAAGCAGATCCCCTACGGTGAATATTCTACATCTAGAATCACAGATGCTATTCAGTGGACTCTATGGGCTTCCTGAATGGGCATTAAAAAGTGTGAATTGTAAAGGATATTAATAGAGTCTTTAAGCCTAGGAATAAAAAGGGAAGCTCATTTATTCTCCCATAAAATTAATGTATAAGCCACTATCTGTACTCAGAAATAGGAAAGCTAGTTGTCTTAGCCCTATTCAGTAATCTAAACCAAGTGTATCCTGGTTTAAAACCTCAGTTTAGGTACAGTTGCCTCTGCCCTTCTATATTGTCTCTTCCTTCTGGGTAGCTCATTGGTTCAAGAGAGATCTAGGAAGCATCATGGCAGAGGGGTCATGTCTGAGTGGTGAGGGCCTTTTTCTGTCATTTTGTGAAGAGCCGAGGTGGCTTCCGTTCCCTGGGTGTGAGTGGAGCTTAGCATGGTTCTAGAGCCTAGCCACTGACTTTTCTGAGGTCAGTGCTATGGCAGTGGTAGCCACATCTCTGAGTACCAGTATTTGGGCCACACCCTTTCCTTGGTATGTAATCTGGTTACCCTCCAGATGCCTTAGTGCTTTCCTGTCCTACTGACCAACTCCCAGGCCTCTCTAAGACCCACAGCCCCTTCCTTATCACTTATGTAGCATGCAAAAGCACTTTGCATTCTTGAGTTCTGGGTTCTATGAAGACTGAGAGTTTCAGAATACTCCAGTAGGAAAATTGCATACAAATTTCTTTACTTTTGGGTCCTCCTTACATAAAAAGGAAATCGATATGTCAACTCTACCTTCATACCCTTTCTGGGATTTGATGCAGTGCATATCTGTTACAGAATAAATGTGTCCCCCCCCACTCATATGTTGAAGCCCTCTTCCTTAGTACCTCAGAGTGACTGTATTTGGAGAGAGGGCCATTACAGAGGTGATTAGGTTCAAATGAGGCCATTAGAGCAGGCCCTGATCCAATCTAACTGCTGTCCTTATAAGAATAGGAAATTTAGACACACAGAAACACTACAGTGTGCATACACAGAGGAAAGGCACAGTGGGAAGACAACATCTGCAAGCTAAGAATAGAAGCTTTGGAAATCAAATCTGCAGATTCCTCAGTCTTGGACTTTCAGCCTCCAGAACTGTGAGAAATAAATTTCCTGCTGGATAATTCACTCAATCTGTGGTATTTTGTTACGGCAGCCCTAGAAGACTAATACCACATGCTTCCCCACATTGAAATTCTCTTTCTTCCTTCTAGAGTTAAGTCTTCTTTTTTCTACCTACAGCTCCTTTAGGTCTTATTTAGGGCAGGAGTGGGTGGAAGGGAACTATTAGTTGTTTGAGAAAGGCGTGATGTGTTTTCCCAAGCAAAAATGCATCATGATTTTCCTGATGACCCAGTAGTCCGATCGATTCATGAATACCCCAGCCCCTTTTTTAGTTTATATTCAGTAGCATTTTCTTTCTTTTCGTTTTGTTTTGTTTCGTTTCGTTTCGTTTCGTTTCTTTTCTTTTCTCTTCTCTTCTCTTTTCTTTTTTCTTTTCTTTTCTTTTCTTTTCTTTTCTTTTCTTTTCTTTTCTTTTCTTTTCTTTCCTTCCTTCCTTCCTTCCTTCCTTCCTTCCTTCCTTCCTTCCTTCCTTCCTTTCTTCCTTTCTTTCTTAGAGAGATTTTTGCTATAGGGCTCATACACTTGCTAGAAAGATAAAGAGACAAAAAGCCAGCAATAATCCCCCACCCCAGGGGGATGGCCACACTGCAGTCTCTTCTCTTCCATTCTCCTCTCTGGATTTTAGGCATGCACACACATGCCACGGCATGAATTTTAAGTCACTGGGTCCGGGACTCGAATCATGGTTGAGTGTGTAGGAGTCCAGTAGCATAACCACTATGCTATCTGCTCGTCCCTCCAGTAGCTTTTTCGATGTTTTGCTCAAGAAGATGGAGCCTTTTTTAATTTTTTTTCATGTTCAGGAGAGGGATAGTTGGGGGACAACAAAGAAAATGTGAGGTGTGAAGTTTCAGATTGCACACAAGTATGTCACATATCATCCTACTCTACATGTGACTATATATTTCATATTTCTCTAGGGGACAAATGAATACAAAGCACTCTTCAAATTCTCAAAGGAGTTTATGGCCATGAAAAAAAGAAAAAGTGATGCTTCACCATCCTGTTGACATTTGAAATATCCAAGTTCCAATACAATATTAGAAATGTAACTATCATGTAAAGTAAGAGAGCAGACTGTTTATCTTCAATAAATGTAAAATTGCATCGCACTCATTTGCCTCATTTAAAGAAATCTCTTATTTAATTTGCCATGGAAAAAGAAGCTAAAGTAAACGGCCTGTGATACACTTGATTCCTTCCTCGTGCTCATCCAGTCCCACGATGGGAGGTCATAAAACCACAGTGCTGCTCTGCTGGGGCGAGCAATCTTAGAGCACCACGGGCAGTGACAGCTGCTCCATCTCACCCATAGTCAGACGTGTGCCTGCCTTCATTTACCGCAGACGTGAGAGCTCCTGTGTTTCTCTTCCTTCCCTCCTTTTGCTTTTGGTGCCAGTGTTCATGGAACACTAGGAGATAGGAGTGGTCAGGAATGACCTATACTCCTCCCCGCATTTGGGGAATTTTCATCCTTTTCTTCCTTCTTCTGCCCACTTCTCCTGCTCACCTGGGTGCTACAGTAGCTGCTGAGAAAATGCACCTTGACTGCTGTGCCTGGCCATGGTTGTCTGGGCTGGGGTTTAGTAGCTGAGACAATCATGGTGCTTCTCTGAGAATTTGGAAGTGACCTATTGTGATGTCATGAAGCATAAGAGTTGTTAGTGGACCCAGCAGGTGGCATGGTGGTTGGGGTGCTGGACTCCCACATGGCTGACTACAGTTCAGGTCCCGGACCTGGTGGCTTGCTTCCTTACTTTCTTTTTTCTCTCTCTCTGGTCAAATTAAGTAGTAATAATAATAACAAATGGGATTAAATAAATAATTATATTTTTAAAATGAGTTGTTCATATTGATGCAACTTAGTACATGTGGAAGTAGCAGAGGAAGCCAGTGTATGAGAGGAAAGCGAGAGAAAAGGGAGAGAAGAGAATGGAACAGGGAGTGCAGAGGGAAAAGGGAAACAGAGAAAATCCCGATGGCATATTTCTGTTTCTAGTGGTTCCTGAAGTCCAAAGAACAGCCAAGTACCTTTACAATAACTCCCCCTTTTCACTTAGGTCAGGTCAGGTCAAGTCTTTCTTTCTTTCTTTCTTTTCTTTCTTCCTTCCTTCCTTCCTTCCTTCCTTCCTTCCTTCCTTCCTTCCTTCCTTCCTTCCTTCCTTCCTTCCTTCCTTTCTTTCTTTCTTTCTTTCTTTCTTTCTTTCTTTCTTTCTTTCTTTCTTTCCTTCTTTTTTTTGGAATATTTTTTTACTATAGGGCACATATGCTTGCTGGAGAGACAGAGATAAAGTGACAGAGCACCCTCCAAGGGGGCTGGCCATACCACAATCTCTTCTATTCTCCTCTCAGGGTTTTGGGCACAAACACACGTGCACCCAGTGTGAGTGTCAAGTCGCTGGGTTTGGGATTCGCACCCGTGGTCGGCCATGAGGGAGTCCACTTAACCACTACAGCACCTGCTGCCCCCCAAGTTTTTAACGTCTAACAACATCTTCTTTAATTTAAATGCAGACACAGATAAACACACAGATGACCTTAATAAATAAATAACAGATTAACTCTTGCAATATTAAGTTTTTAAAGTTGGGATAAAAATAAGGACTTTCTTTACAAAGTTATCATTTATTAGTCACTTATATTTAAAAGAACGGCTATGGTTAAAAGAAAGAAAAACCCTGTGAAATGCTTGATGCTCTGTTGTAGAAGAGATTTTGAATAAGGAAAGATAAAAGTGTGGGTACCAGTTGGGTCATATCAACCTGAAATAAAAATCTCCGTGAACAGTGGATCTGTGGAAAGAGTACACAGTGCTTCAGTGCAAAGGAGACTCTGACACTGGCCCCACAGCTCCTGGCTTGATTTTATTGCTTTAGACAGCAAGGTAACTACTGGGAGTCACCTTTGACTTCTGGCCCCACAAAGATATTTCAAAAGGAAATGAAAAATATTTTGTCCTTCATTGGCAAATGGAGTTATGTTTGGGGGGCACAAGTGGCCAACAGTTCAACGTTTGTTAAAGTGGATGCTGAACGAGCTTAATAAACCACAGAAGCAATGGGATCCTCCAAGCTTATTCATGGAAAATGCTGTCAAATAACTAAAAAGGTAAATATCAAACTGACTGATGGGTTTTTTAAAATGCCGTGTAGTACATGCACCTGACAGAGTCCGTCTTCATTCTCTTTTGCTCTCAAATCTAAACTTCATGGATGATGTGTACAGGCACATGACATGTTCCATGGCATCCCTGTAAAAGGGCTTGGTCAGTGTGATCTAGGTCTGGATTTTAATTACAATAGGGGCTTCTGGTATCTCACCTTAAGTGTGCATTTTCATAATACATGAGCACATTCACACACACCTTTGTTTAAAGTTAAAGGACTATGGCTTAGTGGTTCTTGGAGCCACATTCCACACAGTTGACCCCGGGTTGACTCCTGGTCCACAAAGCTTAAAAAACACACAGAGTATGTGCATGTGTGTCCCATACTCTGACAGGATGGAGAAATAGAGAAGGGTTTGCTGTGTGACCACACCCCATTAGAGAGTGTTTCTCTCTCTTCGTCTCTCTCTGTTTCTAGTGAGTGCATGTGCCCTTCCGGCGATTATAAAAAGAAGTTAAAGGAAAGATGTTAACGATACTTATAATTTGGTGGCAAAGCTCTAGCACCCTAATGTTCTGATAGTCTTTCAGTTTGTATTTTAAGAAAAGGCTGAAAATGTTGCCTAGTGAGAAAGTTATATTATCTTTCCAGCAGAAAACCGGATGTATGAACAGGGTTCATCCAAGATTTGGAAATGGGTGTGTTCAGAACTGCTCCGTGGAGGAGAAATCTAATTTTGTGACTGGCTCGTGGAGGGGGAGCCACCTCCTGGCAGGACCTTCAAGTTGGTGTGTCCCTCACCTTCTGTTGCTCTCCACTCGCTCACCTGGGACGTGGCTGGGCATAGCAGAAATAGCTTGAAGAGAAACAGGCCACGAGGACTAGGGAGAGAGTGGGCCAAGCACAGTTTCTGGTCCATCATGTTTATTAATTCATTTTGAAAACATTTCTGTCCAGCATGTCAGCCATCCTCCCAAGCTCTGGCAGCAGAGTGATGAAAAGACAAAACCCCTAAAGCAAAACAACCAAAGCAATCAGAGTCCCTGCCCTACGGGACAAAGGATATAACCTAGTGACAGTCAAATGTTTGTGGAGTGAATGGATGCCTAGACGCAGGCAGTGACAGCAGGGGTGACAGCTGGGTGCGGGTTCGGCTCCCCACTCTGTGAAACTATTAAGCATTGACTTAACCCATATTGATTTCACCAGTCTGACTTTGCAATCGCAGTTTCTTTACGTGGCAAATGCAACATTTGTGTACAAGCATTTGCACTCTTTTATTTACAGCGTAAATTTACAGAGCTCTTCGGGAGATGAGAGGCCAAGGGTGCCTTTATGGGCACCATTTACCTTTGAGCGGCTCCGTCAAAACCTTTCCAAGAGGCCGCCAGGTGGCACCTGTAAGGCGCAGATGGAACGAATCGTTTGCCCCACACCCCACAACCCGGAATAACCAGGCTGCGTGCTTTCCCCGGGGGCTTCATGGCGAGGAAGTGGGGGAGTTTAAGCCTCTGTCCAGACTGCGTGACTACATACCCTGTCTCCTGACACCCCAAATACACCGAGGGCGGAGTCGTCCCCAAGCACCCGGGCTGTCAAAGGCGTGTCACACGCTTGTTGGGAGCAAGTCGGCCTCAGCCACCCGCGGGGACTGGAGTCTGGCGGTGGAGGGCCGCGGGCTGCTCGGAGCGGGAAGCCGAGCCGGTGCCCAGGTCTTCCCCGTCAGATCAACCCGCAGGGCGAAAGGGACGAGTCCTTGGGCGGCGGCAGACAGAAGTCCGACTAACGTGGGACACCCCTTACAGCCCGCCCCCGCCCCCTGTCCCAACCCTCGGTCTGGGGACTGCCGGGGGCCAGTGGCCCGGGTCTTTCTCTGTTTCTCCTACCCCCGCCGCAGCGTGGCGGCCCCGGGTCACCCCTCGTCGACACAGCTGTGATCCGACATCCCAGGCTGGGGGGCCGTCCCCGAGATCAGAGGGGCCGGCCAGAGGGTCGGGGTGCAGCGTGTCCGCACCGGGAGCCAGTGTGTTTTGGCCATTCCGAGGCGGGCGGCCGGGCCACCAACTCCGCTCCATCAGTAGCGGGAGGCGAGCTGCGCCAGTCGCGCGACTGTCACTGCCGCCGCTGCCTGTGTTTGGTCGCTGGTGACATTGGGAGGAGATCGCTTGGAGGGGAGAGCGGAGGAGGAGGAAGAGGAGCAGGGGTGGGGGCGGGGGAGAAAGTAGCGATCGTGCCAGGGGGCGTGTGAGCGGCCGCGCCGGTAACAACTTCTCCGCGGCGCGCGCGGCCAGGCGGGCTGGCGGGGAGCGGCCGGAGCCCGGAGCCTGCGGGAGCCCGGGGAGCCGCGGCCCGCGCCCCGCGCCCTGCGCCGCCGCCGCCTGCTCGTTTCCTCCGGGTGCTCGGCCCCGGGTGCTGAGGCTCCAGTCTATAAATAGCAGGTTACAGCTCCCGCTCGGCGCGCACACGCTCGCACGCGAACGCAGGAAAGTCGGGCTAAAAGTGTCTGCTGCGGCTGCCGCCCCCCACTCCACCTCCCGGAGAGGTAATTACCCCCTCGAATCCCAGGGCGCGGGGGGAATTTGACGGGGTGAGTGGGTGACGGTGGGCGATTCGGGAGACTACGGAGCGTGTCTGAGAGCCTGGGGGCGCGTCCTGGCGGGGGGAGCCTGTCTGTTTTGCCTCAAGTTTCTCAGTCTGGCAGGCTGAATCGCCTCTCCAACCCAGGCGCCTAAAGATTGGGGTGCGCTGTCCCCTCCTTGGCTGCTGGGGTACCCTGTCCCCGCTTTTCCTCTCGCCCCGGCGCGCGCGTGTTGGTATCACACGCTCACGCTCTCCGGGCCCCGGGGTAACTCTGAGCTTGGGCCTCGCGCCCACCTGCGCCTCCTGGAGAGCGCCCCAGCGGCTCGAGCTCGCTCCAGCCCGGTCCCGACCGCTGGCTGCCGCCGCCGCCCGCCTGGAGAAAGCCATCCCGAGGGCGAGGAGGGGATTGTGAGGAGCGAGCCACTGATACCGGGGTCCCACTTGCCCTATTTCCAGGTTTTTACCCAACGCGCACCTCTACTCCCATCCCTGGCAACTCATTCTGGGGAACACACCTGGCTTGTCTCTCCTTTGCCACCATGCATCCCTCGCCCGACCCCAGAGAGGTCTCCCCGAGGGACTGGAAAGCTGGGGTCTTAGCGGGAGGGCCTGGGGGTGGGACGGGTGGATGGGAATCTGAGAACCGCCCTGCGGGCTCCTGGCTTTCCTGGAGATACCCTAAGAACCTGAGTCTAGAATGGACGTCCAGACTCGCAGCTGGGGCTCAGATGAGGCTGCGGGAGCTGGCGCACACCTGTTCTGGCCCTCCCTCTGCCTCCAAATGCGCCTCTTTGGGGCAGTGGTTTCTGTCCTGAGGACATGGTGGAGAGGGCCCAGCAGTTGCTGTCTGGAGACGAGGTTTCATAGGGTGAGGACGTGCATGTTGATGAAGGTGCTGCTGCAGCTGCACAAAACTTAACTGGGAAAACCTGGAAGGGCTGTTACTCTCGCTCAGGTGATGCAGATGAGCGCCCGTGGCTTTTTCTTCTTCTCTGGAATCAGGTTTCCACCCTCTATCCCGAAATGGTATTTGAGGTCATTACATTTTTATGACTTCCAGGTGTTTTGCGTCTCTCCTTCCTCTGGGTGAGACAGGACTTGCTTATAAAGGGGGGGACTCTCTAGGATAACGAAGAACCTGGAGACGGGTTAATCCACCGTCTCATCCTCAAGATGGACACAAGGTAGTCCTTTTATAGGTATGCAGCTGCCTTTCAAAGACCTTGCTTGTAAAAGGGATTTTCGTAACGATTTCTAGACCGGAAGTGGTAGTAACCTGACTTCGTGCTAAAGCAGCACCTAAGATGGAAAGCACTCCTAACAGGACAGCTGGCTGATGGGGTGGGAGAAGTTGAGTGAGGAGAGGACTGAGCAAGCAGGCACTGTGGGCTCTCAGTGCACAGAGGCGAGCACTGTCTCAGGGTCCGCTACGATACACTCCAGTAAAGCAGTGATACGCAATCGGAGTAAGTGACCAATGGCTTTGTGATAAGTACATGGGCTTTCCACATTGAACCTCCTGAATTTGTAGTAATGAAACATGCTATCGCAATGGGATGGTTTTTCTGTGTGTTTCTTTAAAATATGACTTAGACGAATGTCCTTGAAAGGTTATGAAATGTAAGTGAAGAAATGTGAAGAAATGTGCTAGAGAGCTCAGTGTCCTTAGGAAGCATGGAAAGACTGCTCTTATTTTAGAAATGTTCTCTTCAATTAGGCAAAGCAATACTTACTTGTGATAAACTAGTGACCAGCGAGAATGTGCCTAATTATCGCTGTACTTTGCTTTTAGCTCTTGGATAAAGTGTGAAAACAACCAGATCCACTTTAGCTTAGTTCCCCCAACTGTTTAAAGAATCATGCAAAGTTACAAGCAGAAAATTCTTTTAAAATTTTGGGGTTGGAGCTCTGCTTTGGGAATGCCAATTTATGGAATGATGACTTCTCATAAGATTTTTGTCATAATACTAAATGATTCTTATTTCATAGTTGCATCAGTTCAATGTGATTATAAAATAACGCTCTTGTATTTTAGTTGTGTGAAATGGAAAATCAGTAAGCTTAGAGAAAAGTTAGTCGTTCAGATGGAAGGTAATTGTTTCTTTCCCGGAACTGTGGAGTATCTTCTAGCACAATTAATGCCAATTCCCACCTGGGTAACAGTTACCTTTCACTACCTCAAGGCAAAACCCGAGAGCGATTTTCTGAAAGACTGAGAAAAAACTGCAAAGTAATCTTGTATCTCTTAGCAACCAAATGGATGTCAATTTCTAGGTAAGTATCTGACATCTGAGAATACAAACCTAAAAAAGTTATTGTATCATAATTAGTGAGTAAAATTCTCACTGAATATCTATTAAATTTTCTTATTTCACAGTGAGCAATGCCCAGTAGGACTAATATTAGGCAAACAATATCATACCTAATCTGTATGGAATAAATTCTTGTTTTTCACAACCATGGGAATTTATAATAGATAGAAATGGTCTGTTTTTTTTTTTTAGAATTATTTATTTCATTTGTTGTTGTTATTATTTTAAATTTGACTAGAGAGAGAGAGACAGGGAAAGCATGAAAGCAAGTCACCACATCTGGGACTTGAACCGTAGTTGGCTATGTGGGAATCCAGTGGCTTCAACCACAATGCCACCTGCCAGCCCCAGAATTGCTCTGTTTTCAGTGATCTCAAGTTAAATGTTCATTTGAAAGGTTTGTTGGTCTCCTCTGGATTCTGTATCTTACTTTTCCCACATGATTTATTTATTATTCTAAAGCCTTAGGGAATCTGCTCCACGGGCCATTTGCTATTATTGCAATGATGATGATGATGTTAGGAGTCCTTGATTAGAGAGCTCCTTGGGGAACTCTCATAATCACATATATTTAATATTCAGGCTTAAGAAATGAGCTTATTAAACAAATAATTTCAGTGTAAGTGTTTATTTTTAGGTAAATACAAATGATGATGCTATGTTTTAATTTTTTTGGTGCCTAAGGTATATATAGTCTTTGTTAGAAAATTTTAGATGCAGCATATACTTAGAAAAGACTAATATATGTGGAAAAATTTAGAGGAAGTTTCAGAGTCTCAGGCACAACTGTCATTTGAATCAAGGCATGTTAGTTCATTCTCTATATACATTTTTTACTACTGTGTGGTTAAATAGACCCTTTTAAAGAGGTTTATGACTTTTTATGGATTATAACTGTATTGTATATGCATATATCTATAACTCCAGTAGGACTTTGCTTATATAAAGCATAGTTCTATCTAATATTTTATTTTCTGAAACTATGTTGTTGTATTGGGTTGTCAGAAAAGTCCTGACACATTTCTGCCTAGAAAAACAGAAAAATAACAACATGGCTTTTCTATATATACCATTCTAATATTTAGATGGTATACCATAAGGCCAATGAAATATTTAGGAGCTTTACAATGTTCTTTCAATTGACTTTGTGATTTTTATATTGGCTAACATCATCCCAACATGATGCGAAGAGTTGGGTTTCAGTATAATATGTTGTCTTAAACCATGATTTTCAAAGTGAACTGCTTGAGTTGTAATATTTTAAGTCAGTCCTGTCTTCTGAATTAGGCAGCCATACCAGCTAGGTGTTCTCACTGTGTGCTGGAGCTCTTAAAATAGCTCTATCGCTCTATGCAGAACTAAGTGAAACAGACTTGGAAGTAACGTGGATAAACTGATTAAAGGGAATCGTGAAGTTTTCCAAATCGTGGCTTTGCTCAGAGATTCCTTTGGGAATTATCTAAATTAATGATTTTCAAGTGGATATAGGAAACACTTCCTTTAAAAGGAGAGGTTCCATCCATCCATCTACCCATGTGTCCATCTAAGTACCATTTTTTTTAAAGTTTTTTTTTTTTTTTTTTTTTCGTCATAGAATTTGTGCACTCATTGGAGAGAGACAGAAAGGGAAAATGAGAAATCACCCTTTTCTGGAGGCTGCACCATAATCACTTCTCCTCCGTTCACCTCTTAGGTTTTTGGGCATGCATGCACATGCGCCCAGTGTGAATTTCAAGTCAGCAAGTCTGGGCCTCAAACCACAATTGGCCATGTGGGAGTCCAGTACCATAACCACTATGCCACCTGCTGTCCCCTGTATCTATTTTTTTAAATCCTGCCTTTCCAATTATAAAAACAAAACAATGCAACAGACTGGATGATAAAATCACTAAACACTTTTCTCTGTTTTCCAAAGAGAAAAAATGTGTAGACATTCTCTTAGGCTGATTTTGAATGATTGGACTAATAACAGAAATAAAAAGTATCTCCTAAGATAAAAAGAATTGTATAATTCTTTAAAAAACTTTCATGTATTAGTTGCATATGACAGATAATTTATTGATCCATTTTAAATATCTTCAAGGAGAACTGAGATTCTTATGTTTCTCTAAAGGGATTTTGAGTTTTACGAAGTTAGGCAACAGTTGGCCTAGTCTGGTGGTGCAGTAATGGGTTGCATACCGGATTACAGTAATGGAAGCCATATGCCAACCATGGTTTTTAATCCTGGGCATCTGAAGACACTCAGGGCTTGTGCACAGGAGTCTAATTAAATGTGCCAAGATTTAAGGACCTGGAGGGCTGGGAAAAGGAGATTGTGGAGTGATGAAACCCTGTCAAATATCTTCTTTTTTTTTCTCTCTCTTTCATATGTCCTATCATAATTCTTTAAAATTAAGCAAGAATAACTTAAAGGGGATTCTCTTAGCATTTTTCACTATGAAAAGCTTAGTCAACAGAAACATGACTCTCGTGTCATTTACCTTTGTTCTTAGCTTAGGTAGTGATAGTGCATTAAGTAGACCGTACTAGGGACTACCGTTTCAAAATTCGGTGACTCAAATAAAATACACTCTGACCATAGCCAAGTCATCTGTCGGAAATTTTTATTTAGGCCTTTCAACATGGTTCTCATTTTATAGGCCTTGGCTTGCTTTTCTAGCCAAAAGATTAGAGATGAGCTTCAGTGAGTAGCATAATGAAAAACTCAAAAATTATTCAATGTAAGGAATATGAAGTAAAACTAAAAACCAGTGGTTCCTTTAATTCACATTATAACCTATAGGTGAGTGAATGTTTTTGCCCCCTTCCACAAAGCTTTCGAGTATCACTCAGGATTATTTAACATTCCAGCATGCCTCTTTTTAACATTTTCATATGCCAGACTTGATAGCTGTTTCACCAAGAGGTTAGCATACTTCAAATTAATAATAGAATGCATTGCATAGTTGATGCAGAATATTAAGAGATCGCCTCTTTAAAATAAATTTGTCTTCATTAAATAAAAACCTGTAACTTTTTATATCAACCAGATTTTATACATTTTAATTTATGAGATGGGTGATTTTATGGTATGTGTAATTTACTCGCAGTAGTTGTCCCCTTTTGAAGGAATTGTGAATGGGTATGTCCCAGACCTGTGTTTTGGAAAAATATGCTTTAAAATACAGCATTTCTACTTTCCTGAAAATGTCTACTGCGCTCTTGGTGTTAAAAAGACATTTAGCACTAGGTGGCAGTGTGCAATGCTTGGAATCCTTGGGTCACTTTAATTGCAATATATTCATTTTGAAAGCTTTTCTTTTCAACAGAATTTATTTATACTGTGAGTGAGTTAATGAAATTAAAGTCAACAAGGACCTAAATCCTTAGTAGTATATTTAGAAGATCTATTATTTGTAATACTTTAAAAATTTGATTGTAATATTTAACACACTGCTTTTATGTGAAGTCTGCTTATGCGAGGAACTGTACGGAATTAATTGAATTAAATGTGCCAGAATTCTGCTTATGACTGAGCAAGAGAAAGGGAAGGAGAAAAAAATGAACATGAGAAAAACAAAACACATATGGCCATTCAGAAATAGACATTGTATTAACCATTTGCATTTTAATCCAGATCACAAGATCAGCTGAGCAAATTCTTTTTTTTTTTTTTTTTTTTGAGTCAAAGACTATTATTATCCATTTTCCTTTTTCTCACTATCCTTGGGACAGTGAAAAATAAAGTGCAGAATATCTCATCGATGGATCAGCAGATTCCCTAATGTTTTCTAACAGCAGTGGCTACCACATGACAGAATGGGACCAGCCATGTAACACTATAATTTATTGGTTATTTTAATAGCTGAAAGTGATCTAAAACAATTCTTCTTGGTTAGTCTGGGTGTAAACATTCTTGCATTTGAATGGATGATTAAATTATGAATCAGGGCAGAGTTAATCAATTTACTCCATATCTCTGCACTGGAATGGGACCAATACATTGTCCAGCCATCTGATTAGAATCTGACATCCTCAGGTCAACGTGACAGGCATTTCAGCCACATTCACTGGATGTGACTGTCGTGGGAATGGAGACCAAGGGAAGAAGCATAACAATCTAAATAAATATAATTAAGAAATATACTTCTTTAGAAAACCTATTATGTAAACTTTCAAAGATAATTAAAAAACAGAGTGGTATGGGAGGGTCTTCGAAAAGCTCATGGAAGATATACAATTTGAAAAAAACTGCATGAATTCCAATTTTTTTTTACATTAAAAAAATTTATACTTCCATTTTTAATGAACTTTTTGCAGTGCCCACATACCCTGAGTTCCATGTATGTTCTGGCCAGCTTCCATAATTGTCAAGTGACGGCCGTTCTTGTTTCAGCCACAATTCCACGCACTTTTCTCCTCTTTTAAGTTTTTGGAAGGAAATCCTAGAAACTATTGGGTTGTTGGAAAAATCATGATGCTTTTTTTTTTAAACACAAAATGTGTCATGACTTTTCTGATGACCTAATATATCAAAAGAAATATACTTGTGATGTAGTTATTTACAAATATAGGTCTATGAAGGGCAACTTAAAAAGTGATTGCAATAAAACACTACATATTTTGTTTGAAACATCAGAAATCTTGACATTAGATAAATGAAGCACTTATATTGCTTTCTGAAAAATATGGCATGCTTTATATAATGAGGGACTGGATTTCAGTGTATGTTCTACCTCATGTTTTTTTAATCGCCAGAGTGTGCTGCAGTGTTCTTTGAATTTATTAGGTACATACTTGATAAACTAATGAATGAATTAGGCTTGTTAGATGAAAACAAATACTGACTGCATACCTTAGGGCCCACATTCGCTTCTATAACATTTCTCTTTTTGTAAGAGGCAGACATTTGTAGATGTAGCAGACCGATGGAATGGAAGACCTTAGCTTTGCATGAATCAGCTTCTTAACTATTTCTATTAAAGATATGTGCTGTGTAGTCATCTCTAACTTTCCTGATCTATAAGTTTAAATCACACCTCACAACTGACCTTTCAGTGAGTGAGCCCAGCCGGTGCCCCAGTGGTCACACCCTCAGGTAACAGGCTTGACATGTTACAGGTCTGTATTTTGTTTTGCTGTAGGGCATGCTGCTTGCCAGAGAGACAGGGATAGAGAGGGAAAGTGAGAACTCACTCCCCAGGGGGCTGGCTACTCATCAGTCTCTTCTCTGTCATCCACTAAGGATTTTAGGCATGCACGTATATATGCCTGGCATGTTTTTCAGACTGCTGGGTTTAGGGCTTGAACTGTGAAGTCAGCCATATGGGATCCATTCTTAACCGCCATGTCACTGGCTGGTTTGACATGTTATAGCACTTTGTAGGGCTAATTTATCTGTGGTAAATGTGTGTGAGAATTTGGTAATCTGAGGAAAGTGTTTGATACTCCCCTTCAAGAATGTCAAAGTTTTCCTCAAGTATACCTATCAGATTTTGTATAAAGTTTTAAATGGGATTTTTTTTTTTCTCTTCAGTTTTTAGGCCAGCCCATGGCCTGGTGGCTAAGGTGACTGGATTTCACATGGGTGACTATTCGTTCTGAGTCCTGGACATGGTAGCTTGAGGTACACACTGAGCATGTGTGCCTAAAATCCTAAAAGGAGGGAGAAATGGAGGAGATGGGATTTTTGTCAGAACGTGCCCCATGGTGGGGGTGCTTTCTCAGTTTCTCTCTTCCCCTTTTTCACACTGTCTCTAGCAAGCCTATGTGTCCTTTGAAAAAAAAAAAAAATCAGATTTAAAAAAGCAGGCAGTGATCACTATGCATAAATGTTTGTCGCATTGTTTGTCTAAGAGGAAATATAATTCCATTACAGAGAAGCAAGTAATTTGTATCTAAAGAGCTTATGCCATACCATATTTTTCATACACATAAATTATATAGGGAGCAAAATGGATGTATAATTTCTTTATATTAGAATGATAACAAATGTGATTTTAATCTTAATATATGTTAATGCAGTCTTATGAGAAACTTTTTTTTTTTTTTAAACTTTTTTCTCCATAGTAGTTTCTTTCCTGGGCTGTGTTTTAAACACTGCCTTCCAATTTATTCTATTCATGTCCACTTTCCCATTTTATATTTCAGGTGTGAGATGAGAATGGTACATACTTGGAATAGCATAAGGAGAATTAATTGGGCTCATTGGCTTTTACTTGCTTTTTGTCTTTTTTCCTACTCAATTTTCTTGATTATAAATACAGTAAGTCTTCACTGAAATAAAAAAAAAAAAAAGACAAGTAGAGAAAAATCTAAAGAGGCAGAAAAAAATTGCCCAAGGACAATATTTTTAACATTTTATCATTTTTTTTTTCCCTAGAATTTACTGTGGTTCTTTTATACTAGTTGAGATAATACTACTTGCATGTGTTTTTGGGCTCATGCAAAATGAGAATTCTTTTCTGTTAGAATTTTATCATTCATTCAGTTTAGATATTGATTGAAACTATTTTCCTGGTACTATGATGCTAGGCTCTGTTCTGGTTCAAGGCAGAGAAATGAAAAGAAATCACTTTTCCTGTGCCTGAAATCCTGCTCTTACCTCATTGCTGTTTAGTAGTTAGGCATTGTTTATCGATTGCTCTCAACTTAAGACTTTATAATTATTGGCAATTGTTTTTAGCTATTACCACACTCTGATAAATATTTTCTTAAAAAAATGTTTTAATTGTCAGAGAATGTGCATTTGCTGGGAATAGATAGGAGGGGAGGGAGGGAGAGAGAAGGTACCCTTTTCCCCATGGCAGATGGTCAAGTCTCAATTCCTTCTCCTCCATTTCCCTCTCCTTTCAGAAATTTGGGTGTATATGCACATGTGCCTCCTGTGTTTTTCAAGCTGCTGGGTCTGAGACTTGAACCATGTGGTCAGCCATGTGGGATCTGGCTGCCTTAACCCCCACACCACCAGCTGGACCTAGTATTTTATATATGACATCATTTTCTGATATTCTTTGTCTACATTTTTACTGCTTTTGTTAAGAGAAGTGATTCCAGGACCAGAAGTTAGTGTAATGGCTATGTCACTGGACTCCCATGTAGTCAACCATGGTTCGAGTCCCAGACCCAGTGGCTTAAACTCACACCGGGCACGTGTGTGTGCATGCTCAAGTTCCCAAGAGGATAATGGAGGAGAAGGGATTACAGCGTGGCCATCCCCCCTGGGGGGTAATTTCTCACTTTCTGTCTCTCTCTTTCTGGTGAGCACAAGCGCCCGATAGCAAACCCCGCCTGCCCCCCCCCCCCCAAAAAAAAAAAAGAGTGATTCCTAGGAGTGGTATATTGGATAAAGTGTATGAACCTTTTAAAAGCTCATTACATACATTCCCAAATTACTTTCCAGAAACCTTGCACCATTTTTCACTCTCCCTGAAGATAAGTAAGCCGTATTACCATTCTCTCCAGCATTGAAGTATATTATGTTTTTAAATTTTGTTAGTTAGAAAGGTGAAAAAGATTCTAACAACAACAAAAGCTAAATTGTTGACCACCTCCAGTTCATTCATTATGTAAAATCTTAATCTATACTCTCTCTCCTTTACCCTTTGCAACAACTGTAAAAGGTGAATAATATTATCACTCCTACTTAAAGATGAGGAAACTTCCTTTTTTTCATTTTTTAAAAGATTTTTGCTATAGTGTGTGTGTGCTCACTAGAGAGATAGAAACAGTGAGAGGGAAATGAGAAATTACCTCCCACAAAGGAAAGCCATGCTGCAATCCCTTCTTCATTGCCTTCCTGGGATTTTGGGCATGCATATGCATGTGCCTGGAGTTATACTCAAGCTGCCAGGTCTGGGACACAAACCATAGTTGGCCATGTGGAAGTTCAGCATCTTAACCACTACGCCACCTGCTAACCCCAGGAAATTTACTTTTTTGAAATGTTAAGTGACTTACCCAACATCACACAACTGACAAGTGGTAGAACTGAGTCTTGGACCTAGGTTGATTTTACTTTAACATCTAGGCTTTACAGTGTTACACTCTTCTGTTGTTCAAGTGAGACTAAACATTCTTTAAATGCTTGTTTTATTTGTACTTTTTAAAAGAAATTATTTAATTTTATTTATTTACTTACTTAAATTTGACCAGAGAGAAACACAGAGAGAGAGGGAAAGTGAGAAAGCAAGTCACTAGGTATGGGACGCGAACCATCGTTGGCCATGTGGGAGTGTTCAGTATCTTAACCACCACACCACCTGCTGGTCCCTGCTGTACTTTTATTTTTTTTTTTAAAAGAGAGGTTTTTGGTGACCAGCAGTTAGTGTAATAGCTATGTCGCTGGACTCCCATGTAGTTGACCGTGGTTCGAGTCCCAAACCCGGTGGCTTGGCTTAAATTCACACCGAGCGTGTGTGCATGCGTGCCCATGATCCCGAGAGGAGAATGGAAGAGAAGGGATTGCGGCATGGCCAACCCCCCTGGGGGGGGGTGATTTCTTGCTTTCTGTCTCTCTCTGTCTTTGGTGAGCGCACGCACCATATAGCAAAAAAAAAAAAAAAAAAAAAAAAAAAAAAAAAAAATCTCAAAAGAGGTTTCTGCTATTGGGTGCATGTGCTTGCTGTAGAAACAGAGAGGGACAGAGAGACAGAAAGCGAGAAATCACCCCCCATGGGGGAGATGTTCACACCACAAACCCTTCTCCTCTAATTCTCTCTCAGGATTTTGAGTATGCACGTACATGTGCCTGTTAGAAGTTTTTAAGCCACCAGGTCCGGGACTTGAACCGCTGTCAACTGTGTGGGAGTCTAGTGACAAAACCATTATGCCATCTGCTGATACCTGTACTTCATTTTTTAATGCTAATTTATATCTTTAGACTATTTGCATATTGAGAAGTTGGTTTTCCTTTAATCTTTAAAAGTCCTTTATCTATTAAAGATATTGACCTTTTTTCATTTATATTTGTGTATACCAGGGGTCTTTGAAAAGCTCATGGAAAATGTGTATTATGAAAAAGCTATGCATGGGTTTCAGAAGCTTTTTTGCACCAAAATAAACTCATACTTTAATTCCATTATTCTATAAAGTTTTAAGTTCTCTCATGTATACAAACAAAAAGTTGAAAGATCTCTTTGTGGTTACCTTGAATGTCATATTTCCTCTATTATTTTCTTTCTTTTTTTTTTAATATAACCAGTACTTACAGAAAAGACTAAAATTTACTTAAATTTTTTTAAATAATTTTTTCCTCTTTAGTCGTCTAACATATTTTTTGATATATGATGTGACATAATAAGATTTTCCTCATAAAAGTAATAAAGCATTTTCCAACATCAGTTAATGAACAATCCATGTATTTCCCACTTAATTGTGATTCTACCACATCGTATATATTATCTTATTCTAGAGATACACACACACATACACACACACACACACACACACACACACTCTCACACACATATCTACAGAGGAGGTTTCTGGTTCTGATAAACTTATTCTAGCATTCTGTCAGCTTTTATGTACAATGCACAAGCTTAAATGTCATGACTATTTGCTTAATATCTGGTAGGGCTGACAATCTCTTTTTGTTGATTTCCTCTGTGTGTATATGTGAATATGTTTGTAGTTTTTAAGACATTTTCTCTGATACGTACATACTAAGTTTAGAATAATTTTGTAAAGTGACCCCAAAATATTTTTGGATTTTTTTTTTCTCTCAAGATTTTTTTTGCCATGGGGCACATGAATTCTCCAGAGAAAGAGTCAGAGACAAGGAAAGTGGGAAATCACCCCTGGGAGGATAGCCATGCTACAGTCCCTTCTCCTCCATTCTCCTCTTGGGATTTGGTGCGTGCATGCGCACACACACCTGGTATGATTTTCAAGCTGCTGGATCTAGGACTCAGTGCCATCAGCCAAGCAGGAATCCAGAGCCTTAGCTTCTGTGCTACCTGCTGACCCCAATATTTTTGGATTTTAATTGAAATTTCATTGAGTTAATAAGTAGAATTGACAACTTTATAAGATCTAGTAGTCTTTTTGTTTAATTGTCAGAGAGCATGCACAGTTGCCAGAGAGAAGAGGAAAGATGAGAGAAAACACCCCCTAATGGGATTTGGTCATGCCACAATATTTTTTCCTCCATTCCTTCTTCCTGGTAGAATTTTAGTTACACGTGTATACATGCCCAGGCTGGCCTGGACTGAGATTTTAATCACAGTCAGCTACACCGAATCTGGCTTCCTTAGCTGCTGATCTATGGGGCTGGCCCAAAACAGTTTTCTTACTGGGAAACATGGTGTATCTCTCAGTAAAGGTTTGCTTTTGGAGATCTTTTTTTTTTTTTTTTTTTTTTTTTTTTTTTTTTTTTTTTTGAGAGGTTTTTCGCTATAGGGTGCATGTGCTCGCCAGACAGAGAGAGACATAGAGACAGAAAGCGAGAAATCACCCCCCGGGGGGATGGTCACGCCGCAATCCCTTCTCCTCCATTCTCCTCTCGGGATCTTGGGCACGCACGCACACGCGCCCGGCGTGAGTTGTAAGCCACCGGGTCCGGGACATGAACCGCGGTTGACTACGTGGGAGTCCAGCGATATAGCCATTACGCTAACTGCTGTTTCCCTGCTTTTGGAGATCTTTATGCTATGTATAAGGACCCATGCTAGACGTTCATTATTTTGGCAAAATGTTTTCATTTTTCGTAATTTACTCTTCCAAGTGGCCTAGGAGTTACATCCCAGGCTCTGCACACCATGGGCCCACATTAAGCATTGCTTGGTCATAGTCACTTTTGACCTACTAGTGTCTCTGTGTTCACTAGGGAGGGAGGGACACAAGAAGCCAGAAGCTGCTTTTCCTGTTACTAGGCTACAGCCTCGCTCTCAACATATATTTATTTCAGATTATTTGATCAAAATTACTCTAAAAATATAGCCAGTATAAATACTTAAACCACCAATATGAACAATTGTTTTAATTTCTGAAGCAGGGCAGAAAGGAGGAGTTATAACATTATCCAAAAATATGTGGCTATGTTGTGTGTCAACAGAAGATAATGCAGTGGGGTCAGGAGGTGGCGTAGTGGTTAAGGTGCTGGCCTCCTACATGGTTGATCATGTTTCAAGTCCTTGACACTCATACCACGTGTGTGTGTGCGTGTGTGCCCAAAATCCTGAGAGGAGGTGGAGGAGAAGGGATTGTGGTATGGCCATCCCCTCTGCCCAGGGGATGATTTCTCATTTTCTCTCTCTCTGAAGAGTTCTATAAACAAAACCAAAAACAATAATGTAGCAAACATTGCTTGGTGTGATGCTTTGTTTCCTATTTCCAATCTGATGAAATCATCTCTAAGATAGTCAATTTGGCCTGTTACAAGGGAAGGGCAAGGTTGGTTATCCAGTCTGAAGTGGTACTTATTTATTTGGGTCTGTAGTGAAAGAAATTTTCAAAACTGAAAATAGTTCAGAAATATTTTCATACATAAAATACTTTTATGTTATTCTTAAATGCTACCTAGTTATAAAATCTAGCTCTCTTCCTTTGACCTTGGTATATGAAACAATTTGCTTATTGAAATCCTGCAGGCAAGAGAACCTTGCTTTCATTAGCATGAGTCCTCCAGATTTTCTTGAAGGAGGAGGCTTGTTTATCTCAGGCTTGTGAACCCTGCATCTTTCAGTGCCCTCTCTCAGGGACTGCAGTTGTCAAGTAGGAGAAACATTGTGTGTGTATGCGTGGGCGCGTGTGTGTGTGGTGGTGGTGGTGGGGGAGGTCTTTAAACCTACTCAACTATTCGTCTAGTTCCAGTTACATTATTACTATTATAGGAAGCTGTATTGATTCATTTTGGTGGGTAATCAAGTATATTTAACATAAAAATACTTATTCTAACTCATCAGTTAACATTTTGAATTATAAATTGACTCCATAGGTATCATAAATGAAATTGCTACATTTTGAGTTGTACCCACATAGAGTTTCTTTTTCTTTTTCTTCCTTCCTTCCTTCCTTTTTAAGAGACTTTTGCTATGGGGCATGTGCACTAGCTGGAGAGATAGAGAGACAGAAATTGAGAAATCACCCCCTGCCCCCAGTGGCGATGGACAGGCCGCAATCCCTCCTCCTCCTCCATTTTCCTCTTGGGATTTTGGGCATGCGTGCACACACACCTGGCATGAGTTTTAAGTCACTGGATCTGGGACTCGAACTGCAGCCGACTATATAGGAGTCCAGAGATGTAACCATTATATCATATGCTGGTCCCCACATAGAGTTTCTAGAATAAATGACAAAAACATAAGTATGTTTTTAAAAATGAAAGATAAACTGCTTTAGGCAGAGAAGAGGTGACAAATACTGTTTTTAAACAGATAACTGTCTTTAAGCAGAGTATTCACATGTCACAGTCACTGCTACTCTCTGTTGTCTTAGCCTGACCCACTTCACTTATGTATGTAATTTGCCCCACCCTTGGAGGCATTCGAACTCCAGTCATCTGTACTAGAAAATACCATATGGATCACACATTTCTTTTTCTTTTATTTTTGGAGAGGTTTTTGCTATAGGGCGCATGCGCTCGCCAGACAGAGAGACAGACAGAAAGCGAGAAATCACCCCCCAGGGGACACGGCCACCGCAATCCCTTCTCCTCCATTCTCCTCTCAGGATCTTGGGCACGCACGCACACGCACCCAGCGTGAGTTTAAGCCACCAGGTCCGAGACTCGAACCGCGGTCGACTACGTGGGAGTCCAGCGACATAGCCATTACGCTAACTGCTGGTGCCTGGAGCACACATTTCTCAAACTGTCCTCTTTGCATAGTATCATGTATTTTCTGGCAGTGTTTTTGTTTGAATATAATCTATGGCTGTGTAAGGCCTAAAACTTGACTTAGGACAGATGCTGTTCTTCCGTGAAATTTAAGAACTTTATAAAAATGATCATCCAACTATTGGGTTGTCAGAAAAGTCATGATGCATTTTTGCATAGAAAAATTTGTCATGACTTTCCCAACCCAATGAATCATCATTTTTCTATTTGCAAATGGAGGAAGGAGACCTAGGGTCTCCTTTGTCTAGGGTCAAAGCCAAGAAATGTTTTAGAGAATAGTTCAGAGTTCACTTAAGTAAATTTTAGGCCATTGTCTCCTTGTATATAAACTGGTTCACTGACTCTCACCTTGCAAAGACTTAATGAGGATTAATGTCGGCCCATAGTAAGTCCTCAGTGAGTAGCAGGTCTTCAAGCTATTTTTTTATGATTAATATTTTTTATTAATGAATGAGAGATGGAGACAATAGAGTTATCTGCTGATAATGTTTTTTGAACCTTTTATTTTCCTATCTATCAGAGAGCACATATGCTTGCTAGGGAGAAAGGGGGGGAGAGGGAGTGAGAAAGCGAAATCACCCCCCATGGAGTATGATCAAACTAAAACCGCATCTCCTCCATCTCTCCATCCTATCACGATGTGGGGGATGCAGGCACACATATCTGGTGTGCTTTTCATGCTGCTGAGGTTGGGATGTGAACTGTGTTCCACCATGTAGGATTGAGCTTCCTTCGTTAACTTCCTTCTTTTAATTAGCCCATATTTTCTAAACTTTCAATAGTAAAATTTGAAATGAAATCTCATTATGTGAAGTAGGTATAAAACAAGATTATATTACTATATTGTATTCTATACATTTATTTTTAAAAATAGGCTCATTGATAAGGTCGATGAGAACAAGTAAGTTCCTTGGCTGAACACAAATATGGAAAGTCTAGACTTATGAATAATCATTGCACTGTTGTATCAGCTTAGTTATTAACATCATGTGATTTTAAAAATTTTTCTAATTGCTGTCTTTATTTGGTTTGAGTGAATCTGGTATTTTTGTTGTGTCTTTATTTGGCTTGTACGGTTTCTTCCTCTAGATTGCAGACTCCTCATGAGGCAGAGTGTCCCATTAATCTTTTAGTTCCAATATACAGTAGACTATATGGCACAGAGTAGGCCTCAGTCATTTTTTTTTTTTTTTGTTTTGATAAACAGCAGAGTGGAGCTTACTTTTACATGAGGAAAAAATCACTGCTTTTTAGGGTTAGTTCGTAGGTAAAGGTATTAGATCTTTAAAAGAACAGGAAATGATATAATAAAATAACTGATCTAGCCTGACTGTCGTAGAATGCTAAATGCTACTGCTTAGAAGGCTTAGACCATATGGGAGGCCTGGTTTGATTCCTGGCCCACCCTAATAATCCGGGAGCCGTGGTGGATGCCTGTAGTCCTGGCTACTTAGGCTGAGGCCAGAGGAACACTTGCAACTAGAGTGGCCATGATAGCAAGACACTGTCTGAAAGAGGCAGGTGTGGTGGTGGGTATCTGTGGTCTCAGTTACTGGGAAAACTGAGGTAGGAGGTTCGGGGCCTAGTGAGACCTTGATGTAAATAAAAGCCACACACCCAAATGTAAGCATTTAAAACAACCACTAATCTAAAAATGCTGATTTTGGAGGGATGAAAATCTAGAAGAACTTTGATCTGTCAGTAAAGCTCTTGCTATACTAGAGAACAATCTGGTTTGTTTCTGAAAAGTCAGCATGCAGTCATGTGCACATACGTGCTTCTTTATGTACTGGGCGTATGGAGGCTGGTGAGGAACAGAATGAAGGACATGGGAAGGGAGTCAGCATTCAGGAGGTCAACCAGGTCAGGCACCTGCTAAATATATTGACTTAAGCATGGTCTCCCTGGAAGATTTTTGGGGCATCACAGCCTATTAAAATAGGCCCAGTGAAATGTTTCACGTGTCAGCAGGTGGACTATGGAAAACAGTTGCCAACTATTTGTAGTATTGTGGGCCAACTTTGCCCATTTTAGGCTGCATACCTTATTTTATTTTATTTTATTTATTTTTTTTGTGAGGTTTTTGCTATAGGGCACATGTGGTCGTGAAAAAAGATGGACAGAAAGTGAGAAATCACCCCCTGGGGGAATGGCCATGCCACAATCCCTTCTTCTCTATTCTTGTCTCATGATCTTGGGCCCTCACACACACACACACACACACACACACACACACACACACGGTGTGAATTTAAGCCACTGGGTCTGGGACTCGAACCATGGTCAACTACATGGGAGTCCAGTGACAAAGCCATTATCCCAATTGCTGGTCCCAAGGCTGCATACTTTGTAGAGTTCTTTTTCACCTCTGACTTACCCATGAGAACCAGCAATAAAAGGCTGAGGTAAATGGGGATAAAATGCATCCTCATGGAAACTCACATACCTGCTCTATTGCAATAATAATCGCTTGTATTTATTTAACTTTGTGAGTGTGAGAGTGCATTACTCACATTAGCTCACATCCCACAGTGGTATGAAGTTGGCACTACTGTCAACCCATTGTACAGGTGAGAAAATTGAGGCACAGTTAGGTAACATATCATGTTCCTGTTATATATTTAGGAAGTAGAGGATTCAGAAGTCTGAGCTCTTTCTGTAAGTACTCGCCACTCAGACCTTGTTCTTGCAATCTGTCTCTCAGAATATCAGCAGTAGATGAGGGAGAGAACTTTTCATTCCTCTTCCTGGTTTGAGTTTGTGTGTTCTTCTCCTGGGCTCCAGTTGATGGGAAAGAAAAATAATTGCCCCTTGGGGACGACTTGCAGCTGCGATTCTAGGGTTTTCTGATTGTGGTCATAAAGGAAGAAGTTGACTATTCCATTCTGGGCAGCAGTCTGGCTAAAAGTTTAAATAGTTATACTTCTTTAGGATCTTTCTCTTTCCTTCATGTTGGAAAAATGGTTATTTAGCTCTGACTGGATCAGTCTGTTGAATATACACATGATAGCTGGCGATCCTGTGATGATTATAAGCATAAAATTGCCCAGCGATTGGAAACTTTTAATCATGCACTCTGAACACTCTAGCCATTTTTTTTTTTTTTTTTTTGTGGCCTAAAAAAATCACAGTTGGAAGGAAACATCTGCTCTTTTTTTTTTTTTTTTTCCCTTCTTTTTCTTTTTATGAGAGCTTTGAAATTCAATATGCTTCATTTACACGGTCATTTTATGTGCATTGGGCACACTTAAAAATTTTACTCATCACTGAATTTTCTACTCAGAACATTCCACATAAGTAGAAATAAATGTTAACCTTTGTAAACTCCACGGGTTAAAGCCATCTATGGAAGTTGGCAGCTAAATGCAGAAAAACCACTGTGCATGCGGGATTGTTTTTTTTCCTCCTGCTGTCTGAGAAGATATGTCTTGAGCACAAAATATATTTTATTTTTAGGAAGGATTTGTTTACACCGTATGGTGCCAATGCTGTGAAGGTTTATTTGTACCATAGCTACTTATAGCATAGGTACTGGGGAAATATGCCCTGCAAGAATAATATATTTAGAAAAAAATGCGCGCACCTCCGATGGCAACTCTTCATTAAGTTAAGCATGGATTAAGTTTCTTCCATGAAGAATCTGCTATCTCTTAATGGAGGACTGTTGCGAACCAGCATTGCGTGACCGTTACATATTTGCTTCCTGATCTCTATGGCGATGTTCATTTGCAGATCACTCAAGGCAGAGGCTTAATCTTGAAAAGGAGAAAAAAAAGCCTTTTGGAAAAACATGAGCAAAATTGGTGTTTTCGGCCTGATCATAATTCATTGAAAGCACGAGGGGGATCTGTATGTACCATGTTCGTTAAATTAATGGATAACGAGGAATCTTTCTTCACCCTTGTGAATCCTTGTAGAAGACATTTGCAGAGAAATTACTGGAGCTGCTCCCTGTGGGGAGATTAATGTTTTAATATGCAAAAGCAGACAACTCACAATTCCTTTGCTCCATGGCACTCTGAGCTGCACAGTCTTACTGCTTTATTTTCCCCATGCAGCTTGTCTTCCTGAAACTTTTGAGGATTCAAATAGATCCACACTGATGCTTGGCTACCCGACCTAGACGTGGGTACTCTGATTACTAGTCGGAACCACAAAGCACTGTGACCTAGACCTGGTGGGACAAATACCTGTGGGAAGGCGCTGAGATCTTCCTGTTCATCCAGTCTTTGGAATTTCCTACTTGATCTACCAACATCAAACTTAGATTATGGAAAATGTACCCTTAGGCCCTCTCCCTTCTCTGTCTCCAGAAAAAAGTAGAAGCCAACAACAGTGGTTCCTTTAACAGCCCACCACTGAATCTCCTACAAGCATGGGTGTTGCATCTCCATTCTCTTCTTTCTGTCTGGATAAACCAAACCCTGCACCTCAACATTCAATCCTATTTTCTCCTGCAGTCATAAACATCTCTATATCGTTGTTATTCCTGTATCTTTATGTCTCCATCCCTTGAGCAGTGAACATACTGGAGATTGTCATACATTAAGAAGAAAAAAAACTTCCTCTTCACTTCATACTCCCTCTAGCGACTCTCATTTCTCTTTCATGGGAGAGCCAAGCATCTTGGGGGAAATGGTCAACATATCTTCTGCTTTTCCATTTCATAAACGTCTGGATTCCAACTCCACAACTCCATTGAAACTTTTTTTTTTTTTGGAGAGGTTTTTTTTTTCGCCAGACAGACAGAGAGAGACAGAGAGATAGAAAGCAGGTCTAAATCACTCGGGGGGCCAGCAGATGGTGTGGTGGTTGAGGCACTGGACTCCCACATGGCCAACTATTGTTGGCGCCCTGGACCGAGTGGCTTTAAAATCACACTGTGTGTGTGTGTGTGAGTGTGTGTGCCCAAAATCCTGAGAGGAGAATGAAGGAGAAGGAATGGGTGACTTCTCACTTTCCCTCTCTGTCTCTTTCTCCACCTGGTGAACACTCGTGCCCTATGGCAAAAGCCTTAAAGAAAAATCAACAAGAAAAGACTTTGGTTGTATTTCACAGATATTTCTCTGACTTCATTTTACTTGGCCAGGTGGCAATATAAGATTGGCTATAGGGTGTGTGTGCTTGCCAGAAAGACAGAGACAGACAGACAGAAAGTGAGAAATCACCCCCCAGGGGGGATAGCCATACCGCAATCCCTTCTCTATTTTTCCTCTTGGAATCTTGGGCATACATGTACACACGCCTGGCATGAGTTTAAGCCACTGAGTCCAGAGCTTGAACCATGGTCGACTACATGAGAGTCCAACAACATAGCCATCACGCCAACTGCTGGTCTCCTTTGGGTTTCTTAATACTGAATTCTCTTCTCTTAAAATTTAATTTTTTTTGAGAGGGTTCTGCTATAGGGCACGTGCACTCACCAGAAAGACAGAGACAGAGAGAAAGTGAGAAATCACCCCCCCCCCCCAGGGAGGATGGCCACACCGCAATCCCTTCTCCCCCATTCTTTTCTTGGGATCTTGGGCACACATGCACACGCGCCTGGTGTGAGTTTAAGCTGCTGGGTCCGAGACTCGAACCGTGGTCAGCTACATGGGAATTTGGTGACATAGCCATTACGCTAACTGCTGGTCCCAAAATTTAATTTTTAATTATAAAATATTTTGGATATATCTATATATTTATATATAATGTCTGCACAGTATGTGAAGAATAATCAAACATTCTTGTATCCATCTTTCCCAAATGTATCTCTCTCTTTGGAATTGCATTAAATAATCAAATCAATTTCTAGAGATTTGACCTCTTATAACATTGATTATGGTCTTTGTATCCATGAATACAATGTAAATCTCTTCCTTAGTGTCAGATAGTTTAATCATTTGTTCAATAAAGGTCCTTCACATCCTGTGTTAGATGTATTCTTAGATTCCTCATTTTTATTGTAGTTATTTGAAATTGTATCTCTTTTAAACTTACATTTTCTATTCATTAATGATGTATAGAAATATTGACTTTAATATATTGATCTTATTATCAGCCACTTTACCAGACTTTTTTTCTGATTTTTTTTTTTCTGTAGCTTTGCTGTTTTCTAAGTATGTTTATTGTAATGCAAGTCTATTACTAGTAAATGTTCTTCATGTCTATCTTAAACTGCCTTACGTGGAGCTTGCTATTGAGTTGCAGTGTTTTTTTTTTTTTTTTTTTTTTTCTTAGAGATTTTTGCTAGAGAGCGTGTGTACTTGGTGGAGAGACAGAGAAAGGTAGAAAGCAAGAAATCACCCTCCAAGGGGGATAGCCATGATACAATCCCTTCTCCTCCATTCTCCTCTTGAGATTTTGGGCACACATGCACTCAGGCCCAGCATGAGTTTCAATCTGCCGTGTCTGGGACTCGAATCGTGGTTGTGTGGGAGTCCAGTGACGTAACCATTACCCTGCTGGTCCCTCAAATGATCGTGTTCTACAATTCCAACTCGGCAGTTTTTCTCTCAGCACCGTGATGACACTGCTCCACGCCTTCTGGCTTCTATTGTTACTGTTGAGAATTTTGCTCAGTCTCCTTGCCATTTCTTTTAGTCGTCTGTCTTTTCTTTCTGGTTCGGATAAAGGCCAAGCACAAGAAGAACGCAGAACTCAGGAATAGCAGGGATGGAACTCTTGGTAAGGAAGAAGTTACTGGGGATTGGAAGAAAGGAGGGTTGTTTGGAGCAGGCTACCTCAGGGAGTGATGACTTTCTGTCAAGAGGCACAGCCAGGGGCCAGCAGATGGCATAGGTTTCATCATTGGACTCCCACATGGCCAAATGCAGACTGCATCTCAGACTCAGTGGCTTGAAAATCACACAGAGCATGTGTACGTTCATGCCCAAGATCCCAGGAGGAAAATGGATTGCAGCATGGCCATCCCCTCTGGGTAAGTGATTTCTTACATTACCTCTCCCTGTCTCTATTTTTCTTTCCCTGGTGAATGCATGTACCCTATGACAAAAACTTAAAAAAAAGGGGGGGGGGGCATAGTCAGACCTCACAGGGATCTCACAGGAGAATGAAGGGCCTAAGTAACTGAGCTCACTAGCCCTCCTCTGGATCACCTGTCTGTGTTCCTCACTGGCCAAACCTCATCAAAGCCAAAGGTCTTGGTAGGATTGATTTGATTGTCCACAAATATCAGCTTCCAGGGACATAGAACAGGGAATGGTGAAAACAGAGAATGTAGGAGAATTAACGTAAGATATCCAGCCTAGGGGCCAGCCTGTGGCATGGTGGTTAAGGAGCTGCGCTATCACACGGCTGACTGTGGTTTGAGTCTCAGACCTGGCGGCTTTATACTCATGCCAGGCACAAGTGTGTGTGTGTGCCCAAAATCCAGAGAGGAGAATGGAAAAGATATCACAGTGTGTCCATCTTCTCTTCTTCCCACCCCAGGGGATGATTTCTCACTTTTACTCTCTCTTGGTCTGGTGAGCACATGTGCTCTATAGGAAAAAAATCTCTCTCTCTCTCTCTCTCTCTTTTTTAAAAAAGATATCCAGCCTATTTTGTTTTCCTTCCAATTCTGTCTAGTCATTTTCAATACTTGTTGCTCTTATTTCTTCAGGCATCTTATGCATATCTATTCATTTTATATGTTAGGTCTGACATCTTAACTTTTTTTTTTTTTTTTTTTTGGAGAGGTTTTTGTTATAGGGCGCGTGCGCTCGCCAGACAGACAGAGATAGACATAGAGACAGAAAGCGAGAAATCACCCCCCAGGGGGGATGGCCATACCGCAATCCCTTCTCCTCCATTCTCCTCTTGGGATCTTGGGCACACACGCACACGCGCCCGGCGTGAGTTTTACGCCACTGGGTCCGGGACGTGAACCGCGGTGGACTACGTGGGAGTCCAGCGACATAACCATTACGCTAACTGCTGGTTCCCTGACATCTTAACTTTTGAGATTCTGTAATCTTTAGTTGTTTTTTTTTTTTTTTTTTTTTTTTTTTTTTTTTTTTTTTTTGGGAGAGGTTTTTCGCTATAGGGCGTGTGCGCTCGCCAGACAGACAGAGAGAGACATAGAGACAGAAAGCGAGAAATCACCCCCCAGGGGGGATGGTCATGCCGCAATCCCTTCTCCTCCATTCTCCTCTCGGGATCTTGGGCACGCACGCACACGCGCCCGGCGTGAGTTGTAAGCCACCGGGTCCGAGACGCGAACCGCGGTCGACTACGTGGGAGTCCAGCGACATAGCCATTACACTAACTGCTGGTTCCCGAGATTCTGTAATCTTTAGTTGTTTCTGTTGACTCTTGCTCGCAGTGGCTTGTTTTCCAGAATTTATGTTCATTTTTCATTGTGAACATAGTTTTGGCTAATATTAAGCTGTGCCAGTCCTAAGGGACCTGAGTTGAGGATCCTTTCTCCAGAAGAAGATTTGCATTTGTTTCTGAAAGATTTCACAGACCTTCATCAGCCCTTCATCACCTTCAGTTTGAATGGCGTCATTTAAAACCCAGGTTCATATCGCAGGATTATTATGTATATAAAATTTCAGAGGAGCCTATCTACTTTTATTTATTTTTGTCTGCTCAGAGCTATGATAAACAAAACTTTTCATCTATTCAAAACTTCTCATCTTTCATCTATTCCCTTTGCTGATGAGTGGAAGTTTTCCAGCTCACGTTTTATAAATGGTACTTCACTTTTAAGTATTGCAGTGCTACGTGGGGCTCAGGTCATTCATCCAACATGACACAGGTCCAAGGCTTTAACATCATTCCTCCTATACCTGGGACTTAAATTCACCAAGGAAACAAGACCTTGGGGAATTTGTATTGACTTTTGAGATTTGTCCTATTTTTTCTTAATTTATTCTTAATTTTTTTTAAATTTGCTGAAAGGCATGTGCGTTTGTTGGAGAAAGATAAAGACAGAGAGAAAGAAAGCAAGAAAGCATCGCCCCTCATGGGAAATGCTCAGTCTGTAATCCCTTCTCCATTTCTCTCTTTTTGGGATTTTGGGCGCTCACACACAGATGCCTGGCATGGTTTTCAGGCTGTTAGGTCTTGTACCTGAACCACAGGTTGGCCCTGTGATCCGGCTGCCTTAACCACTGGGCCATGGTCTGGCCTGATTTATTGTTCATTTTTGTTTGCCCTAAGAGATTTTATTTTGTGAACTCATCATTGTATTTATGGCGATTTATCTGAAATCTAGGACTTTGGTGTAGAAGCAAATCACTGGTTCTTTTATTTACTCACTTCTTATCTTGCCTTGTCATCCTTCTCAGTTACTTCCTTACCTATCTTTTAAATTTGGGGTACTTTAGAGTTTTAATTCCCTCTTCTTGTTATACTTATAAAACCATTATTATTTTATATCACAATTTATTGTAATTTCTATGTGGGCAGAGATTGTGTGGGAATTATCATTATTTGTTAATTGCCAGAGGGGTTATACTCACTAGAGACAGAAACAAGGAGGGAGGGAGAGGGAGAAAGCAATGGGGCACAGTCACACCACCATCCCTTAGCCTTCATCTTGTTGGGATATGGGGTACACATGCACAGGTGCCCATTGTACTTTTCAGTCTACCAGGGCCAGGATTTGAATCGTGTGGTTGACCATGTGAGATCTGGCTCCCTAACCACTAGGCAACAGACTGACTCTGGGTTGAATGGTGTTATTGAAACCTTAAGTTCATGTGAAAGGATTAATATACAAAATTTCAAAGAAGCCTATCAACCTTTTTTATTTTTTATTTTTTTTTTTGCCTGCTCAGAGCTATGATAAAATTTCTCATTTATTCCAACAATACTGTGTTGATCCTTCTCAGTGATATTCTTCTAGTGGTTAGCATAATATCTGCACATAAGTGTCCAGTTCCCATTTGTTGAATGGTTGAGTGACTAGAAGGGCTATTAATGTGTATCCATAGAAAACTGTTAGTTTGTTGTACTGTTTTTGGGAAGGACTGGGAATGAAATTGATAAATACTTTCATTTTGCTTCTGTTTCCTGAAGTTTGCTTTTCTCTTTAGCAAATGCATTTTTGGCTTTGAATTTGTCTCTACCTTCATGCTTCAGGTAACTTGAAGTATTTTTATAATTTTTTTTAGAAAGATGTTTGCTATAGGATGCATGCACTCGCCAGAGAGACAGAGAGACAGAAAGTGAGAAATCACCCCTAGGGGCAATGGCCATGTGGCGGTCCTTCCCCATTCTCCTCTGGGATTTTGGGCACACATGCTCATGTGTTTGGCTTGAGTTCTAAGTCGTTGGAGTCCAGGACTGAAACTACAGTCAATTACATGGCAGTCCAGCAATGGACTTCACTATCTGCTGGTAACAATGTTAAGGATTTTTTTTTATGCCTTCCTTAAAAATATATACATCTGTACATGTAGACACGTGGAATTCTAAACAGACTCAGTTGGTGATGGCCTTTTTCTTTTGGCCTAGGGGGATATTATTGCATCTTTTTTGGTTAATGGTCACAAATTTTTATTGGACTTTTTTTTCCAGTTAATTTGTGGAACTTTTCATTTGTGTGTGACTTTGTTAAATTTGATAGTTCGGCCTGAAGACTTAACTTCAAGTGGAGAAGATAAAGTAAAATTAACTTCTGTAAACATTCAGAGCATGCTATACCTGACTACATAGAAGAACATCTTAAGTGCATAGAGGGAGAGGTATAGTTTGACGTTGGTCCTTGTCAACATTGCATGGCCCTTATGCTAACTGCATGAGGCTGCTTGGTGTCTTTAAGATTCTTTCTACAGGGGCCAGCAGGTGGCGTAGTGGTTAAGGCACTGAACACCCACATGGAAAACTGCAGTTTGAGTCCTGGACCTGGTGGCTTGAAACTCATGCTGAGTGCATGTGCATGTGTGCTCAAACTCTCTGAAGGAAAATGGAGGAGAAGAGGTTGCAGTGTGGCCATTTTCCTGGGGTGAGGGGGTGATTTCTCCCTTTCTCTTTCTGGTGAGTGCACGTGCCCTAGAGCAAAAATCACTTAAAAAAAAAAAAAAGATTCTATTCTTTTTTTCCCTCAAAGGACAATATGGAGAGAAAGCTACTGCTGTGTAGAGGCAAACTAAAGCCAGACTCTCGAAATAAAGACACTGCAGCTTTTCCAAACAAGAGGTTACAGGTCTTGGGAGCGAGTGACTGTTAAATGCAGTGTGTTCTACAGTGAGGCCTTCCAGACAATGGCAGGGGAGATGACTTTGGGACTAGTGGGGCTGTGGACAAAGAGCCAGTGCTGCAGGTGTCTCCACCTGACAAAAGCCATTTCAACGACAGTGACATGCTTTCATGAGTTTTTAAAGATGAAAATGGTCATTGTACTTTATCTTGGCTATTTTAAACTGCTTGCTGGGTCAGTCATTCTTCTCGTGTGTTAGAAACTGGAGTGTTGAGTTTGTGAAGACCAAAGTAGAGAGAGCTCTTGTTCAAATGAATAAAAACACAGGTTTGGCTAGCTGTGTATTTCCACAGAGAAAGAACAATGGAAAAGAACAGTACTATGAGTGAGGACAATGCAACCAAAGTATCAGAGACAGAACTTGTTCAAGAGGGCAGACGTAGTGCCTGTTTTATTTTATTTTTTAGTTTTTTTTGCAGTAGGGTTTGTGCACTTGCTGGAGAGACAGGCAGACAGACAGAAAGCAAGAAATTATCCCCAAAGCAGAATAGCCACACCACAATCCCTTCTCCTCCATTCTCCTCCCAGAATCTTGGGCACACACACACACACACACACACACAAACATACATGCACACTGGGTGTGAGTTTTAAGCCTCTGGACCCAGGACTTGAACCATGGTTGACTAAGGGAATCCTGTGACATATTCATTATACCATCTCCTGTTCCCTAAGAAATTTGAATGAGGAAGGGTACTTTTTGTTGTTCATTTGTTTGTATTTCATTTTAAGAACACAGTTTAGCATTAGGAGACTGGAAAAGAGGGTAGGGTTTAGAACTTATTATAACTCACCTTTTAAAAAAGGAATTTATTACATTCATTGGTATATGCAATGTAAACAATAAAGTACATGCTACAGACAACACACACACACACACACACACACACCCCTCAGAGATCCAGGAATAGCAGGTAAAATTTCCAGTAATAAACCTAAAGGACACTACTTATCAGGTAAAACCCTGGGGATATGGCACTGTTTCTCGTGTGATGGTGTCCTAAAATATAGGAATATTAAAAATGAAGAACTTGGTCTGTGAAATGGGAGTGTATCTTAGCCTTATCCACCTGTGAAGCCAAATAAATTTACAAATAAGTAAACCAACTGGAGTTTAGGGAGAGGATTTGCCAAGCTTAAAGTTTGGCTTTCAGAGCTATAAGAAGAAAGATGTCACCATTGTTTTTCATGTCTGCATATTTCACAGATGAATTTATTATATGACTTTCATTGAGAATATTTTCATCGAAATTACATTTGAGGCAGTCAATAGAAAGGTTATGAGATAATCAAATTAAAAACAAGTAAATGTTGGGCCAGCCAAGTGGTGTGGTTGATGTAGCTAGATCCTACATGGCCAGCTGGGCAATTCGAGGCCCAGACCTGGCAGTTTGTAAAACATGTCGAATGTGTGTGTACGCGTGCCCAAATCCGGAGAGGAGAATGGAGGAGAAGGGATAGTGGTGTGGCCGTCCCTCCTGGGAGTGATTTCTCATTTTTAATCTCTCCAGCGAGTGCATGTGCCCTATAACAAAAACTAAAAATAAAACACAATGAAACAAAAGTCAAGTGTTTAGAAAGGGCACATGGATAAACAAACATGTGAAGGTGGCTTTTATTTATTTTCTATGTCTGTGAAAATAAGAGACGAAGCAGTAGGTGCTGAGATTCCTTTTGGCTTGAATGTATGACTCTGAGTCTACATTTTATATTTTCTCATTTGTTTTTTTTTTTGCTTTGCCCTATAATACAACCAAATAAGACGACTTGATTTTCCCCCAAATGTGCCTCCTACTTATGATTTTTTCTCCAGTCAGAGTGCTTCTTTTTCCTACTTCCATCTCTGAAAATCCTACCCATGCGTTAAAGTCCAACCCAGTCCTGTGCCAGCTCGTTACCAAAGCTGAACTCAAATTCCCTAGTGGCAGTGGTCCCAGATGCTGGGCACCAAGCACTTGTCTCCTCTGTTAGAAAACTTTGCTCATGCTGATTGGAAGGATGGTTGGTTATGTGCTCACCCTTAGTAACTGCTGGATTAAGTGTCTTGGGGACCAGCAGATGGTTTAATTGTTACGTTGCTGAACTCCCATGTAGCCGACTGTGGTTCGAGTTCTCAGCCCAGTAGCTTAAAACTCACAAAAGGTGCATGTGCATGCGTGTCCAAGATTCCAAGAGAAAAATGGAGGAGAAGTGATTGTGGCATGGCTGTCCCCCCAGGGGTGATTTCTTACTTTCTGTCTCTTTCTCCCCAGTAAGTGTATGTGCCCTATGAGAAAAAATCTCTTAAAAAAAAAAAAAAGTTTCTTGGGCTCACAGTTCTACCTGTGGTTTTTCAGTGGTAGATAGCCTAGTGCTTTTCACATAATAGGTACTTTCTATTTATACATTTATATTAGAGTTAAATAAAGCAAACTTATTTTTTTGGCAAATTAAAGCCAACCAGATGAAATTACAATAGGATCTTCAACCTACTTTTAGTGAAAATATTAACATTTTGTGGTCTAGACTCTAAAAACAAGCAAACAACTTTTTTTTTTTTTTTTTTTTTTTTTTTTTTTTTTTTTTTTTTTTTTAGAGGTTTTTGCTATAGGGTGCGTGAGCTGGCTGGAAAGACAAAGAGACAGAAAACAAGAAATCTACCCGCCCCCCCCCCCCCCCCCCGCCAGGGGAAATGGCCATACCACAACCCCTTCTCCTCCATTTTCTTCTTGGGATCTTGGGCACACACACACACACATGCCTGGCGTGAGTTTAAGCCACCAGGTCCGGGACTCGAACCACAGTCGACTACATGGGAGTCCAGTGACATAGCCATTACACTAACTGCTGGTCCCACAAGCAAACAACATTTTTAGACACCTTAATGATATTATCAGCACTCATATTAAAGTAAGTCTAGTAACCACATCCCCCCTGGTTTTTTTTCCAAGAAAAAGTACTAAAGGTTATAAAAGTCAAAAGAGGAAAAAATAACCTATTACATTCACAAAATGCAAATAGTCTGCCTTTTAAAAGATGCCAAAAGGAGCACGGTAACTACGAAAGTCTGTCATGTACCTTAGCTCTTCATCAGGAAGTAATTAAAAATTCCAAGGTTGCAGTGCTATTATACAAAATTGTAGCAATTGCTTTTTTTTTTTCTTTTTTTTCCCTCTTCCAGTATATTTCTTAGTTTAAATCCTCTGGTGCTAAAATGGAAGTGACTTTAATGAAAATTCTGCAACACTTTGTCAAAAAAGGGTCTCTCCAAACTGAAAAACAAAGGTTTTCATTTTAAACTATTTTCACTTTCTACGAGTAAAATTAAGGTATTTTTTAAGTCTTCAGACTTTTTCAACAGGGAAAGAATCCTTTTCACCGGAAGAAGTATTTGTATGAAGTGGACTAATGTTGAGGTGATCAAACTGTCCTTTGGCGAGGGAGGCGTTGAAGCCCTGTTCTGAATAAAGGACTGGGGAAAAGGAATCAGGTTGAGATTGCTATGAGAGCTCATAATCAAAGAAATCTGTTGTTCTGACACTGTGGAGAGAAAACTTTTGGACTGTGCTTTTAGAGGGGGAGATTCATTCCAGAAAAGCCGTAACTCTTGGTTTAGTTATAGTTAACAATCAATTTGGAAGTAATTGCTTATTAGTTGAATAGGTGCAAGACGGCATTTAGCTATTCTTAGGCTATTCTAGAGTGTTTTAAAACTGAGAGAATTTAGAAGAAGGAAAGAGTTTAGGAAAAGAGCATAGAGGACTAAGTTAGCCAAGGTTCTCCAGAGAAGCAGAACCAATAAGATGTATAGATATAGATATAATTATGTAAGAGGTGACTTAAGAGAATTAACTTACATGGTTATAGAAACTGAGAGGTCCCATGGTCTGCCATATGTAAGCATGAGACCCAGGAAAGTTACTGGGGTGATGCAGTTCGAATCCAAGGCCAGAGAACATGGGGGAACCACTGGTCTAAGTCCCAGAGTCTGAAAGTCTGAGAACCAGGAGCTCTGTTATTGATGGATGTCTCAACTCAAGAAAAAGATGAGTAGGGGCCAGCAGGTTGCATGGTGGTTAAGGTGTTGGACTCCCACATGGCTGATCACAGGTCAAGCCCCAGACTCAGCTTAAAAATCATGCTGAGCTGGGCATGTGTGTGCATACATGCACAAATCCTGAGAGGAGAATGGAGAAAGGATTGAGGCATGGCTATCCCCCCCGGGGCGTGATTTCTTTCTGTTTCTCTCCAGGGAGAGCACATGCCCTATGGCAGAAAAACCTGGGCTGAGGAAAGAAGAGTAAACTTTTCCTTCCGTTACCTTTATGTTCTCTCTAGGTCCTCAAGGATTGAACAATGCACACCCACACTGGTAGGGTGACCCTTCTTTTCTCAGTCTACTGATTCAAATGCTAATCTCTTCTAGAAATGCTCTCAGAGACACACTAAGGAATAATGGTCTCCAGATATCTGGGCATCCCTATCCCAGTCAAACTGACATAAAAGTAGTCCTTACATGGCCTGACTGTCCTTACACGGTGGTATCTTTGCTTTCTCATTGGAGAGTCTCTGAGTAGGAGAAGAGCATGTAAAAACCTAAAAGCCATTGTGTTGCAAGGATGGCAGTCTTTGGTGATTTTTTAATTTTTTTTAAGTAGAGATCATTTGGAAGAGAAATTATTTAGTGATTTGTATGATCTGTAAATAAGAATAAAGCACTTTAATGAAAAATTAATCCTCCATGATTTAACATTACTGTGATTAATAGAAACTCAGTCTGTGCTTTTACAAAGACTACATATTGAAATCGTGTATATCTCTACCTCACTAGATTGTTTTGGGAGTGAGAAGATATTATTGTATTTTCATAATATTTTATATCTTAATTGTTTTTATTTATGATAAAAGGAACTACCCATTCAGAAGAGGTGCAAATACTGTGAAAGAAAGAAAAAGCCAATACCATTGCTATATTGTGCTACTATAAGCATTTCCTTCTCATTAATATTTTGAAAAAGGATTTTGAGAAACTAAGATATCAGCCGTTTTTGAATGAAAGAATACTTATTATTTATTTATTTGTTTGTTTTTTAGTGAAATGTGATAGTCATTAGTTCTGTTTACCAAATACTCTGGCTTTCTGCTTTTTGAGTTATCACAGTGTTATATGTAATAGTCCCTTCTGGTTAGGTGGCCAGCTGACTAATTATGACCAATGGCTTGTGAACAAAAGGGGCATTGGTATTGTGGTTAGGGGACAGGGACCCTAAAAATATAGTTAGGTATAGGCCCCAAATGGAATCACAGAATCACTAAGTTTTAAGATGGAGACAAAGCAGCCTGGGTGGGCTGGCATCCTGGATCAGTGATTGACTGGGCAGCAGGACCTAGACCTGAAACAAAGGCTTTTTCCAGGCCCCACCACATTCCAGGAAGAGGATAAGATAATGGTTTTATAGCCCAATGCTTCTAGACAAAGAATTTCCTGACCTTCCTATCTGCTCCAAAATTAGGAGAATAACTGGACCTATCCAGCACGTGCCCCGCCCCACCGGGAGGAGAATGCATGTGTGATCCCCACCTAGAACAAGCCTGAACAAGGCCCCCGAGGCCCAGATAAAAACCCCTCACCCCAGTTCCTCTTCAGCAACCCATTTTCTGGGACCTCTCCATTCTTAGGAGCTCTGTTTCTCCTTCCCTCTCTTTCAGTAAACTCCCTGCTTTGCGATACCTCCTCTCTGTGTCAGCGACTCTAATTCTGAGTGTGGGATAAGAACCTCTATTTGACTGCGAGAGCTGGCCTCATCACCCCAGCAGCCCCCGGCATTCCTGCATCAGTATCACCATTTTATCTGAGTATTTAACTACCAAACTGTCATACTCCAGAACTCTTTTACCTCTGCCATGGTCACCAACATCTTTTGACATGGTGGCTGCTCCCTCAACCACTATCCCGTATTAGGAGATCAAGGACAGATCCTGAGACCAACTGATGATAAACATGTGTAATGACTGAGAAGTGGACTTGGTAAGAAGACAGCACATTTGGGAGTTCTTTATTAATATAACCTTGGCATATTTGCATATCAACTGATACAGAAGGAATTTCAAACAGCAGGATAAGATTAGGAGACTTTTTTTTTTAATGTCTACCTCCATTGTTGAAGAATTTTGGGTCAGGATTATTATGTCTTAGAAGACCATTTATCCAAATAAGGTAAAAGATTGTCAGGTCTTCTCAGGCATTGAGTCTAAGCCCTTATTTCCTTATCTTTAAAATGGGAATGATAATATTAGCATTTACCTCCTAAAATTGTGATGATTAAATGTGGTAATCCACTTAAAGTACTTTACACAGTGCCATATAATAAACATGCAGTGAGCTTTGATTTTTATTGTTTTTCATTATTATAGTTGTATGGAATCTTGAATTCTAGTAGAAATGAATTTTTACAGTAATTTTGGTATGTACTTGCTATATTTTTAATACAGTTTATTCCCCAAGGGTTTACGTGTTGGAATTTGGTCCCCAGTATAATTGCATTGGGAGGTGGTGAAACCTTTAAGAGGTGAGGCCTGGTGGGCAATGTTTGGATCATAGGGGCACTGCCCTCATGAACAGAATAGTGTTGTATCAGGAGGAGGAGTGTGTTTTCTCTCACCGGAAGAGGCTAGTTCCCTCAAGAGCAAGATGCTATAAGAGCCAGATCTGTCCTCTTTCTCCCTGCATGTGTCTACTGACCTCTCCACTTTTCTCCTCCATGTTGTGGAGCAGCAGAGGCCAGTCAGCTGCCGGCACTACACCTTGGGCTTTCTAGCCATCAGAATCATAAGCCAAGTAAACCTCTATTGTTTATAAATCACCCCGTCCCTTGTATTTCTGTGTATCAACACATAATGGACTGTATACTTTTGCTTAAAGTCTAGTGACAGGGAACATACTCCCATGTGTGGAAATGAAGACCATGTCCCCAGAGCTTCACCTGTTGGTTTTTATCTCGGCCCATAGGGGCACAAAGAATAAAACCTCCATTTCCTCTCACATAATAGCACCCATTCCTTTAGCCACTTCAGTGTGATATGCCCTCATTTTTTATGGTGTGTCAGTGAACCATTTATGATGCGAATCCAGACATAAGCATAAGACAGCTATCCTGGTAACACCTGTTACCTAACAGCTGGGGTAGCTTTTATGGAGCACTCGCCACCTGTCGGACTGTGCCTTCACTACAATTCTATGAGGGAATCTTTGTTATTATCACCAATTCATCCTTAAGAAAAGTAAAATTATAATGGACAAATTCTGTTTACTAATAAGATAGATGAGAAATATATATATAGTCATAACTGGAAATTGATAGATTGAACAGTAAAATAAAAAAGACTGGTTGTTGGTAATGTGGAAAAAGGAAATATATTAATATAGGTTCAAGAGAATGTAATTAATACTATATCTGCTATGAAGTTGTTTGTAATGTTAAAAACTAAAAAATGTGAACTAAAAATAAAAAAGCAATTGACCAAGTTCTAAAGAGGCATTATAATTCCTAAGAAAAATAATTGACCAGACTAAGCAAGCCTGCATAAGATAACCAATAATATAGTGTAGGAAATGTGTGTTTTTATCATGCTTATTAATAATTGTTTGGGTTATTTTTAGCAACAAAGAAAGAACATTGTCCTCCAAAAAAGGTATGGGCTCCTTGCAGTGTCATTTTAATTAAGGCAGCATGTATTTCTAACTTAATGTGTGAAAATAGGAAACTGACTAAAATATAAATCTAATGACTCCATGAGAAAGTAGTATATAAATCAAATAAATAAATTCACTCAAGAGAATTTAGGCTCAAGAGAAAGTAGTAAATACTATATCTTCAGTGAAGTTTTTTATAATGTTATTACTAAAAAATGTGAACTAAAAATAAAAAAGCAATTGACCAAGTTCTCAAGAGGCATTATAATTCCTCAGAGAAATAACTGACCAGACAGAAGCAAGCCTGCATATTGTGAAGATAATTCATCCAGCTTGCTAATAAAATGCAGGAGACAGATTAAATTCTTAACTGACTATAACCAATATAAAGTTATAATAGAAGCCATAAGAAAGAGTCCTCTTAAAATTCATCCAATACAGAAGACCAACCTTATAAAATAAACAAAAAAATTAAAATTATAATAAAGTGGACTCTAACTTAGCTAAAGAAAAAAATTCCTTACATGTCCAGAGTCCATTTTCCTATTATAAAATATTGGAAAATATAAAATTTTGCATATTTTTCTATGCAAAAATGTGTCATGACTTTCCCAGTGACCTAATATTAAAAACAAACAGGAGGAAACCAGCCAACTATACATATAGAAAAGAAAGAACTATAATACATAGCATCTCACTTTCCTTAGCATCTTCATAGCCTGAATGAGCTATGAACTTGTCAACTGAAAATGGAAAAGTTCTGCCCTTGCTTATGATATCTTTACAAGTCTACAAACTTAAACTCTCTTAAATTCATGTGGCCTTAAAATGAGATAGGCCAGGGACCAGCAGTTGGCATAATGGCTATGTTGCTGGACTCCCATGTGGTTAACCGCGGTTTGAGTCCTGGATCTGGTGGCTTAAACTCACGCTGAGCGCATGTGCATGTGTGCCCAAGATCCCCAGAAGAGAATAGAGGATAAGGGATTGTGGCATGACCATCCTCTCTAGGGAGGGATTTCTCGCTTCCTGTGTCTTTCTGGTGAGTGCATGCACCCTACAGCAAAAACCTCTCAAAAAAAAAAAAAAAAAAAAAAAAAGGAGGTAGGCCAGACCCAGCCATGCTAGCACAGGGTGGATGCTGTTTGGTAGACTTAGGCCATGTGGAAGGCCCAAGTTCCATCCCATTCCTACACTAAAATCCTGTGGTGTGCCCCTATAGTCCCTGGTGAAGCAGGATTATCACACAGTGAGACCCCGTGTAAACACACACATACACACATACAGATCATGAGACAGGATTTATTTCAGTTTAATTTTAAGCCAAAATTATTTGGATTTTGAATCGATAGTCTGCCCTGGAAGTATACTGTTTTGTGTAGGATTTTTAGGAACAGAGCTTGAGACGGGGATTGAGGCACCATGATTTATTGAGAGAATGCTCTTCAGAAAAAGGCTGTAGTGGAAGAGGTAAATTTTAGCCTTGGCTAGAGGTAGGGTAACTTCTGACTTCAGCCAGGTGTGGATTGACTATGAGAGGGACTGTGGAGAGGGGTAAACCACACTGTAAACCATAGCACACTGGGGGTTGTCAGCCAGCTGTTGGCTGAGTCATGTGTGTGTGTGTGTGTGTGTGTGTGTGTGTGTGTGTCTGTACATGTGTACCTCCCCTGGTCAGGTGGCCCTGGTTGGCACTGGCCCAGTAAAGGGGAATCTGGACAGGGCATCAATACAGCCTCTGTCACCTATATGTTCGAATCTTAGTTTTATCTGCTTACAATGCTCTTTAGGAATACCTTTCCTATATACCTGGCTGGAGGAAAAAGGAATACAGGTAGTATCTGCAGGCTAAAAGTTGCACTAGTGTTTCACCCAGATTGAAGGAGAGCTGTGGATTTGGGTGAAGTAAGTATAAGCAAGCCTTCACGTAGAGCTCTCGTTTCGTAGTCCTCTAACATTTTGAATTTTCCAGTTGCCATTCTACGTGCTTAGGTTCTTGTCCCATTGCTTGGTGACTCAAATGTGAACCACGCTCTGTGTTCTGCTCTCAGTGGGAAATAAGCCTCTCCAAGTTGGTTTGAAAGAAATGGGCAAAATATCTCAGCATGTTTTTGGCAGGTCATGGGATAAGCACAGCATAAGGACCAGAAAAGCCCTAGAATACAACTTTTAGGCCTCTGGAGCCCCTGCACGAGGGCAAAGAGAGAGGGTACCCTGAGGGAAAGGGCTGTGGATTGAGAAAAGACTGATAAAAGCAGGGGGTCAGTCGAACTGGAGCTGGGCCCCCAGTGGTTCTGTGCTCATTCTTTCATAGGGGAGGAAAAGCTGCATGCTTGGTACATTGTGGTTCTAAACAAGCCTTTCCTGGCCCTCTCTGGCTAATGCTTAGGTTTCTTCTATTTGTAAAGCACAGCAGTAGATTGTCTGTGTAGAGCTTTGGTGTTCCCTACAGCAATAGCACAAAGACTATCCACTTTAAGGTGCTCCCTGCACTCTGGGTATTTGAAAGGGAGGTTGTTGGTTCAAATGGCTAAAGTTACATGGTCTTTTGTCAGCATATACTCCCTCCTCAATTCTTGATCTTTCGTCTACTCCAGAGCATTTTCAGAAAATTCGAAATATGAGTAAATAACCAGAGTAATCCCAACACAGAATTCAGTCTATTCTTCAATGAAGATTCATCTGGAGGCTGTGGGAGCCAAGAGTTCCTGTAGGTGCTAGGTATATGGCAGTAAACCAGATTGCAAAATCTTTGTCCTCTTGGCATTCACCAGCTAGCAGACCAAAAACTCAGAGATACGCTTAGTATAGTCAGCCTCCATTGTCTGCAGGTTCTCCATCTGCAGATTCAGCCACCATGGATCAGAATCTCCAGGAAGAAAAAGAACAATAGGGGATCAGCTCATGGCATAATGGTTAAGTTTCTGGATGCCCATGTAGTTGACTGCAGTTCGAGACCTGGACCCCGTGACTTAAAATGCACAGGCTGTGTGTGTGTGTGTGTGTGTTACCAAAATCCCAAGAGGAGATTAGAAGAGAAGGGATTGTGGTGTGGCCAACCCCTCTGGGGGGGGTGATTTCTGGCTTTCTTGTCTCTCTGGTGAGTGCATGTGCTCTATGGTAAAAATCTCTTGAGAGAGAGAGAGAGAGAGAGAGAGAGAGAGAGAGAAAGAGAGAGGGAGGGAGGGAGGGAGGGAGGGGAAAGAAAATAACAATATAACAGTAAAAAAAGTACAATTATGATTTATATAGCATTTTCAACATGTTAGGTATTATAAGTAATCCGGACATGGTTCAACATATGGCTGGATGTGTGCAGGTTAGATACAAATACTGTGCCATTTCATTTACGGAATGTGAGTAGCCATGGATGTTAGTACCCACAGGGAGTCCTGAAACTAATCTCTGGCAGATATGGAGGGACAGCTGCCATGTATCAATGGGGAAGATGGTTACGTTTTGGATAGAAAAGAAACAGGATGAAGAGTTAAGGGGTGTTAGGTGGTTGCTATGTTTTATAGACTAGTGGGTGGGGGAGAGGGTTCTCTGATACAGGAACAACTAGACAGTGACCCGACAGAGCCATGCTGTGGGGGAGAAGAGAGTTCCAACCAGAAGCTCAGTGCTCAAAAGTACCCAGAGGCAGCACGCTGAAAGAAACATGTCTGCAAAGGTGGGGCCAGGGAGTGACCCCCTAACTGTACCAGAGCATATGCTTAAATTGTCTTCCTCTTTTTGTGTGGGGGAGGGGAAAAAAAAAACCAAAAAAAAAACAAAAAACAACAGGCCCCGGAATAGCTTCTTGATGAAAAACGTCATGGAAGTTTTACTTTGGCAAAAATGCTAGTCATGGTATAACAAGCTACCATCAAGTCATTTCTAAACAGGCAGACTTTTCATTTTTTTTTAATTGCCAGAGGGCAAGTGTGCTTGCTGAGAGAGAGAAAGACAGGGAGAGAGAACCCTTTAATGAGGTGTGTGTATGCTGCAGTTGCTTCTCCATGTGTTCGTCCTGTTGTAGGAATTTGGGCATGCACGCATATGCACAGCGTGCTTTTCAAGCTGCTAGGTCCAAAATGATGTGAAGGATCTGATTGTCTCGACCTCTCGGCTACCAGGTTGGCCCAAGCTACCTTGTTGGTAAAGGAGTGATGATCTTTAAGGTTTGGATAGTGTTGGAGAGGACATGAAGAAGTGGCACAGGGTGGGGACTAGTGTGGGCTTTGTGGCTGTAGTCAGCTGCAGAGTCGAAAGTGCATCTCTGACCCTTTTCTTTGTAGGAACGTCGTCTTTTTATCCCTTAACGTTATTATTGTTCCATTTTTAAGCTGTTTTTTTTCAGTACTTGATTTTCTCCTACTTACTTGCTTTCTTACTATTTAAGTGCACTCTCTTCTTCTCTCTGAAGTTGTTTTCTCTTTCTTCGTTCTTCTTTTCTGGAAAGCTGGCTGTCTATTTTTCTAATTCTAGTGAAAGGAAACCAAAATACACACACACACACACACACACACCCAGAGGAATTTATCTAAGAAGTCCAAATTTCCTGGTGTCTTTTGTTGTTATTTTGGTTTCCTTTTTATGTCAGTATATATGTCATCCAGGAAGCTTAAGTGTTTTTTTTTTTTTTTTTTTTTTTTTTTTTTTTTTTTTCAGTCCAGAAACATCCAGAATGTAAAGTGGCACAATGTGAGGATGGAAAAAAACCAAGAAGTGTTAATGTGAAGTTATTTAAAACCGATTTAGCCCTACTTGAAAGCTGCCTTCCTGGACTGTGTGCTGCCAGAGTGCCTTAATCCTCAGCTCGGTGGCTTTTGTGGGTTGGCATGCTAAGCACTTAATCAGTTAGTCACCATTCTTTCCTAAGGGCTTGAAACGGCTGAGACATGATCATCGGCCTGTCACTTCCCTGGACATGCCCCTTGGAATAGGAGATGATCTGGATCCATGAAAAGTGTGAAAGGGCCGGGCAAAGTCTGAGGCAGCTGCCTGTTCACAGATGCACGCACTTCATGCAGTTTGACTCTCACAGACTGAGTCCTGGAGGGAAAGGCAAGGTGAGTGAAGAGGCGTGTAGCAGGCACCTCGCCCGTGTTTTTGAAACTCATCAGGCCTGTGACTGATAATTCATTTCACACACCTTTAGTTTTATGTTGCTTTCTCTCCACGACTGGACACCTCCCTAAAATACTTATCCTATAAGCAAACCATCAACTCTCTTATTAAATGACTACATGGAATGCAAGGTATAGAAACGGGCTTACAAACAATTGAGAAAATATCATTTCCTCCCTGGTCCCCATCTTAATTGTTATGCTTTATAATTGTTATGCTTTATAATTTTTCACCTAGGATAGCCATTTTAATACGAAAGATCTGATATGTATTAGCATTTAAAAATGTTCTATTTAACAGGGCCAGTAGGTTGTGTGGTAGTTTAGGTGCTGGACTCCCATGTAGTCCACTGTACTTCAAGTCCTGAACACGGCGGCTTGAAACTCACACCAGGCACATGTGCGTGAGTGCCCAAAATCCCAAGAGGAGAAGGGATTGCAGCCTGGCCATTTCTCCGGGAGGTGATTTCTCACTTTTTGTCTCTGTCTCTCTGGCGAGTGCACGTGCTCTAATAGCAAAAGTCTTTCTAAAAATAAAAAAATAAACACGTAAAAGTAAAAGATTGAATTTAAAATAAATTCATTCATGGTCTGGCTCTATAGCCACATGGTTAAAAGGTCAGATCCTAGATGTCTAGCTGTGATTTGATTCCTGACCCCAGCAGCTTAAAAGCCATATGGAGCCTGTGTGCCCAAGTCTTGATAGGAAGGAGAGATGGAGGAGAAGGGATTGTGGTGCGTCCATGCCTCATGAGAAGGTGCTTTCTCCTTTCTCTTTCTCTGCTTCTCTGTGTCTATCTGGTGAGTGCATCACCCTTTAGCAATTAAAAAGATGTAGAATCTATCCTTATAAAATTTCTTATCTGTATATATGGATGTATCTATCTTGCTGCGCTGATGCAGCAAAGTTTCACAAATTTGAAAACATAGAACAACAGAAATGTATTTTCTTCTGGTTCTGGAGTCCTGAAGTCTGAGATCAAGGGGTTGGCAGGCCCGTGCTCTCTCTGAAGGCAATACTTCCTTGCCTTTCTCCTACCTGGTGGGTGGCGGCCATCTTGGCATTCCTTGTAAATACATCAGTCCCTGTATCCATTGTCACACGGTGTCTCCCTGTTTCTCTGTGTCTCTGTTTTCTCTTCTTATAAGGACAACATTTATTAGATTAGGGTCCACCCTAATCCAATGAGACCTCATGGTAGTTTAATTAAATCTGCAAAGACCCTACTTCTAAACATGGTCACACTGGACATGAGGTCCAACGACATGAATTTTGAGGAACACTGTTCAGCTCCATGAATCCCCACCATTAAGTTCTAAATTTATTTGAAAAGCAGTGCTGCATCTTATTAGTTTATATATATTTAGAGTGGTGCTTGGCACTCAGGTGCTTGATCAATGGCTTTTAAATGACAGTTTACCTTCAATATTCAAATGTACTATTTGGACAAAAATCACTAGAGTTTCTATGGTACCTAAAAACATTTCTGTGAGGGAATAGTAATTGTCCATCACCATTATTAAATACATACGTACATATATACACACATACATATACATAGACACATTTATCTTTATATATGCACACATATGTCTAGATATATTTTCATATATTTTTATACTTTCTTCTTCTTTTAAAAAATATTTTCACAAGGGTATGTGTCTCCTCCAAAGAGAGAGACAAAGACAGGGAAAGAGGGAAAGCAAGATCACCGCCCCCCCCCCCCCCCCGGACGATGGTCATATGATGGCCACTTCTCTTCTGTTTCTTCCTCCCGCCAGGAATTTGGGCACTCACAAGTGCCTGGTATGTTTTTCAAGTTGCCAGGTCTGGGATTTGAACCAGACAAGTTCAAACTAACAAGGGAGTTGGCTCTGTGGGATCCAGCCACCTCAACTACTATACCACCAGTTGGTCCTTTATATGATTTTCTAAGGAAGTTAGGCAGCATGGAATATGGTTACTGTTTGTTTTTTCAAGGTAGGAGATAATTGATCATTTAAGCCTGTTGTCTGAGATAAATGATCCTGTCTCTTTCTCCCACTATTTACTTTTCTTATGAGAGCTTATTTAATATAATATATGGAAAGCATGAAAATATACTCAATTAAAAAGAATCATCACAACATTATTGATTAAATTTTTTTTGAAATGATGAGTAGCACCTTTGAGTTTAACCTGCTTTAATTTATCCTGAGAAATATTTTTCTATAAATCTTACAACTCTAAGAATGGGCAGTAGACAATATTCCTTTCATAAAACATGTATTCTCTAAGACTCAATCCTAGGTACAAAAACAGATGTACTTTCCCAAGGGGCTCTATCCAAAGGAGAAGTAGGAGATACACATTTTATTTCTGTCCTGGAGTCAGCCCGATCACTTTCTTACATCAGTCTGTTGCCACAGAAACACTGGTGGTGACATGAATTTAGCGTTGTGCTTGACAATAGAAGCAGACCTTTATCTTCTTTACAGAGTAGGTGGACAAGATCTACTGTGAAAAGCAAAAATGCATTGGGTTTGAGTACAAAGAGAGCAATTTACAAAAGTGCAGATAAATTAATACCTACCTGTGGAAGAAAAGTGTGGTTTTCTGCAGTAGGTTTTCTTTTTCTTTTTCTTTAAAAAAACTCTATTCATTTATTGAGACAGATAAAGAAAAAGGGGGGATACAGAGAGCATTTCCAACAGAGTCTTAATGCCGCAGTGTACCCCAGCTTCAAGCAGCCCTGGACCATGAGCATGGCCAGTACCTCAGGGAGGTCTCTGAACATGAATCCAGAACCTTCCCACGTGGGCCAGCCTTACAGAGCATGTAGGTTTAATGGTTTCACCATTGTCCAACCTCCCTCCCATAGGTTTCTACCTACGCTTTAAAGCAGGACATCTTAATTTTTTAAATATATGTCAAACAATGCATATATGTCAAATAAAATATATGTCAAATAAAAATGCATACAAAATAGTGTTAATACATCTGGACTACATATGAAATTAAGCTAACATTTTGTCAAGTTTCTTTATGTAATTTGTCTTCAAATGAGATAAAAGCCTAGTGACAACTGGATTCCTACAGAAAAACACAATGTGATTGGGATGTCAGATTTGTTTTTCTCATCCTAGCTGACATTTAATAAGATGACTAGCATGAAAGGTGATTGTTTTGTTAAATTGAGACGTATGACCTGCATAGTAGAGTGGTATTTGTGTAGCTTTTGTTTAGTTTTATTTTAGAACAGATTTGGGTTTAGTTAAAAAGGTAATACAGAGTATTAATGTACCCCACACACAGTTTTCCCCTTAATAACGTCTAACATTAGTATGGTACATTTGTTACAACTAATGAACCAATATGGATACATTATTAACTATAGCCCATTTTATTCAGATTTCTTTAGTGTGTACTTAATGTTCTTTTTCTGTCCCCCAAATACCATTGAGCATACCATAGTATATTTTATTTTCAATTTTTTTTGGAGAGGTTTTTGCCATAGGGCGTGTGCGCTTGCCAGAAAGACAGAGACAGACAGACAGACAGAAAATGAGAAATCACCCCCCAGGGGGGATGGCCACGCTGCAATCCCTTCTCCTCCATTCTCCTCTTGGGATCTTGGGCACGCACACACACGCGCCTGGTGTGAGTTTAAGCCACCAGGTCTGGGACTTGAACCATGGTCGACTACAATGGGGTCCAGCCACATAGCCGTTATGCCAACTGCTGGTCCCAACCATAGTCTATATTAATTGTCACATCTCCCAAGGCTCTTTTTGGCTATGGCACTTTCTCAGACTTTCCTTGTTTTCAATAACCTGATCCATGTTGAGGAATCATAGGTACATTGTAGGGTGTACCGCTACATGAAATTTGATGTTTTCTCCTGTTTTCACTGGGTTTGTGTGATCATGGGAGGAAGACCACAGAAACAAAATGCCACTCTCATCACCTGGTATTGAGAGTAGAGTCCCTAGGAAGGCACATTGAAAAGTTCATGGAAACATGGAATTAAAGTACAGGTTCATTTTGCTGCAAAACATTTTGAAATTCATGCATAAAAGTTTTCTCCGTAATACCCATTCTCCATGAACTTTTGGAAGACCCCTTGTGTTATCACAAGCTTACTCTCATCTTATCTCTTTCCAACTGGATTCTTTTTTTTTTTTTTTTTTTTTGGAGAGATTTTCGCTATAGGGCGCGTGCGCTCGCCAGACAGAGAGAGACGTAGAGACAGAAAGCGAGAAATCACCCCCCAGGGGGGATGGTCACGCCGCAATCCCTTCTCCTTCATTCTCCTCTCGGGATCTTGGGCACGCACGCACACGCGCCCGGCGTGAGTTGTAAGCCACCGGGTCCGAGACGCGAACCACGGTCGACTACGTGGGAGTCCAGCAACATAGCCATTACGCTAACTGCTGGTTCCCTCCAACTGGATTCTTTAGAAGGGAGTTATTGTGTACAGCCCACACGAAGGAGGAGGTGTTATGCTCTGTCTCCTGATGGAGTGTCCACATACATTCTCTGGAATCCTTCCACACAGAATATGCATCGCTCCTGTATTTATTCATTCTTTATTTCAGTGTGGACTCATGGGTAATTTATACTCTGGATTATAATTTCTCACTACATTATGAATTGTGTTGCTCAAATAGTTCTGGTTCTGGCCACTGGGCACTCTTTCATTTGATTCCTGAGTCCTGCAGTTCTCAGGAAAAGTGGGTTTAAATAGTCCATGATGTCTCTTTCCTGCTTCATACAATAACTCCATAATTTGGAGAAGAAGACCGATGATTTGGCCATGGTAGTAATAGATAGACTGACCAAATAATGATACTTATTTTCCATCTTTGTTTTCATTTTTATATTAGCATTTTTTAAATTTACACTATCTCAAGACACATGCACTTATGTTTCACCATTTATGTTAATGTGTTGGCAATTATTTCATGTTTTAAATAGATTTGTTTTCCTCCTCTGGGATTTGGATAAAGATGTGGATTTCAGGGATGAAGGAGGCACATTCCTCCCAACCTTCCACTGACATTCAGTTCTTGCTTGATGATACTGTACTTAAATAAAATCTCTTCCAGGGCCAGCAGGTGGTGTAGTGGTTAAGGCACGGACTCACACATGGCCGACTGTGGTTTGAGTCCTAGGTCTGGCGGCTTGAAACTCACACTGGGCTCATGTGCGTGCATGCCCAAAATCCCAAGAGGAGAATGGAGAACAAGGAATGCGGCATGGCCATCCCCCTGCCCCCATGGGGGGAGGAGTGATTTCTCGCTTTCTGTCTCTCTGGTGAATGAACACACCCTATACCAAAAATCTCTCCAAACAACAACGACAAAAACTCAACACACACAAAAACAAAACAAAACTCTTCTGCAGAGAAGAGTGCATAATCTTCCTCTCTCTCACCTGCCCGCTTACCAGCTCTCCTTTTGTGTCTTCTGCACAACTGGGAGCAGTTCTCTGACAGTGCCTGGAGAATGAGACATATCTTTGCACTATCAGCACCATCCCCTCAGTCTGCAGCTGAGAGCCATTTCCCGGTCATCCTTACGGAGAGAACTGGTTGAGAATGTTTGTATGACTTTTTCCTCCTCCTAGAGGCAACACCGAATTGAGAAGATTTGGATGATGTGGAGCAGAGTGTTTCCAGGGTTTGATTAGAGAAACCGATAATCATGACTTTTAAAGTAGTTACCTCTGTGCTTTACTGGGTACTAGAATTTCAGTTCAGAATAGAAATACTACCCAAAGACACCAAATGCAGCATAATAAAAGGAAGTGAGAGATAAGAGGTGGAGTACCTCAGTTACTTTGTTATTTTGTAGTATATAAGACACCAATCTATTGTAAATCACTGATTTAGTATTCATTTATTTTGTGGTGGCACCATGATCTTTTAAAATGAAGCTTTTTATTAGCTTGGATCTATAATCCGTGTCACTAGAAAGCTTTGCCGACTTCTTTTATGTGGTATTGTTTATTTCTTTATCTTTTTATTGCCAGTGACAAGACATAGAGCAAAGCTCAACTGAATAGCACAAAACACCATAACATCGCTTAGTAATAACCAAGGGATACAGAAAAGACTCGGAAACATTAATAAGAGAAAAACGCTGTGCTACACTTACTTATTGCATTAACCCAAGTGCCTCCTGCAAGTAAACTCTGAGCTCTAGTCATCCAGAGATTTTTAGCTCCGTATGATGGTTTCTCTGGAGAGGTTTTTCTTGAAGGATTCATGGACAATTTTTTGTTTATCTTTTATCAAGTAAATGGTGAGAGATGACAGAGGAAGTGGCTAGGAGAATGTCCAGAATAAGATATTAGTTTCCACTCTGAAATGACATAGTGTTTATGAAAGGGTTGTAAGGTTGTAAGATAGTGTTAGTTTTACTCACAATTGGCTTGGGGTACAAACGGTGCATATATGAGGCTCCTTGTTGTATAGCAGTACCACGGAGTGGGAGACACTTCCTCTATAGTGACACTGTTATTATTATTAATTACATATATCTTTCTCTCTCTCATTTATTTATTTTTAAGAAAGATTTTTACCATAGGGCACATGTGCTCACCAGAGAGACAGAAAGTGAGAAATAATGGCCATGCCACAATCCCCCCTCCTCCATTCTCCTCTTGGGATTTTGGTCACACACGCACACACGCCCGACATGAGTTTCAAGCTGCCAGGTCCATGACTTGAACTGGAATTGACTACGTGGGAGTCCAGAGCTTTAACCATTACACCACCTGCTGGCCCTATCTTTCTTTTTAAATATCATTTATTGATAGAGAGACCCTGCACCTCCAACAGGATCTTGACTCCACACTCCACCCCCAGCTTCAGCTAAATCTGGATCATTGGCAAGTGCATCCCTGGCATACTCAGGTCTCTGGACTCGAACTGGGAACCTTGCCATGTGGGTTTACCTCACAGAGCATCACATTTGTACTGGTACCTACACAGTGAGACTATTTTTTAAAATTTCACTTTAAACACTTTTAGGATTTAGAACAAAAGTACACGAGGAGCTGAGGCAGGGCATATGGCATGAAATACCTGGATTGCCTTATGTTATGAATAGAAATTTGATGTTGATCACAGTAAAGCCTTTTAGTTCTTGGCATGTACAGGATAGATGAAAATGCCCCATCTGTGACTGGTAAGATGTTTCAGAAGGGTGTTCTGATAATTACAAACAGTTGTCATGCTTTCAGGTGTACAACCTGTCAGATCCACATAGCTGAGGACGCTGGGAATGCTACGAACCTTGGAGCAGTGGATAATGGCTCAAAAATATTTTGCTGAAGTCAGGTGTCCTGATGTCTTTTAGCCCTGTTTTGTGTAAATAAGTATAAAGAAAGTACCAGTGGAGTCATAAAATGACTTCTAGTTTTTTCTCTATGGAAGCCTACTTACTATTAAACCCTTTGAGCATCCATGCTCTCTGCTTCTCAAAATGAGCAGGAGGTGCTTACCTCTGTTAGCACCCATTGGGCAAGAAGACTGACATGTTTGCAATGATGAGACTGTACAGAATCTTGGTGGAATTCATAAGACATCTATATTTATTCAAAATACGTAGTATTATTTTCTGGCTTTAAACAGGAAAAAGCCCAAATCAAGTAATTAGATGATGAAGCAGCTATCGTGGCATATAGAGCCTGAAGCAAGAACAGTCGCTCCAATTTTAGAACCACCGCTTTGAGGGAGGTGACTTCTGTGGCAATGCAGGAAAGGCTGAGTCTTTAAATCCCAAATCCTTTACTCAGCATCACGGCTGAGATACCACAGGTGTGTGGGCACAGGCATGCTGCTAGGGATATTGCTTCCTGAAAGGTGCCTGTTGCTGGAACATAGAGTTCAGTGCACAGGCACACAGTAAAAGGATGAAACTCCTTATAAAACCCATTAGGCCAGTGGCATGGTGGTTAAGGTGGCTAGATCCCAAATGACCAACTGTGTGGTTCAAATCCTGGACTTGGCAACTTGAAAACACATGCTGGGTACATGTGCATGCATGCCCAAAACCCTGAGAGGAGAATGGAGGAAGGGAATGTGGTGTGACCATCCCCCCTAGGAAGTGATTTCTCATACTCTCTCTTTGCTTCTCTCTAGTGAGCACATGCATCCTATAGCCAACTTAAAAACAAATTAACAGGGAACCAGCAGTTAGCGTAATGGCTATGTCGCTGGACTCCCACGTAGTCGACCGCGGTTCGCGTCTCGGACCCGGTGGCTTACAACTCACGCCGGGTGCGTGTGCGTGCGTGCCCAAGATCCCGAGAGGAGAATGGAGGAGAAGGGATTGCGGCGTGGCCATCCCCCCTGGGGGGTGATTTCTCGCTTTCTGTCTCTCTGTCTCTCTCTGTCTGTCTGGCGAGCGCACGCGCCCTATAGCGAAAAACCTCTCAAAAAAAAAAAAAAAAACAAATTAACAAAAAGAGTGGAAGTAGACGAGTATTTTAACACAGTGTAGAAAAGTGTCAGCATTGCACTATTGCACTTACATTTAAAATTTTTAAATTGCTGGGAAAGAGCTCTCTTTTATCTGGCCATGTGTAACTAGTAAAATCAAGAAAAAAGGCTGTTTGACCAACGTGTCTTTGTTGAATGACAGCCTGTGTGCAAGGCACTTTTCTATGGAGCAAGATGATTAGAGGTGAGAAAAAAATATATATGTAAAATATATGTATATGTGATTCAAACAAGATTTGGTCTCAGAAAATATTATTAGTAACTTTGGGATTACAATGTGAAGTTCAGAGCTGCCTTACTGACTATACCTATGGCAGGAGGGTAAAGCTTACAAATTAGTCAACTGTATATTGAGATGACAATCTAAGCATCTGGAATCGTTTGTGCTCCATAGGAATTCAGCTGATATGGGTTGAGCTGATTTTATGAAGCCACTGGTGTACTACTAAAAATAAGATTGTAAATATTAGCTGTGGCCCCATAACTGAAATGTTAATCTCAGTAGATCACTACTCGTATTTATAGCAGTAAAATATTTATATGCTGAATCAATGAATACATAATGCTGATGGGTCATAGTGTGGTTTAGGACTATAGGTAAAAAAAGCTTATCCCACAAGAAAAATAGCACATTTTGAAGTTTGTAAGGATGCATAGTGAGCAAATGTGAAGTATATTCTATTATTAAATGATAAATGTCAGCATCATTGATAAATGTTTTGATGATACATACATTTTTAAATTTGAGGTAAAAATTACATAAAATTTATGATAACTACTTTAAAAATTATTATTTAATTTGATGAGGGGGACAGAGCAAGAGAGGAAGAGTGAGAGAGAGAGAGAGAGGGAAAGTGAGAAAGCAAGCCACCAGTTCCAGGACTCTAACCTTGGTCAGCCATGTGGGAGTCCAGTGCCCTTAACCACCAAGCCACCTGCTGGCCCCTTACGATAACCACTTTTAAGCTCACAGTTTGGTGGCATTAGGTTCATTCACATTGTAGTATGACTTGCTAAAATCTTAAGACTGAGGAAATCTTATCCTGTAGGTGTTGTCATCATTGTTTATATGAACATGGAAATACCAGACCTTTGCTAGAATCACTGACTTGAGCTGTATGGTGCCTTATAAACACAGATCAGTCATAAGGATACAGGGCAAGGAAGAATTTGGCCTATACAGCCTTCACCACTTAGATGCATGTCCTAGTATTTATCCTAGGTTGGTTGTAAATTTTTTCTTTGCGTTCAAGGCAGTACTTTCTTCTCATAATACCAGAATAATATTAATTATTTAGAATGAAAGTTTAGTCCATGCTCAGTAGTCTGTATTTATACCACGTGGGCAGTGTGTGGTACCAGTTGCTATGGAGGTGTACGGAGAGAGGTAAGGAGTGACATGTATCAAAGCCTCAAACATTCAAATACAGTGTTGAAGGTATTGGAGATGAATGGAGTTCTGTAGTGTGTCTAGAGCAGCTGGATTTTTAGAAGACTTCTGTTTTCTCAAGGAGTACAGTAAGCACTAATTACCAGGTATTAAGGCAATCTGCAAAATCAGGATTAAAATTTAGCACTGTTATTTAGTTCTCTTAAACATTTTTTCTTATACTACATAAATGGAAATCTGAAAGAATGTAATTCTGTTTTGGAAACCTTACAGGTCGTCTGATTTTATGAAAATGTTGACCATTTTCCTTTTTATATTTTAACATTCACATTAAAATTTACCATGTTTTGGATTGTAGAACATCATTCATTGATAAACATCTACTTGCTGACAAGATTAAACTTTCCTTATTTGGTAATGAGGTTTTTCATTCAGGATGGCTAAAATGACTTCTCTGCAGATGTTCCTGAAAGTAAAAGTACTTCAATACAAATATTTCAGAAAATAAAAAAATTAAAAATTTCTGTGTGGTGGTTAAGGTGTTGGATTCCCAAACGGCCAACCCTGGTTACAGTACCAGATCTGACAGCTCAGAACTCATACCGGACTCATGTGCATGCATGCTTAAAATCCCAGTAGGAAAAAGGACTGCAGCATGGCCATACCCCAGCCTGGGGAATGATTTCTCACTTTCCCTCTCACGGTCTCTCTCTCTCTGGAAACTGCATGCCTATGGCAAAAACCCTAAAAAAAGAAGAAAATTCTTTGTGTCTTCTCCACTTACCAACCTAAATATTTGATTTTAAATGATTGAATATTGTATTCTAATATTAACAAATCCATGAATATTTAGAATTATTCCATTAATTGTGTAGGCAATGTCATGCCAAACTAAAAGATACAGATAACATTCATTTTGAAGTTCTTGGGCTTTTCAAAATCATCACTGTTTTAAATAATGGGTTGTATAATATATATTCTGCCAACATTTACAGAATAAAACATTTTGGAAAAAAAAATTTTGATAAAACTTTTATGTGGCAATTTCAGCTGGTGCTCTGAATGAACTAGTCACATACACAGAATGATAGGAATTTATTTGCATTATCAGATGTTAATTCCAAGTGAACAATCTTTAAGTTTCCCAGCATAAGTACCTTCAAAGGTGCTCAGTTATATTCTTATTTATTAATTATGTCAAATGAATTTTGAATAATATATAAGACAAATCTTGTTTTTCACCCAATTCTAGGATGTTAGCATATGTAGGAAAAAATATTGGTCCAAAGTGCTAGGGCAGCCTAAAGTGAATTGACTTTTACAGTGTTTTAATTAATTGATTAATTAATTGTGATAGAGAGGGATTGTGTCCCTCACTGTCTCCCCTAAAGGACCCCACAGAGAGAGAGAAAGAGAGAAACAGACAGACAGACAGACAGGCACAGACAGAAGAAAACGCCCACTATGGGGCAGAGTTGCACCATAGTCCCTTCTCCCTCATCTCTCCCTCGTTTTCGGACTTTGGGCACACATATTAAATTTAGAATCCACTTCTTCATTTCCAGGAACACAATCTGTCGACATTTTATTGGAATAACATTAAATTTATGAAATAATTGAGAGAGATTTAACATTTTTATCATCTTGTTTTTTTTTTTTTTTTTTTTTTTTTTTTTTTTTTTTTTTAAATGTCAGATTGCATGTTCACTAATCAGAGAGATGGCAGAAGGGAGGAAGAAAGCACCTCCCAATGGAATGTGGTCACAGCACAATCTGGTTTTTTATTTTATTTTTTTTTTGCTATAGGGCACGTGCGCTCGCCAGACAGACAGAGACATAGAGACAGAAAGCGAGAAATCATTTCCCGGGGGGATGGTCACACCGCAATCCCTTCTCCTCCATTCTCCTCTCGGGATCTTGGGCATGCACGCACACGCGCCCGGCGTGAGTTTTAAGCCACCGGGTCCGGGACGCGAACCGTGGTCGACTATGTGGGAGTCCAGCGACATAGCCATTACGCTAACTGCTGGTTCCCTGTTTTTTACCCCTCTATCCTGTGGGGATTTGGGACACCCACGCATATGTGCTCGATGTGTTTTTCAAGTTGCGGGGACTGGAATTCACACTGTAGTCGGTCATGTGGGATCTGACTCCCTTAACCACTAAGCTACAAAACCAGCTCCATTCTTTGATTCTTAAAAATTGCTATTTCTTCTCATGTTTAGGTTTTCCTCATAAAATGTCGCACATTTATTTGGAAAATAATTGCGAAGTAGTGAATATGTTTTGTTGTTGCTGTTGTAACCTCTGTCTTATATCTTATTGTTGGTTATTGTTTTCCAAATAAAGGCTATTGCTATCTATATATTAACTTTATATTCTGCTGCCTCGCTAAATCTCATGTTCGTTTTGTTAGTTTTTCATTGAACTTTCTGACCAGTAGAACTCTCTTACCTACAAATCGTCATAGTTCATTCTGTCCATCCTTTTGAGATCTGTAATTGCTTTCTGTTTCTCCCCGTCTCCCCTAAGACACCACGGAGTGTTAAGTGTGAGTAGTGACATGGCACCCTTTTATCTGCAGTGCTATGCCTCCAGTGTTTCCTCACTGAGAATGTTTTTGAGGTGAACTATTTCAAGGACTTAGCTATCACTTTCTACTTAGCTGAGTATCTAGCAAAAATGTATAATTGCCCAATTTTTTCCCCCATGTCTACAGAGAAAACTGTGTGTTTTCTCTTCACATATATTAATGTAATCAATCATTTGCTTTGAAAAATCCTTTGGATGCCACATGCCAAGTACCGTTGTAGGCTTATGGAATATGATGGTGAGCAAAACAGACAAGGGCCCTGCCCTCTTAGATGGGCAGAGACGATCAAAATCCTAGTACATAATGAGTCAGTGGTAGAAGGGGCTATCACAGGACTATGGAAAGTGCTAGCGAAAAACAGAACATACAGCAAGTAAGGGAGTCAGAAGTACCAAAGGTGGGGGGGCACATTGCAGCTTGAAGCAAGTTCCTAGCATAAGACTTATTGTGGGTGACATTTAAGCGAAAAGTGAAGGAGGTAGAGTTTTAACACTGCAGATATTTGCAAATAGTGTTTCAGACAAGAGCACAGCCGTGGAAAGACTGTATGGCTGGGATGATCCTGGATTGTTGGAGGAGCAGCAGAGAGTCCTGTGTGACTTAGCAGAGAGAATAAACACAAAGGCAACAGCTGCGGATTAGGTAGGACCTTCAGGGCAGCCTAAGAATTTGTGGACTGGAAAGTCCTAGGGAGCTTAGAGACGTGTCATGATCTGACTTCAATATTAAAGTGATGTATGTATTATAAGTAGTACGAGGAGTACATTTCAAAATATTGGATGATCTTTGAATAAATTTTATTCTCTTTTCTTTTCGAACTACTGATAGCTTTTGTTTGATATTGTTTTCTTTAGGATTTTCATATTGGTAGTCATAAGTGAGACTGATCTGGAGGGTTTTTGTTTTTATTTCTGAGTAATCTTTAAAAGAGGATTTAATATCAGTGTTTTGCTTACTTCAGAACTGAGAGGTTTCCTTTATTTTTATTTTGCAATGTTTAAAGAAAATAGGCATTATGTCTCTTTTTTCTTTTTTTTAAGGTTTACTGAAATTTCTGTGGGAAACCAGAAATGTATTTCTTATCTGTATTCCTGCATTAGACCACAGAGAGGAAGTCACTTTGTAGGAGTCTGTGAAGTAAAAAATGTAAAATGGTAGACAGTTGGCTCTCCCCCCTTTTATGGAGAAATGCAAAAGAAAAATAATCTTTTATAAGTTTTCCTCATAAATAACAAGGGAATCAAAAATGAAACATAATTTTACTGACAATTTCAGCAATTTTTATGTAAAATTCAATCGATAAGTAAATATTGAACATCTACTGCCTGATTATTAGCATATCCTTGAAATTTTAACATACCTGCTAATTAACATGACCATTGAAAAAACCCATACAATATTGTCTGAAGTGGTTCTTGATGTTTCTTCTCTTATATACTACTAATTGCTTTGTTTCATTTTACTATTTTTGCACAGGGAGGTGGTCAGTATTGTTTTTCAAATTATTTTTAAAATAGAAACTGAATGAGGGAAAAAGAACTACTAAGGTGAAAGCCTCCAGCTTTTAGAAGGCTAAGAGAGTTGACATCTTGGTCTGTATATTTCTATTTCTATTTTTTTTTTTTTTTTTAGGTTTTTGCCCTTACAGAAATAAGAGAAGCAGTGAGAAAGAAAGTGAGAAATCCGCCCCCCCCCCCCCCCCCCACACACACACACAGGAGGGATAGTCATGCTGCAATCCCTTTTCCTCCTCTCTCCTGCCATTCGGGGTATGTGTGTACAGGTACATCAGTTCCAAGCTGACTGGTCTGGGATCCCAAATGCAGTTGGCCATGTGGGAGTTCAGCTCTTTAACCGTTGTACCACCTGGTGGTTGAGATACCATCCATATTATTTTAATAGTTGAGCACTTTAAGAAAAATCCTGGAACCTACTGGAATAGTTACAGCTTCAAAAAACTGAGTTCTTGATGGAATGTGGGATAAACAACAAGGGATTTTTTTTTTGGTTTGTTTTGTTTTCTGTAACAAATGAGGTGGTGATTCCAGGACTGATCCAGCAGAGAATAACAGAGGAGCCCTCCTAGAGGTCTGGACATGTGGAAGCTCTAGGTCCATCTTTGGATCTCTAGGAGGGCTCCTCTGTGATTCTCTTAACCTTCTCTCATTGTCACAGTAGAGCTGCCACCTATCAGGCATGACATTTCATCACCAATTCTCAAATGCAATGAGAAAGGGGTATATTCTTCTCCATACATATTTTCTTTTTCTTTATCAAGAAGAAAATTTTCAGATTTCCACTGGATATGGATAGGTCAAACCCTGCTGATGGTTTTTTGAGTGCACCCAAAGGAAGTAGGTTGCTGTGACTCCCATGTACCAGTCATTATTCATTCCCTGGGATTTGGCACGTTACTGCCTAAAACCTCACGGCACATAGACTCCTGTTAACAAGAGGAAAGGAGACTGTCTTCTGGGTAGGCTTTCAGGTGTCTGTATCAATAGCTGACAGCCAAGCCCTGGTGGCCTCTGTCAGGGGAAGACAGAATCATCTATCCTTTAGTTTCCATATCCTCCGAGTGACAGGTCACCAGAACCTAGCAATACTTGTCCTGCTCCCCAGTAGGATCCTCATGGATCTGTATGTTGATGACCTAATTCTTTTCTCCAGCCAAACCCCTTCTCCTAAGTTCCAGATCCACATATATATTTCAGTATGGGGTGTTTTCCACTCAAATGTCTCATGAATATATATATATATATATATATATATATATATATATATAAAAAGTCAATAGATTCACAACTGAATTTGTTTTCTCTCAGTGCACCTTGGCCCTCTTCTCAGATTACCTACCTCGGAAAATGATTTCATGTCTTTCCAACTCTGTAAGCCAAAAAACGAGGGCATCATTCTTGCTCCTGCTTTTCCACGAGAACTCATATTGTCACTTAATTTTGTGATTTTTTTTAACCTTCTAATATCTCTCAGATTTATTAACTTAATATTTATCTGACTAGCTTGCCTGGGCTGTCATAACAAAATTCCACAGAACGTATTTCTTACACAACAAAATGATTTTTTCTTACAGTTCTGAAGGCTGAAAGTCCAAGATCAAGCAGTCCGTAGGTCAATTTTCTGCCAAGGCTATCCTCTGTAGCTTGAAAATGGCTGCCTTCTCATTGTGCTCACTCACGTTCTTGCCTCTGTGCCCATGCATCCCTGGTGTCTCTTTGTCCAAATTGCTACTGCTTTTAAGGATACCAGTCACATGTGATTACTATCCATACTAATAGTCTCAGTTTTCCTTAATAAAGTTTTTAAAAGTTTTATGTATTGGGCCAGCAGGTGGTGTGGTGGTAAGGGCACTGGATGCCACATGGCTGACTCCACGGTTCGAGTCACAGATCTAGTGACTTGAAAAACACACCAGGCATATGTGTGTGCATGCCCAAAATCCTGAGAGGAGAGTGAAGAAAGGATTGCAGTGTGACCATCACCCCTGGTAGGTGATTTCTAACTCTCCCTGTCTCTGTATCTCTCTCTAGCTAGTGTACAAAAATGGCAAAAATCTAAAACAAAAAATTAAAAAAATTTTTGAAAGAGAGGGAGAATCCCCAGAAGAGTGTTTATTACACCATTTGCCCCATCTGCAGCCAGCCTGGATCATGAACATGTGTGTGCCTGACCTTAGGAAGTCAACCCAGGACCTACTCATGGAAGTAAGGTATCTCACCGAGCATTGTACCACCACTGTACCATTCCTGACCACCTTTTTTAAAGGCCCAATCACCAAATGCAGTCACATTCTGAGACACTGGGAATTAGGTCTTCTAACATGTAGACTGGGGAGAGGGCACACTTCCATTGGTATCACTGTCCCCATTCGAGTTTTGCAGCTTAGCCATTATCTTCTCTTGCCTAGATTATTGCAACTACCTCTTCATCCCATTTTGGACAGTTCTTTGTTTTTTGTTCTCCAATTACAGTAATCTTCATGTCTCATCATTGACACCCATGTTTAAACACCTCTGATGAGTTTTACTACTTTAGTATAGAAGGAACTTTGTTTTTCATGTCTGGTCAACCTTTCCATGTTTATTGTAGGATAGTTTTCCCTCCATTATAGTCTATCAAATCAAAATTTCCAGCTATATAGAACTATTTTCAGATTTTCCGAGTGATCTTTACATACTCAGGGCCCTCAGACACCCTCTTGGTTTTTAACTTACTTCCAGTGTGGGATGATATTCTGTCTTCTGTTTACTCCTGCTTCCTGAGTCGTCATCTGATCATCTCATGAGAATTTAAAAAAAAAAAAAATTCAAGCACTGTATTGAGGAAATATTAAAAGGACCTCTCCCCCCCCCCCAACATTTATCACTCAAGTAATTAACACAAATTCTTAGTGAAAGTCAGCATCATTTCATACTATGAACATCCTGGAGGATGTGCAAGGTCATAAGGCAATATAAGTTATTTTAGTGCTTTGACTTTAGAGCCTAGAACCTAAGAGATCTATGCAAGTCATTGGGTCATTTCCTTCCCTTCCCTTCCCTTCCCTTCCCTTTATAAGAAATCTGCTTATAAACTGTAAGAAAAATCCTATTCCATAAAGCTCTTTAAAAAATGGTTCTGTAATATTTCTGGTGATCCAGTTTCCACTTAAGCAGATCTACACTGTTACGTTAACTTGATGTCATGAAAGAATCATTAGGATCAGAGGAAGCATGGGTTGTTAAAGCAACCCCTATAAGGCTTGTAAATAAGCTCTGGTGCTTTATAGCTGATTCAGAATCTGTACCTCCTCTACCACTTCCATAGAGATACATTAACCATAAGGGAAATGAGACCAACTGCGTTGTTTGTTTGCCTGGTATAAATTACTCACATTTGGGAGAAAGGAGACTGCTATTTCTAAAATAAGACTGCTGTATGTACAATCTAAAAGGCATCATATTTTCTCACTGATTTTCAAAATACTGGGAAAGAACTCTCACCTATTCTTCTGTTTAATTTACATCATAAAATTTTTCATCAGTCAAAGAATCACCCTCCCTTTACTTACAGTGCTTTTCCATTTTATGTATTCAGGATGATCTTACTGTAGTTTAATTGTACTTGGCTCCTCTTGGATACAGCATTTGTACTTTTGGAAATTTGAAAAAACACAAAAAGACAAAGATTTTATGCGCAAATATATTCATTATATCATTATAATTTAAATAATTGAAATGTTGGAAGAATACTATGTACTTGATAGTAGGATGAGAATTAATTAAAATTTGATAAATAAAGCATGTGAAAGATATTTATGCCGAGGTTATATAGGAATGATACTTTTACAATATTTGGTAAAAAAAGAAACTTGCAGATACAATAGATAAAATATATTGTGCATTCAAAGAGAAAATGTGGGAAGAAAAACATAGAAATGTTATAACTGAATATTTCTGGACTGTAGAATTGGAGAGGATTCTTATGTGCACAAAAAAGAAAGAGGAAATACTCCCTAAAGGGGCTTGGCCATGCTGTAGTCCTTTTTCCTACAATTCTCCATGGTCTCAGGATCCTGGGTATATACATTCATGCTTAGAGTATAAGGAACCAGAGCTGGGATTTGAATCCTGGTGGGCCATGTGTGATCCAGCCTCCTCTGTGTAGTGCTTCACCACTGTGCTACAAGGCCAGCCCTACTTTTCTGTTTTATGACTTTTCTGCATTTGTTTGCACCCTCTTATATTCTCATAATCTCTCAACATTTATTTTAAAACTATGTTTGAATAATTTTTTTTTGAGAGCTTTTTGCTATAGGGCGTGTGCGCTCGCCAGACAGACAGAGACAGAGAGACAGAAAGCGAGAAATCACCCCCCAGAGGGGATGGCCACACTGCAATCCCTTCTCCTCCATTCTTCTCTCGGGATCTTGGGCATGCACGCACATGCGCCCGGCGTGAGTTTAAGCCACCAGGTCCGGGACTCGAACCGCGATCGATTACGAGGGAGTCCAGCGACATGGCCATTACACTAACTGCTGGTCCCTGAATAGTTGTTTTGATAACATAGAAAATACTTTTCTATTCATTTTTGAAAATATAACACAAAAATATTAGTTGTAGAATGATTTCAGTTATGTTAAACAGTGAAGATAGTTGCCAAAAAAATCAGAAGTGATTGCTTCTGGGGCCAGCTTGCACGGCATGGCAGTTCAGGTGCTGGAGTCCCACATGGTGACCGCAGTTTGAGTCCTGAACTTAGTGGCTTGAAGATCATTCTGGGCACAGTGCATATGTGTTCAGAAGCCCAGAGAAGGGGATGGAGGAGAAGGAATTGTAGTATGACCATCCCTCCTAGGGGGTGATTTCTCACTTTCCCTCTGTCTTCTGGTGAGTGTACATGCCCTATGTAAAAAATCTTTCATTAAAAAAAAACATCAATTCTGAAGAATAGATTATGACAATTTGTTCTATACATCTTTCAGAATAATCCAATTTTGTACAAAGTGCCTATATATACATGTATATTGAAAATCAGAAAGTGCACACTATCCAAAATGTACTAGAATCAATGAGGTTCAGAAAGTAATACTGAAATAAGTGTGGAGGAAAGAGAAAAGAGAGATTTTAAATGTAGCATATGTAAGCAATGTTAGTCATAAGTTATTTAATGTTAGTCATATTTTTTTTTGTCATATGTTTTAATGAAGATAGAATTTGAGAATTTTCTTGTTTTATCTTTTATGATATTCCCATGAGCATTAATCTCATCTTTTAATGTTTTTTTAGAAGCTTTTTTTTTTTTTTTTTTTTACTTAAAAGAAATACCAGTGTATTATGTGTATATGGGTAAAGTGCAGTAGTACCAAATGCTCATCAGTTAAAGCCCAGGTCCAGCCAGGTGGAGCTGTCCTGTAGTGTACTGCCACACTGGAAGCCACATGATTGACCACAGGATCAGATCCCCAGGTTGGTCTGAAAACAAGCTTAGCATGCACTCAGGGGCCCAAGATTCTAAAGAGCTGGAGGATTCAGGGAAGGTCATAAGACCTTAGAGAGGGCTTCTTCTCTCTCTCCCTTCCTCCCTCTCTTTCCCTCTCTCACTCATGTGCATGCATGTGCTCTCTATCATTTAGCAACAACAACCAAAGGGTGAAAGAAAACACTCCAGTTTCTCAGAGTACTCATCCGTCTGCACGTCTAAACGTTTTAACCATTTAAACCATTTTTGATTTTGGCTCTTATATTATTATGGTTAATACTGCAACTTTATTTTAAAAATTATTTAATTTTATTTGTTATTTTTAAATTTGAGTAAAGAGAGAGAGAGAGAGGGAGAGAGGGAGAGAGGGAGAGGGAGAATGAGGGAGGGAGGGAGGGAGAGAAAGGGAAAGTGAGAAAGCAAGCCGGCAGGTCCTGGACTTGTATTGCAGTCTACCATGTGGAAGTCAGATCTCTTAACTGCCACACCACCTGCTGGCCCCAATACTGTAATGTTTAATGATATGCTTACATACTAATTGATTTATCAGCATTAGTCATGCTCTACTTCTCACTGTGAAATATGAGATGTACTCCCCCACATTTACTCTCCTTTTTAATTTAAAAATGTTTAACGTATAATTGTACATGTTTATGGGGTACGATGTAATATTTCACTACATATATACATTGTATAATGATCAAATTGGAGCAAATAGTCATATTCAACACCTCAAACATTTATCATTTCTTTTTGGTGATAATATTCAAAAAAAAAAAAAAACCCTCTCTTCCAGCTATCTTGAAATACACGTTATTATTTGCTATCGTGACCCTACGGTGTAATAGAACCCCAGAACTTATTCCTATCTAACTGCAGCTTTATACCAGTTGACCAACTTCTTCCCCTTCCTTTTCTCCTACCTTCTCCAGCTTCTGGTAACCCCTACTCTATTCTCCACTTCTACAAGATCAATTTTTTTAGGTCGCACATATGAGAATATGCAGTATTTGCCTTTGTGTCTAGCTTATTTCACTTCACATAATGACCTCAGTGTTACTGCAAATTACAGGATTTAGTTTCTTTTTGGGGATTGAGTGGTATTCCATTGTTGATATACACCACATTTTAAAATCCATTCATCAGGTTAGGGGTATCTAAATTGATTCTAATACCTTGGCGGTTGTGACTAGTACTGCAAACAATGTGGGAGGGGTGATATCTCTTTAACACACTGACTGCATTTCCTCTGGAGATATACCCAGTAGTGGGACTGCTAGATTATATGAGAGTTCTCTTTTGTTTTTTGAGAAATGTACATAATGTTTTTCATAATGGCTATACTGATACATATACATTCCCGCTGATGGTGGATAAGAACACACCTTTCTTTTACATCCCCACCAGCATTTGCATTTTGTCTGTTATCTGTCTAATTAGAGAGAGGTGATATCACATTATAGTTTTAATTTGCATTTCCCTGATGATTAGTGATTTTGAGAATTTTTTTTTTTTTTTTGCATAAACTGTATTTGTATGTCTTCTTTTGGGAATTATTTTTTCAGGTCTTTCAACAAATACTCTGTTTTTTAATTGGAGTATTTATTGTTTTGCCATTGTGTTGTTTGAGTTCCTAATATCCTGGATATTAAATCCTTGTCAGATACATTGGTTGCAGATAATTTCATTCTTTAGGTCTTGGTTTCACTCGGTTGATAGTTTCCTTTTTTGTGCAGTTTTTTTTTTTTTTTTTAAGTTGTAATTTCATTTTATATCTTGCTTTTGTTTCCTATGCTTTGGAGATTTTATCAGAAAAAAAATCCTTGCCATCAATTATTTCTCCTATATTCTAGTAGTTTTATAGTTCGACAGCTTTACTTTCAGGTTTGTAATCCATTCTGAGTTGATTTTTGAATCAGGTGAGAGACTGGGACTAGTTTCATTTTTATGCATGTGGATGTTTACTTTCCCCAGAACCATTTATTGAATAAACTCTATTTCAGAAGAGTTCTTCAGTTGTGTATCTGTGTAACTTTTGATAATACACTTTAATTTTTACTCTTGTCTTTAGATATAGTTTCCTTATAACTATGTGGGAGGATGTCTCTCAGCCTTCATTAGGTATAACTTGTTTAGTATCAAGGTAGATAATATTAACATGTTGTTCTGACATCATAATTCTTTTTTTGCTTTAACTCTAAGTGGATTCTAAAGATGATGAGTCAAGATTACTTTCCTTCTTCATGGGCTCAATCATCCACTTATTATACCTCTTGAATTTATCACTGAGACCAAATGAGTAGTATTTTCTTATACTCCACTAACTGCTCAAAGCATGCCATATTTGCTTTATATATGTAAAAATAGTTTTTTGTGTTGAATATTTTTCTTTGGTTTTCTGTTTCTCCCTCTATTTTCCTCCCTTTGGAAACAATAAAGAAATACATTCCTTTCCCACAATATGACTAACATAAGTTGAATTTTTAAACAAATATATTGACTGGAATTTCTCTTATTTGAGATTGTCTATCGGTGGCTCAGGGTCGTCTTGTCCTAATTGAAACCAATTACTTTCTAGGCTTGCTGCATAGTTGAAATTTTCTTTTTCTTTTTAGAGAGAAATTTTCACTACAGGGCACGTATGCTCACCAGAGAGACAGAGACAGACAAAAAGTGAGAAATTACCCCCAGAGGGGATGGCCATGCCACAGTCCATTCTTGGGATTTGGGGCACGCATGCACACACAGCTGGTGTGATTTTTAAGCCACTGGGTCTGGGACTTGCGCCATGGTCATCTATGTGGGAATCCAGCAATGTAACTGTTATGCCATCTGCTGGTTCCATGCATAGTTCAAATTTTCTTCACTTTATTTTAACTTGCTTCTGATGTTGCTGTTCTTTCTTTCTTTCTTTCTTTTAAGAATTATTTACTTAATTTTATTCATCCTCATCGCCCATGGGCTGGCCTGGTGATTCTTCTAATGTGAAAGCACATATCTTTTCTTTCCTCATAGAACTTAAATCACTCAAATGTAGATCTTTTATGTCTTCTCCTTCAATCTTAAATTTTCTTTTCTCTGTTTCTTTACTCTGTATTCTGGGGAAGTTCCTTGATTTTATTTTCTAGTTTTCCTTTTGGAAAATTGATATATGTGGAAGCTATTTTGTACTCTGGTTATATAGCAGACTTTTCTTCTGTAAGTGCTGTTTCAAAAGACAGTATAACATTAGGCTAAGAGTACAGGCTTTGGAATGAAAAGGCCTAGGTGCAGATCTTGGCTCAGCAACATTGACATTAGAAATATTTCTTAATTTCTCTGAAGCTAGAATTTTTTTTACTCTGTTATATGGCTATTGGGAAGATTAAATTAGATTAAACATGAAAAACTATCAGATCTGTGCTTGGTACATAGTAAGTTTTAAATATATATTCACTTTTTATATTCTTGAATCTCATTGATGAAATACTATCAGTTTTTCTATTTTTTATATTAAATATTTTTATTATTTCTCTTAGGTTGTTTTAATCTTTTCTGGAAATAATATGTATTATTATTGTCTGTTCCTATTTTGTAATATAGAAGTAGATTGTCAGGTAGGTAGTATGTCTTGCTTTTTTTTTTTTCCCTTTATCACATATATACATATATTTTCCACATCAGTTTCTTCTGAATAGAGAGTTTCTTACTGGAAACTCTGTATACTTGGATGGATCTCATAAATTGTCAGCCTATGTTTTGGAGTGAATGGACAGAATACTTCTCAAGCAGAGAACTCATAAATGCCAGAATAGGTGGAATGGTAACTACAACTTCAGTAGTCTAGTTTCGACATTTGTAGGAACTAGAGATTTTGGCCTGAGTATGGATGTTAAGTTGCTGATACCTTTTGTGCGTCTTGACAGGGAGTGGGGTATCCTTGGGACAGCTTACCCTCCTCCTTCAGAATCTCTTTTCTCTACCATCACCTGACCCTGCTGACATTAGCACAGACTGTGTTCAGAGTGTCCTGAACTCCCTGGATACAGCTTCTATTCTGTTTCATTCTTAACACATTTCCCAGAAAAATTTCCCCTCTTAGGATTTTAATAATCTGACTGCTGAACATGTTTTTTTTTTTTTTTATACATCTTTTTTGTATTGAGTTTTGTCATCTTAATGGCGTTGTTGTCTTTGAACAAATGAAAGGCAAACATTTTGTTCTGTTTTTTTTTTTAATTTAAACAAGATTCACTCTGTTTACTACTCCTCAATTATTTATTTTATAAGCATCTTTTGAGCTTGACAAATGTACTCATCACATTGTACAAGGTGTTGAGAGTAGAACAATGACCCTGATGTTTGAGATGCTTACATGCATTATATGTAAATATTGTGGCCAAGTTCAGGGATGAAGAGCTTTATTTTAGGAGGAATGGATATAAAAATAAAAAGAATATGGAAGTTTTGTGCATTTCATTTCCCTTATATTAGATAACATTCTTAAGTAGAAAAGGGTGACCTAAATTAGATGAAAACATAATAGGTACATTGAATAGAGGCAGTAACTACGGAAGTTTTATGAAGAGGGGCTATAGTGATGAGAACAATCGTATATATAAGATTTTAAAAGAAATTTAATAAAGGCATATTTTATCAATTGTAATTTTTATTGACTATAGAGAAGATTAAATCATATTATGCAAACAGGCCATAGCTCATTAGGCTATATTGATGGTTATGTTGGTAATAAAAGTTATGCTATGGATATTAATAATAATGATGGCAATTAACGATTATTAAGCATCTCCTATATACTAGATACTATTTTAAGCTCTTGTATATTTTCACACTGCCCTGTGAAGTAGATGTTATCAAAATTCTTTATATAAACAGGTAACAGGTTAAAAAGGACAAGTTAATCCATTGACATTAAGAGAAACTTAAGCCAGCACTATCTTTATAATTTTGTTAACTATTGCAGAAAATTAAAGTTATTTATACAATACTGATAAGGTATTGAGAGTGAAACATAGCAGTCTCTTGCACACCTTCCACTCAGGAAGAGAATTGCTACGTACTTTTGAAGCTCCTTGGACATGTGTCCCACTGTCACCCCTGTCTATGTTTCCTAAGAGGTAAATACTCTTCTGGATTTTATGATTATAATTCTCTTACTGGGCCCAGCAGTTAGCGTAATGGCTATGTCGCTGGGCTCCCACGTAGTCGACCGCGGTTCGAGTCCCTGACCCGGTGGCTTAAACTCACGCCGGGCGCGTGTGTGTGCGTGCCCAAGATCCCGAGAGGAGAATGGAGGAGAAGGGATTGCGATGTGGCCATCCCCTCTGGGGGGTGGTTTCTTGCTTTCTGTCTCTCTGTCTCTCTCTGTCTGGTGAGCACATGCGCCCTATAGCAAAAATCTCTCCAAAAAAAGAAAAAAATTCTCTTTTTCTTCATAGTTATATCTGTATTTTTCTATCCTTATACAATATATTATTTGTTTTCATGCATTTGAAGTGTATAAATGACATCATGGTGCTTCTATTCTTATGTAACTTCTTTTTTCACTCAATGTTATAGTCCAAAGATTCATTCATATTGTTCCCTGCAGTTGTAGTTCATTCATTTTCATGCAGCACAGTCTGCCATCAAATGAGTAAACCACAATTTATCAGTTCTACTACTGGATTATATTTCATCATAACAAAGAACAATGAGTAAGTTTTCTTGTAAAAGTTTCTCGGAGATATCTAGGAGCTGAATTGTTAACTTACAGTGTATACATATACTTACACACTACTACATAATGCCAATTTGTTTTCCCAATTATATTCCCCCAGTTTGGGGGTCTTTTTTTATTGCCTCTTCTGTAAAGACTTACCATTTTTCTTAGAAAGTTTGTCATTTTCTTATTTATTGACCTATGCTTCATGTATTTTTAGGTTAGTATTTTAATATATTACAGTTACTATTTTGTGACTTGAGTTTTCATTTCTCTAATATATATTTTGATAAATAGTTCTTAATTTTTATATAGTCTAGTATATTAATAATTTGCTTTATGATTTTTGGCTTTTTATATTTAAAATCTCATTCTCTACAGTGGGATATTGAAGATAATATTGTCTCTTCTTAAAATTTTCTAGTTTTGTCTTTCACATTGAGTTCGTTTGTCCTTATGTAAATTTGTTGTGTATGGTATCAACAGGGATCTAGTATAATTCCTTCCTCTCTCCCTATTTTATCTAAACCTGTTTAACTGAAAAGTGTTCTTTTTCTACTGACCTTTAAATCCGGTCTGTAATAAGTCAGATGTCCATATTTCTTTGATTCTGGGCCTTAGATACTGTCTAAGACCTATTTGTCTGTTCCTTATCTGCACCATCTTACGCTACAGTTTGGTATTCCTTAATACTTTATATCATAAGCATTATAAATCTTGATATCTGGCAAGAGAGATCCCCCTACTTTGTTTTTCTTTAGGAGTATCTTGGCTATTCCTGGTCATTTGTTTTTATGGTAGATTTTAAAATTAACTTGTAATGCATACATGCATACATACATACTAAAAAACCACCAAGACCACCAACACCAAAAAGAACCTATTGATTCTTTGGTTATAATTGTATTGATTCTATAGATAAATTTGGTTAGGATTGACATCTGTACAATATATGATGTTCTAGTATATGAACATGGTATATTTATCTTTTTGTTATCTTTAATATTTTGAATGAAGCTTTGATATTTTCCATATAAATTATTACATATATTTTGTTAAATTCATTCCTAATTAGTTTGTTTTTTATACTATTTTAATGTATCTTTATAACATTTTTGACTCCTGTTACTGTTGTTTAGAAATGCAATTGATTTTTATATATTGATTTTGTTTTTAGCAACCTTTCTGAAATGTTTTATTCTAGTAACAAATACAGTGTGCTTTAGCACTGCACCTTATTTATTTTGTCTTTTCTGTTTAATGCTTAGAACCACTTTTCCATACACAAATTGATTAGAGTGCTTGGTATGACTCATTCTTTTTTTTTTTTTTTTTTTTTTTGGAGAGGTTTTTGCTATAGGGTGCGTGTGCTTACCAGACAGGCAGAGAGAGACAGAGAGACAGAAAGCAAGAAACCACCCCCCAGAGGGGATGGCCACATCGCAATCCCTTCTCCTCCATTCTCCTCTCGGGATCTTAGGCACGCACGCACACGTGCCCGGCGTGAGTTTTAAGCCATCGGGTCTGGGACACGAACTGCGGTCGACTACGTGGGAGTCCAGCAACATAGCCATTACGCTAACTGCTGGTCCCTTCATTCTTTGACTAGAACTTTGAGGCCTCTGAGAAACATTCTTACATTCTTGTTTTTGCTTGCAGGGCCTGAACCCTAGCTGCTAGAATGAACACATGATTTGCCTTGTCTGGGAATTACTTCTTTCTGTTCCGTTGATAGTTGCACTGAACTATAAAATATGCACTCAGTTAGTAGTTCTGCTTCTCTGTTGAGTTTAACATTAAATGAACTTCTGACGTGGCTACATACTGGTCCAGACATGAGCTGGATGGTAGGGGTTCAAGAATGGTCAAGTCAGTCCCTATATTTTTAAATTTATTTTTTTTTTACATTCATTCACTGTACATAATTACAATGTATAAAATGATATTTTCTGCACATCATTACAGTATATATAATGAGATTTTACAATATAAAATGAGAATACACTGTATATTGGCTCAATCAAGGATATTACCCAGTCCCTGTATTTTAGTAATTTAGAGTCTAGTGGGCTTTTGGCTGATTCTTTCCTGATTAACTTGTCTTTGTTGCTGAGCCTAACTTTTTTTTTCTTCAGGAATTTCCATTTCTGATGGAAAGTTACCAGAAACAAAATGCTATGTGAATGTTTCATTTTGTGCTTGCTTGCTTGCTAGCTAGCTATAGGGGGGCATGTACATGCACTGGAAAGAGACAGAGAAAGAAAGAGGGAAAGTGAGAAGACACCCTCCAAGGTATTAGGGAGTTCTTCCATAGGAAAATATGGATGAGATATTGAAATAGCCACTCAGCTTAATCATCAAAGAGAAATTGACCTAAGTTGGCACAGCAGTAATGCAATACTCTGCAGTGCTGGAAGCCATGTGGAAGATCAGAGTTTGGTTCCAGAGTCTGCCTGTACACTCTGACAGGCTGGGAGGAGATTGAAGCATAAGACTCTTTTGAGAGTGCTTCTTTCTCTTGCCCTTTCTCAAAATAAATAAAAGTTAAAAAAGAAAAGAAAATCCAAACCATGTTACTGGCAGGGAATGGTATAGGCTGATTTGAAGGTTGATGCTGAGTGATGACATCCTGGGCTTCTTTATTGTAACCCCTCCCCAGCTGATCTGCCCCCTGCTGGCTGTCCTTTCCACACAGCCTTGGCGAAATGCATTCTGAAATCTGGGCAGTGGGCAGTGTGCTAATGCTGGGGGGCAGAATCCCATTTTAATCATTGCTGCTATGATCTCTGACACTCTAGTGTGCAGCCATTTCTTTCTCCTGGCGAATTGCCCATTGAGAGAATATTTGCTGAATTGCTAAAACCAAATGAAATGAAACAAAAGCCCTGATAGAGCAGCTGTATTTAATAGTCCCTCTCCATATAGCAGTAAACTTCTGAAATGAATTCTTTGATGCTTCGAAATTAAGCTTTGGCGATAAAACTAGCATGTCATGCCCTTTCTTTGGCATCTGATCTCGGTCAGATGACATTAGTATTCCAAGTATCTATTTCCTTTATATCAAATCATGATATGTTTTATGCTAGCCGTGAAGTCCAAAGTCAAATAGTAATAACGTATGTGAAAGCCCCTGATAAACAGTGTCTCTCTCTATATGTTAGGTATCATCATTATTCTTCTTTCATGTAGAACTCTCTCAAGTGAGAAGGTTTCTAAAAAATGGTGTTGATCTTTGTGTTTGGTGTTAGAGAGTGGGAGAGGGGTGAAGTGTGGTGCCCACTAACTGGTGCAGACATTTGGGGTATTAGGCTTCATACTTCTCCAGATTTTAAAGAGAGAGAATAGACTCACTTGGAACCTGGTTTATTCCCAATATGAGAAAAATACAGTCTCATTCGAATTCAATATTCTGTTCTGCCTCATATAAAAATAGGTATTTATACAAATAAAGCATTAAATGATAAGGTAGTTTGATATTATCGGTTTTTGTCTCAGCTTGTATTTCTTTTCTCTAAATAAGCCCCACCTCCAACACTGGTGCATTGAGGATTAACTTTCCAATACATGCTTGTTGGGTTAGATGGGGAGATAGCATTTAAACTGTAGCAATAGATTTTTTGGTCATTCTGGGACTAACAGGTGGAGTGATGGTTACATTGCTGGACTCCCACATGGATGACAATGGTCTGAGTCCCAGATCTGGAGACTTGAAACTCACACCAGGCACATGTATGTGTGTGCCAAAGTCAGACGAGAATGGAGGAGAAGGAAGTGTTGCATGGTCATCCTCCCTGGGTGATGATTTCTCACTTTCTGTCTCTGTCTCTTTGGAGAGCATGCCCTAAAGCAAAAATCTCTCTCAAAAACCAAAAGAGAGTTTTTGGCCACCCTGAACTTGGCATTTATTTATTTATTTATTTTTTATAAAAAGAATTATTTAACTTTATTTATATTTGACCAGAGAGGGACAAAGAGTGAGAGAGGGAGAGGGAATGTGAGAAAGTGGACTGCCAAGTCCAGTACTCGAACTGCAGTCTGCCATGTGGGAGTCCATCACCCTTAACCACCCTGCCACTTGCCAACCGCCTCTTTTTTTTGGCATTTATTTAAATAGATCTTATTTTTATAGCTATTTCAGATTCCTAGCAAAATTGTGAAGGTATCATACAGTTTCTATATACTCCTGCATACAAGTTCCCTGATACTTAAAAACTTTTGATATAATTAACACATATTGATACATTATTATTAACTGAAGCTCAGTTTATTCAGTTTTTTTTTTGTTTTTGTTTTTACATAATGTCTTTTTTTTTCTTTTTCATCCAGGATATTCTATATTACATTTAGTTGTCACATATTTTAGGTTCCTCTTGATTGTGACCATTTCTCTATTGCTTTTGTGTAACCTTGAGAATTTTGAGGATTACTAATCAGAAATTTTGTGGGATGTTTCTCAGTTGGATTTGTTTGCTGTGTTTTCATTATTATAAAGGCTTTTTAAATTTGTTCCTCTTTTGGAGAAGTGAAGAAGACAACAGAGATAAAGTATTTTTAGTTCATCATACTTAGGGTACATGTTATCAGCATAATTTATTGCTATTGCTCACCAAAGTTGAAGTACTATTTGTCAGGTTTCGACTTCACTGTACAGTTACTTGTTTTTAATCTACTTTTATATGACTCCTTTGGAATAAAGTCACTGTGCTCATACTACATTTATGTAGAGAGTTTTGCTTCCTCTTCTTTAGGGTGGAACATCTGCATAAACTATTTAGAATATGTCTCTTATTCCCTGTTTATTAATTTATTAAGACATTTATTGATTAGTTTTGACTCATGGATACTTAAGAGTTATAATCAAATACAACTTTATTTGTTGCTTTAATTATTCCAGCTTTAGCCAAAGGAAACTCTTTAACTTGACTCCTGTGTTGTTTGGTATACATGAATCTGGGATTTTGGTTTTGTTTCTGAGCACTTACTTAATTTTTTGCATAATAAAATGTTCTAGGCTAACCTTACATATTTCTTACCCCAGTCCTAAAATCAACCATTTCTCCAAAGAGCCTAGGATTCTTTTATTGGATAATAAACTCAGATGTGGCTGTTAGGTAGTTTGTTTTTATTGGGGTATCATTTTATTTAGTCCTTCTTAGTTAAAAAAGGTAAGAATAGAGTGTATATTCTAACCTGTGAGCGTGTGTGTGTGTGCACACGGACATAAATTTATGTGTAGGCATCTTTATGCGTATTAAACATGAGTTCTTACTGATAACTCCAACTCTAATCATCATCACATGGGTCATTCTAGCCCCTTCCTCTTTTTTATCTGTAAATTCCCCCTCCAACAGTGAGAATATGACTGGCTCTATTTTCTAGTCCCTTACTTTACTGCAGTTCCAGTATGGGTGTATAGCTGTATCAAAATTGTTAACTCATTCTTCTACTAGAGAGAACTTTACCAGCTAGAGTACAGTGTTTACGTGCAGCTCCTTTTACCTTTTGTTCTACAGACTTTATTACTTTCCAAAGTCACTTAGGTTAGCGTGTTAACCCTTACCACTTCAGTGAGTCTGCTGCGTACATTTGTAATACATGAGATTCACTTGCCATGGTCTATATTACTTTCAGAGTATCTATTACTTGGATATTCTAAACTCCACAATTAATTACTGTAAAAATTTGCATACATTAGCATTTACTCTATACTGGGGCCAGCAGGTGGTGTGGTGGTTGGGGCACTGGAATCCCACATGGCCAATCATAGTTCGAATCTCAGACCTGGTGGCTTGCTTTCTCACTTTTCTGTCTGTCTCTCTCTGGTGAGTGTACATGCCCTATAGTGAATCTAAAAAATAATAATAATAAAATAAAATCTTAAAAAATCATTTACTTGATACTATTGGGTTGAAAAGTTTTTTGCATAGAAAAACACGTCATGACTTTCTTGACAATGCAATATATTGTATATGAGTTCTGAAAAATGTACTATCATAAACTCATTATTACAGTAGTATACAAAATAGGTTAGTCACTCCTCAAATCCTATGTGTTTTACCTATTCATCTTTCTCTGTCCTGTTCTGAGGTTGGGGAAGATCCCTGGCAACCATTGATTTTTTTTTTTTTCCCAATTCTTCATAGTTTGACCTTTTCCACACAATTTCCTGTAATTGCAATTATACACTATTTAGCTTTTTTTGGTTGGCTTCTTTTACTTAGCAATATGCACTTACATGTCTGATCATAGCTTGATAATTTAGTTTATTTATTTTTATCACTGAATATCATTCTATCATACGAATATATCATAGTTTATTTATATAAGCTTAGATTATTTTAGAGTTTTCTTTTTTCCTAAAAGATAACTTTATGCTATAAATTTTCCTTTAAAAGTCTTTTTCTCTCTCCCACAAATGCTGATAACTTATACTTAATTTTCATTTGGTTTACAAATTGTTTTTATTTTTCTTGATACTTCTTCGTGTACCCATATATCATTTATTTATTTTTATTTTTAAAGAATTCTTTAATAGTGATTTATTATTAGAAGTATTTGTAAATTTTGCTATAGGACACATCTTCTCATCAGAGGGAGACAGAGAGTGGGAAAGTGAGAAATCAAGTCTCCAGATCCAGGACTTGAACTTCAGTCAGCCATGTGGGAGTCCAGTGCCTTAACCCCTATGCCACCTGCTGGCCACCCATAGGTTATATATTTTTTTAAAGAAATTTTTGCTATAGGACATGTGTGCTCACAAGAGAGACAGAGACAGAGAAACAGAAAGTAAGTAATAACCCGCTGTGGGGGGGATAGCCATGCTACAGTCCCTTCTCCTCTTATCTCCTCTTGGGATTTTGGGCATGAATGCACACATGCCTGAGTTTTTAAGCTGCTGGGTCTGAGACTTGAACTGTGGTCAACTACATGGAAGTCCAGTGACACAGCCATTATGCTGTCTGCTATTTCTGGCCTCATATGTTATTTAAAAGTGTGTGTGTGTATGTGTGTGTGTGTTTAGAGGTTTTTGCTATAGGGCGCTTGCACTCGCCAGAAAGACAGAGAGAGACAAAGAGATAGAAAGCGAAAAATCATCTCCCCTAGGGGGTATGACCACTCCGCAATCCCTTCTCCTCCATTCTTCTCTTGGGATCTTGGGCACGCACGTGTATGCGTCCGGTGTGAGTTTAAGCCACCGAGTCGGGACTCGAATAGCAGTTGACTACATGGGAGTTCAGCGACATAGCCATTACGCTACTACTGGCCCCTAAAAGTGTTTAAATAACATGTGTTTATTCAAATACTTTGGAATTTTAGTTATGTTGTTATTGATTTTTAGTTTCATGTTTTTCATCATCTGAGAACATGATACTTCTTTTTTTTTCCCCCGGAGAGGATTTTGCTATAGGGTGCACATGCTTGCCAGAAAGACAGAGAGAGCTAGAAAGTGAGAAATCACCCCCTGGGAAGATGGCCATGCTGCAATCCCTTCTCCTCCATTCTCTTCTTGTTATCTTGGGCAAACACACACACCGGCCCGGCATGAGTCTAAGCCACTGGGTCCAGGACTCAAACTGCCATCAACTACATGGGAGTCCAGTGACATAGCCATTTTGCCAACTGCTGGTCCCCATAATACTTCTCATTCAGCCTCCAGCAATCCATTGAAAGGATCATTTAAGTACTTTCTAACAGCTTACAGCTTTAGCAATTTTTGTTCCAGGTAACCTCTTATTGACTGTGATTCTTGGTGTTTGATTTTCCTTCCAGAATTTGGGGTAGTAGTTTTCCCTGCAATCTGTTTTCTAAAAAAAAAAACATTTTGAGTTTTAGTCTGTTGAACCTTTTTTTTTCCCTGGATGTAAGTATGGGAGTGATGACTTCTAAACTCTTTTACACACTGGAGTTGAAAGCAAAGTCCCTGGTATTTTCTTAGCACTAAATATCTTAAAATTTCTTCTTCTTATAAAGCGATTCGTCTCTTATTCTTTAGAGTCTAATGGTGTACATTTACCTGTTCTCAACCATCCTGGCAGTCCCCTTATCTTGCTCTATTGACTGTCAACCTAGCACATTAAGTGCTGAGTTTATTTCAATAACTGGTAGGGACGAGGAGGGGATCTGGGAGAAAGCAGGTTCTATGCTATAAGAAGTATTATTACACTTTCTATTCTTTTAAATGTATACTTATGTCACTTTAATGCTTTGCAGAGTACACAGAGGATTCTAAAGTTCTGTTTATCATAATCCCAGTGTAGCAAAATGTGGCATTTAAAAAATTAATCTTCCACCAGGGACACATAAAAATAAAACTGGGAACTAAAAACTAAGGGAGAAGAGAAGAAACTAAGCCAGGTCAATAAAAATTGTCTATGCATGGTGCTTTGGTACTCCCCATGACATAAATACTGCCAATATGGAAGATATCCAATTTAATTTAAAATAAAGTTGCTTTAAAAAAGAGGTTAGCAAGACAAAAAGGGGGAATAAGTCATCCTAGCTGACCAGCAAGGAAAGCAATAGCCTTTCTGTAGTAATTCTTTAAAGGGTAGTAATTGAATTCTTATTGTTAAATGCTTATTTTCACATGGGAAGTGATTTTTATGAGGTTTCTTTCATTTTACTGTTATATTCTGTATGCTTAATATTGTAATGTCAACAGTGCGCACCTTAATGAAGACTTTCATCTTAATTTGTTAAGATTAGTTCCCACTGAATCTATAGGCCTTACTATCCTTTGCAAAATCATCCATTCAATCTCTAATTTTTTTTTTTTTTGAGAGATCTTTTGCTATAAGGCATGTATATTGGCTGGAGAGACAGAAAGTGAGAAATCCACCCCCCCCCCCCCCCCCCCCCCCCCAGTGGCGAAGGCCACATCACAATCCCTTCTCCTCTTGGGATTCTGGGCATGCACGTTTTTAGCCACTGGGTCCAGGACTCAAACTGTGGTCCAGTGACAGAACCACTACGCCATCTGCTGGTCCCCCAGTCTCTAATTTTTCAGCTTTGCCTTTTCTATATTCCTCCTATTTCACTAAATCACAGGTGTGAAAAGTTTAGTAAATCCAACCACAACCATCCACTTCATATTCGAATCTTGTCTGTGCCAACAAGTGGCCTGGATGTTTCGGGTGACACCAAATCCATCCCCTCCTAAGATGACCCATTCCATACTGAGCAGCCCAGGCTGTTACGGAGTTTCTTCATCGAGGGACTGAAAGTTGTCCTTTCTTGTTTCTATCTACAAGAAGTGAGCCCTGGTTAGGGGACTAGGATCTGCACTTGGAAGATAACTTGTTATTTGAAGCAAACATAAGGACAGGCAGGATGCAAGTTTGCTTAGGATTTGGAGGCAGAAGAATTCGCCTAGACATTCCTACAGGACAAATCTGAGTGCAGTGTTTAATCTATTCTTGCTCTGCCAACAAGCATTCTTACATTGAAACCCAACTCCACCATTTCAACTCTCTTGTCTAAAATTTGACATGCTTAAAGAACATCTGTAAGATATTCTTAAGACTCAAAGTCATGATGCCATGCATTGGCACAACACATTTTAGTCCACAAATTCAGTGAGTATTATAAAGTTGATTTCTCTAAATCCCCTAAGGTTATGACATAACTGAGCTCATAGACATACTCTATCTTATCATTAATTTTCTATTCATAACCAGAAAAGAAACAGTCACACAGCTTCTGTCACCTTTATGAGAAGTACATTAGAGCAGTCAGTTTAGACAAATTTTGATTTTAACTGAAAATTCTTTTTTAGAGTTTATTAATGCCTTAATTTCTTATGCTAAATGTATAAGCCCTCAGCACATAGCAAGTCAAACATGTAACTGTGCTTTTCTGTCCTATGTCTCTCTATCTTGCATTTTGAGTAAGCCCTGTTGATTCTATTCTTGAAAATTCATTTGAATTCATATTTTTTTTCTTAATTTTCTCTGATATTTAACCTTAGTTGAGACTCTCATTATCACTCTTCAGAGATTTTCTTGGAGGTCAGAGATGAAAAGCCCTACTTGATTTTATCATATGCGGAGATGCAGATACTTCGCTTTGTAAAATAGACATTAATAAATTATGAAGAATGTTCACTTAAAAAAGATGTAATACTATTTAAGTTGAACTTTAACTTACTTTAGCTATCATTGGGGTGCCTAAGTTGCCCTATTCTTTTTTGGCTGAGAATATAAAAGTAATGATATTTACTTAATAAATATGAGCTGATTTCTTTGAGGAGTACTGTGAGTTTTGGACTGTCTTCTCCAATCTGAGACATAATTATTTTCTGGGACTCAACTCCCTTGTAGTTTACTCTTTTCTTGGAGAGCTTTTTGCCATAGGGCGTGTGTGTTTGCCAGAAAGAGAGAGACAGAAAGCAAGAAATCACCCCCCGGGGGGATGGCCACACCGCAATTCCTTCTCCATTATCCTGGGATCTTGGGCATGCACGCACACGCACCTGGCGTGAGTATAAGCCACCAGGTCTGGGACTTGAACTGCAGTCGACTACATGGGAGTCCAGTGACATAGCCATTACACCAACTGATGGTCCCAGTTTACTCTTTTGTTCCCTTTTTCTCCTTTTACACTCTGTCACTGTGACCTCATCTGCCACACAGTTTTAACTATGTATCTTCTTTTGACTTTCTTTGCATGCACCTTTTTTTAATCAATCAAAAATCTAGTTGTTCTTTCCTTCTTTCTTTTTTCTTTTCTTTTCTTTTTTTTTTTTTTTTTTTTTTTTTTTTAAGAAATTTTTGTCTTAGGCCATGTGCACTCACCAGACAGAAAGTGAGAAATCACCTCCTAGGGTGATTGTGGCATAGCTACAAGTCTCATGGTAGATGGCCATGCCACAATCCCCTCTCCTCCATTTACCTCTCAGAATTTTGGGCACTCACGCACAGGTGCTTAGCATGAGTTTAAGCCGCCAGGTTTGGGACTTGAACCATGGTCAACCACGTAGGAGTTCAGTGCCTTATCACCTGCTGGTCCCAGTCTGGTTCTTTAAAAGTCAAATACAGACTCTCGATCTCTTAGATGGAACACAGACCAATGTCTTATAATATGAGCCATTGCCTTTCACTATGTGAGCATGAAATGTGGGCGATGAGAGGAGGGATGTCATACTTAACACTGATCTAAGCATACCATTTTGGGACCAAATAATAATAACAATAGCGGTGAGCCATGGATTTTTAGAAAGAATGGAAGAAAAAAATTTTTTGATAGGATAGTAAATATATATCACTAATGTGTCATTATCTTTTTATAGAACCTTTAGTTTATAATCTTGATGGATTTAAGTGTTATAGATTCGTATAAACTCCAAATTATGTGCAGGGTGTTTGTTTTCTCCTTTTATCTATTTTAAAAAATATTTTTAAATGTATTACATTCAATCACTTTATATCTTTACAACATATAAAATGGATTTTCCCAGCATGAACACGTTGCATGTTGGAACTGTCAAAGAAATTACCATATACATCAATAGTCAATTTTCCTTTTTTTTGGTCCATTGAATGTCTTCTTTTCTTCCCACCTTGATTCTCCTCCTCTTTCCCTCCATTTCCTGCATTCCTCCCAGTCATAAAGTACAGACATTTGGTATATATTAAGTGGGGACATACAGTGCATCTCTTTTATAGTCTGACCTGCTTCACTTAGCATTAAGTCTTCCATATTCATCCACTTTCTATCAAATGCCAGTCTCATAGTTTTTTATGGCTGAATAGTATTCCATACTGTATATGTACCATACTTTTTCAATCCATTCACCAGTTATTGGGCATTTGGGTTAGTTCTGTGTCTTAGCAATTGTGAATAAAGCTGCAATAGGTACCAGTAGTTGGCATAATGGCTATGTCGCTGGACTCCCATGTTGTCGACTGCAGTTCGAGTCCCAGACGCAGTGGCTTAAACTCAAGCCAGGTGCGTGTGTGTGCGTGCCCAGGATCACAAGAGGAGAATGGAGGAGAAGGGATTGTGGCGTGAGCATCCCCCCTGGGGGGTGATTTCTCACTTTCTGTCTCTCTGTCTCTCTCTCTCTCTCTTTCTGGCAAGCTCACGTGCCCTATAGCAAAAACCTTTCAAAAAAAAAAAAACTGCAATAAACATGGATGTACAAATATTTTTCTGACTAAGTGTATTCCTATCCTTTGGGTAGATCCAGGAGCGGAATTACTGGATCATACGGTAGTTCTATTTGTAGGTTTTGAGGAGCCTCCATATTGTTTTCCTCAGTGGCTGTACTAATTTACATTCCCACCAACAGTGTAGGAGTTTCCTTTTCACCACAGTCTCACCAACACTTATTGTGATTTGGTCTTTTAATCATAGCCTTTCTGGCTGGGATTAGGTGGTATCTTGTTGTGGTTTTGACTTGCAACTTCCTTATGATAAGGGATGTTAAGCATTTTTTTCATATCCTTCCTTTGAGAATTGTCTGTTCAGCTCTTTTGCCCATCTTTTAATTGGATTGGGTATTCTTTTCGTGTATGTGTGGAAGTTGTTTGAGTTCTCTGTATGTTTTTGTTATCAAGCCCTTATAGGAGGGAGAGTCTGTAAATATATTCTCCCATTATAAAGGCTGTATCTTTAATGATTATTTCTTTTGGTGTGCAGAAGCTTTTTATTCTAATGTAATCCCATTTTTCTATTTTTGGGAATACTGCCTTTGCTTTGGGGGTCTTATTTAAAAAGTCTTTGTCTACTACAATATCTCCAAGTGTTTTCCACCAGTGGTTTTATAGTTTGAAATTTTTCTTTTCTTTCCCAGCCAATGAAAGGGAAATTTTATTGTGGCCCCAGGGCCATAGAGCTCAGGCAGGGGGCTGCCTTGCTGGGGCAAGGCCTTATTTGACCTTCCTCTTGGGACACAGGTTGTTGATGTGGCTACACTTCTCCTTGTGGCAGTTAATAGCACAGGGGTCCAGGCACGCATAACACTTGCAGCAGATCAAGTATAACTTGTCACAGTTATATTTATCAGTAAGCTGGTGGAGGGGGGACTTGATGATGCTGCCTCAGTGACGGAGCACCACATGTAAGGTAGACTCTTCCTGGATGTTGTAGTCTGAGAGAATGCCGGCGTCTTCTAGCTGTTTGCCTGTAAATATCAGACATAGCTGGTCGGGTGGATGACCTGCTTGTCTTGGATTTTGACTTTGTCATTCTCAATGATGTCACTGAGCTCAACCTCAGTGGAGTTGGTCTTGCCCATTGGGGTTTTCACGAAGATCTACATCTTTGCATCTGCCACACAAATGTGGCTACCAACTCATTCTGCCACCTCATATAGTTTGAGGTCTTATATTTAGATCTTTGATCCATTTGGAATTGATTTTTGTTAATGGTGAGAGATAGGGGTCCAGCTTCATTTTCTGCAGGTGGATACCAAGTTTTCCCAGCACTATTTGCTGAAGAAATTTTCTTTTCCCAACAGGGTTGTTCTGTGCCTTTTGTCAAAATTCAGTTGACAGTATGTTTTGGGGTCAAGGAGTGAGATGCCTCCTATTCCACTCTTTTTGTGCAATATTCTTTGGCAATATGGGATTTCTTATTATTACAGATAAATTCTATGATTTTTCTAGATCTGTGGAGAATATCTCTGGTAATTCGATTGAGATTGCATTAAATTTGTAGATTAATTTGGGTAGAAATGATGTTTTTATTATTCTTCCAATCCTGGAACATGGGATATCTTCCTTTTTTGTGTCATTTTGAATTTCTTTTTTTAACTTTTCGTAGTTTTCCTTGTAGAGGTCTTTCATTTCTTTGATTATGTTTATCCTATTTATCTTATGTTTTTTTGTTGCTATTGTAAATGGGATTGCTTTCTTCAATTTTATTTTAGTCTGCTTGTTGTTGGTGTATAGAAATGCTATAGATTTTTGTATGTTGATTCTGTATCCTCCCACTCTACTATATTCATTTATCACTTCCAGAAGATTTGGGGGTTTCTTTTGTGATTTCTATGTATATATAATCATGTCATCTGCAAATAGAGATAATTTCCCTATTTGAATGCCTTTTATTTTATTCTCTTATCTGATTGCATTGGCTAGAACTTCCAGTACTATGTGGAAAAGGAGTGGAGAGAGTGGGTAGCATTGTCTTGTTCAGTTTTTAGTGGAAGAGCTTTCAGTTTTTCCCCATTCAGTATGATGCTAGCTATGAGTTTTTCATATATGGCTTTTATTGCGTTAAGAAATGTCTTTCTATGCTGATTTTACTGAGAGTCTTAATCAGGAAGGGATACTGTATTTTACTCAAATGCTTTTTCTGCATCAACTGATATGATATGGTTTTAATATTTTCTTTGTTAATATATATTACATTTATGGTTTTGCATATCTTCACCCTTGCATCCCTGGGACAAAGCCTACTTGGTCATTTGTATAATCTTCTTAATGTATTGTTGGATATAATTTGCTAGTATTTTGTTGAGAATTTTTGCATCTATATTCATCAGAGATATTGGTTTGTAATATTTTTGTTATGTCTTTGTTTGGGATCAGCGTGATGGAGGCTTCATAAAATGATTTTGGGAGGATTCCTTTCTTTTACATCTGTAGACATAGTTTGTGTGGAAAGGGGGATTAACTCTTTTTTTAAAAGTTTTGTGAAGTATGTTCATGTTGGCTAAAGCCATAGTGATGTATAGTGACTGAACGTATAAAATAAAATAAAATAAAATAAAATAATAAAAATAGGGAAAAAAAAGTTTTGTAGAACCTGAAGTAAAACCTTCAGGCCCTGGGCACTTCTTTGTGGGGAGCCTATTTATTACTAGTTCAATCTCACTGCTTGTTATTGGGTCTATTCGGGCTTTTTATGTCTTCCTGATCCAATCATGGTAGATTATATGTGTCCAGAAATTTGTCCATCTCTTCCAGGTTTTCTTGTTTGTTGGCATATATATTCATTGTATTCTCTGATGATCTTTTATAATTCTGTTATGTTTGTTGTAATATTGCCTGCTTCATTTATGATTAGATTTATCTGGTTCCTTTCTCTGTTCTTCTTAATTAGTCTAGCTAATGGTGTGTCAATTTTGTTTATCTTCTCAAAGAACCAGCTTTTAAGTTTCATTTATTTTCTGTATATGTTGTTTATTCTCTATCTCATTTATTTCTGCTAGAATCTGTATTATTTCTTTTCTCCTGATTTTTTTTTTTTTTTTGGTTTTGTTGTAATTTTTCCAGTTCCCTGAGGTGTGTTATTGGGTTAGGTTGTTTCTTTTTGTTTTGTTTTGTTTTTAGAGGTTTTTGCTATAGGACACGTGTGCTCACCAGAAAGACAGAGCGAGATAGAGAGACAGAAAGTGAGAAATCACCCCCCAGGGGGGATGGCCATGCCACAATCCGTTCTCCTCCATTCTCCTCCTGGGATCTCGGGCATGCATATGCACGCGCCCGACATGAGTTTAAGCCACTGGGTCCAGGACTTGAACCGTCGTCAACTACATGGTAGTCCAGCAACATAGCCATTACACCAACTGCTGGTCCCAGTTAGGTGGTCTATTTGTCACCTTTAAGTTTTTTCTTGTGAGTACCAATTGCTATGTACTTCCCCCTTATGACTGTTTTTTGTGGTATACCATAGGTTATGAAAGCTTGTGTGTCATTATCATTGGTTTCAGTGAATTTTATTTCAGACTTAATTTATTCAATGGTTATGAAATCATTCAGGAGTAAGTTGTTTGGTTTCCATGTATATGTGCATTTTTGACATTGTTGTCTGCAGTTTATTTCCAGTTTGATTCCCTTGGGTCAGAGAAGGTGCTGGATATAGATTCTATACTTTTGAATCTGTAAAGACCTGTTTTGTGCCCTATCATATAATCAGTCTAAAATGTTTCATGTAGGGGTGAGAAAAATGTCTAATTTTTGGTTGTTGGGTGGAAAATTCTATAGGTGTCTGTTAAGTCCATTCAGTTCATGGTATCACTTATATCCTGTATCTCTTATTTTTTGACTAGGTGATCTACCCAAGGGAGGTGGTGGGGTATTAGATTACAACACAATAATCATTGGAGATCCTATCTCTTTATTTAGACCTAGCAGTCTTTCTTTTACACATTTGGGTGCTCCAGTGTTGGGTACATAGATATTTAAAAGTGTTATATGTTCATGATGAATTAGCCCTTTCAGTACTGTATATTGTCCTTCTCTGTCTCTTCCAACAGCTTTTGTCTTAAAATCTATTTTGTCTAGTATCAGTATCATGATTCCAGTCTTCTTTTGATTTACATTTGCATGGACTCTCTTTTTCCAGTTTTTCACTTTCAGACTGTGTATGTCTTTATCCACGAAGTGTGTTTCTTATAGACATCATATAGAGGGTTCCTGTTTTTTTTTGTTTGTTTGTTTGTTTGTTTTAATCCATATAGCCAGTCTGTTTCTTTTGATTGGAGAGTTTAATCCACTAACATTCAATGTTGTTATTGGTATTTGTGGGCTTATTCCTACCATTTTGTTAGCCATTTTTCTTGGTTGTCTTTTGTTCTTATTTCTGTTTGTCTCTTCAATTTTCCTGATTTTCATTGAGAAAGCCATGGAATATTTTTCTGTTTTTCTATGGAGAAATGTGTCATGATTTTTTCAATGATCCGATAGAACTCCTTTGATTACTTCAGTTGGTCTAGTTTGGTGAATTCTTTCAGTTTTTATTTGTCTGAGAGTGATTTTATTTGTTTTTGTCATTTGAAGGATAATCTGGCCAGGTATAGTATTCTTGGTTAAAATTGTTTTTCTTTTAATGGTTTGAGTATGTCTTCCCATTTTTCCTTGCCTGCATTGTTTCAGTTGAGAGGTCTGATGTTAGCATAATAGGATAACCTGTGTAAGTAACTTGCTGTTTCTTGCCATTTTAGAATCTTGTCTTTATCTTTTGGCCAACCTGGATATGATGTGCCATGGAGAGGATCTTCTTAGGTTGATTCTATTTGGGGTCTTTTGTATTTCTTGTCTGAAATATTTTTCTAGATTTGGAAAATTTTCTGCAAGTACTTCATGCCAATGTTGTTTAGGATCCTAGGATAGTCCATAAAATGCCATTCAGTTCAATATAATGAATCTAAGATACAATTTTAATACTTTTAATAATTATTACTGGGAATTATGAAACTGTCTCAAGAAAAAATATTTGAATTTTATCTGTGGTTACCAAGGACATTTGGCTGTGTTTCTGTTAGTGACTGAGTTGGAAGGGCCTGTAGCAGTGGGTTACCTAAAAGTCAGGGTCATATTAACTCCTCTTATGCATATGGAAAATTACCTGATAATTCATTTTACTCATTATCTTAGCAGATACACTGGTTTTTATACTCATGGGGGTGGGTAAGTATAAGTGTTCTGAATTTAGATCCTCAGTCATCTGTTTGTATGTATGAACTAATCTCACATCCAACATTAAGTCAGGTGTTGCACAAAATTTTACCCAAAGGAGAGGTCAGACAGAAGCAAGTCATAAAAAGCTGAAGGCCCAGGAAAAGTATACAACACAAACATAACCCTATACATTCTCAGGAGGTAAACAGTTAAATTTCTTCTAAAATAAAAATTCCCAATAAAGTGGTACTGGTGAGTTGTATGTTTGACTTGTGAAAATTACTGGAGTAAGGTTCAATATAGTTTTCTGCTTTAATTCTTAGAATTCCCTCTAACCCCAAGAGATATGTAGCTGAGAATCTTGATGATGAGGGTCACTGGCACTGATAGGACTGTGCTGTATGGCTTAGGAGGGCAGGGTGGGAGAAATTCTCTATGCATTTATAAGAGAGTAGAGTAATAAGATAATTTTATTACTACATTGGAAACTATAAAACTTTATGTAGCTTGCTGATTTTTTAAATGATAAAGCAGGAATAAAAATCCTAACACATGTAACTAGTCTCAAAAGAAAATTTTTGGCTTTACCTGTAACCAGTATATCTTTCCATAGCTAAACTTACTCTGTTAGCTACTTTTGGAAAATTAAAAGATGAATAAGAAAGTGTGTGTGTGTGTGTGTGTGTGTGTGTGTTTGAAGTAGATGGTTCAATAATAAGCAAAAACTGAAAGGAAGATGTAGAAGTGAGCATTTATTGGGCTGGCCCCGTGGTCTAGTGTTTAAAAGAGCCAGACACCACGTGCTGACCATGGTTAGAATTCTAGCCATAGCAGCTTTGGAAAAATGCACCAAGTGTATGCATGTCAATAATCCTGATGGAGTGGAGAAATGGAGAAAAAGGGTGAGATGCCCCACTGGGTATGATCATGGGGATGATTCCCCCTCCTTCTCTCTTATCTTTAGACAACACGTGTGCTTTCTTACAATTGAAAATTAAAAAGTGATCATTCATTGAGTACCTATGCTAGGCCAGGGACTCTCGCATACATCATCATCTTTAAATTTCACCATACTCTGTGCTGCAAGTTGTAGCATGGTATTTTCTACAAATAAGTACATCAGTTTCAATAATTAGCTCGAGGTGTATCTAATGTGGTAGTAACGATCCAGCCCCTTGAGTATGAACCTGTGCAGTCTTAGGAGGCTGTGTTCATACATGGATTTCAAACCTACTGACTTAATGCTCTGCTATTAGCATCTTGAAATGGTCTCCACATTTTCATTTCATACTGGCCCTTACAAATCACAGCCATTCCCACTAGTAGGCTATGCCAAGGTTTGTCCATACACATCTCCTGAAGACTTACCTTGAAAACTCCCTGTAAGGCTGAGTAATAGAAGAGGTAGCCCTAAGACTGACACAGCAAGAGCTTTGTGTGCTAGAGTTAGCAATGGGTTTGGAGGGCCAGCAGATGGCATAAGTTACATTGTTGGACTTCCACATGGCTGATTGTGAGTCCTGTGATTTGAGTCCTGGATCCAATGACTTGAAACACACTGAGTATGTGTGCATGAGTGCCCAAGATCCTGGAAGAGACCGAAGGAGAAGGGATTGTGTTGTGGCCATCCCCTGGAGGAGGGTGTAATTTCTCACTTTACCTTTTACTGTCTCTGTCTCTCTCTCTCTAGTGAGTATATGGACCCTAAGGCAAAAACTTCTACAAAATAAAAATAAATAAAGACTTATTTGGGAGATATGCTTGTCTCTGCAAAAAGAACTATTGCCTGATATTATAGCAGAAGCGGTTTCTGGGTGCTCATGTGGTTTGGTGCATCATATTAGTTTTCTATTGATTCATAACTAATGTCACAAATTTAGTGGCTTAAAACAATGCACATCTATTATCTCACAATTTCTGTAGATCAAGAGTGTGAACACAGTGTAATTGAATCCTCTGCTTAGGGTGTCACCAGGCTGTAATCTAGGTGTTGGCTAGATGGCATTCTCTTTTGAAGAATTTAGTTCCTTGGGAGGCCCTCAGCCTTACAGGCCAGCCACAGTTCCCTGACATGTGGCTCTCACCATAGGCAGTTCACATATGACTACTTCTTCAAGCCAGCAAGAGAGCCTTTCTCTCTCTTTCTCCCCTCAATCCTTCTAGCCTGTTGTAATGTAATCATGAGAGGTGGTATCCTATCTCTTTTTCTCTACTCTCTTTGTTAGAAGCAAGTAAGAAGAGTTTATACTAAGACCTTAACACCAGCAGTTGGGGAGAGGGGAGTGTGGGATCATCCCAGAGTCTGTCTGCCACATACACAGCTCATGCTATAGAGAGTTCAGCATAGTTGAGCTTCTCCCTTTATGCAGACTGCTAGACCACCAAACTGTGGACACAGATCCATGTGATAATGAGTGGGAAACTCACTCCCTACTTGTACCTGTATCTGTATTTTTTTTTTTTTTTGGCATAACTTTTTAGTTACTTCAGGAATAAATCAGGTTAAAAGCAACCTTGACTTGAGTTTCAATCTTTATTCATGATCATCCTCAAATTGAGGTCAGCATCCATGCCGAGACTAGCTCACTAGCAACTAGCAGACTGGAGTTCAATCCCAAGCTCGTGTGACTCTGAATTTCATACTCTACACTGGAATAGATCCAGGCCTTTGGGGGCCTGAAATTCATATAATTTGGGGGAACCTGTGGTAGGTAAGAGAATACAAAAGTATAATTTGCAACATTAGATAAGATGGAGTATTTAGAACAAGAGGAGACATAAAACATTCATTCAAACTTCAGAGATTTGGGTCTTTCTTTTCAGAGATCTCAAAGCCCTTTTTCAGAAATGCTTATGTAGAACTACTTCCTAATTGCAGCCTGGCTTTCTTACGTTCACCTGGAATACTCTCTGGCTCCCACATCCAGGGGACCCAGTGCAAGTGATATGCTTTGAAGCCACATTACCTTCCTGGGACATGTGTCTCTGTCTCCCCCTGTCTCCTCAGTGTTCAGCAAGTGCTTTGGGGACCACCAGCATCACCAAGAGTGGGAAATTGTTAAAATACAGACTCTCAGGCCTGGTATAGACCTGCTGAAGCAAAGCCTGCCTTTCAGCAAGGTCCTGGGTGATCCTATGCACATTAGTATGTGAGAAGCAGCACGTAGACCACGTGCCGAGTGGCACTGCTTTCTCCATGGGCTGCGCCCCACTTGTTTCTTCTTGGTCAGAGTGAGTGGGTAATTGAGCTTAGCCCACAGCTGGTAACAGTCTCGACAAGAAATAGTAAGAGCATGTCAAACCGCTTTGAATTAATACAAGTCTCCAGGGTCAGACAAATTACATCCTTGGGGTACAGAGAGAATTTATAGCTGTGATTAGAGAAGCACTGCCAGTAATCTGAAGAATCACAGGGAACCGGAGAGGTGCCATTTTTTTTTCAAAGAAATAAAAAGATGAATTCTGAAAATTAGTGGGTAGCAAGCCTGACAGCAATTTCCTACAAAATTCTAGGAAGAATTATTAAATAGGTAACTTGTCAGCTCTTAGAAATGGTAATCACCAGGAATCACGCCAAATTAACCTCATTTGTTTTTCTTATGTTCTAAGACTGGTAAACCTAGAGAAAGCAATAGGTTTGATAGTTTTGCTTTTAGACAGGTATTTACAAAACTCCTGGCTTATAGATCTGACAGAAATGTGGCACAAATAATATCAAAGTCAAATGAATTCATGGATGCCTTTATAATTACCTCCTGTAAGTTGGAATCACAAATAGTTTGGGAAAAGGAGTTGGACAGTTTGAGAAAGATGTTGAGTCCCTGTATCAGAGTTTACTTATTGAAGTGGGACCCTGGAATGATATGGGATAGGGGTTGATTTTAAGGATCTGACTTTGTGCAGTTTTGGAAACTGGTTCAACTATTAGGGTGCTGCTTTTGCATCTGGTGCTGGGCTTGAAGTGGGTTTGGCAGGAAGTCAGGGTGAAAAGGTGGATGTGAAGTTGAGGAGAGCCAGGACAAACTGGAACGTGTAAGGATGGTCTGGATCCTGTATGTTTCCAATTCTGATGATGTGGGTATCTGACAGGAGAAAGAGATGCCGAAGGAGCGATGGCCCTGGCAGCTGCAGTGTGCCAGTGAGGTCAGCCAGTGGATTCAGCACAGCTCTATGGGAGTTGCAATGACACCTGGCCCTACACCAACCTTCCCATCATAATAAATATGGCTGCTACTTAAGTCTCGACTTCCAGGCTCTCATAAATTTCTGTTGTGATCACTCTTAGCTCACAAGCATAAAGGTAAGGAATTATGGGAGATGTAGTTCTTGCTTAGTTGCGTTGACAAAGTTCAAAGTGAATAAAGCCCCACTAGCTGGCTGCATTTAGTAATGCAAAGCTGTGAATGATAAAACATGCTGGATGGCAGGATTCAAAGGAAAATCTCAATGAACTGCCTTCTAATTCTTTTTTTTTTTTTAGAGGTTTTTCGCTATAGGGCGCGTGCGCTCGCCAGACAGAGAGAGAGAGAGACATAGAGACAGAAAGCGAGAAATCACCCCCCCAGGGGGGATGGTCACGCCGCAATCCCTTCTCCTCTCGGGATCTTGGGCACGCACGCACATGCGCCCAGCGTGAGTTTTAAGTCACCGGGTCCGGGACTTGAACCACGGTCGACTACATGGGAGTCCAGCGACATAGCCATTACGCTAACTGCTGGTTCCCTGCCTTCTAATTCTTTAAACGTCACATTAAAGCTTGAAAAAACTCAGTGAACAGCAGGTGAGCCTCCAATATTGACAAAGCTCAGTGAATGAGCATTTGAGCCTCCAATATTTCCATTTATTCCTGTAGGTTGCTCTCTTTTTTATAATAGTACTTATTAGGATCATTTTTATACAGTTTTTGATTCATATGTGTTCTGACACTGCCACCAGAATGCAAGGTTATGAGAGCAAGGACATTGCCTGTTTTGCTCAAGGCTCAATTCAAAAATAGAATAGTACATAGAAGACAGTAAATAGTTCTTGAATGAATATATATAATTCAATTTAATAAGAATAAATGTAACATCATATATTGAGGGGAAAACTAACTGCATGAATAGAGAATGGAAGCTGTCTCAATTAAGAATAGTTCATGAGACAGAATAAATTTTTTGGCTTTGATCAATAGCAAATACAAATTGGAAATCAGGGTATTGGAAAATTAATGTACATTTCACTTTTATTAGTGGGAACAAAGGAAGTGTAATACATTATACCCCTTAGAGAAAGATGAGGACACCATATTTTAAAAGACAAAGAGCCATTGTATCAACAGGCTAAAGAAGAAATATTGTATGATTATATCAATTGATGCAGAAAAAGCATATGACAAATCCAGTTCTCATTTATAATAAAGATCTCTCACCCAGCTATGAATAGACTGGGAACTTCGTCAACTTAGTAAAGAACATCTACAAAATACCTATAGTTAATGTCATCCTTAACAATGATAAATGGGATGACTTCTTCCTGAATAACATATCTGATAAAGGGCTTATGTTTAAAATACATAAGGAACTCTTAAAATTCAAACAATTTGATTTTTGAAAAATAGGCAAAAGATCTAAACAGACTTTCGCTGAAGAAGCTATACAGATGGTAAATAAGCACGTGAAAATATGCTCCACATAATTTTTTGTTAGGGAGTTTCAAGTTAAAAATACATACAAGATACTATTATGGGACCTACTATTGATAGAATGTCTAAAATCCAAAGAAGTCACACTACTAATTGCTGGTGAGGCTGCAAAGAACTCCCATTTAGAGCCCCAGAACTCCCATTCATGGCTGGTAAAAATGCAAAATGGTACCACCATGTTAGAAGAAAGAATGGCCCTTCCTTCCTTCCTTCCTTCCTTCCTTCCTTCCTTCCTTCCTTCCTTCCTTTTTTTTTTTTTTTTTTTTTTTTTTTTTTTTTTTTTTTTTTTTTTAGTGGTTTTTGCTATAGGGCGCGTGCACTTGTCAGACAGAGACAGACAGAGAGACAGAATGCAAGAAATCACCCCGAGGGGGGATGGCCACGCCGCAATCCCTTCTCCTCCATTCTCCTCTCGGGATCTTGGGCACGCACGCACATGTACCTGGTGTGAGTTTTAAGCCACCAGGTCTGGGACGCGAACCATGGTTGACTACATGGAAGTACAGCGACATAGCCATTATGCTAACTGCTGGTCCCAAGAATGGCAGTTTCTTACAAAGCCAAATTTTAGCATATGACCTAGCAATTGTGCTCCTAGGCATTGACCCAACTGAGTCTAACGAAACCCTGCTTGTGAATATAGCCGCTTTATTATTCGTAAAGTTAAAAATATTGGAGGCAACTGAGATATACTTCAGGTGCAGAATGGATGAACTGTGGTACGACTGGGTGGTGGCACAGTGATGAAGCATGAGGCTCTGCAAGGCTGACTCATGGGTAATGTAGTTCTTGCTTAGCTGAGCTGACAAAGTTCAAAGCCGATAAAGCCCACAGAGATGCTTACTTGGCAGGGTTCCAGGTTCATGTTGGAGACCTTCCTGATTATTCTAAGTATGTAAGTATGTCCATGATCTGGAATTCGTTGAGGTTGGGGTGGACTGCCGTCTCAAGGCACTGTAGAGAATGCTGTCTCTGTCTCTCTCTCTCTCTGCCTGTCTGCAAAATAACATTCTTTCAAAGAGCACAGTGTGGGAAGTGGCAGTGGCAGAAACCTGACCAGTCTCTCTCACCACATGATCAAGGTGGTCATCAGCAGTGATTAGTATGTTTGTAATGACATGATCTTCTGTGACTTTCCTCCATATGCCCATAACCACAGTCTTATGATGAGAAAAACTTCACACACAGTCTAATAGGAACACGGTCTACAAAATACTTGGCTAGTATTTCTCAAAAGTATCCAGGTCAGCAAAGACAAAGAAAATTTGAATAAAATGGTACAGTTATGACAAGCCCAGTGTTATCTCCAGATAGGATCCTGGACATTAATAACACCTAAGGAAATATGAATAAAGGCTTGCTTTGGTAAATAAGAATGTATCAATATAATTCACTCATTCCAGCAAATGTACCGTGATCATATTAAGAGAAGCTGTATGTGCAGGGTACAAGGAAAGTCTTCCCTCCATTTGCAGTTTTTCTGTAAGTCTGAAACATTTTAAAAATAAAGAGTTCATTAAAACACAGAATGTGCAGAAGACAAAGATCAATGAGTGACTCTGATAACCAGGTTATAGATGGAATGGCTGATTTGGAGAAAAAAAATGAAAGAATATTTATGAAGTACTTATAATTGAATTAACTGCTTATGAAGTAGTTGTAATTGAAGTGCTTATAACTGCTGCCTTCAAATATTTTAGATGTTGAATGTAACGGGATCATGTTTAGTGTAGTTTTTAGAGGCAGAACAAGAACAAATTGATCAAAGATGTGTGGAAGCAGGTTTCAACTCAGATTGAAAGGAGAATTTTATAATTATTAGAGCTGTCTAAATATGACTAACCTGCCTTTGGAGAGAGGTTGAGCACTTCCTCTTACTGATCTTCAAGCAGAGGCTGAAGGAATGTCATCGTGAAGAACAGTCAGATGAGAATGAGCCTGAAGGTGTCTTCGTCTCAGCTGCTGTGATCACGTCTGTGTTAGCAGCTCCACTGCAGTCGCATCGGTTCAGGTGCTCCAGGCAGGCCTCTGAAACTACTTATTTTCTTAAGACTTCCAGATGGCAAGTTTTCCTCTGATCCTGTTGGAATTGCACACTGTATATAGAAAGGGAGAAATAGTTCTTGAACACCGTGAGGGCTGGATTTAGGAAAAGCCTTTGAGATTATATTTGTGCACTTATATTTTCTCTTCAAAAGGAAACCCACATTAAAAAAAAAAAAAAAAAAAAAAAAAAAAGAGAAAACCCTGCAGTGGTTTTAATATTGTGTATTGCTAAATACTATCTGGTATCATAATGCTTGGAGACCACTCCAGTAAATAGGAATAACTTTTGAGGGCTTGTTATACTGTTATCCATAGGACCAGATGGCTCTCACCCTCTAGAAATCCAGATCAATTTCATTCTCTTCTGGGGAAACAAAAATAGTAGAAATTTTGATCATCTCCCCTCTGATAGGACTGAAATAGTGTTTTCTTTCTTATGCGTTTCCATGCTCATGTATTTCTTATTCACACTTTTCTATTTTGTGACTTATGCTCTAAAAAGTCAGAGTTTCAAAAATACAGAAATGAATATGAAATTATAGTATCTTTTATCATGTCTGCTCTCTAACAAGTACATTACATTGAAACTGTTCTCTCAAATTTTAGGCCATCCAGTAAAAAAGAGATTACCCAGTAGATATCACATCCAGAAATTTCCTAGTGTACCTAATAGAGCCTTAAGTGGGGGGTGTCCTTTTGTGTGCATGTGTGTGAAGCTCGTGCGTCTTTTTTTTTTTTTTTTTTTTTTTTTTTTTAATAATAGACTGTGTATTCAATTATGGTGTCCTGCCATTTAGAAATATAAGTAGATAAAAATATGGTAAATAGAAACTCTGTCATTTGTAGGTTGTATATTGGCAGTGGTTTGCATGCAATAATAAAGGTAAATTTTATTTTTTTAAAATTTTTACTAGGCAACGCCAACCTTTGGGTTTCATGTCTACTCTAATGTCATACTAGAATTCTAATTTCTTTGATCCCACTATGGCCAACTTTATGCAATATGACAAAGACAGTTTAGACCTTTTTTTAAATTGAGAATTCATAGGCATAACAGCCTATTATCTCAGACTAATCCCTCCCCCCACCCCTTATTTTTCAGAGAGAGATTTTTGCTGTAGGGCTTGTACACTCGTCAGAGAGACAGAGAGTGACAGACAGAAAAACGAGAAATCACCCCCCAGGGGAAATGGCCATGCTGCAATCTCTTCTCTTTCATTCTCCTCTTGGGATTTTGGGAATGCCTGCGTATGCACCTGGTGTGAGTTTTAAGCCACCAGGTCTGGGACTTGAACCATGGTCAACTATGTGGGAGCCCAGTGATGTAACCATTATGCCATCTGCTGGTCCCTGTCATAAAGTTCTTTAGGACAAGCATACTGGTTTTCCCAGCACAGGACTGGTATGTGCAGTACATATTGAAGATACCTCACACATGTAAATTGAATAAGATATCTCAGGGCCTTGTTAAGATAGTTTCAAAACTACCTATTTTTTCATAATTCACAAATTTATATTCCCAGCCTAGCCCTCCATTTATCTTCCTGGTATGCATATAGGGGATCTTCAAAAAGTTCATAGAAAATGTATATTATGGAAAAACTACACATGGATTAATTTTTTTTTGCACCAGAATAAGCTCATATTTTAATTCCATTTTTTCATACGTTTTTGAAGTGCCCCCATATATCAGTTATCTATTTAACCTAGTTGACTTTGTAATTAGAATCCTAACCTTCACATGGTCAGAAAACTTTTGACTTTTCTACTTACGAAGCCTTTCTTATCCCCCTTAAAGTCAGCAATATTTGTAGCACTGCTCAAGCCTTGATCTCTCTCCTCCAAATAGTCCAGATTCAAAACACAAATAGGTCTTATCAGATCATTACCAAAACATATCCTGAGTCTTCTGCATTTTCACCATCTCCTTATCCATATCCCTGGCCGAAGCCACCATGAGCTCTCACCTGGGTGATGGCTGCCGTATTTTTATGTGAAGTATAATGAGAGACTCTGATAGGTCTGCTCGCCTCCCTTATTGCTCCCCTTAAATTGTTTGCTAGAGAATACTCTCTATGGCATATATTAGACTCAGCATTTCAATTTTAAAGCCTCTGTAATGGATTCTACTTAGAAGTAAATGTAAATGTCTAACCATGTCATGAGAAGACCCATAGAACCTGAGTCCTCAGAAACCTCTGGCTTTCCTTCTTTCTTCTTTGTTCCCGATGTTGCAGTGACACTGACCCCTTTGTGGTAGCTAATTGTTCCTGCCTAGGAATTTTGTGCTTGCTGTACTTTCAGCTTGACATTTTCTTTCAGAGATTTGCATGATTATCTCCTGCAAGTCCTCAGAGAGGCCACCCCTGACCACCTTTGCTAACGAGCACTGGCGGCCACTCACTTGCATGATTTCATTTTTTTCTAGCCCTTGCTAGGCATAGGAGTCACTTGTTTGTCCACTTCTCAAGAGGAGTGTGCTCTCTAGCATCCACATCAGCACTTTCTTTTATATGCATTTATTGACTATCGGACTGATAGACCAGTGCTATTTTGTTGGCAGCCCATTTTGCTTCTCGAGTTAGTTGTGTTGGACAGAACTTAGGCTGTGGACAGAATCGTGTCCTGTCTCATATCTACCTGTGTGCATCATAGCTGTTTCTTATGCTTGGCTGTGGGCCCTATGGTAGATGCCATGCTGTGTCACCACTGTCCCAGAAGAACGCAGCTCAGCTTAGGACTGGATAGACGAGCGCATGTGTTTTCCCTTTAATTCTGTAATCACTCTTTCCTCCCTTCTTCTTCTTCTTTTTTTTTTCTTTTAATGGAACTGCTTGTTAGTTATAGGAAACTTAAATTCCTATTAAAGCCTTTTAAAACTGAGATTGGGGAATTGATGAGGCCTGTAATTGGTAAAAGAAACTCTGACCTAAGGTACTTGCCTAATGAAAGAATGTGGTAGGAGGGCAGTGGGAATAGTTTCACTTAATAGAGGAGATGAAGATTTGATGCTCAGGGTACCAGTTTATTAGGCAGGGACACCAGTGCTATTAATTCACTGAAAAAATGATCCATTAGGAAAGTTCATCCTCTCTATAAGCTGAGAGACTGGCTTAGGTCTTCCCATAAATTATAGCTCTTTTATCTATATTAACATGATTAAAGATTTACTTTTATTATGAAATTTTAGATTATCTAATTAATATTATGAAAAGAATATTGAACCAAGGTTGCTTGCTTTACTCTCAAACAAGGGGATATTTTAGGTTCTGGGGCAAACTCTCATGATGAAGACGTGATCTAATTTTGTAAAAACATATAACTGTTATTGGTATTCGGCTAGGATGAGTCTGTTTTCAGTAGTTGTTTTACACCTTACACCACATTAGATTTTGAAGGCCGAGTCCAAATAGATAAAATAATGAAGGTGCTCTTTAATGATTCCCATTTCCTAAGAACCCCTCTGCAACTGCAGTCTACTTTCCCTCCAGACAGATGCTGGCCTGCTGCTGATGGCTTCTGATCCCAAAGAAAAATTAGTCTCTTTCCTTCCTGTCCTCCCCCTCTGCACTTCAAACCATCCCATTCCTCTGCTCCTACAGCAAAACTTCCAAGTCCTTAGTGCCTTTCTTTCAACTAGATTAATGGAGAAAAACATAGATTTGTCACTGAGTAATCACATGTCAATGTGTGGATCCAATGGTGTTTGCAGCTTTCAAATAAGTATTCTTGGAGAGAGCAATATCTTAAGAGTAATAAATCATCAGTGGTAAGATTCTGGACATAGCATTAATCCAGATCATAATATAAAACACCCATGTGCATGCCCCTAATGCTGACTCTAATGATGATACAGTAAATTAGTAGAGTTGAAAGAAAATGGTTGTAGATTTTAGTTATAGTTACACAACTACCTTAAGTGTACTTATTAAGGTCCAGTTTCAATCTGGGGTCCAGAAGAGTACTGCAGAATGCTGTGCCGATCATCATGGAGACTTCTCTGTGCCTTCCTCACCTCGGCCTGTGCCCTTTGGCTGAGTCTATGATAAAAACAAAGCTGCAGTAGGCAGATGTGCTTGGGAGAGCCTCAGATTCAACAGATTCGAAGTGAACTCATTATTTTCTTCTTACTTTTTCTTTCTTTCTTACTTTTTCTTTCTTTCTTACCCTTCCTTCCTCCCTCCCTCCCTCCCTCCCTCCCTCCCCCCCCTCTCTCTCTCTCTCTCTCTCTCTCTCTCTCTTTCTTTCTTTCAAGAGGTTTTTGCTACAGGGTGCATGTGCTAGCCAGAAAGACAGAGAGAGACAGAGAGATAGAAAGCGAGAAATCACCCCCAGGGGGGATGGCCACACCACAATCCCTTCTCCTTCATTCTCCTCTTGGGATCTTGGGCACGCACGCACACGTGCCCGGCGTGAGTTTAAGCCGCTGGGTCCAGAACTTGAACTGCGGTCAACTACATGGGAGTCCAGCAACATAGCCATTATGCTAACTGCTGGTCCCTCTTCTTCCTTTTTCTAAGATGTATGTCTCCTTTTTATTTCCTGTCTTAGTTGAAAACATTACTAAAACAATCTGTTACTTAAACCAGAGATCTGGTGGTCATCATAGAAACATTCTCCCTCAACTTCCACGTATATCCAGTCAACCAAACCTAGAAATTCTACCTCTTATCCTCATCACAGCTCTTCTGAATTGGTTCGGGCCCTCATCTCATTTACCTTGGGCTGTCGTACAGTTTCCTATCTGATTCCTTCTTCATTCAGTGCAGGTCCTTGCCCACCTGTTCTCCGTACTTCCACCAAGTAATTAAAATAGGAATCTTTTGTGGGACTAGCAGATGACGTAATGGTTATGTCGCTGCACCTGTATGTAGTCAAGCACAGTTCATCTCCTGGACCTGGCAGTTTAAAATTCAGTCCAGGCACTTGTGCGTGTGTGCCCAAGATCCTGAGAAGAGAATGGAGGAGAAGGGATTGCGGTGTGGCCATCCCCTTTGGGGAATTATTTCTTGCTTTCTGTCTCTTGTTCTCTCTGTCTCTCTAGCAAGTGCATGCGCCCTATAGCAAAAATCTCTCAAAATAAAATAAAATGGGAACCTTTTCATTGCTCCCTGTTGCCTGTAGAATTAGTTCCAAGTGGAGGCAAGTTCTACTCTTTGTCCCTCATGACCACATCTTTGCTTCTTCACAGTAAAAGTTCATTCACCGACATTGACCCCAGAACTCAGTTCCAGCACCTTTGAGCTCATTGCTATTCTTGAAAAGTGCCACGTTCTTTCCTGCCTCTGTGACTTGCTTCTGTATATGTTGGTCTCACTCCTTGAAACGTTTTCCCTATCAGAGGTCAGTCCTATGTTTCCGTCAAGATACTGCACAGGGAACCAGCAGTTAGCGTAATGGCTATGTCGCTGGACTCCCACGTAGTCGACCGCGGTTCGCGTCCTGGACCCGGTGGCTTAAAACTCACGCCGGGCACGTGTGCGTGCGTGCCCAAGATCCCGAGAGGAGAATGGAGGAGAAGGGATTGCAGCGTGGCCATCCCCCCTGGGGGGTGATTTCTCGCTTTCTGTCTCTCTGTCTCTCTCTGTCTGTCTGGCGAGCGCACGCGCCCTATAGCAAAAACCTCTCCACAAAAAAAAAGAAAAAAAAAAAAAAAAAAAGATACTGCACAGACAACATGTCCTTTGGGGAACCTTGCCATTACACGTTCTGGGCGGAGTGTGCCACCCCTACTTTGTGTAGTAATTAGGCCCAGCGCGCACCTTTATCATAATTACCACTTTGGTTAACAAGCGCTGCTTGGCTGCCAGTAGCAGACCATGAAGAGATTGAGAGCAGACACAGAGAGGTCCCCATTACACTCTGCATGGCACTTGTAGTTTTATTTCTGGACCCCAGACTGAAACTAGACTTTAATAAGTATATTTGCAGTGGTTCTGTAAACTAAAACTAAACTATACAAGCATTTTAAAAAAATCCATTAATTTACTGTATCATTATTCATTCAGTTATTTATTACAATTTTTTGGTGTCACATGTTAAAAGTCTTGGCATCTGGTAGGATCTCTATCTATATGTAGATAGATATATATCTATATATTTTAGTTTTTATTTTTGTCATAGGGCACATGCATTCTCCAGAGAGCAGAGAAAGAGACAGAAAGAGGGAAAATGAGAACTCATCCCCCAGGAGTGATGGCTGTGCTGGAATCCTCTCTCATCCCTTCTTCTCTCAGGATTTTGGGCACACATGCACAGATACTGGCATGATTTTTTTTTAAAGAGATTTTTGCTATAGGGTACATGTGCTCAGCAGAGAGACAGAGACAGAAAGTGAAAAATCACCTCCTGGGGGGATGGCCAAACCAGTCTGTTCTCCTCCATTCTCTCAGGATTTGGGGCATACACATACATGTGTCCAGCATGATTTTTGACCCACTAGATCTGGGACTTGAACTGTCGTTGGTTTTCTGGGACTCCAGTGCCTTAACCCCCATGCCACCTCCTGGCCCAACTCAATAAATATTAAAACGATAATAATCACAGCTAACATTAATTGATTCCCTTAATAACTGCTTTACGCAAATTACTTATTGAAACCTCTGCAGTGATGCTTCAAGGTAGATGATACAACCAGTTTTCTCAGTGCCTGTGTCACCATCCCTTGGCTTAATTCTGGTTTCAGTTATTGCTTCAGAGAGTTTTGTGTGAGCTCAGCCTCATGCTGAGTGTCTCACCTCTAGCACAATTGTGTGTCTGTGTGCTTTCTGTCTCAGGGCTTCTCTCAGACTGTAGACTAGATCTATTTGTGAGTTAACACAAAAGTGAGGGACATTATTATTTTTAAAAATTTGTCAAAGGGTGTGTGTACTCACTAGAGAGAGGGAAAAAACACACCTCCCCATGGGGCAGGGAAGTTTCCTCTCCTCTCTGTCTTCCTCCTGCCAGGATTTTGGGCATGCTCACACATGCACCTGGCATGTTTTTCAAACCACTGACCTGGGACTTGAACTGTGTGGTCAGCCATGTTAGATTTAGATGCCTTAACCAACAGGCCACAGGCTGGCCCAGTGACGGGCATTTAATATTCTCAGGACAACCTCAACCATAGGTATTTATAAGAGCTGGTAGGTAAATTCTCCAGCCTCCGACTCTTGGGTGAACAATTCTAAGAGTAATTCAGAAGTGAGAGCTGAATCAAGTGTCCATTGTTTCTAGAAACAACTTCCATAAGTGTTAAGGTTACATAGTGGAGTCCTCTGAATAGAGGCAGTATGAAAAGTTGAATAAACATGTACAATAGATCATTATCCAGGAGACATTTGAACCACTAACCAGTTACTTTGGTGATTTGATTCCCCATTTTGGGCTTCAGTTTCACAATATGTGGACTAAAGAGTGTGAGTTAAAGTAGGTGCTCTTTCTTTCTTTTTTTTTTGTTATTGTTTGTTTGATTTTTCAGTCATTAACAATCTGTGTAAAACTATGTATGCCATTCCTGTTATCTTTTCCTCTACTCCAAATGCATGTGCTTATGTGCTTGCTCCATTCCTTGGGAAATTTTAGGAGCTGTCATCATCTATAGACCCACTGGGTTTAAGAATTCGTATGTTGGGCTGGATCCATGGACTGGTGATTAAGGTAGCCAGATCCCATGTAGCCACCTACATGGTTTGAATTCCAGATCCGTAGCTTGAGAAACAATCTGTTGAGGGAGAAACAGAGAAGGATTATGATGTTACTATGCCCCATCAGAGGGTGCTATCTTCTCTCCCTCTTCCTGTGCATCTCTTTGGTGGACAAGAGCCCTCTTGCAACAATAAAAAGGAACCCATGAGTAAAATCTCTTGAATCTCATTCCTTCTATGGTCTTAGATAAGGAAGCACTAGTTGAATTCATCCTATTTAAGATTTGTCTGTAAGAAAAGACTCTCTACCTTTTGCAAGCTATCAGACTCTCCATGAATGAATTACTTAGTAAGAGTTCAAGTGTTTTAAAAATAGACCTAATTGGGGCCAGCAGGTAGCGTGGTAGTTACGGCACTGTATTCCCACGTGGTTGACCATGGTTCAAGTCCTAGACCTGATGATTTACTTTCTCATTCTCTTTGTCTTTCTCTCCCCTCTCTGTGGTTAAGTGCATGTGCCCTCTAGCAAATTAAAAATAAAAATAATAAATACTTTAAAAAAGATAGAAGAAACAAACATTTCTGTCTTACATTTTATTCTGTCATGATTCTGTGTTTGAATAGTTTTTTAAACCATGGCAGTGTAATATGTAAATGATTGATGGGTTATGCTTTACAAATAATGTTTTTTGTACAATAGAAATAAAAGTAATAAGAACATGATGGATTAAATGAGTAGTTATTCACATATATTTCTCTTACTGCTTCCATTTCTATAATTAGGGTGTTTATGTAAATGTTATACTGCTCTGGACTTTTCTATAGGAGACTATATCGATTTAATATCCCTGTTTTTCTTTAGAGAGAAAAATCTCATTAAGTAAGAAACTAATGGGCTTGAAAAAAAACCAAGCAGTTCAACCTCAGATGAGCTGATGTATTCATTGAAAAAAAAAAAAAAGTAACACCTTATTAGGTGGAAAAGATGACTATCATTGATTTCCATCGTACTGTATTTTGATAAAACCAGTAGCTTTTTGCTAGCAGTTTTCTATACAAGTTTTATAAGTTAGAATTCTAGCTTATGAAAGAGAAAGCATGGTCATCAATAAAATTATCCTGAATTTTAATCCAGGTTACCTAAATTTATAAAATAGAGGGCCAGTATGTGGCATGGTGGTTAAGGTACTGGATCTCATAAGGCCAACTTTGTCGTTCGAGTCCCAGACCTGGAGCATGAGAATCATACCAGATGCGTGTATGTACATGCCCAAAATCCCGAGAGGAGACTAGAGGAGAAGGAACTGGAATGTGGCCATGTCCCCTGGGGGGGGAGTGGATTTCTCACCCCCTCACACCCCCTCCCCATCATCACATACCCTTTTTTTCTAAAAAAGAAAGAAAAAAATAAATCATAACAGATTGACATATTATGTTGTAGTACTGGTTTAGCTGATATTTCTCTTAGGAATGAATGAAGTTATGGTAAAGATGACAATGAAAATGCTGTTCTCTTTTCAGTGTCTATTCAATACCAATTCTGACTTGTTAATTTTCTTCTCTGGTGAGAGAGAGGTTGAGGAGATTCATCTCTTACCAGGGTATAGCCTCTCTACCAATCCCTTCATCTGAAGAATCGCCTTCCACTTGCTTACCAGTTCTCCATTATACCTTGCCCTCTAAGCCCAGTCTAACTTTCTGTGTTGTATTTGGGGAGAGTGTTTGGTGCAGTCCACCACTTAGTGTGCTTAGGACACAGGGCACACTCGGGTGACCTTGACTTGAGTTTCATTTCACAAAATGACCGATCCAGTCCTTCCACTCCACCCTCTACCACATCCCAACCCATAAGCACCTTCTAAACCTCATTTGCTTTGCTTGTCCCTCTGAATCCATTGCTATCATTGCACCATTTCAACGTTTCCTTTTCCTCATCAATCTCTAGTTTTGAGTCACTGTTTTATTAGTTTTCTCCCTGCCCAGGTAACCAAGCTTTGTTGCAGAGAGCATGAAAATGTTTGACTTGAGGTCTGTGCAACATCCTGCCCTCTCCCTTCAGGTATATCCTCACCATGACTTCACTTCCAAACTACCTCTTACTGACTTTCTAGAATGTTTCTAGAAGTAGTACACCAAATATTTTTACCATTTTCAAACATGAGGTTACCCATCTATCACTGAGGTAGATTATTTTAAGACAGTACATGCTGCATGTGGCTTGCTATAATGAGTTTCATATTCTATTTGTTAAAGCAAGTAAACTTCTTAGGCTGATCTTCAGGATCTTCCATGGCTGGCCCCAGCCTCCTGGGATGTGTATCTGAGGGTCTCCAGCCCCTTAAGTTTCCCAAAGGATCCCTTGTTGTCAGGATAGATCCTGATCATCACTGATGGTGGGAAATTAGAGGGTGGGGATAGAGGATGGAAATTGATCTCTGAGTTTTGCATTGTAAACCCTCAGAGATCTAGAGCATTGTCATCTCTTGGGCAGATCTTTTTATTTTATTTGTTTCTATATTTAATTTTTTCTATAGGGTGTGTATACTTGCCAGAGAGAGACAGAGTGGGAAAGAAAAAAAAAAAAACTTACAAAGGGGATAGCCATTTTGCAATCCCTTCTCCTCCATTTTTCTCTTGGGATACTGGACATGCATGCACATGTTCCAGGTGTGTTTTTCAAGTTGCCAGATCCAGGACTCGAACTGTGAAGTTGGCCATATTGTATCCAGCACTCGAACTACCATGCCACTTGCTAGCCCTAGGCATATCTCCTGAGGAATAACAGCTGCTCTGAATACTGATATGCTCTTAGGAGAATAGCTGGTGTCTCTGTTCTTGTCAAAAGAGATGGTTATGTTCACAGGGTGGGATCTCAGTATCATCACAGCCCAACTAAGTTACTTTTTTGTTTGTTTGTTTGAAAGTAACTATAAAATCAACAACTTCTTTGATGTCTGTCCAGTATGGTGCTGTGCCAGCTATTTTCTGACAGTTGCCTTGAATTTTTTTTTATTACTATATAAAGCAAGAAATGACCTTTGAGGGTTTCAGTATCTGTTTGATATATGTGTTCATTCATAGACTTTTTCAACAGCCATTTTAAGAGTCAAGCAATGAACCCAATGAGTTTAGTAAGAAAAGAGTGTTTATTGTTGTTTTGGCTCATTTGTGAGTTCTTACGTACAAAGTACAGATGAAATGTAGTTTGTATTCTGGATGTGATTTATATATTTTTATTGCATGCACATGTGTAATTTTGTTTGTCACATTAAAAAAGAGGGTAGAAAAATACTTGAGAATGTGATAATACTTTTTTTGGAAAGAAAAGTTTACATTCTCATCAAGTAAATAATAAAATTAGCATTCTGTCATAACTTTTTGAACTTGAAATAAAACATATTAAAAATGAATACACATTTAGAATTTTAGACAGCAGATAGAAGTTTTAGGAAGCTGTCAATGAATGAAATCATTCAACTCCTACAGAATTTTTGTTTCCTTCCTATGAGAGTTTAATTTCATCTGTCTTGACTATTTGTATTGCTTCTTTGCTGATTTTCTTTTTCATTGAAAGTTTCCTTTTTACTGAGCAAAGTTTGTAGCATGTGTGTGTTTATTTGCCAGAGTACACATGCACTCACCAGATGGAGAGACAGAGTATCCTCCAATGGGATGTGGTCATGCTGCAAGTCCTTCTTTCTCGTTCTTTCCCATCAGCATTTTCAACATACATGCACACACATCTGGAGTGTTTCTCAAGCTACCAAGGCTGGGACTTGAACCATGATTAGCCATGTGAAATCTGGCTTCTTTAACCACTGATCTCCAGGGCTAGCTCAAAATCTGTGCTCTTAGGCTTGGTAAATTTCCTAGCTACAAAGAGGTAGAAGCAGAACAATTGAACCTTAGCATTGGTTCTGGCATCACTTTAATTCTGGTGCTATAGCTAGCACATTCATTTGTGATTACTTTGAAAGTTTCCCAATTCCTGAGGATATACTTGATTCAATCTTCTTCTAGAAAAGCAACAACTCTATGTTGACCATATTTATGGCATTTAGGTTGTCTACATGATATGATATTACTTTGTGATTCTCAATCATTTGTCAGTTTCTCTACCTCTTTCATCCTGTGTCTACCAGGGAAGTATCTTAGTGCTTTGTAATGTGTTCTGTTTGTTTTTTGGTATTACAGATTGCAATTCAGTTTAAAATTGATTAAGTGAGAAATTAATATATATCAAAATAGTGTTTATGTTAAATCTGACTGCTTATTTCATAAGTAAAAATAACAACTTTTATAAATTCTGAAAGACTTCTGTTAGTGTTGACAAGTTAATATACTTTAGAAAAGACTTGGAACATATTTAGTTATAAACTTAAAAATTATTTTTCACAATATTGTTTAACATTCAAGCAAGATAATATAGTTGCCAGCAAGTAGGAAATGATACTTAGAGAATTTAAATGACTTACCCAAGTTACTATCTTAGTCTGCTCCTGCTGCTATACCAGAATAACTAAGGGGTAATTTACAAACAATAGAAAATTATTTCTCACAATTCTGGAGGCTGGGAAGTTCAAGACCGAGGCATCAGTAGATTTGGTAAGGAATGCTCTCTGCTTTCAAGATGATTGCCTTATTGCAATGATCCCAATGAGTTAGTGAGAAAAGTTCTTTTATTGTTTTTGATGCTTGTGAGTTCTTACAAAGTACAGATTAAATTCAGTTTGTATATTGGGTGTCATTTATATATATATGTGTGTGTGTGTGTGTGTGTGTGTGTGTATATATATATATATATTCAACTTTAAAAAAATTGTTATAAAGCAACAATTGCAGAACTTTTTTTTTTTTAAGCAGAGAACTTGATATTCTTTTGTCCATTAAATATTTCTTCCCTTTGCCCTCCTCACTCACCCCCTACCTCACTATCTACCACTCTTGCATGCATATGAGTAATTTGGATGGAAGGTGGAAGAGAAGAAAATAGCAAATGTTTCCTTTGTACCTTTTTCATATGGTCATTAATGACATTCATGAAGTTTCTACCTTCATGACTGAATCCCCACCTAAAGGCTTCACTTCTTAGTACTCTCATTGACATTATATTTCAACATATGCATTTTAAGGGAATATATTACCATGACAGTGAAACAGCTACAGGGTAAGATTTCATTCTTGCCCTGACAGTTTTTCCTCTGACTCATGCAACCTCTTCAAATATATGGGAGACACACTATGTCATGTATACACTGCATTCTACTGCTGTGACTAAAGATAACAGTCGTTTTTTCCTGTCTCTTTGAACAATGTAAAATAGTAAGTTAATACTATGCTAACTAGGCAGGGAAATTTGTGGAAAACTGTGGTCCACCTTGCTGCAAAGTGCTCCAGTAGGATTGTTTTACTGCTCAGTACTGTTCCGTAAGCCATGTTTGAGCAGCTAAGTCACTCAGGACAGCTAGGTTTACTCTTGTATATATTGGGTTGTTGGAAAAGTCATGATGCGTTTTTATATAGGAAAACATAGAAAAATATGTCATGACTTTTTTGACAACTCAACACTTAGCCCACAGGATTATGGAGGCTTGAGAATTTTTATCACTAAGATGATCTGTCTTCCCAGGGTTTTTCTTCTGAACTTTGACATACTCTGTGTTTATGTGTTTGTGGGTGAGTGAATGGGATGCAATTGCAGAATTGAGCTGGGTGGGGTCCTGGGTTTCTATTTTTCTGCTTTAATATCAACCAGGGTGTTATTAGGAGTCCTATAGACTCCCAAAGGGATCCAGAATGCCAAGGGGGTACAGAATGAGAACCAGGGAGCCTAACATAGGCATACAAAGTGAGTCAACATGAACAAGTGAGAAATGTGTGGGTGTGCATGTGTGCACTTGGCATATCATCACAGACCAGTCTGTGTGCCTGAGAGACAAGGGCAGTCAACTCATAAGCCATGAGCTCAAGTTACTTAACGCATTTTTCTTTTAAGTTGAATCTTGTCAAAGTTTTATGTTACTTCTATAAGATTAGAAGATCAGAAATGAGTTTTGGCTAACAAGCCAAACCTGACCAGCTTCCATTTTTACACAGGAGACCCTGGTATATTTAGAGAGGTTTTGAAGTGATTTTTTGATCCATCCTGGCTTATGACTGTGTTATCTTGTCTTAACTGTCCCTAAGCATGACTGATTCATGTATGAATTAATAGACAAGAAGCCGGGGCTGGGACCAGCAGTTGGCAAAATGGGTATGTCGCTGGACTTCCATGTAGTCAACCGCGGTTCGAGTCCCAGACCCTGTGGCTTAAACTCACACTAGGTGCATGTACGTGCGTGCTCAAGATCCCGAGAGGAGAATGGAGGAGAGGGGATTGTGGTGTGGTCATCACCCCAGGGGTTGATTTCTTGCGAGTGCATGAGCCCTATCACAAAAACCTCTCAAAAAAAAAAAAAAAAAAAAAAAAAATGCTTGGGCTTCCCAGTGTTCTCTTCAGTTTATTTCTATTGCAATTCACTTCATGTAATTTCTGACAAAAATGGTGTGTGCAGTTTCTGTGTCTCTGGCAGTGTGTGGAAAATAGGAACAAATATCACTCATGCCTAGTCAGCTCAACAGGGACATAAATTTCCCTAACATCGAATAGGCTTTACAACCTCTTACAACAATGATTCTAATGGTATGCACTGTGAACTTTTTTTTAAAAACACTAAAAAAGGCTTAATAGAAAAATATGACCTACTCATCTGAAGAATATTGCTGTGAATACTAAAATGGACACATTTCTCAAGATCGCCCATATGCTCTTGTGTGTTTTTGTGTGTAAAGATTTTCATGGTAATGATTCAAAATCAATTATATGATACTTCACATTTTCTTTGTCCCTGAGGTGAAAAATCAATGTGGAAAAAATACTGGAAGGAACTCACTGCGCAAAACTTTAACCCTTTTCCCCACTTGCAGAAAGACGGATGACTCCTGTTAGCATGGCCAGGAGGTAAAATGGAGAATGTTGTATAATTCAGTTAGAAACATTTAAAAAGATGTGAATACATTTTAGCCAACAGAAAAACAAAACAAAACAAAATGTTAACAGGACAAAACAAACATGCAGACACTCCTTAATCTGCAGTGGGATTATATTCCAATAAACACATCTTTAGTTAAAAATATTGTAAATTGAAGATGTATTTTAATACATCTAACCAACTGAATATCATAGTATAGCTTACTCTACACTTTAATCTTGCCCAGAAAACTTACATTAGCCTACAGTTGGGCGAAACCTCTGGGAATATATTACACTGTCAAATATGGGTTGTTCCTTGTGATCACGTGACTAATGGAGCTGTGGCTGACTGCTGCTGCTGAGCTTTGTGGGAGAATATCGTACCATCTGCCACTTCCCCAGTAAAGATACAAATTCAAAATATGAGGTACAGCTTCTACTGGATACATATGGTTTTTGAATCATTGTAAAGTTGAAAAATCTCAAGTTGAACCATTTGAAGTTAGGAGTCATCTCTACTTTCTATGACAGTGTATACGTTCAAGCAAAATATGTCAGGTGTGTATTGTGTTCTAGAAAGGCAGTGGATACAATATCCTGGCCTAAAAGCAGCTTCCATGTATGTATGTTTATGTGATGTGTTTTGTTTGTGTGTGTATGTGCTTGTGTGTGTGCTGCAAGGTGAAGTATAAAGAATAAATGACCAGATGTTGTGATTAATGCTATATTAAGGATGAGAAGGAGATTCTAGGGACTAGTGTTCAGTTTGGAAGAGGACCTATAACCCAGCTTTGGGAAGGAGGTTGAGGGAAAAATTCTTGAAGGCAGTCTAAAATTTAAAAACTAGCTGCAATTTATGCAGAGGGGAGGAATTGGAAATGGAGGGGAATAATTAAAACTATCGTTTCTGGATATGGTAAAACTGCTGCTTAGTCAAAGGCAAAAGAGAGAGCACGGTTTGTTAAGGGAACATTTTCCTCCATAAAGTCTGATTTTCAGTGGTTTTACATAAAATTTATTACAAGAATAGTTGGAATAATTAAAATGACCTGGTTCATTTTTAGTTTTTGCAATTATCAGGCTTTATATATTGAGATTCTTTACAACATGACTATCCCTTTTTTCGAATCAGTCATTGAGAGTATTTTCAACATAATTTATTGATCCTTAATAGTAAGTTAGCTCTTCAGCATAATTGATTTCCTCTCTGGAATTTTCTGTGAAGGCTTTTTATAAATGTTGATACTAACGTCAAGTATACTCCTGGTCATTTATGTAAACTGCCAGTTTGTACAAAGCAATAACCTTTTACAATAATTTATATATTTTTGCTATATTTTTCTCCACCAAGTTCTCTGACATTCTCCCTTCATATATTTCTTTTGTTAGATGACAAAAGACATTTTCTTTGTCTTCTCTATATGTGACACAGAGAAAAAGCTGTTAAAATGATTTATTGTGGTTTTTTTAATATGATGGCATAAGAACAGCATTTTCTAGATTTATTTATTCAGAGACTGTGTTTTCTACTCCAGGATACTATCTACTTAATTAGAAATGTAGGTTTCTGGATATTTGTGAACTTTGAAAGTTGTATATTTAGTGACTGCACTGACAGACCTTGGTTTGAGGTATTTGAGCTTGGCTTTAATTATCTAAGGCAAAATGCCATTAAAAAACATGACATTGAATAGATTTTTTGGTTTTCTTTTCCAAGAGAAGAAAATCTGAGGACTTAAATGTCATTGCTCCTTTTTATCCTGCCTCTTACAGAGCCGAATCAACAGTTCACATTTTTTTTTTTTTGACTTGTTTATTGTAATCTCAGTATGTAACAAAATTGTTCCACGAGATAGTTACAAAAATATAAAAGCTCTATAAACGATTTGGGGTGGGTTCTGGTTGAGATACAAATTACTTTTTGTGCTCTTGAACAAATCACTTAATTTTTTTGTTGCTTAAGTTTTTTCTCAGCCAATTAATTTATTTGTAAATTTATTTCTTGAGAGAGATTGAACAGATGTTCCCCACAAGGTCCTCATGGTATCCCTGGTCTCAGATGGCCCACGTCGTGGACACACACAAACACATACCCAGTATGCTCATTGAGGTTCTGGGATGTGAACCTAGAACCTCTTCTATGTGGGTCCAGACATGTTACCTCTGGACCACTGGCCAGCCCCATCCTCATTCATATGTTCAATCAAACTGTATTGAGTCTTCACTATGTGCTTGGTGTTATATCTAACTTTTTGAGGGGCTGGGGGAAATTTTAGAATCTAGTAGGAGAATGAGAAACATGCAAAAACTGTTATTAGCTAAAGCATACACACACCACACATAATACACGCAAAGCAGAAAATACTAAGTACTATGGGAGATCTAGGATAAAATTCAGTGAGACTTCTTAGGATGGAAGATTTATTTTAAGATGAGATCATCAAAGATTTGGGTTAGAAAGCTTTGGACTGGTCTTTAAATAGAGCTGAGATTTAGGAATCTGTGGAAAAAAGAATAAATGTGTTAGAATGAGAAGGATCGGCTTCAATGTAATCCTTGTTGCCAGGAAACTTTGGGCTTGCAAGGAAACAAGTAGTACAATTTACCTGGATCCTAAAGTGAATTAATGGTAATCCTGGAAACTAAATTGAAATTTTGGATTGGCAACAGATCATAAAAGATATTGAATGTAAAATAGGGGTTTAGTGTTTACTTTGTAGACCTACTTAGAGAAGTCATTGGGAGTTTGGTTTTGGTAAGATATTGGTTCGAGGGCTGTCTCTTCCACTTAGTAGCCAAATGTTCAAATTTCTTAGAGTAAGTCAAACAACCTTCAGACAAACTCGGCTTCCTCATGTATAAAATGTGAATAGTAATGTGATCACTGCTGTAAGAATTAGGAATAGTATGTATGAAAGGTTTGGCACATAGTAATTGTTCATTAAGTGTTAGCCTTTATTTGTTTTAGATTATTACTATAGGGCCCGTGCACTCTCCAGAGAGAGAGAAAGAAGGTGAGAAATCACCCTCCTGGAGGGATGACTATGCTGTAATCCCTTGTCATCCATTCTCCTCTCAGAATTTTGGGCATGCACACACATGTGCCTGGCATTTTTTTTTTTGGGAGAGGATTTTGCTATAGAGCGCGTGCGCTCGCCAGAAAGACAGAGAGAGACAGAAAGCAAGAAATCACCCCCTCAGGGGAGATGGCCACACTGCAATCCCTTCTCCATTCTCCTCTTGGAATCTTGGGCATGCAAGCACATGCACCCGATGTGAGTTTAAGCCACCGGGCCCGGGACTCGAACCACGGTCAACTACATGGGAGTCCAGCTACATAGCCATTATGCTAACTGCTGGTCCCCTGGCATGAGTTTTTAGCCACTAGGTTCAGGACTTGTACCGTGGTAGACTACATGGGAGTCCAGCAATGTAACCATTAGGCCAACTGCTGGTCCCCAGGTTTTAACCATTATCCTTTAATGGGTAAATTCTGATCTCTCTGTTTCTGTGACTTCTTTGTGATATATTTTCTCAGACTATCATAGGATCTCAGAGTCAAAGGTACCCTTAGAAGGATTCTAGACCAGTCTTTGTGAGGGAAAGGGTCCCCACTGCAGCCTTCTTGGTGTATTCCACACTGTCATCTGGCCTCTGGGGAAACTTGCAATGATGAAAAAATTTACTGTTTTTTACTGTTTTTCAAAAGCAGTTCTTTCTGTTGCTTAGCGTTTAATGACTTGAAAAACTTCAAATATGTTGATGTAAGATCTGATACCCTGTAACTTCCACAACTGGTTCTTAAATTCTTTATTTTAGAGCTATCAAATGGCAGCATATCTTCCATTTGTCTATCTAAATACTTACCATCAATACATGGCTTTCTTTCATGGACCTCTTAAGTCCTTCCCCTTCTAGACCAAATATCCCTGGCCTTTCATGCACTCATCATATGACATGACTGTAAGTTATAAGACCCCCTCACCCTCCTGGTTGGCTTCCTTTGGTTTCTTTGTGTATTGTATACACACACACACACACACACACAGGCCTTATATATTCTTTATATAAACATATATGTACATATACACATATGCCTTATATATACATGCCTTATAGATATGTATACATATATGTATATGTATCTATGTATATGTATATCCATTACCCTATATCTTCCACATATGTATATATGTATATATAAGGCATGTGTTTTTGCCAAAGGGACAGAGAGAGAAAGAGAGGAAAAATGGGAAATCAACCCCTCCACCCCGCAAGAGGGATGACCATGCTGCAATTTCTTCTCTGTTCTCTTTTCAGGACTTTGGGCATGCAAACATATGTCCCAGTGTGATTTTCAAACTGCTGGGTCTGGGACTTGAACCACAAAGTTGGTCATGTGGTAGCCAGCCACCTTAACCTCCATGCCACCTGCTGGCCTGAATTCCAATTTTTAAATGTCTTTCCGTACTGTGATTTTCAGAAATACATAGTGTCACACTGATGAGAACTGTTCTGAGCCACGTTCAGCAGATCTTTCTTGATCTAGAACCTAGATCAGTGTCATTGCTGCCTTTGAAACTTCACACAGTGTGCCAAACCAGGTTCAATCCAAAACATTTTGATTCCTTCTGATCTGGATTTGGGCCTAGATAGCAGCATTTTTAAAGCACTCCATAGAAGCTGTAGGAACTCTCATTTATTCCTTGATGGGAATACAGAATGGTGATAATCCTTTGGAAAACAGTTTGGCAGTTTGTACTCAAACCAAACATACTTTTACCGTGTAATACAGCAGTTGCGCTCCCCAGTATATACTCAGATGAACTGAAAACTTACATCTGCATGGAAACCTGCGCATGGAAGAAGAGCTTAGCAGATTTATACATAATTGCCCAAGCTTGGAAGCAACCAAGATACCCTTCAGTAGGTGAGTGGATAAAAATCCAGACGATGGAAGAATTATTCAGTGCTAAAACGAAATGAGCTATCAAGCTAGGAAAAGACATAGAAGATCCTTAAATGCATATTCCTGAGTGAAAGAAGCCAACCTGAAAAGGCTACATACTGAATGATTCTAGCTATGTATAACATTCTGGAAAAGGCAAAACTGTGGAGACAGGAAATGTGCAGTAGTTGCCAGGGGTTAGCGGGAGGGAGGGACAAATTAACACAGAGGATTTTGACAGCAGTGAAACTATTCTGTATGGTTTTACCATCAGGGTTACCTGTCATTATACACATATCAAAACCCAAAAAACATATACCACCAAAAGTGACTCCTAAAGATAACTATGGGCTTTGGGTGATGCTGATGTTGACAGTGTAGATATTTATTATAACAAATGCACCATTCTCTTAAAGATTTAAAAATTTAAGAGGTTTGGGCCAGCAGGTGGCATGGAGGTTAAGGTGGCTTGATCACATGTGGCTGGTTGTGTGGTTCAAGTCTCAGGCTTAAAATCATGCCAGGAGCATGTACAAACATGTCCAAAATCCTGAGAGGATAATGGAGGAAAAGGGATTGTGGCATGGTTATGCCCCTGGAGGATGATTCTCACTTTGTCTGTCTGTGTCTGTCTGTCTCTCTCTCTAGCAAATGCACATGACTTGTAGCGATGTACCAAAAATCAAACAAAAAATATAAGAGGTTGGACTGTTGTTAATAGAGGTGATACGTGTGCGGTGGCAGGAGGTATATGAGAATCTGTGTACTTTCCACTTCGTTTTGCTATGCACCTAAAACTGCTCTAAAGTATTAACTTTACAACTAAGAAAAAATTTACTGTTGAATTTTGATATCTAGGGCTGGAGGCCACATATCTAGGCGCTGTACTCAATGAAGGTAAGAAAGCATAATGTTTATAACAGCTGTCTAACACTGTGCTGTGCATCAAATTTGGGAATAGTTAAAACCACTCTAGGCATCCTTTTTAGGTCATTGCTAAATGTGTACACTGCGTTTTCTAGGAAGCAAGTGTATGACTTCATATTTATTATTCTATCTCATTTTGGCCATTTCATGTCATCATTCTGTACCACCCATTTGTTTCAACCTCATGAATCTCCTTCAGATAACCTTAAGGATTTATTAATTCTGCGTAGGCATTCTAGAATGATGAATTTAGCAAAAGCTAGGGATTCAGGTCTGTCCTTTATTTATCACTACTCTTTTCTAGTCAGTAATATGTATCGCTCTTACTCTTTCATATTTGACATATCTATTAGTTTGCCTAATGCTTCAATCACCTTTCCTTTCTTAATTATAATAATCCATGCCTATATCGAGCTGGAAGCTGAGAGAGAACAGGGTTGTGAATGCTGTAAAGGAAGCAGCCTTTCATCCTAGTCTATCTTACTGTTCTTGCCAAGAATCTCATAAATGTAACTTGGTTAAGATGATTTGGGCTTCAAGGATTAGGAATCCCAACCTAAAGTGTCTTAAATAGTGAGGGGATTTATTATCTTACAGAGCAAAGAACCCTAAAGGGGGTGCAGTTCCAAGGTTAGTTAATTCAGCAGTTTCGTAATGTCATCAAAATCCTACTTTATTTTCCTCGTCCTACTCTGCCATTCTCAGCTTTTCCTTTCAGGCTAACTTTTGTCATAGTCTAGAAATGACTACCGTAGTTTTATAACATGTGTAGCTAGGGAATGGGGGGGGACTCTTTCTTTATGCTTTATTTTTTTAGTCTTCTCATCAAATTTCTCCTGTCTTGGTCACCTGAACTATATCACATGTTCACCCATAAAGCAATTGTTGGCAAGGAGAATAGACCAACTGCAATTCGACCTGAGGGGCTGGGCTGAGGCTGGATCTAGAGATGGGGCTACCACCTCAGAAGGGGGGATTGTGGCATGGCCATCCTTCTTGGGAGGTGATTTCTCCCTTTCCCCCTCATTTTCTCTGTCTCTCTTTGACCATGGTGAGTGCATGCCTCCTATGGAATAAAACCTTAATAAAAGAAGAAGAAATGTGTTACCCACAGAAGAAAGCAGTGTCAGTAATAACAAGAGTTTTCTATTTACTGTGACTTAAATATATGTGGTGAATTTACCTGCAATGTTTCATTTAATTCTTGCAACCCTTTGAAACAGGTGCAATATGACGCACATATAATCATGAAGAATTATGTAATTATAACTTATAACATACCATACAAATGCAAGCTATTTTTAGTCCATGTTTTTCTGCACGTGTCAGTCTATTGCTGGGCAGACTCATTCTACTCACATCTAAGGTGAATGTATAAAAGCACATGTTGGGGCCAGAATTTAGCTGCCTGAGAATCCTCTGGCAAATTGATTAAAGCAAGAATGAGTTACAAAATAAAATCAACAAGCAATCCCATGCTTTGAGATTGAGCACTTTCATACTATAGATATATGTAGATTTTTAAGCTGGAAAATAGTATAAGAACTCCCTTTTTTACCCTGAGATAATATATTTGAAGGTTTTTGTTTAATTTTTGGCTTTGGAAAAGCATGTAACTTATATAATTTGCTAAGTAACATAGACCTGCATTTTGATTTTTAAATTGCCAGAAGGTATGTGCTCTCACCAGAGAGAGACATAAGGAAAAAGAGAGAGAAAGCAGTCCCTGCCCCAGTGGGGCATGGTTGTGCTGCAATCCCTTCTCCTCTGTTTCTCCATCCTGTCTGGATTTTGAGCACGCACATGTGCCCAGCATGTTTCTCAAGCCAGTAGGGCTGGGATTTGAACCAGCTTCCCTTATGCTATGGAGCTGACCTTAGACCTGTATTTGCAATACTACTCCAAGAGTTTTTTAAGAATGACTATGGCAGGGACTGGCAGTTGGTGTAATGGCTATGTCGCTGGACTCCCATGTAGTCGAACGTGGTTCAAGTCCCGGATCCAGTGGCTTAAACTCATGCCAGGCACTTGTGTGTGCATGCCCAAGATACCTAGAGGAGAATAGAACAGAAGAGATTGCGGTATGACCATCTCCCCTGGTGGGTGACTTCTTGCTTTCTGTCTGTCTCTTTCTGGGGAGTGCACACGCCTTAGAGCAAAAACCTCTCAAAAAAGAAAAAAAAAAAAAAAAAAAAAGACTATGGCATAACTAGAAAAAAAAAAGATGGAAAAAAAAACCCCAAAACACATACAACTTGATGGAGAACATTGGTGTAGGCAGAGAAGGGATAAAAAAGGACAGAAAAAGCAGCTCTATACTGCAAAGTGTGGTAGTCTAATTCATGTAAAGACACTATTTGTGTTCTAAGCAATTATTTTTGTTACTTGTCAGCACTCAGGGTCACCATTGCTTCAGCCCAAATAAAGAAGCTCATTAGTAAAAGATGTCCCAAAGAGCAGTATGACTCATTTACTTGAGAAATTGAATGCAAAAGAAATCCCTAGCTAATAATACTTTGGAGTTATTTTTGAGAAAAGATGTACAGGGGAATTAACAGTATAAAGGGAAATTCTGAATGAAAAACCCACCCTTTCTTTCTTCCAGATCAGCTAGTTTAGAAACCAGGGCAACTGGCACATAGACCATTATAAACAACCTGAACTTAGAGTCGTACCATTGTTGTTATTCTGATTTTTCAATTGCAAAAGGTAGAAAACACTCACCAAGGTGAAGACTCCTAGGGTTTTCTTAGGAATCATTAAAACCTAGATTGGCCCTTTGTGGAAAAGAAAAATGAAGAAAAGGAAGTAGAAGAATAATACTTGGAATTCAGGAAGGTAGTAACAAGCTCTCTTCAGAGTTTTTAATATAAAATTGCACATAATAAGCATTCTTGCTTTTTGTAGCAATTTGTATGAACAGAAGTGATACTGTTCTTAAATATTTTCTTTGTCACATATGTACTGAGATAAAACTCAGCTTTTCTTGTCTGTAGGAAGGGAAATAGTTCATTTTAAAAGGCTTTGTTTCCTTCTCGAGAAGCATAGGCTACTACAGAGGAAGTTCTAATGGTAAAATTCATCCTGAAAACAGATTTGTGAAAGATGCAATGTTTTCTCTCTTTGGAAAGATGTACACTCCCAAGTGTTCTTGGATCACAGAGCAGTCCTGAAATCTGGTCCAAAAGAGAGATAGGAATCAATTTGCAGATTTGTTTTGAGACATCCTCCTGGGCTTCATCATTGTACCAGATACGCTGCTGATGACAAGATGATAATCAGCAGGTCGACAACAAATTAATTTGGCTTCACTATAAAGTGGGTGCAAAAATATAAGGAATCCAGCCATCTCAAGATATCTACCAAGCGATGCTGGATATACTTAAATATTGTATTGTCATGAGAGTAGCAAAACCATAGTATGTCAACATTGTTGACTTCCCCCCATGTACAGTTGAAAGTTTAATCTTGAAGAAAGTAAGGATTTGGAATAATTATTATGTCCCTTTACTAGAGCATCATGTTAACAAAATTGATTGATTAAGGCCAAATCTGTTGGTTATAAATACAGTCTTATGAAAACAATTGCCTTGAGTATTTTTTGTTTGTTTGTTTTTAAGGTTTTTGCCATAGGGTATGTGTGTTCACTGGAAAGAAGAAAGAGAGACAGTGAGAGGGAAAGTGAGAAATCATTCCCCAGGGGGGATGACCATGCCACAGTCCCTTCTCCTTCAGGGATTTGGGTCACGCATGCATGCGCTGTGTGATTTTTTTCTTAAGCCGCCAGGTCTGGGACTCAAACTGCTGTCAGTCATGTGGGAGTCCATTGTCTTAACCACTTTGTCATCTGCTGGCCCTGCCTTGAGTATTTTTTAAAACTGTTACAGCTCAGTAAACTATTTATTACAAGAAAGCCCCCAATTAGAGGTCTGTCAGAATAAAGACTTTATTATTTTATGTCCTGAGACTCAGAGTTCTCTGCATAAGTTTGTTTCCACTCAGGCAAGGGATGCTAGGATTATTGATACTCTTCTGAACCACCTCTGTGGGGCCTAACAGTGTCTGGCTCAAAGGAGATTTTTAGGAAGTATTTCTTAGGTCTCCAAATTCTAGTAACTATTAATACATGCTTATTCATAGAAAAAAAAAAGAAAATTAGCTTTTCTTCAAGGACCTCTGAGAATGCACAGGAAAATATGGCTGATAAGGAAGACATATCTGAGTTCTTCCTTGTTGGGGAATTTATGGGAGGTTGAGTTTCGGTTGCCTGGCCATCATTAACTGATAATGTAAAATATGATGTTATCTGGAGAACTGAAGAGGAACTGTAAGAATCCTGTACAACTCCTGGTGCCCGACAGCTGCATTCTGTCACTCTTCCAAGGACAAAAGAAGGACTCATTAGGTCCAGAATTTCCCCAGCTAGTTGCTTAAAAGCAAACAGCAAAGCTGAGAAAGGACAAAATTTCCTTATTCTCTTTCAGCAGAAAGATTCACACATGAAAGATGGATAGCTCTAAGTGTCAGAGATAGAGCCTTGGGTGGGTAGAAATTAAGGCTGTGATTCTTGAGTCTGGAGAAATTACTGGAAAAGATATGTAGATGGGGAAACTGAGGACATGCAGAACACATGGATGTTTTCTTGTGGAATATAAGGCCTGGCCTTTAGGAGAAAAATACCAGGATAGTTTGTTCCTCGAGCAGAATTTCACTTCCCAGTCTGCATTCTTCTGTCTGTGAGGCACCTTTGGCCTCCTAAATCTATGTCTCCATGTGGAACAATGTAATTTTTCTTGTTACCTACATGTGAGGTGATTTGCTCATCTTTACCTTGTAAGTCTCTTTTCCTTTCTTTTTCTAATTTATTATTATTATTTTAATTTGCTATAGGGTACCTGTGTTTATGAGAGAGAGAGAGAGAGAGAGAGAGAGAGAGAGAGAGAGAGAGAGAGCGAGAGCGAGCAAGCACGAGAAAGTGAGAAAGTAAGAAAGCAAGCCACCAGGTCCAACACTTGAACTGCAGTTAGCCATGTGGGAGTCCAACACCCCAACCATCATGCTACCTGGTGACTCATTCTATAATTCTTAAAAATGTATCTGCTTATTTAAGCAGATATTACAGAACACTTACAAGATTGTAATTTTATTTATGTTTCTTAATTTCTAGAAGTTACTTTTAGTCTTTTAAGATTCTAACTGGTTTTCATATCCTTTTGCTCAGTGATCATGCTAGTTTCCTCTTACATGTAGAGAGATTTTTAACATTTATGTCGTGTATCTAACAATACAAAATCTGAATTCCTTAGCAATCTAATTCTGCTTTTTAAAAAAAATTCTCCTTTATGAAGAACTGCTTTCTTGCATGTTGTACAGTTTTTGATTGTGAGCTAATTTTTGGTTTATTTAAAATTCTGAGAAGTCTGAGATGAGGTTATATTACTTTGGAGAGGATTTAATTTGCTCCTTAAGTTACTTTCTCTGCTTAAAGATTTTTAGTACTTACAATTAGTATAAAACTAAGAACAAAAATTATGAGGAAAGAACTGCAGTTTATACATACTTAGAAAATTTCCTTTGTTTCTACTCTAAGCCAGGGCTGCCATACATCATTTTCTTCTTGTTGCTTACCCCTGTCAGAAGGCATTTTTTTAAAGTTGCCCACCCTTTTGGACATGTGAGTATTCTAAATTCCAACAGCCCATCTTTTGCAAACTTCAAGCTTTGCCCACTATTTCTTCTGAGGCTAGTAAAGTTCGAGGATGTTGAGATCCTGGCATTATTAACCACCACCAGGAGTGCTCATGATTTTCGTACTTATATGCTATTATTGTTTCAGCTCTGTCTTCATTTCACCCTGTGGGATCATCCTGACATCTTGGGAGCTCAACAGTGCACTTTAAAGTATGTTTGTTGTATTTTATTATGCATTGCTAGATGTCTCGAAGCTGAAGGGCTTTTTAGAATTACCAGTATTGGTGCTGCCAGAATCATAAATCTACTTATTGAGCATTATATAGATTTCATTTTTGCCCTCTCTTTCTGTCATATTTTGATAGTGAAATATAGAAATATTCAACTGTAATAACATTTTCTTAGATTGCTTTTTTTTTTTTTTTACATTTAGCTGGTACTTGGGTTTTCTGTACATATCTACCTTCAACATTGAAAAAAAATTTTTTTTGCTGCATTATTGTTGTCATTTATTTGTATCTTCCACCAAAACCAATGACTAGAAGAACAGGGGCAGATGGTTAAGAGTTAAATTAGTCTAAATAAAAAAAATACAATTTAGTTTGCAGACTAAGTTTTTATACTTGCTTTAATACATTATGCATGGACACCACCTGTTAATAATACTTCTCTCTTCCTTGGGTCAAGCCAAACATGTTATTAAAGTGGGAGAAGTGTTCTTAAATACTATGAAGATTGAGAGTAATTAGTAATATATGTAAAAGAGGATCACAGCGACTAGGTTGAGCAAGGGGGTCAATAAAAAGTGTCTATAGCATTTTCAAATACAATGTGTTATTTCAGTGAGATTGTACTTGCAAAAACACTATTTCAATGCTTTTCATCCAGTGGACCGGTGGTTTATTTGAGCCTCCTGCATTATTAATGTCTTTCCTAGATTTCTACTGTCCTTATTTCTATTTTTATTAGGTACTTATTTCCTTTTCAGTTAAGTGCATGTGCACCCAGTATATTATGTTGGTAATTTTTATTTTTTTGGGTTTTCAGCCCCATATACTTAGCCTGCATCTCCAAAAGATAAAGATATTCATTTTACACATCTGCAATATGGTCATCACACCTGACACAGTTAAAATTAATTCCTTATTATCACCAAATAGCAGTCGATACTCAAATATTCCTTATTATTAGCAACATTTTAAAGAATTACTATTTTTGATACTATATGCTCAAGTAAATTAACATTCTTATCCTAGTTAGGTCATAGCTAAAAAAAAAAAATCATTCAAGAGCCAATGCAAAGAGATAAGATAAGAAAGAAATTTCGTAAGTTTTTTTCAAGATGCAGGTATTGGTACTTCATTAAATTAGTAAAAAACACTTGCCAACAGAATTTTATCTTATTTTCAAAATTAAATAAAATTAATTTCCTTTTGCATTAATTTACTATTTTTGATACTTATCTTGAAGATTTCAGTATATGCATTTCTCTTTTTGTGAGTGTTTTATTTAGTGGCTATGTTTGGTTTGAGTTATTGTTGATGGTAGTTGTTTTAGCCAGAAGCAAGAATCCCGTATCATCATTATGTTACCTTTCTGGAACTTCTTCAAGTCAACTTATACAAAAAGCAAGAAACCCCTAAGGCAATGTATAAATGAACACATGAGAACTAAGGGAGCCTGAGAGGCTTGACAAAAGAATTGAGATCAGCCTTGTGTTGTAACACAGTATAAAATCACATGGATTTTGAGAAGACAGTAGTTCCTCCACTATTGATCTTTTACCTTAAGAACTCTCATTCACAATTGCAGGGTTGCAAACCTGAGCTAAAGCATGTCAGCTCTGCTTATTCCAATAGATAGTGTTTGTAGTCATGTGTGGAGAATACAGAAACTTGCAAACACAGTCAGCTCTTCAGACAGCCCTTGAAAATCAACATGTTTATAAGAGCAGAAGCTTCTGTTTTATATACTCAATAATTAATTCAGTAAAATTCAGCTGATAGGGCTAGTGAAACCCTCAATAAATAATTTTAACAGACTCAACATGTAGTGGTAAAATTGATAAGATTTCGTTTCACAAAACCTAGGAAAATAAATTAGTTGGAAGAAGGATTAAGAAAACCTTAATTTAGACCAGAGGTCCCCCAGCCCTGGGCCATTGATCTGCTATGGGGCCACATAGAAGGAGGTGAATGGCTGGGAAGCTTCATCTGTATTTAGAGCCCCTCCCCATTGCTCACATCACTGACTGAGTTCCACCTCCTGTCAGATCATCAGTGGCATTAGATTTTCATAGGAGTGTGAACTCTATTTTGAACTAAGCTTGTGAGGAATCTAGCTTCTGTGTGCTTTGTGAGACTATAATCCCTGATGATCTGAGGTGGAGCCGAGGCAGTTATTCTAGGTCTAGGGAAGTGGCTGTAAATACTGATTAGCATTAGCAAAGAGGGTTGGCTACACAAAGGCCATAATAAATCAATTGCTTGCAGGCTTATATCAAAACTGTATCAGTGAGTGGCAAGTGGCAATTAAAATACATCTTGTGGCAGGCTGTATAGTGGCAAGTGAGTTGATGTACTTGAATTTTACAGGTGCGTCTGGTGGCAGGCTTTAAGTCAGAGTCTGCCTCCCTCACCTCCAGGACCCTGGTGGAAAAATTATCCCCCATGAAACTGGCCTCTGGTGTCAAAAATGTTGGGGACCACTGATTTAGAGGACTTTATCATGTAAAGCAGGTTTCTTAAACTTTAATATGCCTTCTGATTATCTGGGATTCACGTGAAGTGAACATGCTGATTCAGTTGGTCTCTGATGGAGCCTTGAATTCCATCTGTCTAACAAGCCCCCAGGTGATGGTGAGGCTGCTGATTTATGGATCACCCTCAACAGAGGGTCTAGATTCTAAGCTTTGACTTAGGCAATAGCATGAGAGAGAAGAAAATTAAAAATACATAAAAAAGAAATTCAGAAAATAGTGATAGATGTGCATGTGTGTTTGCATATAAATTGGACAATGTTTGTAAATTGCTTTAAACTTGTGGGAGTACCTACTTTCAAATCAAGATTGAGATGCAGCATGTTTAGAATCTTTTTTTCTTCTAGTTTTTGCTATAGAGTGTGCATGTTTGCCAGAAAGAGACAGAGGAAAGTGAGTAATCACCCTCCTTTTCCTGGGGGTGGGGTAACCAATGATAGTCCCTTCTTGTCCATTCTCCTCTTGAGATTTTGGGCATGCATGCGCACACACCCAGAATGTTTCTCAAGCCACTGGGTCTTGGACTTGTACTGCGCAGTTGGCCATATGAGATTCTGCCACCTTAACCTCTGCGCTATCTACTGGCCCCCCGTTTACAATTCTAATGAGGACCTGGAACATATAGAAAATAAAGAAGATATACATAGGATATGACATACATTTTTGATAACATACTCTTAATGTAAAATGGGAGAATTTACAGTAAGAAGTAATATATCCCATAATAAGACCTAAGGATGGAATATGTGTCAGAAATGGCTTCTCACGTGGAAAGAGCAGAGGTATGCCAGCGCAGCCAAGTAAAGTGCTAACATTTGGCAAATGGGGATGAAGAGTATTTGGAAATTTTGTGTACTCTATTTCAATTATTTTATCATTCTTAAGTTATTTAAAAATAAAAAGTTAAATGAAAAGTACAGGATTGGTGCCAGCTGCCTGCTTTCCAAACCCATCTTTGTACTCTGGTTCCATGGCATGTACAATTTACAGCAACCAAGTAGTGCTTCAGCCTCCTTACCTATACAGTGGGACAATAGTGTGCCCAGCCAGGAAGGTTATTACCAATGTTAAATGGGTAAGACAGCTGTTCAGAACAATGCCTGGCTTAGATTCGGCAATTCAATTTATATTTTTTTCTTTTTTGGAGAATTTTTTTTTTTTTGCTATAGGGCATCTACAGTTGCTGAGAAACAAAGACACAAAGCAAAAAACCACCCCTCCAGGGTGGGGGGGATATCTACCCTGCAATCTCTTTTTCTCCATTCTCTTCTTGGGATTTTGGGCATGCATGCACACGTTCCTGGCATGAATTTCTAGCCACTGGGTGGGTCCAGGACTTGAACTGTATTTGGCCATGTGGGATTCTAGCACCTTAACCACTACCCCACCTACTGGCTCCTCAATGTTTATTTTTATTAACACAATAATAACAAGAAGTTACATGTAAAATAATTCAAACTAAAAATAGACACTTATGAAAAGTACACATTGCTGCTAAGTTGTTTATGAAGAAAAATTTTGATTATTTATTTGAATAAAAACAGAGTAAGTCATTGTGAGCGAGTGAATGAAATTATCAGTAAAATTGGAGTATATCATTTAGAGAAGGATGTTTCCTTGCCATGAACTGAGTAAAGAACTGATAATTAAAAAATAAGATTAGGGGCCAGCAGGTGGCGGAGTGAGTAAGGGACTGAACACCTACATAGCCAACCACAGTTTGAGTCCTGTACCTGGGGGCTTGAAACTCACACCGGGTATATGTGTGTGCGAGCCCAAAATCCCAGGCGGAGAATGGAGGAGAAGGGATTGCGGTGTGGCCATCCCCTCGGGGGGTGGGGTGGGGTGGGGGGGGTGGGGTTGATTTCTCATTTTACTTCTCACTGTTTCTCCTGTGAGTGTACATGCCCCATAGCAAAAACCTATCAACAAAAGTGTAAGACTAGAATTTAATTATTTCTAGAGTCAATATCTTAGTACACTCTAAACATGGGATTCAGCTTTGTTATTTCATTTCTGCCTTTCCTCTACATGCATTTAGCATGTATTTGACAATGCTTGGGCCTTGGTCATTACCTTTGTGGATTTTAATGATTGATGCTTGATTTATGTATAATTATAATTCAATGAAGACAAAGTTTTTTCTATCTTCTTGCAGGCAGAGACAAATAGGTTCTTGCTGTATGTTTTTATTTCAATTTCCTTCCTAAATTTAAACCAAAACACTTCTAAATACCAGTGACTTTTAAACCTTTGATATGTGTGATTTCTAGAATAATTGCTTCACAACTAGTAGGTAAGAGAAAATTAGGCAGGAGTCCTTGGTAGCATGTTTAGTATTTTCAAAAGGAAATCATTGCAGAGGTTAAGTTACTGAAAATCTGACTCTAAGTGTCCTGGCTAAATTTGCCCACATTTAAAAAATTTCTCAAACATACGTACTTAAGTATGCTTTAAAGTTGGATAGATGTGGACATGTATTCTATACTAAATTAAGGAAAAATAATGAATAAGTAATTCTAGGAGAAATCCTACCAGTAAAAGAAATATGGAAAATGGCTTGTGTTCCAGAGAAAGACTAATGTTCTGTCTCTGCTGTCCCAAAAGGTCAGTTCTTCAATTATCACACCTGTAAACGCTAATGAAGAACATCTGCAGATTGAAATCTGACCTTTTATTTCTTATTGATTATTTTAAAATCAGGGATAGATTTTTAAAAATCTATTCATGTTCTTTTTTCAATAACCATAGACAGATTGGCTAGGATCCCAATAGCACTTAAAAGTATTTTACTGAAATTTAACACGCACGTGGAAAAGTGAGCAACCCTTACACCCTGATAAATTTTTGGCAAAGGGAACACACCTGAAGATCTAACATCTGTACCAAGAAAGAACATTCTGGCAACCTAGGGGCTCTCCTCAAGTCCCTTCCAGTCACTGCATAACCCATGAGAATGTGCGTGGCATATTAAAGTACCACAGAATGGGTGGCTTAAACACCTGGAACTGATTTTCTCACATCTGGAGACTGGAAGTCCAAGATTAAGGTGCTGCCAGGGCTGATTTCCCCTGAGGCCTCTCTTCCTGGTGTGCATATGTCCACCTTTACTAACTGCCACAAAACTGTTTTCCAAAGTAATTACCAATTTCCACCAGCCAGGACATAACCTCACAACCCTGTACACTCTCGGTGTTACCATTTTTTATTTCTTTATTTTAACTGCATTTGTCTACATGAGGTGTCACTGTGATTTTTAACTTGTATTCCACTGGATTAATAAAGTTGACGAAACTTTAATATGTTTATTGAAGATTTGATTTTTTTTGGTAAAGTTCCCATTTAAGTCCTTTACCTGTTTTTCTATAGCATTATCTTTTCTTTATGAGTTTGTAGGAGGTTATTTTATAGACTCTGAGTATGAGCTCTTAGTTTATGTATGTACTGCAGATTTATTTTTTGCATCCCTGTGGCTTGTCATTTCATTCACTACTTGGCATTTTTGTTAAACAGAAGTTTTTTTTTTTTTTTTTTTTTTTTTTTTTTGGAGAGGTTTTTGCTATAGGGCGCGTGCGCTCTCCAGACAGAGAGAGACAGAGAGACAGAAAGCGAGAAATCACCCGCCGGGGGAGGGGGATGGCCACGCCAGAATCCCTTCTCCTCCATTCTCCTCTCGGGATCTTGGGCACACACACACGTACCCAGCGTGAGTTTTAAGCCACCGGGTCTGGGATGTGAACCATGGTCGACTACATGAGAGTCCAGCGACATAGTTATTACGCTAACTGCTGGGCCCAAAACAGAAGTTTTAATTTAAATGCGTCAAATGTATATCATGTTTTCCCTTGATGGTTGCGACTTATATGCTATCTAAGGAGTCATTGTCTACCCCAGGAGGAAAGCTTTTTCTTCTAAAAGCTTTAGTGTTTTATCTTCCACATAACCTTTTGGAACTGATCTTTCAATACATAGGAGTCATGTTCACTTTCTTTTCCACAAATGGCTATGTAGTTCATGTAGTAACATCTATTAAAGAAATTGCCCCCGCCTTTTTACTTTTCTACATCATCAAGGTCATCATAGTTTACTCACATAATTGGTTGTCATCATTTGTGCGGGTTTGTTCCTAGACTCTCCATTTTGTTCCATGTACTCATTCATCTGTCTTTGTACTAGTTACCCACTGTCTCAGTTACAGAAGCTTTATATTATATTTGACATCTGGTAATTTAAGACTTCCAACTCTATTTTTCTACAATATTGCCTTAATTTGTGTAATTAATTGTTTTTTTTTTCATTTCAGTGTAAATATTAACTTGTTAATTTTTACAAAGAGAAAGAAAAAAGCAAACTAGGCTACTAGGATTTTGATTGTGAGTACATTGGATATATGGATCGATTTGAGAAGAATAACATTACTATAATGTTGAATCTTCCATTCAATGAGTGTCTGCTTTACTGGTCTGCTTTATTTTCTCTAGTATTTTGCAGTTTTTGGTGTAATGGTCATAAATGTTTTTTGTTAAATTTAGTCCAGGTATTTCAGTTTTTAAATTATATTTTCAATATTATAATTTCTATGTTTTTTAAGATAGCATAAATGTTTTTGTATGACCTAAGATTTATTAATTATGCTAGATTTACTTATTAAATCTAATAATATTCTACAGATATTTTTGAATCATATTAATTTTACATGTTTTTCATTACTCCTGAAAAGAGTATTGGAATGATTTTTTTCATATTTTTATTTAAAATAGAAAATTTTACTTAGCTACTAATTGAATAATAGCATTAACATACTCAAAGTGAATAGAAATACTCGGCTATGAAGAGTATGGGAGTTAGTCATTACCATTTAAGTAGATGTTAGAAGAACTGATACACATATCAAATGAGCAAATGAGTCTGCTGTTCTGGTCTTTAGTTTCCTTATCTGTAACATGATACTGGACTAGATAGGTTTTAATTCTCTTCTATGAGAGGTGGTGACTTGAACAAGTTTGGGTTTAATGGTTGTACTTTTAAACCTTTTATTTCTCTTTATGGTCTTACAATTATGAGGCAATGGGTTCTGTGTGTCCTCATTTTAGAGGACAGTAGTAGGTGGGACCAAACCCACGTGGCACTTATGTATCCCCTGCTCAGAATACATGGGCACTTCTGTCTCCTCTGGACATCATCCTTTGTCTGTGAGAATCATGGGATTCTATCTCACACTTTCTTCCTCCAGTGTCTCCTGTCTAATCCCATGTCATCTTAAATGCTGAATGCTGTTTTTCTCTGAGAATATTGACTTCTCTCCAGTCTGTCGTGAAAAATAGACTGTTAGTCCTATTATTGCACACCACTTTCCTGGGAGGGGGTTTAACTTAGAGACAAGAAAAAATGAAGACTTTTCGTTTGATCTCCTTCTTCTTTGTCTTTTTCCTCATATTACTCTTAAGCCTGCAGTAGTTTTCTATATTTTTCACATAAAATCCTATGGTTTAATCTAGGTCTTTAAGTCTGACTTCTAATATCTTAACAAAACTTTAATCTTAATTTAAAAATTCTTTTCTCTCTAAGGAAAGGCTAATGGTCAAAACCATCACTTCGTTACAGATCCAGAATTCTTGCCACAGGTAAAAATTGAGACTACTATTTTCTTATAACAATTCTAATCCTCCTCGAGGTAATTTCTACTCTGGGAAAAAGCTGAGGTTAAGCACAGAGAAATGGAAAAGCACTGCATCTGGATTTCTAAGGAATAACATCCTTGGTGTATGATGTCACATCACCTCTCTAATATTTTTTGTTTTCTACCTCTTTTGTATCTGGCATATTGGTTTAATAAAATATCTTTTCAATTTGATGTGGCAACAATAAAGAATTATTATGCAGTTCTCTCATAGAGCATGGGAAGATTCTCTGTCACAGAAGTTAGCTCTGTCCTGGATATGTTAACAGGTATTTAGTAGACAGCAATTGGGTGTGCGCTTATAAACCTTCTTCCTGTGTGGTGGTCATTGAGTTAAGCACTGAAGGGTAGAGGCAAGAGGCACAAGTTAAAGCAACTGTCCTAGAAGAACTTAAAATATAGTTGGGAGACGTGACAGCACAAGACAAACCAAGAAGGCAACAGAAACTATAGGCATTGACTGTAATTGCTGCACAAGGTCAGAGAATGATAAAAATCAGCCGAGTCCCAAGTACCTGGGGATCACTTTGAGGAAATGTGAACAGGAAAGCTCAGATGGCGTGGTCAATCTGGGAGGTGCTGAAAAGTCATAATTGAACCACAACTAGAAGAAATAGACATGGAGAATGAAATGGGGGTCAAACAATGTGGCAGTCATTAGGCACTCTACTTGACTGGGTAGGAGAGGTTATACTGAACAGTGTGAAATTCATGGACTGCTCAGAAAACTAAAAAAAAAAAAGTATACTCATATCAGTTTTTGCTGTCCCCCTCCCCCCATGGGTCTCTAAAATTCACATTGTGAAAAATGGGTATTATAGAATTTAAAACTGGGAAGTTTTGACCCCACCAAAGCCATAGCTGTCATATACTAATGTGATGTATGAATTCAATTACCTTTTAAAAATTCTTTATTAGGGGACCAGATTGTATAATGATTATGTCACTGGACTCCCACCTGGTTGACTGCAGTTCAAGTCCCAGACCCAGCAACTTAAACTCACACTGGGTGTGTGTGTGTGCATGCCACAAATCTGAAGAGAACAATGAAGGAAAAGGGATTACAGCTATCCCCAGGGCATAATTTCTCGCTTTCTTTCTCTTTGTCTCTCTCTGTCTCTCCAGTGAGTACGTGCACCCTATAGCAAAAATCGCTCTCATAAAAAATTCTTTATTAGAAATATGAGAATCGGCTAGATCAAAAAGGTTGGGAGATCTGGAGATTCAAGAAGATTTATTTGGAGTGAGCTGAGGGTGTGCCAGAAGTATCCACAGGGAGGGAGTGTGTGTGGTGTTTCCACCTTAATACTAGAAAGCCGTACTTTAAGAAGACTCAGTGTAGTTTGCTAAGTGTCTCCTCAAGGTTTGGCTGATTTCGATAAAGCTGAAGGCCAGGAGATAAACTAGTGAGTAGCCAGTAGTAGAGCAAAGGTGAAGTGCTGGATTGGATTGCCTAATTTTCCAGGGCTTACACAATTTCTTCTGGAAGAGAGGTGGGCTGTGAATATGAGAACGCTGTTGTGAGGTTGTTTTAGGACCTTCCCTTAAGGCTGCCCAGCTGGCCCAGTCTTAGCAGATAGAAGCTGAGGGCATCACTTGGAGCTGTGGATGGAACAAGTGGTCAAGTGACACTCACATCAAGGATACTACAGATGAAAGTCCCCAGTGAACGGAGAAGGGGCATGGCTGAGGAACTTGGAGAAGCACCCATGGGGAGAGGGTCAGCTGTGAACATGTGCCAACCATGAGGAATGAGCCTTCTTAGCTCAGTGACCACAAAATAAACACTTTGCTTCTCCATTTACCACCGTTTTCATCACTTTCCCTTTTTCACTCCACTCCCATACTTAAGAGGCATTGGCATCTGAAGTTAACTAGCTGGGAAAGAAGGACCTGGGGAGAAAATAGGGACCAACACATCCTTCATGGGCTATTGGCTTCCGCTTACAGAAGACCCTAACAACAGAGGGGGCACTATTTAACTTTAATTGGATATTCGTATACAACTGAACGTTACAGTTTCTAAATTGAGAATGTGTGTGGCGAGTTAAAGTAAACTATAATTTAAAAATTATTTAAAAATAATTTTAAAATGCTTTTCATTATTTTTTGGTAAGGTGTGTATACTCTTCAGAGAGAGTGGTATAAAGAAGAGAAAGCAACCCCCCCCCCCCCCCACGCACACACACACACACACACACACACACACGGAGTGCACCACCATCCCTTCTCTTCCATTTTCCCTCCTTTGGATTTTGGGCATACACACATGTGCCTGGCATGTTTCTCAAGCCATCCGGGACAGGATTTGAATCCATTGTTCATCTAGGCCACAAGACTGGCTCAGTAACTATAAGATATATTTTAAGCTCTAAATGATCAGGAGCTAGGTAAAGGCCTAATTCTTACTCACTGAAAAGATGTTTTATTAGTTTTCTATGGCTACTGTAACAAATTATCACAAACTGGGCAGCTTAGAGAAATCTATTTCCTCAAATTTCAAGGTGTGAGCAGGTGCATGGTCTTTCTGAGGACTCTTAAGGGAGAATCTGTCCCATGCCTTTTTCTCTGAACTTCTGGTGTTGCAGGAGGTGCTGGGCTTTCCTTGGCTTGTTGCTACATCATTCCAATTTCTACCTCCCTTGGCACATGGTAGTCAGTGTAGATGTCTGTGTCCACATGAGGTTCTCTGGTTTGTGCGTGTCTGTCACTGTGTCGCATCTCTTCTTATAAAGACAATAGTTATGATGAATTAAAGGCTGATCCTACTCTAGTATAACCTTAACTTATATCTTAATTGCATCTTCCAAGATTGCATGTCTAAATAAGGTCATTCGGAGATACCAGGGCAGTACTTCAGTATATCTTCCTGGGGGACATAATTTAACCACAGCAGATGGTACTCAAGTTTTAGTCTACTTGATGCCTATACCCAGAGTTAGGGACTTCCGTTACTATGAATCTAAGTTCCTCCCTAGTTTGTAATTATAAGATTGTGTTATTCTTTCAAAATACACAATATGAGTCTCTGAGTTTAAAATGTTTTTTATTTATCTCTAGTGGGGATTCAGCTACTGGAAATGCCACTCTATAAGTTGTCTGTTTTCCTCACAGTACTATTCCCAATGGCTCTCTCTTTTTTCATATCATCTGAGCATTTTATTTTATTTTAAGAGGTCTTTACTTTAGGGCACATGTGTTCACTGGAGAGAGACAGAGACAGGGAGAGGGAAAGTGAGAAATCATCCCCCTTTGTGGGGATGGCTATGCCACAGTGCCTTCTCCTCCCGGGATCTCGGGCACTCATGCACATGTGCCTGGCATGATTTTCAAGTCACCAGATCTGGGACTTGAACTGCAGTTGGCCATGTGGGAGTCCAGGGATGTAACCGCTATGCCATCTGCTAGCCTTTCTGAGCATTTTAATGAAAAGCTGAGAAGATACACAGAGGATACTGAGTGGGACTCACATTACTCTGGACTCCGTGTTTTTTATATGCTTCCAGTTAATGCTTAACATACGTTATTCCTCTCCCTGGAAAGACATACCCTCACTTACCTACCTACTAGACTCAATATTTCAAAGTCCTTCTGTTTGGTGCAATTTTCTTAGACCAAACAGGTTTGATTGTTAACTGTACACAACAGTCAGATTTTTATAGATAGGTTTTAAATTCCCCTTTTCTTGTTAAAATTTTTTTTTTTCTATTATTGGGACCAGCAGTTAGCGTAATGGCTATGTCGCTGGACTCTCATGTAGTCAACTGAAGTCCGAGTCCCTGACCTGGTGGCTCAAATTCATGCCGGGCACGTGTGCGTGTGTGCCCAAGACCCCGAGAGGAGAATGGAGGAGGAGAAGGGATTGCAGCATGGCCATCCCCCCTGGGGGGTGATTTCTCGCTTTCTGTCTCTCTGTCTCTCTCTGTCTCTCTGGTGAGTGCACACGTCCTATAGCAACAAAAAAAAATAGAAAGAAACACCTCTAAATTTTTTTCTATTATTATTATAATCTTGTTTATATTACATTGAATCACATATAACTTTACAGTGTATTATATTTCTTTTTCCAGAAGAAATACCATTCATATCAGTCAATACAAAGACATTAAAATCCCCATCATCATCATCTCGTAGTTTTTCTTTTTTTTTTTTTTGGAGAGGTTTTTGCTATAGGGTGCATGTGCTCACCAGAAAGACAGAGACAGAGAAATAGAAAGTGAGAAATCACCCCCCAAGGTGGATGGCCACGCCGCAATCCTTTTTTTCCCATTCTCTCAGGATCTTGGGCATGCACGCACAAGCACCCAGCATGAGTTTAAGCCAACGGGTCTGGGACTCGAACCACAATTGGCTACATGGGAGTTCAGCAACATAGCCATTACGCCAACATGAAATACTCCTCAGACTTATCCAGTTGAAAATACTTTACACCTCATCATCAATAGGTAATAAACCATTTCTGTGTCCCACTAATGTCATGCCTCTCTATTTGTTCTCTTATTATCCTTCTCCATATTCTTCTCTTCTCCTGCCTTGTTCCACACTATCTTATCATCACTAACTATTTTCACTGCTTTTGTGCCCTCCAATATTTCAATCTCTACCATAAAGTAGTCAGAGTCGGTATCTATTAAATGGATATATACCATATCTTTCTTTCATATCCTGGCTTACTTCACTCAGCAATATATCTTCCATATCTGGCCACTTTCTATCAAATGCCAGGGTCTTGTTGTTTCTTATGGCTGAGTAGTATTCCGTAGAGTATATGTGCCACACTTTTTCAATCCATCAGTTTGTGGGCATCTGGGTTGGTTCCATTTCTTAGTGATTGTAAATAAAACAATTGCAATAAACACTGATGTGCAAGCGCTTTTCCTACTGAGTGTTCTCCTGTCCTTTGGGTAGATAACCAAAAGTGGGATTGCTGGATCAAATGGTAGTTCTATCTGTAGATCTTTGAGGAACTTTCATATTGTTCTCCACAGTGGCTGAACCAGTTTACAATCTCACCAACAGTATAGAAGAGTTCCCTTTTCACCACAGTCCTGCCAACACTTATCACTTTTTATATTTTTAATCTTTGCCATTCTGACAGGGGTTAAATCCCCCTTTTCTGACTGCAGAATATTTTTCAATGCCTTCTACTTCAACACATTCGTTATTGTTTAGTGATGGTATTTACACCAATTACTTGAAATAATTGTGCACAGATGTGTTTCCTCCACCAAGCTTTTGCTGTCCTTGAATCTCTTTTTGGTCATTGTGGTTTCTCCTACATCTGTCACAGATCCTGCCTTGTGGTAAGGGCTCACTAGGTGTTTTCTGAAGTGAGTGTTCACAAGAATAGACAAAGGCCATTTTCTTTAAGAGAGTCTTGAAGTGTGTCACAATTTCTTGAAGGGCTTCTTCAAACTACAATCCTCAGTAAAATCAAGGGGAGCCACTGCAGTGAAGTGGTTGACAGCTTACTAATCTTTCTGAAATACTGCTCTGTCTTTTTCAACTACTTGCCCAAAGACTAAAAATGACTGTTCATTTTTTTATCACTACAGAGTCTTATTGATAAAGAGAAAAACCAGGTAAAGCCCAGTATGATATGATTTAATCATGTTATCATGTGACTCACTAAGGCAGTGATTCTTGATAGGGTAGTAAGATCATTTCTAAAGGAGAACAATGGTAATAATAGTGATATCGATAATTAATATTGGCTAACACTTGCTGATGTTTAGTTTGGTACTGTATCATCCTTTTTATGTGTTTTTCTCAAGTATCATATCAGCTGTGGAGTAGATAGAATGATTTTCATATTACAGGTGAAAACTAAAGGCTTACAGAATTTAATTTACTTGCCGAAGGTCACACAGCTGGTAAGATGTGCTGTGTAGTTACCTGACTAGTCTTAATAATGACTGCTACCCTCAGTTAATCAAGGTTGTTTTTAACTCTTAAAATTTGCTTAGTTAAATAATTTCTTAAAGGGTGATTTTAAAATTTTACCTATGTACATGATAGTCCTTTCTGAAAACCAATTGCTCAGATTGGAATTTCTTATCCTCCAATCTGAACATTCAGATAATGATGCAGTAAAATCTTTTATGGGATACTCTCCGAGATTGTTATATGCTAAGGGAGGGAATAAGATATATTTTCATAACTTCTGACTTCTATAAAGTACTTTCTTCCTCATTGCAGTATAGAAGTGTTCTGAAATTGCATCTCATAAGGAGTGTAATCCGCAATTATTTAGAGTCATCCTACAATATCTCACATTAGCATTTTTGTGGAAAGACCCAAACTTTCATGGGTATTTTAAAACTCAGACTCACTAGGAGAGGAAGGAAAGTAAGTTTGGATAATTGCAAATTCTATTTCTTTCCATTGTATTTCAAGGGAATGTTCTTTCCCAACATGGCTTACTTCTCATCTTTTGGAGTGATAGAAGCTAATTCCTTTCTTGGTGCCAGTTTTGTTGCCATGCCAGAAAAGAGAAGCAAAGGAAATAGTGCTGAGTATCTGTGGAAGTCACCCGTATTCTCAGCTGCAGGGGAGAACGGACCTTTGGGAAGGTTATTTGGCATTTAAACGAAGTGGTTCCTGAGGCAGCTGCTGATGGAGCTGAATATTTTGTTAAATGATTTTCTTCTCTGACCTTTATTACTAATGAATCTTCTTTAAGAAGCACTTAGAGTAAAAAGAAAGGTTGTTTTTATTAATCTCTTTTCTCTTTGCCCACAGAACCCAAAGAAATGGTGTTACCTGGCAAGAGAGCTGCTGTCTTTTCTGAAAAATCAGACCAAGGTAATGCTTATTTTGAATTGATATTTTTCCAGTCTGTTTAACTCTGATACATGAAACCAGTCTATTATTTTGATCATTGGTTTTAGATATTGAATGAAACATCAAAGTTACTATTTGAAATGTAGAAGTGTTTATGATGATCACTATAAGACAAAAAGATGAAAAATACGTAATAGCTTATCAGAACATTGTAGGTAGTGGTTAATTTTATGATATCACTTTTTCATTTATGCTACTATATGAGTAGGATCTTGACTAGAAGATTGTGTTCTTTTTGGAATAATTCCAACTGGTGTGTCATGTTTACAAATGATAGGCAATAGGAGAATTAGACTCTTGTCAAGGTGAGTGGTAAGATTATTTTCCCCCATTTATTTAAGCATTAGTCAGATAGCTTTACATATTATTTTTTGAATTGTGAAACACTTTTGTACAAACTCCTGGAAAATCTTGCTGAGTTTTATGAAGACATCTTCATACAAAGCACATATTTTCTTTGGAAAGATGAATTATATCATGCAGTTGTTGAATAGCATGCCTGATTATACTTAACAGATTGCATATTTAGTTACAAAATTTTTAAATTACTGTGTGATTTATTTACATATGTTGTCCTAAGAATATAAAAACTCATGCAAATATTCTAATGGCATCAGCATGTAAATAAAATGTGAGCATAGATGCAGATATAAATGTGTGTATGTTTTATAAATCAACTGTTTCTAAAAAGATTTTTACAGAAAAATTTCAGTGAGTTTGAAATTGCGAAGGAAACTGAATACTTCCATTGAGTATTCTCTATATGGCTATGAAGATAACACATCATTATGTATATATAAATATGTATATATACACATATATATGCATATGTGTATATATATGTATAAATAAAATATGTGAATTGAAATGTACTATAGAATTGCTTGGAACTGACTAAGTTATATTTTTGACAAATCGCCAAGTATCTGAAAAACAAATGAGTAGTAAAACAAAAGGAGAAATAACTTTCAATGGATGTCAGCAGAAAACTTATTTCTGAACATTGAGTTGTAGTTGAGCAAGAATAGTTACAAATGACACACTCAGATTCTTTTTTTAACTTTTTCCTGGCTTTCAGTGAATTCTTCAAAGGAGGTATAAATCCCTTGAGAAAATAGCTTTTCTTCCCAAAAGGGGACTTTGAATTGTAGGCATTCTATCCAAGTTGTATCTACTAAAATATGTTTAAACAGTTCACAAAAAATTAAATCAATTGCGAGTTGTCTTTTACATTGGACTATAAACTATGACTTTCCATAGAGAGACATTAGAGTGAGTACTAATGCTTAGACAATATGTGGAAGAATTTATGTGATAGGAACAGAGAGAAGCGGCAGAAAAGTACTTGTTGAAGCAGAATCAGTGGAAGAATTACAGAAAAGAGAGAAAGAGAAACATACTGAACACAGAGTTAGTAAAGAGGGTCAAGGATCCACATGCTTTAAAATAAGAATAAAGAATGAAGGGGGACCAGCAGGTTGTGTAGTGGTTAAGGTGCTGGACACTCCCAGATGGCTGACCATGGTTCAAGCCCTGGACCTGGTAGCTTGCTTTCTCACTTTGCCTCTCTCTCTGTCTCTCTCTCTCTCTGGTCAAATTAAAATAAATGAATGTATAAATAAAATAAATCTTTAAAAAAGAATAAAGGAAAACAGAATCCCTGGGATGTGTTCAGTTGAAGTATTTCTTCATGTGTGTGTGTGTGTGTGTGTGTGTGTGTACACATGCACACCACTAATATATACATTTATTGACTTTTATTTTAAGATATGGAGGAACTTAATTTGAAGTGACTGTAGTAAAAGAAGACCTGGGGTGAGGAAAGGAAATTTCATTAATATCATAGAATAAGCCCAGAATAATAAAATTTGCTGTTTCTCATCATGAGAAGAAAGGAATTGCTTTGTACAGGCTAGAGTCCAAGTGTGTTGGTGTGATAAAACTCCCAGAGAGATGATGATTTAGGATGTGGGTGTACCTGTGGAGGATGGAAGGGGGTTATGGAGAAGTATCGAAGGCTGGGAGAATTGAGTTAGCCGGGAGAAAGGCGTTCATGTCATCTCTTTAGGGTGGCTCTTTTCATTTGATGAAATAGGTGTGTGTGTTCTAAAATTTCTGTTCATAAGGCAAAGCATACTAATGTATTTGCATTTAATGGGGTATATGCATTTAAATATCAGTGTTTCAGTACAGGTCTAAGACATACTAGGGAAGGTGTTATATTTAGATGGATGGGACTGTTTGGCTTTTCTTAGTTGCCCTTGATGACTAACACACTCATTTGTGTAGGATTGACTCTGGCAGTGGGGCTCAAAGTGCAATCTGTTGGGTTAACGGGTGCTGAAAGTTCTAAATTTGACTCATGTAGAAAGGGCATTTAAATGATTTTTTTTAAGATAGTCTTTCATTATGTCACATTATTGGTGCTGATTAGTCACAGTATTCTTAATTTTGTCATCTAAAGAAAGAGGCAACTTCCATGAGGTCAAAATATCCCTCTGTATACCTAGTAAGATTATATTAAAAAAAAAAGACTGTCATTCTGTTCAATTTTTACATGGATTTATATATCGTAGATGAAAATTGGATTTTAATTAAAATTTCATGTCTGTATTTTATTTTTCTCATGTAATATTAAATTTTATTATCACATATTTAATTTTTGTCTATAGGAAATCAAAATGGAATATTAAAGATTTGGAAATCTTTTGATACATTCTAGGTTAAAATTTAGGCTTTGGATAAAAACAGTTTCGAGAATTAAAAATAAAGTGAGTCATAAGGCAATAATGGCATTACCTATATTCAGAAAGACTAAAAAAAATTATAAAAATTAGTTATTGTTTAGTTTTATTGTGGTTTATCAGATGTAGAAAATTTTGTAGGTGTAATAGCTGTTGAGATTTGAAAAGATAAAGATCTGTTATATTTTGAGCGCTTGGTACAAGTTATATTTTGTATTATTTATCACATACTTACTGTAACAGTAACAATAAAAAACAAAGCATCAAAACTTGTGACTGGTTAAGTTAATGACTGGAGAATGTGAAGTTCTCTGTTGATGATGCATGTGGTAATATCTTTAATTTGATTGACATACACTGCATGCATGCTAGGAGAAACCATGTTGTAAGCTGTAAAAGATGTACAATGACTAAATGTAAATTAAACAAACTATAGGAACGAGTGAATGACTGTGGGGCCAGCAGGTGGTGTGGAGGTTAAGGCAGCTGGATCCCATGTGACTGACTGCAGTTCCAGTCCTGGACCTGGCAGCTTGAAAAACAACACATGGTGGCATGCTGGTTAAAGGCTTTGAATTTCCACATGGCTGACTGTGGTTCAAGTCCTGGACCTGGTGGCTTGCTCTCTTGCTTTCCCTTTTTCTCTCTCTCTCTGGCCAAATAACAACAATAACAACAACAAATTGAATTAATTAAATAATTAAAACAATAGAGCCAGTGACATATTAAAAAACAAAACTCCATCAGGTGCATGGGTGCCAAAAAAAATCTGAGATGAGAATGAAGGGATTGTGGCATGGTCATCCCATTTTGATAGTGATTTTGATTTCTTTTCCCCCCCTTTCATTTCTCTCTTTCTTTGGCAAGTGCATTGCACCCTATGCGGCAAACTAAAGAAAATAATAAATAAAAGTTAATGACTATGAATTTAAATGAGAACTAGACATATAAAAGAGCCTTCAAAAAGTTCACGGAGAGTGTATGCTATGAAAAAACTGCATGAGTTTTAAAATTTTTGCACCAAAATTAAGTCAGATTTAACTCCATTTTTCCACAGATTTTTTGAAGTCCCTGCAGTACTTCTCAGAATGACAATGAAATATGTGATGTAATTCTCACTATATCTGATATATAGAATGCTTTACAAAAACATAGTTATCACATCAGGGGAAGTATTTCCCAAAGAGTCTTTAAGCTGAATATCAGAGAGTAAATCATTGCATATTTTCATGAAAAAGTGATTAAAAAGTAATTCTTAAAGAGTTTATATGAGAAGGAAGTACCATACAAGTTTAAGGATTTGGTTTTTGTGTTTTTAATAACTTTTGTTATTTTCAAAGGTTCCTGGTTTCTCATTAACCTGAGTATTACTCTCTGTGGGATACTTTATATCTTTGTGAAACTTAAAAAACAATTTCCAGTGTTATAACCCACAGTATTATCTAGAGTCAGTTCCTATTAATAGTCAAGTTCTTCCATCAGTTACCCACCTACATTTCTTACTTTGTTTCTCTCTTAGTCTAACACATACTCAGAGCATTTTTATCTTCCATAAGAAAATTCTGCTCTAAATGCTCAGTTGTCTTTCTTATTCCAAAGCCTTCGTAACCTTAAATGTTCTCACTAAGAAGCCTTCTGAGACCTTTATTATATCACAGCTGTTATCCTTCAGTCTGCATGTACTCAGTAGAGTCAATTATATGTACTGTCACATAGTCAATTGATTTGCATGTTTGTATATTCTCATATGTGTATACATCTACATATGTGGACATGTATATAACTTTGTCACTATATATAAAGGGAAACAACAGAAACATAGTTTTTTCTCTTCAATATAGTGATTAAAATAAATCGACCAGGACCAGAAGCTGGCGTAATGGCTATGTTGCTGGACTCTCATGTAGTTGACTATGGTTTGAGTCCCAAACCCAGTGGCTTAAACTCACGCCGGGCATGTGTGCGTGCATGCCCAAGATCCCGAGAGGAGAACAGAGGAGAAGAGATTGCAGTGTGGCCATCCCCCTGGGGGGTGATTTCTCACTTTCTGTCTCTGTCTGTCTCTGTCTTTCTGGCGAGCACACGCACCCTGTAGCAAAAACCCTCCCCCCCCCCCCCCCCCCCCCCCCACAAAAAAAACACAATCTTCCATCTGATTTTACTCCCACTTCTCAGGAGTAAAAATTGATGGCAGGAAGACAAATTTTGAATGCGTGTGACCATTGATTCTCCAAGGCTCCACTGAAGAAATACTTGAAAGACTAAAAGATTATTTGGTACTATGAGAGTTAATTTATCTATGTTTTGTTTTAGTTAGGACTATCATGAGAACCTATTGTATTTTCATCTCATCTCTTCAATGAAAAGAAAATTGAAATTCAAATCAAGTAATTTATAAAGCCACTGTAGAGGCACACTCATCAAGGTTAGACAGCCTAGTTCTGTCATCCACTTTCTTTGTGCCACTTTGCCCATGTCATTGGAGAAATGTCTAACCTGAGCTACTCTACAAAACTTTTGCATAAGAGCAAAACAGCACCTTATGAAAACACTGTCTACTACCTATTTTACATCAGAATCAACAGAACAAAATGTATTATAATTTGCCAGTATTCATTCTTTTATTCATGTATCAAGTCAGTGTTTACCACATTCACAAGTGCTTTAGCTGAAATAGAGGTATATGCAAAACTGAAGAGTCTCCTAAGCACATGCATGAGCATGCACACACACACTCCACATTTACCTATTCATCCATCCATCCATCCATAGGAATAGAAGCCACAAAATCTATTTTCATGCTGGTAAAAGTTATCTCTATACTCCTTATCATTTTTCACAACAATTTCAATATCTTCCTTTTTTTTGGTTCGCTTTATACTTCATTACTCATGTAGGTGGTTAGAAGCCTTTAAAGGAGTCCTGGTAGTTATCTTTAAGTCTTTGATTATTGTGGAATTTCTAAGTCTTCAATATCTTATGTTTAGGGATTTTGTGGCCATTTTGAATATGCGAATTTGCTTGTGGACATGCAATCTAAGGGAACATATTCCCAGCTCTGTAGTAGTTTTTCTAGGCTAAGATCTGAAAATCACCTAAGTGCTAGTGTGGAAGCTGGAGTAGTGTTATGCTTATTTGGAAAATAGAGAGAAAATTAGGTCTACTGGGTTTGGAGCAGAGTCTTTGGGAATAGGGATTCCCAGGCAATCAGCAATTCCCCAAAGAGGGCTAAAGACTTTGAGGGAATTGGTTCCTTTAAGGCTTTAGCAAATGTGTAAGTTTTCAGTTTTCTAGTTTTGCAGTATTAACCTAACTTTTGAAGGGAAAGTCAAGTCATTGAAGGCAAGGTAGTCTGGGTGGTGACAAGTAATTTATAATCTGGGATGGCTATTGGACTTTGCCAATGCTTAGGTGAGTATCTACGTGTTTGTCCCTTTCTTTTTCTCTATTCTAATGCCTTTGGATTTTTAAAATTATGCCACTAGATGTCAGCAAAAACCTCCCAGGGTTCTTGTGGCCTTACTCTGTAAGAAAACCAAAAATGTACTTTATTAGCATATCTTACTTGAGAAGAGTTAAGTACATATCTTGGAAGTTTTAGAGCCATTTTTGAGATAGGAGGAATAGAATTATAAACATTATAAACATACAAAATACATACAAACATATACTTTTTTGGAATTATTTTGTAACATGGTTTCTGTTCATGGGTAAGAAATTACTTCACTTCAGTATTTTCTGTCTACTAATGAGATGGCATGAAGAATGATATGTGAGACTTAAGTAATTTGTCAGAAATTGTACCTGGTGCAAAAGCTTCTGTTTCAATGCTTTATGATTCATTTATGCCATTATTGCATGAGTATTTGTGCTTAGGTTTGTTTCATTGTTTTTGTAGAAATGACTTGGTGCTACAACCCATCAGAAGATTGTGCAGTATTAATTTTTCAGTGTTCACATCTGCGGCCTGTTTACTTAGTAATGTCTAAACTTTCCTGGATTTGTGTGCTGTCATTACAAGCTACTCAGAATATTTTGATAGATGCCACTGAGTATTTATGGATATTTGCTCACCAGTAAACAAATGAAATAATCTAGAAATAAAAAAAAGATATTTTTATGAATTATAGTACATATAATTGTTTAGTCTTTCAAAAAGTAGGTTGAGGTATCTCAAATAGTATTTTTCCCAGAAAGTAATAAGCAAATTGTAGCATTGACCAGTGTTCAATAGATATAAAAAATATTATTTTAAGTACTGCAGTTAATATCTGGTTGGATCAGATTTACACTAGTAGAAAGATTCAGTCTAATCTGCTAGATTTCAAGTATGAATTAGAATTTAGTCATAGGTGATCGGCTGAGGGTTGACCAAGTACCAAGCAGATTTGTGAGTGGTACAGAGAAAGGTAGTGTTCCCCTCTCTCTCCCTTGAAAAAAAAATTGCTTAAAATGCACTTAAAAATATCTTGGGAAAAGCTGTAAAGAAAATGATTTAGGGTCAGCAGGTAGTGTGGCGGTTAAGACACTAGACTTCCAGATGGCCAAAAATGGTTCAAGTCCTGGACCTGGTGGATTGCTTTCTTACTTTCCCCCTCTCTCTTTGTCTTTCTCTGGTGAGCACGTGTGCCCTATAGCAAATTTAATAATAAATAAAATTTAAAGAAAAGAGAAAGATGAAACGTTTCCTTTCCTGAACTAAATTCTGTCAAGAGAAATACTAATCTGAACATTCCATCCTTACCCTTTTAAGAGTCTCAAAAATTGTAGTTGTTACAGGCAGAAGAAATCATTCCCTTTATACTAAAGTTGTTATATTTGAGAATGATTGGTTTAACTTCATAAAATTAGCACTAACTTTTTTTTACATTTTACATATCTCTTTGATAATGAAGTAGATTTTCTGATATTTCCCCCAATGCTGTGGCTGTTATTCCTTAGATTAATTTATTGGTGAGGAAGCACGCGTTTTGAATCGTGCTGCAGTTTCTTGACCTAGGTAATTACCTTGCATGGAGTAGGTGTAATGAGCAGGTGCTGTGAATAAATGGAAGGGACATCATTAGCCAGATGTCCAGTTAAGACACTGGCAGCACTAAACTCGGTTAAGATGCCCACAGGTAGCGTGATCTGGTGAGTTGTTGGAAAAGTCATGGCATATTTTTCTGGTTTTCTATGCAAAAATGTGTCATGACTTTTCTGATGATCCAGTATAATAGTGTAGCCTACGTTTCCCATACTTAATTCTCTGAAAGGGGTCAGGGCTGGCAACTGACCACGATATCTGTCTTCAGTCTGTCGCTTTCTTCATCACTGTGAATAGTTAAAGGACAGCTGTTCATGATTTTTTTTTTTTGAGAGAGATTTTTGTGATAGGGCGTGTGCACTCACCAGAAAGACAGAGAGAGACAGAGAGACAGAAAACGAGAAATCACCCCCCAGGGGGGATGGACACGCCACAGTCCCTTCTCCTCCATTCTCCTCTCGGGATCTTGGGCACACACGCACACACGCCCGGTGTGAATTTAAGCCACTGGGTCTGGGACTCGAACTGCGGTTGACTACATGGGAGTCCAGTGACACAGCCATTACGCCAACTGCTTGTCCCAATATTTAGCATTAAATCTTACAATAGAGAGAGGGAGAGAGAGAGAAACCTACCCTCGACAGGATCACTTCAGCCAGCCTGGATCATGGGTGGCAGGGGTTCCGTGTGCATAGGGAGTCCTTGGGACACGGACCTGGGACAGTTCCATATGGGTTCAGTATTAGAGGGCTGTGTCAATATTGCACCACTGCAGCCCTCAGGAAGTATTCTGAATAGGCTGTCTATTTTAAATAGACTGTTCTAGCTGCACATTAAGAAGCTAACTCCTATTTCCATATACATCAGGGCATCTCGTCCCAACATGTTCATTTGCCTGTGTAATGACATGGATTAAATTAAAATACAGAGCAGATCAGATTCCCTTTGGGCTGTTCTGTAAATTTATATACCTCCACCTGACATTCAAAGACCACTTTTCCATTGCTGCATGTCAAATCTTTCCAAGCTCATTGCCACCTGATTCCTTGCCCAGACGTTGCCTTGTAGCTTGAACAACTTAGCTGATCCCTCCTGTGCATGACTGACTTCTTTCCACCTTAATGACATATTTGCCACCATTTCTATGTACAATCAGTCTTTTTTTTTTTTTTTTTAAGAGGTTTTTGCTATAGGGCACGTGCGCTCACCAGAAAGACAGAGAGACAGAAAGCGAGAAATCACTCCCCAGGGAAGATAGCTATGCTGTAGTCCCTTCTCCTTCATTCTCTTCTCAGGATCTTGGGCATACACGCACATATGCCTGGCATTAGCTTAAGCTGCCGGGTCCGGGACTCGAACTGTGGTCGACCACATGGGAGTCCAATAACATAGCCATTACACCAGCTGCTGGTCCCACAATTAGTCTTCTTACTCCCCTATCCCAACTTATTTTCTTCATTTCAGAGATAGTATAAAAGAGAGTTATTTTAAGAGAGATTTTTGCTAGAGGTTGCATGCACTCACTGGAGAGACAGAAAGTAAGAAATCACCCTCAGGGGGATGGTCACTCCACAATCTCCTCTTCACTCTTCTCTCAGGATTTTGGGCAGGTACACACATATGCCTGGCTTGAGTTTCAAGCTAATGGGTTTAGGACTCAAATTGGGGTCAGCCATGTGTGAGTCCAGTGACATAACCATTATGCCATTGGCTGGTCCCAAAAAAGGCATTTCTGGATAGCCAGGTGGTCTGGGTTCAAATCCCAGGTTGGAGACTTATTAATTCATTGCTGCCTGTCTGAAGACAAGCTATTTAACCTTGTATCTTATATTGGTTTCTTCTATAAGACTGGGAGAGAAAAATACATGGATAGTTGAATGAGTTAAATGAGGATATTTACATTAACTTGGAATAGTTACTGGTGCATAGTAAATGCTTAACATGTACTATCTAACCACTATTAATTCCATCACATTAGCTTCAGAATTTCTCTCCGTAAGATTTAGTCCCAGAACTTATTGTCTTTCATGTAGTCACTAATCTCATTGGCAGGTAATTGATGCTCTTCTAGAAAACAGAACTAATAACAGGCTTAGTAATAATAACCTACTATTTATCCTTCAGTCCTTATGTTAAGAAACTGAATTAGGGGCTATTCTCACATTAAACTGTCACTTAGCAATATACACAAGCTCAGTGAGTGATGACGGGGAGGTAATTGTTCACATCTAGACATACTGACGAAGAGGATGGCAGATAACCCAAGAACAAAACTCAAACTGAAATGGGAATAGAAAATTGGAGTTCAAAAGAGAAGTTACAACTTTAGATGGAGTTTGGAACCTATTATAGAATTAGATAGGAGCTGTGTGAGAGAAGACAGAAGAGTAGCCCAGGAAGAACCCCCTACCACCACCTTACACAGAAGAATGAGGCTCAAAGTCATGTTTTCCTCTAATTTTTGTAGCAGTAAGGCATATAATACTTTTACAAAGCATTTGTCACTTTAAACTCTACAGTTGAAAGTAATGTCAGACATAAAATTATCATGCCTGAATATTAAGACAGATAAAATTGCTCTGGACATAATTTTGACCTGATATAAATATAATTAACAGCAATTAATCGTGTAATAAAATTTTTACTGTTCATTTTGGTAGGAGGAAGTGTGATATTTGATGTAAATAGTGAGAAGATAAATGGGCATGCATTGGATATCAGAAATCTATACAGGATGTGTGGAGGACTCTGGAAATCATCTACTTTTAAAAACGTTATTTGTTTAAATATATTTTTCAAGTTACTTGTTTCTTCTTCAGACTGAGGACAGAAAGAAAGATAGTACCCCAACAGAATCTTTTTTATTATTTTTTTGGAGAGGTTTTCGCTATAGGGCGCATGCGCTCGCCACAGACAGAGAGAGACATAGAGACAGAAAGCGAGAAATCACCCCCCAGGGGGGATGGCCACGCCACAATCCCTTCTTCTCCATTCTCCTCTCGGGATCTTGGGCATGCATGCACATGCGCCTGGCGTGAGTTTTAAGCCACCGGGCCTGGGACGCAAACCGCGGTCGACTACGTGGGAGTCCAGCAACATAGCCATTACACTAACTGCTGGTTCCCCCCAACAGAATCTTGAAGTCCTAATTTACGTCCAGACTTCCTGGATCATGTACGCGTGTTCCCAGTGTACTCGGGAATGTTCAGACTCGAACTGGGAACCCTCCCATGGGGGACTACCTCCCAGAGCATTGAGTTTTACTGCTGTGCTATCATCTGACACCTTTAAAAGTTTATCTATGTTGAGAGAGTGAGAGAGACAAAAATCAGAGAGAAATAGAGTGACAGAGACAGGTATCCCCGATGAGGTCTCCGTCATTTCACCTCCAGGTTCAGCTAGTCCTGAATCATGGATACACATGTGCCTGGTATGTGCAAGGAGGTCTTCAGATTTGAACCCAGAACCCTATGCTGTGCCTTAGCCTTGCAGTTGTTGCTTTACTATCACAGCACTGTCCAGCCCACTGAATTATCTAGTTATTCCAACACCAATGAATGACTTGTTTCTCTTTATTAAAATATGCTTTTCAGTAATATAGAATTTATGTTTGTACAAACCATGGATAATAATAGTAGGAAATATATCTTGGTGACTTATTTGATATCAGGCACCATTCCATGCACTTTATGAGTATTACTTTATATTTCTGTGTTCGTTTAGGCTGCTATAACAAAATAATCATAAATTAGGTAACTCATAAGCAATAGGAATTTATTTCTCAGTGTTCTGAAGGCTGGAAAGTCCAAGATTAGGCACCATATTCCCAAATCTTCATTGAGTAATAACATCACCTTGCAAGTTAAAATTATATCCCATAATTTTAGGGGTACACAAACATTCAGTCTCACAACAGCAATCTCATAATAGCATGAGGACTTAGGTGCTGTTATTACCTCTGTTCCCATTTTCTTTTATTATAATAGTACTGCGTAACGAACACAGAACTTTTAGCACAAGTCCGCAGATCTTCTAGGTGGTTTACAAAGTTCTTAGATGGGCTTGCTCGTATTTCTGCCGTCGGCTGGAAAGTCGGCTGGGCGCTGGTTTGGCTGATCTTGGCAGAGCTCCTTCAAGTGTCTGTGACTTCAGCTAAGGCAGCTGGACTGACTTAGTGCTGCTCCCTCTGACTGTGCTTCCTTCGGCAGGTTGCACTAAACTTACCCTCATAGGGGTCACAGGGTCCTAAGAAAGAGAAGGTATAAATGCTTAAGGGATCTTTTTTTTTTTTTTGAGAGGTTTTCGCTATAGGGCACGTGCGCTCGCCAGACAGACAGAGAGAGACATAGAGACAGAAAGCGAGAAATCACCCCCCAGGGGGGATGGTCACGCCGCAATCCCTTCTCCTCCATTCTCCTCTCGGGATCTTGGGCACGCACGTACACGCGCCTGGCCTGAGTTTTAAGTCACCGGGTCCAGGATGCGAACCGCGGTCGACTACGTGGGAGTCCAGCGACATAGCCATTACACTAACTGCTGGTTCCCTAAATGCTTAAGGGATCTTAAAGCTGAGGCTCAGAACTGGCACAAAGACTGTATTCTATTGACCAAAGCAAATATCAAGGCCATCCTGGAATTAAGAGATAGAAGAATGACTCTACCATTTTGTGGAAGGAGCTGTCAAAACAATCGTAATCGATTAATAAAGGAGAATGGAGAATTGGGGTCATCTTTTGCAATCAGATACCAGATTTCTATTCTGTTGGGTTATCAGAAAATCAGGACATACTTCTCTGTGCAAAAATGCTTCATGGCTTTTCCTGAAAATCCAATACATGTGAGAAAATTAAGCGAAAATAGATTAAGTCACTTGCTGCTGGAGTGGACTTAGTAACTCTACCCAGCCTATTGTAGAACTTTATTCTCCCGGGACCCTGTGGCTCAATAAGAGGTGAGAATTATTATTTTACAGTTATTCAGTATGAGATGTGTCATGCAAGAGAAAGAAAGACTACTATTTTTTTTTTTAATTGATATTGTCAGGACTTACAGTTACCAGCAATTTTTTATCCTGCCATTTGGAGAAATTAATAAGGCAGTTAAAAATAATTTTTTAAAAGGAGATAGAAAATAGAGCTAAGAAATCAAGAATGAATGAGCAAGTAGGAGAAAGAGGTAATTATGTCATTTGAGCTACTGAATCCAACCATGCTTAAAATCTTAAGCTTACTAATTTCTTAAAATATTATATTTTGTTTTTCTTACTAAGCTAGCTTGACTAAATTTTATCACTTGAAGCCTAAACACTTTTAAAGGAAATGGGTTATTTTACAAAAATGACCACAGCAATATTTCCAGAAGGTCCCACGTGTCCTGTTGGCTATCCCCATCAAGAGGTGAAGACTATTTTTCTTTCCCTTAAATCTGCGTGTGTTTATGTATGCTCCGATGAGCACAATGCTGTGGAAATGATGCTGTGTGATTATGAACTTAGGTCATAAGACGATATGGAACCTGTCTGACTCATTCTTTCTCTTTTGGGACACTTGTTTCTTGAATCTGGTTATCATGTTGTGATAAAGTTCTTGCCTCAGAGCAGACGTTTGCAAGGTGTTCTGCCTGATAGTTCTAGCAAAGGTTCTGAGCCAGTAGCCAGCATCATTGGTCAGGCATTGGATTGGGTACACAAGTCTACAGATGGTCTCTGCTCTTAGCCTTGGGACAGCCCAGGTGATGGTGAGTAAAACTGAGATAAACAACTTCCTATTGAACCTGCCCAAAGAGCACATTTGTGCAAAATAAATGCCACTGTTTAATGCCGGTCAGTTTGGGGGCTATCTGTTAGGCTTCCATAAAGAACTGCAACACCAACTTGTCTTTCTCTGGAGCTCCTTCTCAGGGTCCTCTTCTCTTACTAAACACTCATCAGACTGTTCCCACCCAGTCCCTTCCATTCCATTCTGACCTTGCCTTTATTTAAACTGAATTTACCAGGTAGATACGAACACTTTATACGGTCTGTTGTTTTTCCCCTTGGGTTTATGATGTAACTTTTCTTGGATAGAAAAAGGTTTGGAGACAGTCGTGTTGATTGACACTCTGTCAAAAGGCTAGGAGTCTTGACTTCACAAATTCTATCCTGCTCGCTGGAGCTACACTGTCTAATGTGGTAGCCACTAGGCACATGTGATTATTTAAATATATATTAATTAAAATGACATAAAATTGGCAGTTCAGTTCTTCAGGTATACTAGCCACAATTCAAGGGCTCGATATCTGTGTATGACTACTGGCTAACATATCGAACAGTGCAGGATAATAGAACATTTCTATCATCTACCTATGCTATTGTACTATGCTACTTTGATTGGCAATTTACACGTCAGTTCAAAGCTTAATCCTTTAAATACTGGGATACAGTAGCACAAAGCATTTGACCCAGAGCAGGGAGCTCTGGAGGATCTGATCTTTCTTTTCTAAATATGAGCTCTGAGAGAGGACACAGGTAAAAACCTCTTTCTAGGTAATAGGCTTGTTCTAGTTGTGTGTGTATGTGTGTGTGTGTATGCGTGTGCATGTGGATGTTACTAATTACATACAGTACCTAAAACTCAGTGATTTATAAAAACAGGTTTACTCAGCTAACTATTTGGAAAACCAGGGACCACGTTACCTGGTGGGTATCCTGATCATATCACAGGATGACAGTAGAGCCAAGTGGCTGTCCATGAGTCTCTTGGCCCCACTCACTCTACTTATAAACCCACGAGGAGTCAATCTTAGGGTTCTCCTCCATACCACTTAATCATTCCCAAATGCCCGTTTCCACACCAGGAAGGTATTAAGTGTCTTCTTAATAGGTACAACAAAATTCGGACACATCAATTTGGGAGGAGCACAAACCACAGCAGAGGTTTATGTTTTATTTACAGTCACAAGAAAATATATATTTTGTAGCCTTACCTAAATTCTTTTCTAGCCCCTGGACATGTGAACAATGGTTTATCTTCTTGGAATTAGTTCCCTTTCTTCAATCCTGCCTGCCTTTCAGAACAATTCAATTGACAGAAGTTATACTAGGAACAAAGATATCCCTGTACAAGTCCATGGAGGCCTGTTCTCCCAGCAGCGTGTCCTCGTGAACACGCAGGGTTCCTGTGGACTTGACAGTGAACTCTGGCTGTGGAAGGGGCTATTACTCCCTTAGAAAAGAACAAAAATAACTTCAAGGTAAAAGGGCCTTTATTCTCCCTGGGTGTAAGTTTCCTTGAAAGCTTGTTTATTGATTTCTCTTGTAACAACTGAGCTTGCAAGCTATACAAGAAAAGAAAGAAAACAACGAGAAGCTGGGAAATAATATTACCGATCAACAAGTTTATTCATCAGCTTTATCTCATTTGTCACCCACCACCACAGGGCTAGGAAATAAAAAGCACCACAAGCCCTATTCTCAGTGTTTATTATGAATTTAGTTGATCAGAAGGAAAACAAATACTTAAACTCTCGAGCAAAAATCCATTCCCATTAAAATGATTGTGTCTGAATTTATGTCAAGACAGTGAACTGAAGAGGACAGGGTGGAGGGGTGGTACCTGGTAAAACTAGGGTGTTAGCTTTGGCCTCTAATGCATCTGATGCAGTGCCTGGAATAATTTACACTAACATCATTCCTTTAGGAAGGCATTTTCTTAAATTTTTGACCCACATGATAACCTCGCAAAAAAGCTCTCTAATCAGGTAATTTTGGAAAATGCTGAATTTTATATCTCCCTCCTGTAGTTTTATGAGGCCTATTAGAATATCAGTCTCTGAGAAATCCTGCTGTAAAGAAACCTTTGTTTAGCCCAGCATTTCCTAAAATTAGTGGACCGTGAAACCTTTTCTGTTTCAGTATAGATTCATGTAATATCTACTGCAGCACACTTGGTGAAGTGCTACTTTCGAATAATTCATACTGGGGCCAGCAGGTTGCATGGTGGTTAAGGCACTGGACTCTCACATGGCCAACTGTGGTTCGAGTCCGGGACCTGGTGCTTTAAAAATCACACCAGGTTTGTGTGTGTGCATGCCAAAAATTCTGAGAGGATATTGGAGAGAGAAATATTGATGTGAGGCCATCCCTTGAGGTGTTTGGGGGTGATTGCTCACGTTGTCTCTCACTGTCTCTCTCTGGTGAGCGCATGTGCCCTATGACAAAAAATCAAACAAACAAACAAAAAAAACAAATAAAAACCAAAAAAAAACCCCCAAAAAACCAACAAACAAAAAAAAAAAAAAACCCTCACAAATAAAGACAAATCACTAAAAAAATACACGTTAAAAAAAAAAAAAGAAGAAGAAAGCATGGTTTTCAAAAAGGGCTTGTTTGGCAACACAAAATTACCAGGGAAAGGTGACATATTAATTCATTAGCATCCATTTAGATAGATCAAGTTTTCTAAGTGAGTGGAATCCTAGACCCTGAGGATAGGGGAGAGGCTGGTACTAGGAGTGTTTCCTAAAGAGGGATATTTCAAGCGATATTTCAAGCTTCAATTTTCTGGAAGCTCAGCGTGGCCAGTCAGGTTGGGCAAGGTATTTACTGGGGTCATGAGACTGTCAGAGCTGTGTTTTTTGGAAGGTCAATAATAGACAGCATCAAATGGGAGATGATTAGTTGAAGAGAATGTTGGTAGTACTATGGGACTTCTAGAGATGTTTAATCAATTCCTTGAATCCCCATCTAAAATAACTATTTCTCAGAAGAGTAAAATTCTCTTATCTCTATTTTCCCACCAGTCATTTTGATCTACAACATTCACTTTCTTCCTTTCTAGTAGAATTCCTCTTTCTTTCTTTTTTCTTTTTTTTTTTTTAAGAGATTTTTGCCATAGGGCTCATGAAGTTGCCAGAGAGACAGAGACAGACAGATGGAAAGAGAGAAATCACCCCCCCCCCCACAGGGGTGATGGCCACACTGCAATCCCTTCTCCTCCATTCTATTGGGATTTGGGGCACACATGCACACGTGCCTGGAATGAGTTTTAAGCCACCGGGACTGGGACTCGAATCATGGTTGACTATGTGGTAGTCCAGCGATGTAACCATTATACCGTACTCTTTCTTAGAGAACCAGATATTTTCTCATTGCCAAATGCAGTGGGTTCTTCCTGGGTAACACTCACTGGCTTCTGTGATTTTGATTGTACCTAAATGCTTTTGACATCTATAATTATATGCAGGAACATAGCCCAGGTCACATTCTGAGCTTCAAAATTGTATCCCTGGGGGCATCTGAAATATATATGCAATATTGATTCCTTAAACTGATGCTCTAAGCCTTGTCAAGGAGTCATCCTCAATTCCTTTTAGCTCCCTCGTAATCAGTCATCAAGCTCTATTAATTTTGATGTTTCTCAAGATATCTCCTCTATCCCACAATCTCTATTTCTTTCCTTTCCTTACACTCCAGCAAACTTCGTAGATCTTCCACCTGATATGTGAGTGACTTTGGACATGTTTATTGATTTTTATGCCTCATTTTTCTCATCTGTAAAATGTAGATAATAGTAACACCCAAGAAATAGTTATTATCATTAAAAAAATTAGATGGGGATAAAATGAGGACGTGCAGAGAAGATTAAGTTGATTGTTTTGTTTTGTTGGGAGCAGTGATGGGAGAGTACTTGTGTATTATTAGGAGAAGAATTCTAGTGGATTTATTGGTATTTATGTAGAAACAAATACCTTTTTTAAAGTCTTAGAGTAGTGGCCGGCCTGCAGCATGGGCATTGAAGCAGCTGCATCACACATGGCCAACCGCATGGCTCGAGTTCCAGACCTGGTGGCTTCAAAAACATGCTGGGCTCCTGTACTTGCAGACCCAAAATCCAGAAGAGAGGGGGAGAGAGAGGAGAAGGGATTGAAATATGACCATGCCCAGTTGGGTAGGAGTGCTTTCTCATTTTCTTCTCCGTCTCTCTTTCCTGCCAGTGCACGTACCCTCTGGCAAACAAAACAGAACAAATACCTAGAGTAGTGAATGCCAAATAAATCTGAGAACATTAAGGCTGAGATTAGTTAGAATTTATGGAAAAACAATTTTTAAATAGTTTTCTCTTTCAATACACAATCATGGGCTATTCCCAAGAAAATGAAAGAAGGAAATAGAATGGTCATTACCACCATTGAGGCTCCTAGAAACAATCAGGTGTGTGATGGTGTAGATAGAAAAAGAGAAACAGCAGCAGCATGCCTAGGACATTTGTGTTATCTGCTCCTTTGGGACAGCATGGATGTCTCTGCATCTTGGAGGGTCTGTCAATATGAGCACTACTAAGTTAGGACTCAGATGTGCCCGCCCTTCAAAACTTGCTGTCAATTTCAGTCACTTTCATATCAGTATCTCTTGTTTTTGCTTAATGGCTATCTTAGTTAATTCCTGCTACTGTTAAAAACACACACACACACAAAACCTCAGACTGAATTATTTATAAATAATAGACATTTCTTTCTCACTATTCTGGAGGTTGGAAAGTCCAAGAGCTTCAAAGTTGCTGAAAGATTCAGTATTTGGTGAAGTCTTCTCTCTTATTGCTGTTTTCCTACATAGTAGAAAACCTGGAGGGATGAAAGGCCCCCTCACACTTCTTGTATAAGATCAATAATCCATGTCATGACTTAATCACTCCCTAAGGCTCCCACCTCTTAATACCATCACAGTTGTGATTAAGTTTGAGCATACAGATTTGTAGGGTGGTGGGCATTCAGAAATTCACGATGGCTAAAAGCTATATTTGAAATCCTATTCAATGGAGAAAACTGAGAGTTGTATTCATATTCATGTGAACTCTCAGCTCTTTCATCCTAAGAATACAAAATTGATGCTATTTATTCATTTAATAAATATTACTAGCCTCCTTTTTTGGGCCACTGGTTCTAGGTGTGGGGATGTAACAGTCTGCAAAACAGGAATTCCTGCCCTCCTTGGTCATATGTCACAGTAAAAGCAGACAGACAGAAAACTAAATATTTGTATAGTGTTCTAGAAGAAAGCTCTGGAGAGAAGTAAAGCTGGAAAGCGGGACATTAATGGGGCAAATACCTGAAGGAAGTCATGGGGCCAATGGATGGGACCATTCTAAGGAATGAGATGATCTGAGTTTGCTTCTACCGATGTCGCTGTGGCCTGAGACTCAGTGGAAGAGGAGGTCAGTCATTAAGTTACTGTAATAATCCAGGAGGTGGCGGTGGTCAGGGCCAGATCAGTAGCGTTGGAAGTGATATGTGGCAAAGATGAAGTTTAGTCTTTGTGTGTGTGGTGTCTCTATGGCTTCGGCTCCCTTCTACAGAAATGCCAGGATTTCAAGAGTAGACTGAAGGAGAAAAACTAGTGAATAAAACCTACAGAGAAACAGCAGAGCTAGGAGAAGAGTTGTTAGAGAATGATCTCACAGACGCAAAGATGATGAAAGTTTTAAGGCTATCTGAACAGTGTTCAGCACTACAAAGATCTGAACTGTGACTGTAGCTGAAGGGGGTACATCAAGTTTGGCAAATAGAAGGCCGTTGGTGACATTATCCAGAGCAATTTTAGTGTGTTTGCTGAAGCAGAAACAACAGATTGAGTTTGGAAAGCAAAGAGGTGTAGACAGAGAATATAGATTACTCATTTATGAAGCTTGATAGACACAGAAAAATGGATTTTGAGAGATTTTTTGCTCCAATCCTCAGTGAGAAATAGATCTTTTACTGTGATCTGCTGCACATGTACCAATACTCGTAGACAAAAATAATTTTTTGTGGCATAATTGCTACTTTTTATATGTGCAGTGCACTCTAATAGTTTCCATTCTCTTTTATACAATTAAAAAATGCTTGACACAATCAGAACAATGTATTTTATCGCTCACAGTAGGGTCTTAATCTATAATTTGAAAATATGATTATGAGCAGCAATGGGATAAAAGTTTGCTTCTTTGGACCATTGCATACATTCGCTGCCATGCTTGTCAGGGGTTTCTTAACCCCTGTGTTGCAATTTCAGAAACAATCTTTCCTTTACATACCAATTTTTTAACCTTCGCAAACTGAAAATCAATAGGAAAGCTAATCCAAATTTATTTTAATTTCATTAAGACTCTGTGTCCAGTTAAAGGCATGTGCTGTGCTTATAGATAAGTATTTCCTGCCATCAAAGAATATGGGCAAGTTTCCCTACTTTGATTTTGTTCTGACTCTGGGGCATCTGAGTTGGAGATTCATGACCTGGGGCAGAGTGTGTTAACTCTGCTGAGGAACTTTGACCTCAGCTGGGATTTAGGATGGATGTGAGCTGTGTGGCATATTCTGAGGGCTAAAAAATATTTATTAAATAAACAAATGGCATTAAGTGATACACTTTTTTTTTTGAAAGTCAGAAAGGTTAGCATGGGCCCAGAAAATGGATTGTTGCTTCCTGTGGTATAAATCTGTGCTAATAAAATAGTAGAACTTGTAGAAGAGTATACAAAGTAAACTTTACTTGTAACGGAGAGAACAGTGAGCAGTAAGCAAAGGGGTCTGCAAAGTCTCAGAAGGATTTGTGTAGGAAGATCCCTTGGGCTGCACTGTGAATGTTTCCAGTAACAGCTTCACCAAATTACACACACTTTATATATCATTGTACTTACCTATTTATAACTAAGTGCACTTAACTTTTGTTACAACAAAGTCCTTAGGGTAGAAGTTCACTGATGTATCACTGAAAATTGGCCCTCTCGCAATGTTTTCAAGGTGTAGTCCTCCCTGTTCTCTTCCTCCCCACCCATCATGACTGCTTGTTCTTTTGTGTTTGCCTCATGCATGTTCCAGAACAAGGGCCTGTGGTTTGTCTGTTCTGGCTCCTTCTCTTACCATCCTATTGCATCCTGTGCTGGTGGTGAGGCCTTGAGTCTCCAGCTCTATGAAGGACAGCTCTTTCTAGTTGTTATTTCTACTGATGGAGCCTCCTTGGCTTTGGGAGGAGTACTGCCTTTCATTTGCTCCAGAGTCAGTCATTATTCCTGGCTGGTCGAGTGCCAGATGTTGTATGCCCTATCTCCCTCTACACCTTAAAAAAGTTATTCTTATATCGGGCAGCCTCAGAGTTAGAGCTCCTGAAACTGGCTGCTCTTCTGAGTTGCTAGTCTAGAAAAAGGCCGAGACTGTGTATTTCCATTCACTTCTAGTCTGGCTCATCTTCCTTTTGCTACTAGAATGTTTCCATTGTTGTCTGTCCATTGGTATCAAACTCTTCAAGATTGCATTGCAAATTTTGCATTCCCTCAGAGGTGGCCCTTTCCAGTTCCAGACTAATTCTGAGGAACATTAATGTTCCCAACACTCATTCTTTCAAGGATAATAGGACGTGCTGTAAGGAAATTAAATTACCCAAGAGACCACAAACCCGATAGTGTTCACAAACAACAAACCCTGTGCTGATGTGTTTAAAGCGATGCACTGGTCTTGTCAGTAAATTTGGGAGCACTTTTACATTTGTTCTCTTGAAGCCCTCTTCAATTTTTATTTATTTATTTTAAATTTACTATAGGGCGTCTGCATTCCCCAGAGAGAAATGGGGTTAGGGGAGGAAGTGAAATAGCACTGTTGGGGGTGGGGGTAGGGGGAAATGGCCATGCTGTAGTCCCTTCTGGTCCATTTTCCTCTCTGGATTTTGGGTACTCACGCACATGCATCTGGTATGTCTTTCAAGTTGCTGGGTCCAGGACTCAATCTGCACAGTTGGCCATGTGGGATCTAGCTATCTTAACCAGCACACCACCCACTGGCTCAATCTCCATTTTACTCTTTAAATATTATTATCTAACTTTCATAGGTGAGAAAATAAAACCTAAAAAAGGTATCTGGTGGAAGAAATGGACATTCCAACCGGTGTTCAAAACTTGTCCAAAATAACACAGCTAACAAGTTTCTGAACCAGGTTTACACCCACATCTTTGCGATTCCAAAGCGGGTGCTCTGGATAGACTAGTCTTTTTCTAACAAGTGTAGATAACAGTACTCTATAAAAATACTTTTCCTCTCAGTGTCATCTAACTTCATATAGCACCAAAACCAAGGTCAGTAACGCAATGGGGACCATTTATTTGAAAAAATACTTGCAGATATCAATCTTCATTAAAAAAAAGTCATAGTTTGTCAGTCAAAAGTAAATCCAAATACCATCTCTCTAAACCAAATACCATCATGTATTGAAAAAAATATTCAATAAAAAATTTTATACATTCTGGAATAAATATTTTGGCTTTCTGAAATATGACAAAGATGGGTATAAAGAAGAATAGATAATTTTGAAGATGGCCCCATCATCAAGAATTCTGTGAATCATTCACATGAAATAATACCCAGTTCCTATCTGGGATTCATGGGTTTAATAACAATAGACATTTCAAACTTAAAAGGATAGTTGTATTAAGAAACTAAAGGTTAAAAATGCCAAAGTTTGGGGACCAGCAGTTAGTGTAATGATTATGTCGCTGAACTCCCATGTAGTTGACCATGGTTCAAGTCCCAGACCCGGTGGCGTAAACTCACACCGGGCGTGTGTGCATGCATGCCCAAGATCCTGAAAGGAGAATGGAGGAGAAGGGATTGTGGTGTGGCCATGCCCCCTGGGGGCTAATTTCTCGTTTTCTGTCTCTCTGTCTCTCTCTGTCTTTCTGGCAAGCTCACGTGCCCTATAGCAACAACCTCTCCAAAAATTAAAAAAAAAAAATAAAGCCAAAGTTTGAAAACACAGAAAAGATGTCAAGTTAGGAAAATATTGAATTTGTAGGGACTGCAAAAAAGACCTTCAGATCCCTTACTTACGCTTGGCTTGGATGAGCTTGTTTCCAATAACTTCACTTGGTTTATGCTAACCTATTGTTTCATAACATCTAAGTACCCCTTGTATTCATGCTATGCTAAGCTATCATAATATCTAGATGTTCCTTGTATTTATTCAAGTTTGAGGAACTGTTGTATTTCACTGAGATCTACCCGCCTTTATCTGGTAGATGTTTAGGAGAACTAACTGCTCACAGTACCAGATTTTCTGGCCCTCTATATTCGATGCCATTCTTTGCACATCAGGATGGAGGTGCCATCCCATGATTCTTGGGAGCTTTGAATAAAAGCAGTGATTCAGAAAGGTATCTGATAGGAGAAATGAACATTCCAACTGGTGTTCAAATTGATATTCACAATTTTCAAATTTATCAATATATATTTGGTAAATTGAAGAAGCTCAAACTACCACCAAAGCAAATCGTTTTTTGTAGTCATGAAACTTTTTTCCTGATGGCTCAATGCATTCCACTCTCATTTTTTACTTTTAGAGTTTTTTATTCTCGTGTTTCTGAGGATTGTTGCAGTCTGATTATCTGCGGGGGTGTGGCTGCCCTTAATGGGATTTGGGTGTATGGGGCATTCCTTAAGGATGGCCAAGAGCTGACCATCCTCACTTTGTTGGCTATGCCACATCATTTCCTCTTCCTCTTTTAGGGCATCACCTACCTCGCAGAAGCTGGGTAGTGGACGCCCATTCTGGGAATGAAGTGGATGTGCTATCTTCTCTTGCCTTGGAATAGTCAGGGAAGATCATTATGACCCAGCTTGGTGATCACTGTACTTTCCTGAGACTTCATGTAGAGGCTGTGTCAGCAGTGACATCCACACCAGATTGTGCTTGCTGTGTGACCTTTCTGTGATTCCGGCTACGTTTCTGGGGTTTCCACTCTTGTTTCTAACGGATTTTCAAGACTGACCCCTGTCCTCCCATAACCCTGATATGTTCCCAGTAGCTTCCCATTTGGCTTAAGGTAGTCAGAGCTGGTTTTTGTTTTCAATATATAAGCCTGACTGACTGATAGGATTTTAACTGTAGCACATTCTGAGATAAATGTTTAAATCATCTGGGTATCAACATTTTGCAGTATTTTAGATACTAAGCATTTTTGGTCCAGATAGTTTTTATATTGAAAACTGGCATGAAAATATAAATTATAGACATTTCACTGATGCATAAACACAAAACCACATATTGTTTCACAGAAAGGCTATGTGACCTCATTCTAAGAAAAGATTATGATCTGAGGTAGAAAAAAAGCACCTGCTGCAAGAATTAAAAAAAAAAAAGTTTCAAGTAAATAAGCTAAAGCAAAAACAAAGGAGCAATAAACTAGGCAAATACATACTTATGGGCTGTTTTCTTAAATTAGAAAATTGTTTTTTGTGTATTTTTTAAAGAAGAAATAAGGAAATTGCAGTTGAAGAATTTAGAACAGATACTGAAAAGAAAAAGAAGAAATCCTTCACCCTATATGGAGAGAAATGTAGAAATATAGTTCTGTATAAATCTGACTGATTTGGTTAATCTTTGAGGCTATAATTTCCAAGAGTTGGGTTGAAGGCATATCAGATACACCACAAAGAAGATATTACTAAAACCATATAATACTCAGTCTTACGTACTCGTAGGAAAGAGAAGTCATAAAATCTGTCCAACTAGTGTTCCCATTTATTAAAAATTAAATTCTATATCCTACATTTTAAGTAATAAAAAGGTTTATTATTAGTACCCACAGACTGATACCAAATTCCTTATTTATTGAGGCTAGTATTTCCCTCCTTACGGTTTTCAAATGTGGTATTTGACAACACCATGAGCACCGGCTAAAGGCATCCTCTAACTCTTGCATCCTGTCTTAGCTGGAGAGTCAATTCTGTTTGAACTATTTGGTTACTGGAGACTTTGCTGATGGTTCAGCTGTTCAGTCATGTTTGTATGACCACCACTGGCAGTGATGTCACTGAGGATACGACAGCAGACATTATGATAGTGATAAGTGAAAAAGCATGATGGAGTGGTGTCAAGAGAGGATGGAGAAAGATAAATTGAAGGCTAATAGTACAGGTAAATCTAGCAAGATATTTTATGGTACATGAAGGGAACAAAGGGGTGGTTACTGAAGAAGGTAGTTGTTTTTATTTCTTTAGATGGGAGAAGTGAACAGCCTGTTTATATACCGCTGAGAAGGAACCAGATGCAGGGGAAACTGTGCATGAAAGAGATGGAAAAAAATGCTCAAATGATACTCCTGAATAGGCCAGAGGAGTTGAGGTCTAATACAGAAGTAGAAGGGCTGGCTTTAACCTAAAGCATGTAGAGTACACTCATGGTGGAGGAGGAGAGGCAGGACCTATAGGTGCAGATGAAGCTAAAGGGGTGCATATTGCATGACTCTTGCTTGTATTTTCTTATTGAAATGGGAAATAAGATCATCAAGGAGATTGAAGAATGGAGCATGTTTTAGACATTTACTAAGAGAGAAATCACTTAATAATCCTTCAGGCACATGGGAGAGTGAATGGGCCAGACATCTATATTAAGATTGCCACACTTGGGACCACTTGTCAGATGGTGTAGTGGTTCCATCACTGGACTCCCACATGGCCGACTGTGATTTGAGTCCCAGACCCAGAGGCTTGAAACACATGCCAGGTATATGTCTGTGCGTGTCCAAAATCCCAAGAGAAGACTGGAGGAGAAGGGGTTGTGGCATGGCCATCTTCCCAAGAGGTGATTTTGCTTTCTGTCTCTCTGTCTTTCTCTGTCTCTCTCTGTCTTTCCAGCGAATGTATGGGTCCTATAGAAAAAAATCTCTTAAAAAAAAAGATTGCTGAACTTAAGAAATCATTGAAGATAGAGGCCATTGGATATAAAACAACACCTGTCAAGATGATTATGGGATCCTGCCTTCCCTCAGATATCCTCAAGAATACAGGCACAATGATATAGTAGGGAATGGTTTTTACCAAGCATGTAGTTTTTCTAAGAATGACAAAGAGAATCAAGGCAGTTTGGGGTGTAAATGAGAGGCTGAATGCCATTAGCACTAATGATATTTGAGCTAGGTATGAATAGAACTGAGAACATGAGGAGAGAAGATGCCCTGGCAAGGGTCTACAATGGGTTGTAGATGTCAGGGGCCAGCTGGGCTGGGAAGAGCTGAGGTGAGCTGTTTTTTGTCAGAATAACTGATTAAAATAAGAAGACAAAATGAAAGTTAACAGTCAAGCCTTTAATCACTTGCTTGTGTAAGCAGGACACTAAGAAAACACTGACCATATTCATCCCCAGCCCCCATTTGTCATTTCCCCATAGGTCTGGTGGATAAGCTTAGCTGTGGGAATTGGTCTGCTGTGCACAGATCCCCAGACAAAAGGCCCTTGTGGTTTTATGTACCCAGAGCCCATGGAAAAGATGAAAGAGAGGGGCTAAGAGTGAAGAACTACTGAGAATGGAGAAAATCATCTCTAAGGTTGCCTTTTCTTCCTCCTGATAAGAAAAAGTCTCAGTAGTATTTCCCAAGGAAGACCTAGACCAAAAGGCCAGATAAAGAGACCTCTGTGTTGAGCAGAACGCAGATGAGCACAGGGGCAAGAACGGCCCCGCTGGCAGACAGCTTGACCACAGCTCCCTTCAGCAATGCCCTGGCTGCACACCACGTCACCAAGGGCTGCTTTTCCCTTGGAGACCTGCTGGGTAAAGCCTTTGAAACCACGTAGGTGCAGTCTTGAAAGATCACAGTAGGTGCAGTCAGAAGCTGAATTCCTTAGTAGATCCTGAAGCAGTCTAAAGAAGATTGGACACAGAGAGAGTCAGAGAAGGAAGGAAATATTGAACCAGTCCATGGACTAGTGGTTAAGGTGACTGGATCCCACGTGGCCTACTGAGTGGTTCAAGTCCTGGACTCTGTGACTTGATAAACACTCTAGTTATATGTGCATGCATGCCCAGAATCCTGAAAGGAGGGAGAAATAGAAAAGGAATTCTACTATTCCCCATGACTATTCCCCATGGAGGGTGCTTTCTCACCTTTTCTGTCTCCAGTGAACACTGTTGAAAAAAGAAATGGTGATCTACTATGTCTTTTTGCCATGAAAAATAGTTTATGAGCAAACTCTCCTCCCACAGTCTCTGGTAAAAAAATTTCCGACATAATCTAACTACTTTCAGTGTTGAGTTCACTCATTACTACTAAGAAAACCAGTTTTAACTTAACTCAAAGAAGTGCCAAGGAACTTTGCTTTAAGCCAGGAAACAAGTTAGGATTCTGTTCAAATGGTAAATCACATGTACTTTTAGAAAATATACAATATGAGTCTTGCAGTTGAGATCTGGATATTGGTAATGCTAAGACCTAGCACCTGGTAATACAAATGAATGGTTCTAATAAGATGGAAAGAAATCATTTGAGAGGAGAGGCAGAGTCTGTGGAAATTGAAATCTCAAGGAGTTTATGACAGGAATACTGTTGAAAAAAGAAATGGTGATCTATCTTCTCAGTGCTAAGATACTTAAGCATTTATCTCATCTATGTCTTTTTGCCATGAAAAATAGTTTATGAGAACTTTATTTATTTCATATCAATTGAAATGATGGATCTGTGTCAGGAAATTTATTTTTTTGAAGTTATTAGGTCTGTAACTGCATCTCTCTTTTTTATTTTTTTACTGGTAGGGCATGTTTATGTTAACAGTGCCTCTGGTTGCTTATCTTGATTAAAACCAAGGATCATTTTAGTTTGCTTTTATAAACAGGTCAGAATTTTGATAGCCAGGAAGAAAAAAATTAACAGCCAGACACAATACTCTAAATGCAAGCATATGTCACGATCTAAGAAACTAGTCTTAAATTATTTAGCATGTGATTTTGTTAAAATATTCAGTATTCTGGGAATTTGAAATTATCAAATAGAATCTTTAAAATTCTGAGTTTATCTGATGAGATGTTATTGTTATTTGCATAGGAATACAGGAGAATAAAAGAGACTTAGGTAAGGCAGTATCTAGAAGTGATGTGTAGGGACCAGCAGTTAGCGTAATGGCTATGTCGCTGGACTCCCATGTAGTCGACCATGGTCCGAGTCACAGACCTGGTAGCTTAAACTCATGCTGGGTGCATGTGCATGTGTACCCAAGATCCCGAGAGGAGAATGGAGAAGGGATTGCGGCATGGCCATCCCCCCCAGGGGTGATTTCGCGCTTTCTGTCTGTCTGTCTGTCTGTCTCTCTCTCTCTCTCTCTCTCTCTCTCTCTCTCTCTCTTTCTGGCAAGCGCATGCGCCCTATAGCAAAAACCTCTTCAAAAAAAGAAAAAAAAAAAAAGAAGTGATGTGTAATGTCTTGTTCTATATACCTACTGGATCAGGATTTATCAATGAGCCAGGTTGGGGATGTTTGACTCCTGATATTGGAAAATGCTGATGGGTGTTTTCTTTCTACCCCTGGCACATTGCTTACCTTTGTCCCCTGATTTTCTTAAAGGTTCCTAGAATATCCTCTAACCAAATAATGAAAAACAGTAAACTTTGTTATGTAATCATACAGAAAAGCCTACTAAGACTACATTGGCCAAATTGTGTTTTTATCGAGATGGATGGTTTTATCTAATTTGATAGAATTTTTAAGAGAAGTTGGACAGAACATTATCATGTGATTAAAACCTGCTGTCATAGAGCCAGCATGCGACAGAGTGGTTAAGGCACTGGATCCCACATGGCCTACTCTGTGGATAGGATCCCGGACCCTGTGACGTGAAAAATCTTGCTGGAAAGTGTGTGCTCAAAATTGCAAGAAAAGAATGGAGGATAAGAGGTTGCAACTTGACCATCCCCCAGGGAGCGATTCCTCACTTCTCCTCTCTTTGTCCCCTCTCTGGCAAGCACAAAGCACATGTAACCTATGGCAAAAATCTAAAAACCAAAACAGAACAAAAAACCCTACTGCTAGAAACACTAAACTTGGCTTACCTTTGATTTATTCACTAATATATATACTCACTTTTACAGCTGATAACAGGCTTTTTCTTTGTATTAATAACTCAGTAAATTTAGGCGACTTTTCTAAGAGTGAGGTTGATGGTTGTGTGAGTTAGGGAAAGCTTAACAGCATTCGAAGGGAGGGTCACATTGCGGTTTCTCGGCCTCTGTTCAGTCACAGATGTCTTTTCATTAGACACTTATCAATTAATTGTCTCCTTTTCCTGGAAAACATGAAGCACTGTACACAGATAACTTAATAACTTCATGACTTAGGCTGCTTACAACTGCCCTTGGTATTACAGGTGTATAGTCTGATTTGAAGAGTTTATTGTTTTGAATTCATCATTGGGATAATAAACTATAAGAGACATAACATACTTTTAAACTCCAAGAAAGAGAAAGCTTGCCAACCCCCTATTGAGTTTCACTCTCTCTGCCCTAACCATTCTAAGAATAAATGCATACAATGGAGTGTGCTGGACTACACACTGAGGTTTTATCTACTTGCTTGTTGGAGGAAAGTGCTTTTAGAACAACAAGTAAAACATGCAAAGGAAAGTCATATAATAAGTAATTTTTCCAACAAAAGAGTGGAACTATAACCTCCTTTTTCATAGATACTCTTGATGTTACCCAATTTGCCTCCTTGCTAGAACACTCAACTGGTTGACTCTAAAGGTGTTGGTGAATCAAGAGGAATAAGTCGATGACAGTGTAGTGCCTACTTTTGAAATGTTCGGAGAGCTATTGAAGTAGTAGCTGAGGGTAAGACAGAGGGATGCAGGGTTTGATGATAGATGCCAGGACAAGACAGTTTAAGTGGCTGTAAACAGTGAAATAAGCATCAACGTCGGAGAGGCACTGATGGTGTATACTTTGCATAAGAGGTTGATGCTAGGGCTAGGGTGTGGAAAAGGGGTATTTGCACTGCAAAATTAGGTCCTAGATTAATCAGTGCCTTGGATTGCTATATGTGTATATCTTTTGTCTCCTCAGCTAGATTGCATGTCCTTTAAGGGTGGTAGCTATTTTATAACTGTTCCCTGAGCTACTGGCCACAGGGAACAAGGTTGGTTGGGATAAGAGGATTTCTTATGAAGTTCTCCTGGCTTTCTGGCCTCTTCAGGACCATGTATGTGCTGTTGGTCCATGGTCATAGCCTGCCTTATCAGAGAATGTGGAAGAGGGCAGAGAGGAAGTGGATCTGCGTGGTCCTCAGTTCATCTCACAGGCTAGTGTCACTCACTGTCTGACTTCCCAGACCTCTAGAGGCTCTTAATAATCTTCCTAACCTTTTCATCTGTTGATGACTCCTTAAGTATTCAATATTGTTCTGCTCCACCCAGGAGTATCTGTCTAATTCTCGTAGCTCCAGCTTGCTCTCCTGGAATTAAATCTGTTATCAGATCAACAGTGTTGAGGGTCTGGTTCCTCCTGGTTCATCTTGTCTCTTGTGATCTAACATCCTGATAAAAAGGTTGCCTTCATTTGTATGAATGATATGAATGATTTGGTTCCAGATAACTTAGTGCTCTGCTGGTTAGAGCACTGTAGCTGTCTTAATGAGCATTATGTAACTGATTTAAATTCTGCTGCACAGTTTATTAAATCATATCTGTTGGATAGGTTCCTGCCTTTGAGGCACGCTGCTAACAACATGATACAACATCTTATTTTTCTTTCAACCAGTTATTTCCAATCATAGACTTCTGGATAGTATTTTAAAAACTACTAATTTATAAATAATTGCAACAGGAAAGTAACAGCTGCATTATAGTTGATCCTTTGCTTAAAAAGCACATAAAAATTAGGACACATTTAGATCTTCTGCACAGGAAAGAATGTTTTCAACATTATTAAAAAAACACTATGTATTCTTAAAAAATTTATTTTTAGGGGAAAAAATAGCTAGTTTGACAGAATCCCTTATTTTGTTACTTCTAGCTATCAGAACCCACACTTCAGCTTTGGCAGGGTTGCTGGAGATTTCGCTCCATGTTCAGGACCCTTGAGGTCATTGGTTGCTGTTGGACTTCAATTTCTGAACTTTATGTCCATGTAAACCTGAAATAGGGCTAGTGATTTTGATGTCTCCATAATTGACTTAGATTTTCAGGTAGTGTTTTGCATGATCTATGCATAGTTTTCTAAGTTTTACCACACCGTTATAGGTGTTAACACTGGAAACCAAACCAAATTAAAAAAAACCTTAAAAAACAAAAATAGATTAAGAATGATTATTGTTCTAGGTACAATAGCTTGCATTGCAATTTTTGCAAATACCCTTGACTTCACAGATGCAGAATGATACTCCCCTCCAACCCTAACTCCCTTCTTTTGTTACTGACCCAGTAGTGAAATGTAACATTTTTAAACAAGGAACATCACTTTTTTTATGGTTTTGCCCCTAGTAGAGAAAATATTTTCATGAGGAACTTTAGTTGATGTCCCTCGCTATACATCCGGTAAAAAAGTATATACTTCTAAAGAATGTTAAGGGATTGGCCTGCCTGGTAGCATAGTAAAGAAAGCTGGATTTTTATAGAGGAAACCTGGCCCCGGGGCTTGGAAAGAGTACAGGATATGTGTGTATGCTCGCCGAAATCCTGATGGGATGGGGATAAAGGGATTGTGGTATGACCCTATCCCATTAGGTAGTGCTTCTTCTCTCCCTTTCTCTCTCTCTCTGCCAAGTACACATGCCCCCTGGAGGAGAAAAGAAAAAAGAATGTTAAAGTAAAGCCAATTTAATCCAAGAACATTTTGCAGTTAATGTAAATTTTGTTAGTAAACAGAAGGTGAATTATAAAATTGTATAAAGGTTCTTTCCTACTAATATTCTGTCCTTTTTTTTTATCTTCATTATATATTTATGCTCGGGGCCAGCAGGTGGCATGGTGGTTAAGGGTGCTGGATTCTCACATGGCCAACCGCAGTTTGAGTTCCAGACCTGGTGGCTTGCTTTCTTACTTTCTCTCTTGCTCTGTCCCTCTCTGGTCAAATTTAAATAAATGAATGAATGAATAAAAAAAATAAATTTAAACAAAAAGTAATTCTAAAAAATAATGAATAAAATTAATAATCCTTTAAAAATATATACATCTATGTGCTCTAGTATTATGTATCTCTTCCTAGTAATCTATTTAAAACAATGATAAAGCAGGTAAATCTAATCTAATTTGTCCCTTCTGTAGCTTCCGAGTAGACATCTTTAGTGGGAGAGAGAAATTATCTCACATGGCCTAGAGGGTTTCTTTCTATGGAAAGACCCAGTATTAATTTGTTTTGAGAACACTAGATAATTCTTCATAGATTTTAAATTGGAAAGGGAAGAGCCTCAGGTTCTTGAATCCATCCCTCTCATTTCAGAGGAGCTCATGTGGCTCCCAAAAGGTAAAGAATCAATCTGTCTACCTGTAGCCAGTGGTGGGGTCAGAAGTAAAACCCCAGCCCTTGTTTTCCACCTGTGTTTTTTGATGTGGAGCTTGTGCATAGCTCTTCTAAGGGGGCGAGGGGTGAAGGGTATGACTATAGGGGTCTCTGACATCCAAGGTCAGTAGGTTAGGGAATTTTTAGTTGAGAAACATTTACCTCATATTCTGTATTTCCTGAGCTAGCCTGAGGAAAATAAAGAAGAGAGAGCGCAAGCAGAGTCTGAGGAGTCAGGATAAATTGAGGTTATCGGAGTCAGGTCACCAGGATTTGGAGTTGTGTTGTTTCTAACTCAGGATTGTTGCTGGATAAATAGGCTTGACATTATTAATGATTTTGAGGCACAGGATCCATTTTTTAAGTGGTCACCTTCCCGTGCTTGATTCTTATAAACGTACAGCCTGGTTTGGCCTTATTAAAAGCACAAGGTGAGTAGTAACGTATTAACCAGCACATTTGTTTTGCAAACATGGACCTTGTGTTTATATGTTACATTTTGTGGGACCTGAGGAAATAAAATTTAAAAAGAAAAAAGGAAGGAAGAAGGGAGGGAGGGAAGAAGAGAAGGAAGAAGGAACTTTGCACTTGTAGGCATTTTGGATTCACTGCTCCTTTTCCCCTAATGCTTCAAAATCACATTCAAGTCTCAGTGTAAGGAAAACTATCATTCCCCTCTGAGTTTTTTTTTTTTAAACTGGACTTTCAGTTTGCTAGAAAACATGATGACAGTTGTAGCTAAAGATGATGTGAAAACAGGAAGAAAAGAGAGACACTGGAGGCTAAGGGCTAAGGTGTGCTCAGAGCCTCATGGTCTCATGGTGACGGATTTAACAGCCGGTGTCCTCCGATTTCTCAGCTCTGTCAATTCCCGCAGGGCAGTCGGTCATCACAGACTGGGCCAAACACCTGATGGCAACCAAGAATTATGTGCAGAGCTTGAAACAGCAGTTTTCAACAGAGCATCAGCTTTCTATAAACAGCTTCTGGGTGTGCGTTCCTAAAAATAGCCTCAGAGGAAAGGTACTGGACTCTGGCCTCTGATTTTTATAGGTGGGTGAGGAGAGAGATTTTAGGGATCCTCAGACTTATTCCTAACCCCTTGCCGTGCTGTACAAAGAGGTCAATTTCACTTTTCACTGGGATAGAGGAGCGGGCATTCGGAGCCAACTGAAAAGTCTAAATTGGCTTTTCTAATGAAGTTGCAGGCGCCAGGGAGGCTTCTCTTGGAGGAAGGGGAGGCACCATTTACAATCCCTTCTCTGGTCCTTTTTGCCAATTCTCCAGCAGTTCCCTGCAGGGGAGCCCGGGTTTCTTTCAAGATTGTTTCAATGTTAAATTGACACTAAATCAGGAGCACAGTAAGCCCCCAACCTAGTCTTTTTAAGGGAAGAAAATTTTGAAGGCAGCCAGGTCTCCCGTAGGGAGCAGGGAGCGGATGCAGGAGGGAAGCAGCAGATAAGCCCATGGAAGAGGTCAGGGAATGGGAAGTAGAAAGAGCGAGGCTTTTACATTTATTTTCAAATATGTCCTCGGTCTTCTATGTCTTTTCCTCACTGTAGCTCTAGCATTATTTAGTTTGAATGGTGAATGTTTTCTCTTGTCCAGAAGAACAAAAACTACCTTTGAAATACTGTTTTCCATGCTACGTTCAAGCCAAAATGCCAGGTCATTCTCTATCTGCCTGCGTAACATCGGTCCGCTCAGGTTCTCAGCTGGTGTCCGCGTGCTTTGCAACACACCTGAATCATATTTTCATAGTTTAATAAAAGATGGCTATTATGTCTTCAAAATACTGTCGACGGAAAGAATAACCAACTGTAAAATTAATAATTAATAATTAATGCGGGTTATTTCCAAGCCAACTGTGAGTGACCTAGGCCCGGAGAAGAGGCATACGTTCCTTTCTTGGGGTGATCATGTACAGGGGTTCCTTTTATTTGTTTTTGAGATTGACAAACAACATTTAGTGAAAAGTTTTTCCATTGGTCTGGCCCAAAAAGGCGGGACATGTAGAAGCTGGGGGGCGGGGCTTGTAGGTTATAGGTGGGTTCCACAATTCTTAGGTTGGTGATTGGAAGGGAAGATCTGTGTCTTAGTTAAAGAAAGGCTTAATCTACATCTCAAGGAAAAGGGAAGTTCTGTGTCTTGGGAAGAGACAAGCAAAAGAATATATTGTAATTGGTTGAAATATGCATCTCAAAGATACTATGCCAGGAACAGGAGGTAGGAAGAAGTCTGTTAATAGAAAATAAATGGTCTGTTAATGTTTGTGGCATGACTTCCCCAGTCCCTTTTGAAAAGATTTTGGAAAAATAGGAAAAGTAGTCAGACTTCTGTCCACAATACATTAAGAACCAGTTCCTGGTTTGAAGTCATGGTGTTGACTGATGGAGACTAGATCTCTCTTCAAGAAAATACAGCTAAGCATGCTGCTCACTGGCTTAGTAGAACTCCAGAGCAGTATAAAGGACAGTGCGTCATGGGAAAGAGTGCTAAATGTATAAATGTCAGTTCATTCTGTTATGTGGGTGATGGTTGCCATCTACCTACCTTCCTTACCTGTCTACCTTATCTAGCTAGCTATCTTGCAAGTTATGGGAAGTTTGTTTGGCTTCAAAAATTACATGAAATGAGAACTTAGTAGTGGAGTTAATTTTGTAGGAAAAGAGGAAGAGAAAGATTAGTTTTAAAAGAATTACTCAGGAGCCAGCCATATAGCTCAGTGGTTAAGGGAGCCAGATTCCACTTGGATAATGGTGGTTTCACTGCCCCAGTGCCTGGAAAACTCACCATTTCTATGTATGCATAAAGGAGAAAGGAATGTGATGTGACTACACTCCATTGGGCTGGGTAGAGTGGATGCTTTCTTCCTTTTTTTTCTCTCTCTCTCTCTGTCCATCTCTTCCTGGTGAGTACACACATCCTCTGGCAATTAAAAATTTTTTAATTGAATTTATCAGCTGTGCAGGAATGTATGCATATATGTAAAGTAGAATTTGTTTATTCATAACTGTTTAACAAATATGAGACTTTAATTTTGGATTACAAAGATTATAATTTATCATTGCCACCATTTTTTAGGTAAGTTATCTTGTCCTTGCAATTTCTTCCTTCCTTCCTTCCTGTCTGTCTTTCCTTCTTTCCTTCCTTCCTTCCTTCCTTCCTTCCTTCCTTCCTTCTTTTGTTCGAGAGATTTTTGCTATAGGGCACATGTTCTCACCAGGGAGACGGAAAGTGAGAAATCATCCCCCAGGGGGATGGCCACACTGTAATCCCTCTTCCTCCATTCTCCTCTCTGGATTTTGGGCATGCCTGCATGTATGCCAGGTGTAAGTTTTAAGCTGCCAGGTCCAAGACTTGAACAACAAACAACTTCGTGGGAGTCCAGCAACATAACCATTATGCCATCTGTGGGTCCCTCCAATGCATTTCATATTGCAAAAGCTGTTTCATATTTGAGGATGAAACCTTAACTTTAGAATGCAGACTGTATTGTGTCTATTCTATAGGATCATCAGAAAAGTCATGATGCATTTTTTGCATATGCAAAAAATGCATCATGACTTTTCTGACAACCCATGACAGCATCATCTTGCCTCTTTAAGAATTTAGTATCACAAGTGTCAAGAATCACCACTGCTAGATAGAGAACTATTCATTTTGTCCTTCAAATATTTTGTGACTTTTTGTTCCAAAATGACCCTGAAATAAAGAGTTTGAGACACTTTGTTGAAAAAATATGGTAATTTCTTGGCTTAAATCTAACAACATAGTCTATCATAGGCAGCTTAGCACTGCCTATTAAAATCACTTTTAATATAGGCTTTGAGAAAGAAACGATAATTTCAGAAAATTAAATTTCACGAGTATCTATTGTCTACCAATATGCTGAGATCGTCCCTTGGTCCTGGGTGCTAATCCTACTCTAAGGAGCCTGTAACAAACAAATATGCAAATTAGTTGCTGTGGGAGTTTCATTTGTCATTAGTGAATTACAAGGTGAGAAAAGGACTGTTAATTTCTTTTTTTTGTTAGTTTCTTTTTCTTTTTTATGGAGAGGTTTTTTGCTATAAGGCGTGTGCACTTGCCAGGAAGGCAGAGAGAGACAGAGAGACAGAAAGTGAGAAATCACCCCCCGGGGGGATGGCCATGCCGCAATCCCTTCTCCTTCATTCTCCTCTCAGGGTCTTGGGCACGCACGCACACGCACCCGGCCTGAGTTTAAGGCACTGGATCTGGGACTTGAACCGTGATTGACTACATGGGAGTTCAGGGACATAGCCATTATGCTAACTGCTGGTCCCGGGACTGTTAACTTCTGACAGTGGCCTCACGGCATGAATGAGGAATAAGTGGATTCTTGAATGGGTCTTGAAGGAGGAATATTTTCTAGATAAAACATTATAGGCAAGAATTCCAGAAAAAAGAAACAGTCTATGCCAAGTCATCAAGGCAAGAAATACCATCATGTATCTGGGGGAACTGTACCTTGTCCTGCAGTGTTCCCCATTGAAATCTTGCTCTCTCTTCGTATTCATAAAATAAATGAATTGCATTGCTTGCTGCAGGTATGAGAGGTAGGACAAGGAAATGTATTTACATAGATTGTAATTTATCATTGCAACTTCTTTTCAGGTATGTTACCTGATCTTTGCAATGCATTACTTTTTTTCTTTTTTCTCTCTCTCTCTCTCTCTCTCTCTCTCTCTCTCTCTCTCTTTCTTTCTTCCCTCCCTCCCTCCCTCCCTCCGTTCGTTCTTTCCTTCCTTCCTTCCTTCCTTCCTTCCTTCCTTCCCTCCTCCCTCCCTCTTTTCCTTCCTTTCTCTCTCTCTCTCTCTCCCTTCCTTCCTTCCTTCCTTCCTTCCTTCCTTCCTTCCTTCCTTCCTTCCTTCCTTTTTGAAAGAGAGAGATTTTTGCTATAGAGCACATGATTTTCACCAGAGAGACAGAAAGTGTGAAATCACCCCCGAGGGGGGATGGCCACATCACAATCCCTTCTCCTCCATTTTCCTCTCAGGATTTTAGGCATGCATACCCACGTGCCAGGTGTGAATTTTAAGTCACTGGGTCTAGTAGCACACTTCTGTAGTCCTATCAGGGAGCTCAAGACAGGAGCATACTGCATGGGAGACCCTCTCTTTAAAAAAAAAAAAATGTGATGAGTTGTTGGTTTGTGTTTCTCTTCTCATAGTGGCCCTTCTATACTTTGACCTCATCTATATTCCAGCCTTCTGTAGGGGTCTCAGATACTGAATATCAAGATAGCTCACACAGAGCTGGCCCTCAACTTAGACTTTATCTCTTGGCATTGACCCAACATGGTACTATATATTGTTATCCACATGGTGAGAGCCAAGGTTATTAGAATTACTTTTCACCCCTATTTGGGATTCTTAACCTAAGATCTATGAGTTGCTGGCTTTGTCATTCTCTGCCTAAGCTTGACTTTCTCTTTCCACCAATTGAGACCTTGACTATATGCCTGTATTGCTTTAGCACTAGAATGCTAGCATTCCAGAGAATGTCACAAATTCTTATGGGCCATCTAAAGAGGAGAAGCCAGAGTCTTAATGTCTTTGAAAGTTTTTCCAATTGCAGCCTCTTTCTAGAGTATGGAAAAGCTGGTCAACAGCCTAGAGGTTCATATGTATCTAATATTTAAAACTAGTCCTCTGGACTTTATGGCTGTACCTTGTAGTTTATTGTAAACTTAAAAAATCTACTTTTTCAAATCAAATATTTATATGGTTCATATATTCTATTTAGTCAATCTTTTGATATTTTTATATAGCTGTGGGTAATTTTTATAGGCCATCTATTTATCAGTTGTCTTGAAATACAATTTTAAAATACTATAAAAAATTGTGAAGAGAAACTTCCTTGATTTTAGGCTAAGTATATTTGGTTTGGAAGTTTAAAGATGGCCTTAGTTTTGTAGGGAAACTCTCAACCACTTGTATTTTTAGAAATGATTGTAAATAATGGAATTTCAGCAGGATGAAAGTAGACCATATCAAAAAAACCACACTATGAAATTTGCACCATGAAAGTCACCAAAATATTTATTGTTTATAAAACACTTTTTTCACCCTTGAACAGTCTTTGAAATATTACTCACTAAAAATGTCTCCCCAATGAAGAATTGTTCTCCAGTGCAATTGGCTTTTTTTCTCTTCTCTGCAGTTGGGGAGGATCTATAAAACAGTAAATATTCAAATGTTCTTCTTGTAAAGTACTATATATTTGCCTGTCTCAGGCAAGTCTAAGACTGTGTTGACAGAAGTCAGCTACTGCTTATTAAGTAATATTGCTATGTCTTGTAAAATTGGGAAGCAGCCTATCTGAAGCTGCTGCATTCCTTTGATATATCTCTGACTCTTATGCCTTTCAGAATTATTGAAGACATACTTACGTCTGAATCAGGGAATAATGTCAGAGAAAATAAATATCCACTTTTTGGCAGCAGTTTAAAATATATTAAATTTTAGAAATGTCCAAAGCCACACATATGTTCCTTGATTTATTCCCTTTTATTAATATATTACTAGCATGCAGTGTTCAAACTGACCTTTTGAGGTTCAGATTATCACTTTGGCTAATTTTTTTGTAGTCTTATACTAGTTTAATCCAATTACAATTTTGCCAAGTGATTAGTAACATGGAAATACTTTACTATACAGGAATAATATGACCAAGGTATATATTTAGTATCTTTTGACCCTTCATTTTAATCTGAAATGGCTGTGGCTAAATATTAAGGATATCTTTTTCAAAAATAATGTCCCTGAACACTCAGGGAAAATGCAATTCAATATTAATGGCATGTACTAAGTCATAATTAAATGATCGACTTTTTTATTTTTAAGTTATTAAATCCCCCTTCTTCCACTGTCCTAAATTCTCAGGCTTTTCTCAGTTTTATGGCTATTGAGCTATTTGGAAATTATGGTAGTAGAATTCTCCTGCCTAAATAGCTGTTGGTGGAGACGTGAGAGACATTTTTATAGAGGACTTTATATCGTTAACTTCGACTGATCTCTAGTCTGAGAATATTGTCACACTCATAACTCTGGAACAACCAATAATGTGCTCTTGGACAAGTTATATGAGCATTTTTGGCCTTAGTATCTTGAATCCCCTCAAAGGGATCATATTTGTGCTATCTTTTTTGGGGAAAGGCCCTTTAGGAAGGAACAGATTACCTTCTAAGAATGTCTCATTTTGTAGTTTCACCCCAAATCTCAGCTAATTAGCTACCAGGCAACCCACTTGGCTGAGAGCAGCTTCCCTACTTACAAACATGATAGCCATAACTATCCTGAACAGTTTTATTATGCACACAGTTCGAAGGAGTTTCACAGTGGGCAAATGCAGGTTACAGCTTTCCAGAATCATTTCTTGCCACTTCATCTCTGTGTTTTCGCTCCCCCCAAAAACGTCTAGTTATGGAACACACCGTAATCTCCTTTGCTTATGTGTGTTTGCCTGGAGTGCGTGTCAATCCTGTCGCTGCCTGGTAAATGGATGTTCTTTTCTCCTGACTCAAATTTTAATTCTCTGTAAAGCTTTCTCCAATTTCCCTTCCTTTCTCTAGCATGGAAAAATTTTGGTTCTCTCTTTTCATATCACCCTATGCTTATACCTGTTGTCGTATTTAATAGGTTGCATTTTGATTTTCTGGTTTGTTAACATGTGCGATTTACACATCCTCAGGTCTTCCCAGCCAAGAGGGCAAAACACAGGTTTGCAATAACTTTACAAAAAAAAAGCAGTTCTTTGACTTCTTTTCCAAAAGCTAGTAGGCATTGGGTCGTCTCATATGAAAGTAGTAAGTAGTTCTCTGAGCCTCTGAGTGGTAGATAACATTTTTCTCTGGTACGGCAGGTTATACTGATGCTCCTTACAAGCTGCCGAAGCTTCATGCTCCGTGCTTTATCTTTTCTTCTCCGCATAGAGGCCTGCCTGCATGGTGGTCTGTTTTAAACCACTACACTCATTCCATGCAACAATATCCTCCAAAAGCCTTCCTGATGGGAAAAGACTTTATCCTCTCTCTAATGCTGTGGTTTGTTCCACTGTTACCAAGAAGCCTGGCTTAGTGCCCTCAATGCCTTACAGATGTTTTTGTAAAATAACTGGTATTTCTCCTTTTCTGCTAGAGAAATACAAACAAAATGCAAAAGTTGTTCTTCTCCCCCAGGGCTATTGCCTTCAATGGAAGGAAGATGTTTGTATAGCTAACATGCATGTACTCTATTAAAGTTGATTTCAGAGTTCAAGGGCCAAGTGGCTAGAGAACCAAAATATGAATGAGAAAAGTTTTAGCTGAGTTAACCTTCACTTATATATAAAACCATGTATTTCAAATTCTTTAAATTACATTCTTTTAAAACTTACCATTTGCCTCTCTCTCTCTCACACACACACCCACACATTCACACACACACACACACACACACACAAACATACATAATATCTAGTCACTGCAATACATTTATTGCACACTATACTCTCATGTACTCTTCCAAAAGATAAAGTACTCATATTTTAGGCTTCATTCTATACCTACTGACTGATATCTTCTAGGTACCAACGTTATTTTCTATAAGTATTTTCACAATATCAAAATCCCAGAGCAAAACATTCCTTCTTTGGGGATGAAATTCCAGATATCAATTCCTTGTCTCTCTCTCAGAATCCCATAATCAGAATCCTGGAAAGAGGATATTTTTAACTTTACACACTGGTAATCTGCGTGAATATTTCTGCTCCTGTGCAATAGAGAATGAACTTTGTTTTTTTAAGGGACTATGTTCTATTTGTTTAGAAATTAGTTGTTATAATCACTAAGTAACCAGAATAAGACTTTTTGTTTTGTTTTGTTTTGAGATTTTTGCTGTGGGGTGCATGCACTCATTGGAGACAGAGACAGAAAGCAAGAAATCACCCCCACCCCCGTCCCGAGGGGTTGGCCACACCACAGTCCCTTCTCCTTGAGTCTCCTCTTGGGATATTGGGTATACATGTACATATACCCCATGCGAGTTTTAAACCATCAGGTATGGGACTTGAACCATGGTCAACTATGTGGAAGTCCAGCGATGTAAACATTACACCATCTGCTGGCCCTCCAGAGTCAGACTTTTAAAAATTGTTAAAATATGGATGCAAAAAAAAGGAGACTTGATTATTTTTATAAATTAATGTAACTAAAAATCAATTTAAACTTTTAGAAAGGGTTGATAAGAGCTGTCAAAATTGGTGTAAGCAATACTAATAGATAAAGAATTACAAAAATCTATATTTATTCTACACTGAAAGTATCTTTATACATTGCAAGTATTTTGTAAGTATCCTTAAATTCTTCCTTTCCTTCTCCTCCATTCTCTTCTTGGAATCTTGGGCATGTATGCATAGATGCCCAGTGTGAGTTTGAAGGTACTGAGTCAGGGACTCAAACTAATGTAACCATTACGCCATCCGCTGGTCACAGAGGGTGGATCTTCTTTACCTAGTCTCCTAGAATCAAATGCTAATCTCTTCAACAAACAACTTTTCAGATACATGCATAAGTAATGTTTTCTGAGCTAGCAGGTGGCACGGTAATTAAGGTACTGGATCCCACATAAATTATACAAATGCACAATTAAAGTCCTTGACTTGGAAGCTTGAAAAAACACACCAGGCTTTTGTGCATGCATGTCTGAAAATCCTGAGAGGAGAATAGTAGAAAAGGGATTGTAGTGTGACCATCCCCCTGAGGGATGATTTCTCACTTCCCCATCTCTCTGGGTCTCTGTCTCTTTCCAGTGAATACGCATGCTCTTTAGCAACAACAACAACAAATTGAAAAAAAAAAAAAAAAAAAAAAAAAAAAAAAAAACCCTGAAAACAGAAAAGAAATAGGGATTTCCAAGCTATCTGGGCATCCCTTGGAAAAGACAAGTTGACACAGAAAACTAACGATAACAGGCAAAATCCAGGAGAAACCAGACATGACCTTCATTGGAAGCTTTCATGATGGGTTGTGTGGCCAGTACTTCTCAGCACAATGATTTGGGACATAAGACATTGCCAGCCTTGAAAGCTCACTTGAACCTTAGTGTCCAGAGTTTTAATTGGGGGTTAGTCATGTAGGCATGGAGGGCACACCTCACCTAGAGGTCAAACTGATAGTGTGGTTCAGGGCCTCAGGTCAAGAACAAAAGCAAAAGCAGAATAGGTACTTACTATATCACATTGTTAACACAAACTGTTTGACATTGCCCATGACCCCAGGTATACAAAAACAGTCTTTTTAGCCAGAATACCTGAAGGGCTTACGTTTATCACCTAGAAGCTGGTAAGAACTAGTTCTTGGCTCTTTTGATTGTCCAGGGTTTGAGTATCCCAACCCTACTAAATTAACCCTTTATTGATGATGTGACTTTGGAGACACCCAAGCTGAAATGATGCATTGAGGTTGCATTTTATTTAAGAAAAGTGATATGGTACAGGAATCAAAGAAACTGTACTCAAAAAGCCTTGCTTCAAGCAAGAAGATTGGCAAATAAAAGTGCATGTCTGTACTTTAAGTTAAAATAAAAATGTTTAAGGCAGTAGATAGCATTTTTTAATCCTGTTAACTGGCTTTTGCAATTTTCTTACTAATTACCTGTGCCAGTCTCATTTGCTCAAAAGACTCCTAATGAGTTTACAATGATCTTACAATCCCCATATCCATGAAATGAAGCACAATGTAAGAATGGGGCATAGATAAAAATACATGAAGCAAACAAGTTATGCTCAGCAATCCCAAATAGAACACTGCAAAAGTCATCATCCTTATCCATCAAGTTTAAATACCAGTCAGCACCTGGTGCTCTTCTTCGCAGATGTGACTCCAGGTTTCAATATCAAACAAAAGATGCCAAAGTAGGTAGACATGTAAGGAAACCAGTAACAGCATTTGGAAGTGGGGATGTAGAGGGTCCGCGCATCATTCTGCCTTGTGAACCTAAGCATACTGCAGTGAGATTGACCTTTTCCACCCTGCCCGAAAGGCAGATGGAAAATTAGGATGACAGTGGGATCAGATATTCTCATCTCTGCACACATTTTACTTTATGCAAGTATGTAACTGCTCTGTAAATAATTCCTCTCCTCACATAGGATGAGGTATTGCCAGAATTCTTTTTTTTTTCAAGTTTGTTTATTCCTTCCATGAGAAAGAGGGCAGAAGAGAGAGACAGAGACAGAGACAAAGGCTAGCATCTTCAACAGGGTCTTCAGGATGTGATCCATCCCATCCTCAGCCAGCCTGGGTCATAGGCATGTGCATATAGCCTCTGTCTACAGGAGACCCTGGACTGTGAAGCCAGGACCTTCCCAAATGATTGCAGTTACATTACCGATGTACCACCATGGCTTTCAGTAAAAGAATCATTTTTTGTTTTTTTAAAAAATTGCTTTTTTGTTTTGCCAGAGGGCTCATGTGTTCACCAGAGAGACAGAGAGAGAAGGATGAAGCATTCCCCAGTGGGACATGCTCTTTTGGCAATCCCCATTTCTCCATCCTGTAGGAATTTTGAACATGCATGTACAGGTGCCTAGCATGTTTTTTTCAAGCCAGTGGGGCTAGGATTTGAACTATGTGGTTGGTCCAGTGGGATTCAGTACTCATAATCAATAGACCAGGGGGAGGGCTCTGCAAGAATTCTTTAAACTAGAGGGCAACATCAACCTGACTCTAAAGATGACTAGTTTTTTCAATATCCTGTAGAACTGCAGAACTAGCCAACTATGTGTAAGACCAATGACCTGACCTGAAAGCCAAAGACTGCCAGTGAGTGAGCTATCACTATTTTATAGAACTTACCTCCAGTTTATTAAATCAGATGTAGAAACCCACTGACTTACTCATTTAAGATGTGCTGTGCTGAAATTCAAGATATCCTGACCTCTGAATACTCCAGATTTAATCTTATAGAAAATTATTTTTGTGCATAACTAAAAATTTTGGCCTTAAATTTTTGGGTGGTGTTTTCATTAGTGACCTTTGCAAATATCTTTTAATAATGGTAAATGTATAATATTCAATGTTTTAAATCTTCAATTGGCTTTAACAAAATTTTATAAAAAATGTGAAGACAAACATAAGAAAGATAGACATATTGAGAAAGGTAGACATATTGAGTAATGAATTATTGATTCCATATTGTGAACTTGAGTTTATCTTGAAACTTCTATCATGGCATGGGGAACAGATAAAATTTAACCTTTACTTACTGGTTATGTACCTAAGTAAGATTGGAACAGCTTTAGGAAATACAGGTTATTGATATTTCCTTGACAAAGATGTCTATGCATATAATTTAATTTACTCAACAAATATTTATTGCCATTTCTGAGCATGGTATAATACCAGAAGCTATGGGGAGGAAAAATCAATATGGTATTGGTTAAATATACACAAGAGAGTGGTGCTTATGGAAGTAGACTTCACATAGAAGCAAGGCAATAAGTATTGTTCCATATTAAATATTAAAAGTATACACAAAATTATGAGGCTGTTAATATAATACTTCTGATTATTTCCTTTCCAACTAAAAATTGCCATAACATAATAATCATCATCAACTTGTATGTACTATTTCATACATTGTATGAAAATATGGTTAGTATAAATAAATATAATTTTGTTCATTAAGAATTTATTACATGTCCCAAAGGTATTTTTGTTCATAGAGCCCAAAGTTACTTCATGGTAAGACTAGCAGTTTATTTTATCTGAATAAAGTTGTGGCAGGGTAAGTGAAAATAATTTTCATACAGTTGTGGGCCAGCCAGGTTGTGTGGTGGTTAAGGCAGCTGGATCCCACATGGTCAACTGCGTGGTTTGAATCCTGGACCCAGTGCCTTGAAAAACATGCCAGACTTGTGTGCATGTGTGTCTAAAATCTCAAGAGGAGAGCAAAGGGATTGCAGCATGGTCATCCCCCCAGGAGATACTCTCACTTTCTCTCTCTGTTTGCAGTGAATGCATGCACCCTACAGCAAATTAAATAATCTAACATTAAAATTTTTTTATACAGTTGTACATTTAGATAGTTGAAAATATTGAATGAGTTATATTGAGTTGACCTTTTCATATCACATAAAATTTGTGTTCATTTTCTTAATTAAAGCATTATATTTATTTTGGTTAATTTTAACTTTATCTCTTTTTTTTTTTTTTTTTTTTTTTTTTTTTTTTTTGAGAGGTTTTTGCTATAGGGAGTGTGCGCTCACCAGAAAGACAGAAAGAGACAGAGACACAGAAAGCGAGAAATCACTCCTCCGGTGGGGGGGATGGCCACGCCACAATCCCTTCTCCTCCATTCTTCTCTTGGGATCTCAGGCATGCATGCACACATGCCTGGTGTGAGTTTAAGCCACCAGGTCCAGGACTTGAACTGTGGTTGAATAAATGGGAGTCCAGTGACATAGCCATTATGCTAATTGCTGGTCCCAACTTTATCTTATATTGAAGTTACTGATTTTGCCACATAAGTTACTGCAATGTTTACTTTTCATCTGTCAGTAAATCCTGGTTCAGTAGATAGTAAAGCTGTTATTCTTCTAAAGTGATGTGTATGAAGGTGTCTGGAGAATAACCTGACTATCTTGTTGGCCCAGGTTTGTCCTGTGACATGTCCTTTGCAAGTTATCTCAATTGTGTCTTTGCGTGAAAGTGACATGGTCATGTCTTTCTTAGATAGGAAATAGTATGTGTGGGGTAGTGATGCTATTTTGATGAAAAGTACAATACCCTAATTTTTAAATTGGTGACACAATTTCATGATTTTAAGGAATTTTTATTGTATCTGCATATTATAGAAGTATTTCTTCTTTTTCAAGGTTTATTTTTTAATATTGGCACTAACAATAAGAATCTTCAAAACTGGATATAATAACACTTATGATTTCTTGCAAAAGTCATTTTCTTGTAATCCCCATTCAAGTTTAAATTGAATATGTATTTTTTATAACCAAAAGGAGGGGAAGACACACACACACACACACACACACACACACACACACAGACAGAGAGAGAGAGAGAGAGAGAGAGAAAGAGAAAGATGAGGAGAGAGTCTTGCCAAGTAATTACATTAAGTATTCCCTCCAGAGGAAAAAAGTGTCAAGAAACTAGAGAAGTTGTGGAAATTGATAGAATAAATTAACTTCTTGTAAAATCATTTTCCACATCATTAGAACATTTGTTTTCAAATGTCAGCAGCAGATAAAATAATTTTGCTATAGATACTGCTTCAAGGATAAAGCAAAAAACTCACAAAGCAGCTCCTTAGAACACTGAAGGATACTAAACATCCCAAAGGTGTACATTAAGACTGAATTGCACACGAATGGAAAAAAACATGATGCTCTTTATGATTGAACTTTTGAGTGTTTTCTGCATGGATTTGGATAAGTGTATATGATGAAATATCATAAAGACGGTGATATTTGTCAGCCATATCTATTAAGATTAAATGCACATGCAGCATTAAAATGCCATATAATACAATTTGTTATGTTGAATTTTATGAAATTTCAAGGCAGATTAAAAAATGACATTAGAACAAATCACCTGCCTTTTCTTTCTGTTATGAATTTTCCCTTCTCCTTTCTGTCTTTTTTTTCCCCTTCTCATTAACAACCTTCATTTCATTGGCATTTACAGACATCAACCTCTTTGAAAAGTCACTTTTTCTCTTCATCTTTCTTCTTCCCCTCTCTCTCTCTTAATCTTCTCTTATTCAAATGTTTAATTGAATGCCAAAATAATTGCCATTTTTAATTTAACTCTTTCATTTAAGCTTTAAACACCTGTCCTTCCCACCCACCCCCCTTTTTTTTTTCCCTCCATCTTCACTCAGTAGTCAAGGGCATCTAATTAATTAATATCCACTGCAGAGAAGAAGAAAGGGTTGCACTGGCTTAACATACCTTGTATCTTATTATTGAGTTGTACTTAGAATTTCATAAAGTCTGGTTCAGTTCAGGGGCTCTTCCCTGCTTAAGGGAATGCTTCCCCAGGCCCAGGTATCCCCAAGTTAGTGGAATCAATTGCTCTGAACAGAACCTTTTTCTTCTTTATGTGATAATAGGCATGCGGTGTTTGCTGGAAAGGACATTGACTTCAGATCCATGATTCAATAAAAGACTGTACAGAGTTTTAGAAATGCTCACGTAAATGCGTGTTTGAGACTGTTTAGAGGTCCATGTAATTACAACTGAGAAGAGTCAAACTACCGAGAAGTGGAATTTTGTGCTTGCACCCTGACATAATGTAATTACATACATCGTGTGTAGGCTTGAATGAAAACTAAGCCTGCTCAGCAATCTTTCTATAAATGGGTAGCCTTGGGGCTAGACAGGATTATTATTCCCCTTGGTTCCTGAGAAGGGTTTTCCTCAGAATTTATTAAAGAGGAAATGATACCTGGATTCTCTGACAGTCACAAGTGGCTGTGAAGAGTGACTGGCTCCCCTTCGTGTTGTGGGTATATGTCATAGCCACCTGGTGCTATGGCAGTGACTGGGTACTTAGGTGGACAAGAAGTGAGAGAAGGAAACCATGACTACCTCCATGAACTTCAGCTTGCCCTGGTAGTTCAAGAACCTCTCCCCAGTCCTAAGCGTCAAACCCAAGTGGAGAAACCCTCAGAGATAGAAAGGGGAAGACAGTTGACAGGATATCTCTGATATCTGTAGTCAAATTTGAGAATTGTGTTAAGTGAACAAATGCATCTCTACTTCAATTCTTTTTTTCTTTAAGAATTATTTAATTTTTATTTATTCACTCATTTATTTTAATTGATCAGAGAGAGACACATAGAGGGAGAAAGTAAGAAAATAAGCCACCAGGTCTGGGACTTGAACTGTGGTCAACCATGTGGGAGTGTCCAGTGCCTTAACCATCACGCCACCTGCTGGCCCCTCTACTTCAATTTCTTAATAGCACACAGGCAACATGTTAAATAAAGAGGCTTACATTTTTGTGCTTTCTGGAAATTGTTTCATATCAAATAGACTTTGATTCTCCAATTTTTCATTTTTTCATGGTTATTTAGAGATGAATAGCCAGCTATAAATATAGATTTAGGTTGTTTAGCAATAGCTACTTTACTGGGGTAACTAAATGCTTTTTTAATTTGGAAGCGAACTTAAAACAAATGATCATGTTAGTTGAAGTGCTTCCCATGAGGGAGATGATAGGTAAGAATGGGCAGTAGGATTTGGCATAGAGGAGGTAATTTTGGAATGCAGTGTAGCTAAAAAATATTCTGATTTGCTCTCTTGTTGATTTCTTGGCTGAGTTTCTTGGCACAAAGTGAGGGAATCAAGTTAATAGGAATATGCAAAGTTTTAGTATTTTGTGTTAAAATGCCATTTAAAAATTAGTGTAAAAATAATCAAGTCTGTATTTCAAAATAATGAGAAGAAAGGGTTTTTAAACATCCTTGTTACAAAGATATAAATGTGTGAGGTTAAGGGGGTGGGGGGAATCAAGTCTAGCTCTAGTTTACCAGCTAAGACCTGAAGTTGGATTTATATACCTGAAGTTGGAGCGACGTTGTGGCTCAGAGTCAGAGGGGATAAAGAGTAAGGTTGGCTGTAACCAGTGAGCTTGTGCATTGTTGAAAAGATAATGGAAGAGGGAGACGAGAAAGAAGGTCTTCACAAAGATTTGCCCCCCATTTTTAAATTTAGTTGCTCTGGATTCCAGTGTCTAGATATAACCACAATGTATGAATCTTTAAAAAAAATTTACCAGTCCACCGAGTACTGATGAAAGGTGTTTCACACTCTTATTGGCTGCTTGATTGACTCAAGAAGAATGCTCTTGTGGTACAAAGAGGTGACTATTAGTGTCTCCTGGGCAAGCATCAAATCCTATATAGGTAACATGGAGAGTTCTCCCATAGAGCAGGACTTTCTGCTGGATAGGGGCTTGTCAACTTTTCATCATCTAGATTTCAAATTCCTGTGTGGTTTGAGATGCTGATGGTCTTACAGAGGAGAATTCTTTGGCCAAAAACATGCCATGTACAAATGATCCCTTTAATGACTATTTTAATTCGTGCTTCTTGACCTTTCTATAGCAACCATTTTGGAATACCTTTTTTTACCATCATGAAATGAAACTCAGAAGTAATCTTCTTAAAAATTGAATAACATCAATGGAGAATTAAGAAAATAAGCTATCACAAAATAATGTCTTGGAATAAGTTAAAATTTCAGGTACGGCTTTACCAGAGGACAAAAATGTAGCACCGTAGTTCTCAAGAAACTTTTAGGGGACTGTGCTAATCCTATTTAGGATTCCTGCTTTAAAGAAAGTGTATTAAATATCTGGTCAAGCAGTGGGTTCTAGATAGGTGTTTTCTGACTTGTTAAAGCAGCAGGAACCTGTCTTGCAAGGAAATCGCATGCAGGAGTATAATAAATAGATAATATTAAAGCAGGTAAAAGTTCTTGTTTACTTCTTGTGAACCACAGTGAGTTTTTCTGAGTCATATTTGGTCTAAGGTCTGGATAACTGATTTTGTGGGTAATAGCTTGACAACTAAAAATAAGTTCAAATAGATGAAAGGACTGGCCCTGTGGCCTGCTGATTAAGAGAATTGGATCCCACATGGCCAACCGCATGGTTTGAGTACTAGCTCTGGTGACTTGAAAAACATACAGGACACATGTGCTTCTGTGCCCCAAATTTTAACAGGATGGAGAAATAGAGGAGTAGGGATTGTCATTCCATTGGGAAATGTCTTCTTCCTCTCCCTCTCACTGTCTCTCTTTGGTGACTACACACATCCTCTGGCAATAATTAAAAGAAAAAGGAAGAGGTAAAAGGAAATCTGATTTTATTAGTAAGGATAATTCTTTCTTAAACTTTTTTTCCCCCTTAGAATAATAAAGCAATTTTCCCACCTTACTATTAAAGGAATTTTTTTTTAGGATTAGAGACAATAAATTCATATCTCTTGGGAAGATGACTCAAGGATGTTTTATATCATTCTTTGAACAGCTAAAGGAAATAGCAAGTGTTTGAGTGGATGAGATATTAATCATGCCAAATGCTCCAAAGCTGGTCTAACTTCAGATCAGTTATTCATGTTTAAAATAAAGCCATATGAGGACAGTCTGTAATATTCTTTCAAAATGCAGATTAAAAATTTTTTCTCATGAATGGATATGTGATATTTACAATTTTCCTTTTACTGACTCTTTCTGTAGTATATCTTCTTGTATTGAGTGTCAGATCTCTCTTACAGTTAGTGTTCTTTGGAGCAGGATGTTAGCGAATATCTTTTAGAGCCAAAAGAAACCTAAGGAGTATCTAATGCAACAATTACCTTTGGGAAATAAAGAAATGAGGCCTTTTGGGCCAGTAGGTGGCGTAATGGTTAAGTCAATGGACTCCCATGTGGCCGACCGCGGTTTGAGCCCAGACCTAGCAACTTGAAACTCATGCTGGGCACGTGTGTAAGCGTTCCCAAAATCTGGAGAGGAGAATAGAGGAGAAGCGATTGCAGCATGCCCTTTCTATCTCTTTGTCTTTCTCTGTCTCTCTGGCAAGTGCATGTGCCCTATAGCTTGATATATATATAAAAAAATATATATATATATATATATATATATATATATATATATGTATATACACACACACACACACACACACATATATGAATACATATATGTATATATAAAATTATATATACACATATGTATTCATATATGTATATATATAATTAAGTTTCTTATATATTATTAAAATATATATATATATATAATATATATATATAAAATATAAATAAATTTTAGAAGAGGTTGCTAGCAGTCAACAGTCCTGGCAGCCAGAGCAATGGGTGCCTTGGGCCTGACAAGATTATTAAAGTGTTGTACCATGGCTTCACCTGGGTTCTCTGCTCCATATGATAACTCTCAACATCTAAGAATAGTTCACCCTGGGTTATAGTTGGTCTCTCTTCCTGGGGAATAGAAAAGAGGGAAGTTAGTCTGATCAACTTCAATCTGTTCCTGCAGCAGCATTTGAGGCTGTAATAAATACTTACAGTCTCCCTCATCTCCTGCTCATTTGCGATGACATTCACCCTTGGCTGGAACCTCTCCTAGTTCAGGCGCTTTCCTGGTGGACTTTTCCAAATTCCTAGAGGGTTTGAATACCAGATTCATGTGACCTTCTCAGGCCAAGGCATACCTTTGTCCTTGCCTAGTTACCATTGACGCTGGGTAAGAATACAAAGAGATGAAGTGGTCGTTAGGTTACAAGAGTAGTATTCTCTGTCCCCATCAAGTCATAGCATCTCTGTCTCCTTGTGACAGTCACGGCTAATTATACCAGCAGAAGTGTGACTCCTTGTCTACTGTTTTGTGGTCATAAAGAGCCCAGAGTGACAGGCAGCATTCATAGCTGAATATTCAGCTGGACTTTGTCCGATACAGTTTGTAAAATGACACTGATCTTCCTACTTTAGGAACAAGAAAAGAATCAATGCAATTTTAATCAATATTAGAATTGTTTTATAGGAAATGGCAAGGTTATTTTAAAATTTGGAAAGATAGAGGAATTAGAATAGCTGATTTAAAGACAGGGCTAGATAGTGGTACAGTAGTGACACAGTTAGACCCACATGGGAAGGTCCCTGTTTGTGCCCCAGTTCTCTCTGCACGTGACAAGCCTGTGCGTGGGTGTCTGTGCTCCTGGCTAGCTGAGGCTATGAGTAGATCATGGCATGAAGACTGCGTTGGGGGTCCTCTCTCCAGTTTTCTCTCATGAAAGAAATAAAAAACAGTTTTTAAAAGAGATGAGTAGAAGTCTCACAGAAGTCTCTCAGACAGTCTGTCTGTCTTTCTTTCTTTCTCTCTTTCTCTCTTTCTCTCTTTCTCTCTCTCTCTCTTTCTTTCTTTCTTTCTTTCTTTCTTTCTTTCTTTCTCTCTTTCTGATCACTGTATTGCTTTACAGCATTCAAAATGAATTTTTCTCAGCGTGAATACACTACTGTATGTTAGTTCAGTCAAAGAAATCGTTTACTTGCCTTATTGTAATGAGTAGAACTTTCAGTACCACGGAGAAGAAGAGTAGTGAGAGTGACTGTTAAATAAGTCATGTGCGTCGACATCCTTGCCATGCTCCCTATTTTAGAGAGAAAGCATTTGGTCCTACTGTTAATAATGTTAGCTTGAATTATAACAATTTTACTTGGAGATGAAAAAAAAAAAAAAAAAAAAACAATTCCCCAAAATGATTCCAAAGCAAGGATGCAAGTAAATGCATACCATATTTTGGGAAGAGACAAACCATTCTTTACAGGATGATTGTTCTTTAGAAGAGTAGTTCAAACCAAGTCTCCTATTCATTCACACGCCAAAAGAGAGTGTACTCATCTAGAATAATGGTCTTTGGCTTGATACATAAATCCACGCTGGCAGTGTCCAGGGGGCGCTGGTGAGTCTTACAGGTGTAGCAAGAAGCTAAGCAGCTGTGGCCTCGAAGCCAGACATAACCAAAACGCATCACAGTGTTACAGTGTTAGTATATTGGAATTCTGTGTAGAGGGTCGCAACTACTCCCAGCTCCCTAGAATGGGTGGAACTGCAAGCAAGGAGGTCCTGGGAAGGCAGGGCACCTTTTGTCCCCCACCTCACCCCAGCCTGCTCAGGCCCAGCTGTCTGATAGTAAGTCATAGCTTTGTTTTGTTTTGTTTTGTTTTAAATGCTATAGTAATTGGGGCCAGCAGGTGGCATAGTGGTTATAGCAATGGACTCCTACATGGCCAACCATGGTTTCAGTATGGACCTGGCAGCTTTGAAACTCTGGTAGGGTATGTGTGCATGCAAACCCAAATCCTGAGAGGAGAATGAAGAAGAAGGGATTGCAGCTTGGCCATACCCCCTGGGAGGTGTGATTTCGTGTTTTCTGTCTCTGTCTCTCCAGTGAGCACACATGCCCTATAGCAAAAATCACTCCGCCAGCCAACAAAAAATTAAAAATAAAAATGAAAGTAATCTGGAAAACATGGTACTACAAAAAGAACAGATGGATTAATGGCTTAAAAAGATTGGGGACGAGACCAGTAGTTGGTGTAATGGCTGTATCTCTGGACTCCCACGTGCTTGGCCGTGGTTCTAGTCTCTGATCCAGTGGCTAAAACTCACACCAGGTGCATGTGCGCGCGTGCCCAAGATCCCGAGAGGGGAATGGAGGAGAAGGGATTGCAGCCTGGCCATTCCCCCTGGGGGGTGATTTCTCGCTTTCTGTCTCTCTGTCTCTCTCTTTCTGGCTAGTGCATGCGCCCTATAGCAAAAATCTCTCAAAAAAAAAAGTGGGGATTTCAGAAAAAGACTCTCACATATATGATCACGTGGTGGCAACACAAGAAGTACAAAAGTAATTCAGGAGAAAAAGATAGTTTCTTCAATAAATGACCCAGGAAAAATTGGATATCCACTTACAAAACAAATGAAATTCAACCTGAACCATGCATCATATGCAAAGATTAGCTCAATATATATCATAGACCAAAATGTAAGATGTAAACCATAAAACAGTTGGAAGGAGGTCCTTGTGACTTTTGGTTATGCAGATTCCTTAACTAGAGACCAAAAGCATGATCTACAAAAAAAAAAAAAAAAAAAAAAAAAAAAAAAAAAAAAGATAATTTAGACCATAAAATTGGATTCCGGGTCAGCTGTTGGCATAGTGGTTAAGGTTCCTAATTCCCACATGGCCAAATGTGTGGTTTGAGTCCTTGACCTGGTGGCTTGTAAAGCAACACTGAATCTGTGTGTGCAAGTGTGCCCAAAATACTGACAGGAGGGAGAAATGGAGGAGAAGGGATTATGGTGTACCATCCCCATGCGGGGTGGGGTGTCCTTTTTTTCTGTCTTGTCTTTCTCCAGTGAGAACATGTACCATCTGGCAATTTTATTTTAATGGAATTTTCTGTTCTCATAAAGATGTTATTTAGATAATGAAAATACAGGCTACAAATAGAAAGAAAATATTTGTGCAACATATATTTGGTATAGGACTTACATCTTGAATATATAAAGAACTTTCAAGATTCAGTAAGTAGAAATGTAACTTTGTAATAAAGCAAAGTATTTAGAGACACTTTGCCTAAGGAGATATACAGATGGAAAATGAGTACATGAAAAAATGCTCAATTCATTAGTCATTCGGAAAAGCAAATGAAAAATTCAGTGAGGTACTACTGCATGTCTATTAGAATATCAATAATAATAATAAGGGACTGTATTTGTATACCAAGGATGGGCAAAGACCCAGCAATCCAGTATAGCTGGAGCTCTCAAGCACCCAGGAGGGATACAGAGTGGAACAGATGCTTTCAAAAATAGTTTGGAAGTTTTTGTAAAGGTAAACATTCACCCTAAGACCCAGCAACCCTTTTTCTAGGTATTTACTCAAGAGAAATGATAACTGTGTTCACCTATAACTATACCAAAACCTATATGTGAGTGCTTATAGTAGCTTTATTCATCATAGCAAAAAATGTAAACTATGAAAATGTTCTTTGGCTACTTGATTATGTTGTGCTGAAAAGAATCGGATGTGATTTTATAATTTATTCAAGGGAGCAAAGGGACAACTTGGCTGGTGATCATGTCTGTACTTCAGAGAGACTGATAGTCAGCAATCCTCAGAATGGATTTCTACAGTTCAAGAGAAAAGGTAGTTTTAATGACCTTCTTTTTTTTTTTTTTTTGAGAGATACTTTTGCTATGGAGCATGTGTGCTTACTGGAGAGACATTGACAGAAAGCGAGTAATCACCCCTCAGATGGGATGGCCATACCATGATCCCTTCTTCTCCATTCTCCTCCTGGGACTTTTTGGGCACGCCCAGAGTTTCAAGCCACTGGGTCTGGGATTTGAACCATATCCAGCCCTGTGGAAATCCAGTGCCTTAACCACCACACCACTTGCCGTTCCCTTTAACGACCCTCCTACTTTCTCTCCATATAACATACTTCAACTGCCTAAATGTGGGTGGTATTATCTATATCTTTTTTCTCTTTTCTAGCTAATTATCTTTGCAGAGTAAAATTTAAGAGGGCTTAGTTCAGCATTTCAGGTAAGTTTACTTTAAGGTAGTCTTGCTTTGTCTCTGGCACTGTCCTTATACCTAATTATCTCAGCTTCTAGTTTTTTTTTTTGTTTTTGAGAGAGGTTTTCGCTATAGAGCATGTACGCTCGCCAAACAGACAGAGAGAGACACAGAGACAGAAAGCGAGAAATCACCCCCCGGGGGGGATGGTCACGCCGCAATCCCTTCTTCTCCATTCTCGAGCTTCTAGTTTTTTTATATGACCAAGATTTAACCTTGAATGATCATCACTGTAGATCGTTACTGGATTGTACTCTGACACTAGCCATCTCTACCCAATAATATACCCTGAGACCTCCTCCTTGGACAGTGTCCCATGGGCTCTCCTCATTCTTCATGCTCATGAGGACTTTCTGTATCTTTACTACCCACAGAAAGCCTTGTTCCTAGATCTACTTACCAGGTGCTGGTGAGATACCAAGCTTCTTCAATAGACTTTCATTTAATTTCTAAAATAACCCCTTAGAAATATTTTCTCAGATGGAGACCCAGGGTTAGAGGTCACCCATTCCTCTTTTCACAGTTTGCAAGCTGCTGAGATAGGACTGAAATCCAGTAGTTTGATTCTAGAACATGCACTCCTACCCTCTCTAATGTTTAGGCAGCAGCCTATCAGATGAGCTTCTGTGCTTTCTATTAGGTCATCGGAAAATCCATGACATATTTTTTCTGTGTTTTTCTATGCAAAAATGCATCATGACTTTTCCAATAACCCACTAGTTGTTGGGCTAGCTGGTCTGCACTTTGTGGTGCTGGAGTCTGTCGGCTTCAAGAGGTACATAATGGTGAAGATAGCGCCAATCTGTGTATTTCAAAGTTCTGGTCAAATGGGGCAAGACTCCAGAGAAACATACTGGAGTACAAACCATAAAACAAGAAAAAACAAAACAGAAAGATTGGGCAAACACAGCAGAAACTGAGAAGGAGGTATTAAAAGACAAGTTACAACAAATTTAAACATCTCAGTGGGCTTTATTTACAATTCTAGAATCGGGCAACGCTTCATTCTGTGAACTAGAATAGGTGCTCCAAGGAGTTGAGCAGAAGAGGTTGGTTTTATAGACAGAGAAGGGCTGAAGAAAGCAGTTCAGAAAGAGGTGGATTGGTCATATCAAAGTACCTTTCCTTGTAGGATGGGGACAGAGACTAGGAAAATAACTGAGTTATTGATATCAGGTTATTATTTCTTTTGTGTAGGGATTAAAGCAAAAGGATTTTGTTATCAGGCCTGTTGAAACTGGCCTGTTTGGAAAGTTTGGCTGTTATTGTTCAGTCTCCTATTTTCTCAGAATGACAGGGAAACATCTTGGTTTTGGCTTGGTGATGTGGAACTTAATAAATGAATGACTCAATTTTGGTCTGGTCAGCTAGGCCCTGTGTAGAAGCTTGGTCTAAAAGAATGGTCTCCTATTTTTCTTAACAAGGTCTATGACTGGATAGACACATGGTGTCTGAGAACTATCTCCAGCCTCTTGTCTTACTAATGCTTCATCTGGTGGTTCTGAGTTACGCTGTCAATAGGAACAGTATTGGCTGGCATTCAGCTTTTAAGTGCCAGATTATAATGACTTATCTACTCCAAGGAGGATAGATGTTGATGTATACATGTCATGTTCAATGATTTCCTTTTTCTGTATAGTCCGTGCTAAAAAATATGGATCGTGTGTGTTTTCATAGCAATTGAACTCCATTAATATCTGACAGACCAGTATGAAAAAAGCCCCAGGCCGTGTTGACCTTCCATCCATATAAAACGGCTTGTTTATTGAACAATGAACATTAAGGTTATTAGTTCTCATTAAGGGATGTGAGAATTAAAAGGTTGAGAGATGGGACTTGTCTTTACTCTTTTATGTCCAAGGCCGGGGCAGGTGATGCCTTTGGACATCAACAAATTGTAGGTGTTAAGCAGCAAGGAAAGTATACATACAGTATACACACCAACAGACTCATAAACATACACACACACACACACCCCGAAGGTCAATTCCATGTTGAAATTTTTTATTTCAAAGAATTAAATCTTAACCTCAAAAAGGAAATTCATGTAATTAACTATTATTATTTTTTTTTGTTAAAAGTATTAGTCCTGGGGCCAGCAGGTAGTATGGTGCTTATGGCACTGGATTCCCATATGGCTGATCCCAGTTCAGGTTCTGAACCTGATGGCTTGAGAATCACGCCATGCAAGCATGTCCAAATTCCTAAGAAGAGCAAAGGAGAAGGGATTGTGGTGTGGCCATTCCCCTCTTGGGTGTGGTTTCTTACTTTCCTTCTCTCTGTCTCTCTCTGGCCAGCACATGAAAACCTTTTTTGAAAAACAAAAACAAAAACAAAACGAAACAACAACAACAAAAACCCTTAAAACTTTTAAAGGTTTAAAAAACTTTTAAAAGAAAAAGTATTAGAATCCTCCATGTTTCTAGTTTCTGAGTAATGACATGAATGAAGTCACTTTAATGATTGGTTTCAATAACATACGTATTTTACATTTTAAAATACTGTGTGTGATTATAAAACCAATACATTTGTATTTTTAGTATGAATGAAGATATATCAGCATTTAAATAAAATCACTTACAATGGACCATCCAGAGGAAATATTCCATTTTTACTTACCTCTTTCAGTCTTTTTCCTATGCTAAAGTTTTATTTCTTCCATGAAGATGAGATAGGTAGAGAGCGAGGGGGAGAGACAGAGGACCAGGGTGAGGAAGGAGAGCACCCCAGCAGGGTTTTCATGCTGCAGTCTACCTCCGTCACAGCCATCCAGATCATGGGCACATGTGTACATGGCCAGTGAGTGCAGGCGGGGCTCAGGATGAGAAAGGAGAACCTTCCCAAGTGGGTGCAGTTGCATTACTGCTGTGCCACTGTCTTGTCCCTCTCCCCATCTTTTTTCTCAATAAACGTGTCATTACATGCATTATAAAACTTCATTATGTACATGTATAATACATCATTTTTGTGTAATAAATAATACCTAATGTGTATGCCATTACTTTGATTTCTAAGATAAGCACCGTTTAGTGTTTTCTCTTAACTTAGTACACTATCAGAAGATTTTTTTTTTTTTGAGAGAGATTTTTGCTATAGGGCACATGTGCCCACCAGAGGCAGAGACAGAGAGCGAGAAATTATCCCCCAGGGAGGATGGCCACACTGAAGTCCCTTCTCCCTTATTCACTCCAGAATTTGGGCATGCAAGCACACATGCCCAGTGTGAGTTTTAAGCTACAAGGTCCGCGACTTGAACTGCGATCAACTACTTGGGAGTCCAATGACATAACCTTTATGCCATCTGCTAGTCCCTATCAGAAGGTTTTTATTAAGAAGTAAAATATTAAGGGAAAACCTTATTTTGACAGCTGTATGGCATTTTAAAGTAAATATTTCTTAACACATAAGAAATTTTGTAAAGTGGTAGGTCTTTCTCTGATGACTTATTATTTTATTATTATAATTCCTAATTTACATATAATTATTCATGTTAATAGCTTCATTGTGGTTTTTTAAAACATATCTATTATGTATTAAGCAAATCAAGATGATAAACATATCTATCATTTCAAGCATTTATCATTACTTTGTGTGTATTTAAAATCTACCCATTTTTTTGTTGTTGCCAAAGGGCCTGTGTGCTTGTGAGAGAGAGAAACAAAGAGAGGGATAAGGAGAAAGCACTCCTCAGTGATGTGTGGTCACACCACAGTTCCTTCTCCTTTATTTCTCCATCCGTGGTGGTTTGGATCACACACACACACACACACACATACACACACACTCACACACATGTTTTTCAAGCTTCCGGTGCCAGGATTTTAACTGTGTGGTTGGCCATGTGAAATCTACCTCCCTTAATTACTGGGCCATGGGGATGGCTCCAAAATCCACTCTTAACTATTGTAAAGTAGATAATGAATCGTCACCAGCTATCACTACTACTGTGCTATAACACTCCAGAATTCACTCCACTTACCTACCCTTACTCTTGTATCTGTTAAGGTTACAAGTTCTCCTCATCTCCTCTGTATTCCTTCCCCTCCACACTTCTGGCATCTACTGTTATCTTCTATTTTGGCACAGCCAAATCTTTTAGCTTCAACTAATGCATAAGAACTTAATTTTGGTATCTGGTTTTATTTCTCTTAAGCATTATTTCTTCTAGGTATGTTCATGTTGCTTTAAAACACTGGATTGCATCTTTATTTTTTTTTAATGGTTGAACAATATTCCATTGTGTACGTTTTTTTTTTTTTTAATCCATTTATCAGTTTTTGGGCACTTAGGTTGTATTTTATGCAGAATAATTAGGATCTATGGCTCAGTTACATATATAAATTGATATATAAATCAATAACCAATCAGTTAATACATAAATCAACAATCTCCTACTACACAATTGTTAACCTTTTGATGTGTACTTTCCACCTATATGCACACACGTTGATATATATTTATTAAACAAAATAAGTATTGTACATATGTGATTTATTTTAGTGATATTTTATTATTTAATAAATATTTTATATCATTTGAAATAGTTGATGGAAGTATTTTTAATGACATTTAGTATTGTACCATTGTATCCAATTCCTTTGGCTACATTAATTCCATTTTTTTGTACCAGTAAACAGAACTTCAATGAATAATCTTGTAAGGCATTGATGCATTAATCATAATTTCTTTAGAATAAATTCCTAGAAGTGAAATCTACGAGTTAAAAGACATGTGAAATATAAAGATTTGGGTTGCAAAAAGTAAAATTTAATTTTTACTTTACTTTCCTATTTTATATTTTCTGTTTTCTATGCTTTCATGAGTTTTCCTATAAACGATAGGAAATAGGAACGATCTGCTTAGGATTCCGTATTTTTATCTTTTATTGAATTGAAATACTTCTCATTTCTATTAGTGCTTTAAGTGAAATAGTTCTTAAAACATCCTTTCTCTAATTATAAACACTCAATATGAAAATCAGAATTATGTACTGTTATTTGTTGTCTGTCTTCATGTTTCTGAATGAAAGGGGGATAAACTTGACTTTGGCCTTCTAACGTGTCAGAAGTGATCTAATATCTCACTTTGGACCCTCATATTATCCAGTTTGTGCAGGTATTGGACGGCTACGTAGAGAGAAGGGCCCCGGAATTGGGTGAGACCTTGGTGGAATGTCCAATACGAGACTGAGAAGGGACATATGTGACCTCAGTGGGTAGGAGAGATTGCCAAGAGAACCAGGGGTCAGTAAGCCAGGCAAAGAGCTTGGGTTGGAAGTAGGGAACAATGTGGGGCGTGGCATCGCCATCAAATTCCTGGCATGGATAGTGGTAGCGCGTGGAAAATCTGGAAGATACTGAGTTAACATCTTCTGAGGCAGGGGGTTGCCCTGCCCTTCCTGTCCAGGCCCGAACTGAAGCTGCTAAGTGAACTGTATACTATAGATCCTTCAAGTAACAGTCATCTAGACTGAGAATGAGGTGCTGGACATTCCTCACGTGAGGTCAAGGTACACTGATTGCCTCAAAGAACACAAATAACCGAGCCATGCCTCTGATAGATTTTAGTCCTTCGTAACTTTTCTCCTTTTTAATATTTGAGAAAATCTTTTAAAAACTTTCTTCCCTTATTCCATATGCTTTGATCATATTAGAGTAAAAATTTTCACTTACTGAAAGGTTTTCTAAATTTTTCAATAAATTTGTCGGAAAAATCTGAAAACTGATGACAGTTGCTATAGAAATTCTTACGGACAGATCAAAACACAATTATAAAATGGTCTTTCAGCTTAGAAATGATTGTAAATCTCAAATCTATTAATTTATGAAAAATAAATGGTCTATTTAAAAATTTAAAAACATAATTATTTCAACTTATTGGATAGAATAGAAAAGATATGCAATTAAATGACTGTGGTTTAAGAAGATAAACTCCCTGTATTGGAAAAGAATCTAAGGGTCGACAGGTGGTTTGTGGGTTAAGGCAGCTGGATTACATATGGCCAACTGAGAAGTTTGCCTCAAACTGACGACTTGAAAAAGGCCAGGTGCATGTATGTGCATAACCAAAATCCCAAGAATAGAATGAAAGTGAAGGGATCAGGGTGTGATTTCTCATTTTCCATTTCTCTCTCTCTCTCTCTCTTTCCGGTGAGTACATGTGCCCTGTAGCACAAACTTAAAGAAAAAAAAATCTCATTGCCTCAATATTCTCTAAACAAAGATGCATTCCTGGCATTAAAATGTTAATTATTGGACTGGGTCTGTAGTCTGGTGGTTAAGGGAACTGAATCCCACATGGCTGACCATATGGTTTGAATCCTGGCCCTGACAACTTGAAAAATATGCCAGGCACAAGTACCTGTGTACCCAAAATCCCACCAGGATAGAGAAATAGAAGACAAGAGATTGCAGTATGACCGTGCCCCATTTATGGTATTTTTCTCTGTCTTTCTCTCTCAAGTGTACATACCCTCTGTCCAAAAAGAGGTCAATTTTTAAAGTTTATTTATTTATTGAGAAAGAGAGAGAGGGAGGGAGGGAGGGAGGAAGAGAGAAAGAGACAGGTATCCTTGACAGGGTCTCACCACACTGTAATCCCTACCCCAGACTTCCAGCTGGCCAGGATCATGGATTTATTCTTGGAGGTGTTCAGATCGACCCCAGATCTGATCCCTCAGTTGCCTGTATAGCTTCAGCATTATTCAGCAGTGCCCTACCACCTGCACCACTGGGTGTTGTAACTACAGTGTTAGTCCATTCTCAGTCACGAACTGCATAATGACGTGGTGGTGAATGGGCCACATATACAGTGGTGGTGCTGTAAGACTGCACCGTATGGCCTAGGTGTGTAGTGGGCTATGGCATCTAGGTTTATCTAAGTATACTGTGGTGTTTGCACAACTATAGAATCACCGACTGACGCACATCTCAGATCATGTCCCCGTTGTTGACAGATGCATGATTATATTATCAGCTACTTAATTTTCACTTCTTGTTTTATATCCAGACTTGTGTTTTGTATATTAAAATGTGTAATTACAAATTTCCTTGAACTTCTAAATCTAATTTTCAAGATAAATGAAGTTAATATAATTTCATTATTCTTGAATCTACAGACCTGCTCTCATTATTCTAATTTATTAGCAATGATATTGATTTACTTTTCTTAGTACTTGATGGTTTTTAAAGAGCTGTTACATCTTTTTTTCTCACTTGACCTTTTAACAGATAAACAAGATAGATATGAAACATTTCAAGGAGAAGGAAATGGAATAACTTGTCTAACTAGTTCTGGTTTCAAAAAGTACCTATTGTCTTTTATGTCTTCTTGAGACTCTGTCTATACTTTTAATGTCTTTTCATTTTTTAGTTGCCACATTGAATATTGTCTTTATTGTGATCATTTATTTTAATAAGGGACCTCAGCCTATTCTAATAACTTTTAAATCCTTATCCTTATAAAAATGGTAGTTTTTTTTTTTTTTTTTTTTTTTTTTTTTTTTTTTTTTTTTTTTTTTTTTTTTGGAGAGGATTTTGCCTTAGGGTATGTGTACTTGCCTGGGAGAGAGAGAGAAAGACAGAGCCAGTGAGAGGGAAAGTGAGAAATAACCCCTCAGGGGGATGGCCAGGCCAAAATCCCTTCTCTTCCATTCTTCTCTCGGGATCTTGGGCACGTGCACACACGTGCAGCATGATTTTTAAGTCATTGGGTCCAGGACTCGAACCACAGTTGGCCCTGTGGGAGTCCAGTGACATAACTACTATGCCATCTGCTGGTCCCAAATAGTAAACATTTAATAAATACTTTAAACCAGTTAAATACCTTTCAATCATTATAACTTGTTTTGAAGAGATTTTTGTTTTTGACTTTATTGATGGTAGGCCATATGTGTGTGTGCCCATGTGAGAAGGGAGGGATAAAGTGAAGTGAGAGAGAAAGAGAAAGAGCGATGAGGATCTTCCGCAGGGTCTGGTCATATCAGCACCGTATTCTAGTTGTCTAGCTGGTTGGATCTTGGGCACCCCTGTGTGTGGCCAGCATGTTTCCAGCTGAGCAGGGGCCAAGCATTTGAAGCACCATGGCTCTTGGAACCGGCTTCTTCTGAGCAGTTTATCACTGCTGACGCTGCTTTTAAGTTTTCATTGATGGCATCAGCTCATCTATTTTAAAATTTTAACCATTTGTCTAATGTTTCTAAAGCCAATCATTTTTTTAAGAGAGATTTTTGATATAGGAAATATATGCTCACTGGAGAGACAGAAAAGAGAAATCACCCCCCAAAGGGAATGGCCACACCACAATCTCTTCTCTCTCAGTATTTTGGGCACATATGCACATGCACCTGGCATGAGTTTTAAGTCACCGAGTTTAACTCACACTTGGTGCATGAGTGTGTGTGCCCAAGATCCCATGGCAGGAGATCTTTCCCTGTCTCTCTCTAGCAAGCAAACGCACCATAAGGCAAAAAACCCTCTGGAAAAAAAAAAGTTACTTTTATTCACAATTGAACCTAAGTGTATATGAGAGGGAGAAAGAGAGAAACAAGCACCCTATTCAGGGCCTTCTCATGCTGCGGTTCCCTTTCCCGGGACTCCAGCTCGTCAGGATTTGGGGCATGGTGCATGCATCCATCATGTTTTCAGACAGAATGGGTGATCCGAACCTGCAATGGGCCATGTGGCTTCCTGCAAAACAGTCACTTCTCTTTGCTAGTGACAATACTACCAGGCTGGGTCAATGCATATCGATATTTATTGTAATTAAATTGGAGCTCTAGGATTATTCTATTTGTTTCAGTTAATAATCACCAAGTTTTTTTTTTTTTTTTTTTTTTTTTTTTTTCATTTTTTCTCTAAGAGTCCAGTGTGGATATTCCTGGTTAATGGGCAGTCTTCCTCCCTGGAGCCATTCAGGGAACTTAGGCTTTTTCTACCTTTTGATTTCAGCATCTTCCCATGTCTCTGATTTCTCTATCTGAGATCTCTCTGCTGAGTAAAGGCCCAGCATGAAGCTGACACAATGTCTTCTCATATATCTTTGGTGGGAACTGGTCACATAAACAAACCTGAATCCCAGGTGGCTAGGAAATGTTTCTCAGATAGGGCAGGAGCCTCCCAGATCCAAACCACACTTTGAAATAGAGAGGGTGAAGTTTGGATGGACCGTTAGTCATCAGGACCACAGAGGATACGAAAGCTCCCCTAAATTAACAAAGGTGTTTCTCTAGTAACAGGGCAATAACAAGGGTGCTTCAAGGTTTTTCAGAGACATTTACAGCAGCATGAGCACATGAATGCAGAGGGTCAGGCTGTGTTCAAACTCTCCCATTCTTTTGACTGGTTATATTTTAAAATCCTTTTCACTCCCACCTCCATGTAATTACTTGGAAGACTGAGCTGCAGGTAACATTTCCTGGGCAACATCTTCTAACAGGTTGTCCCCAACCTCCCATCCACTCTTAGTTAACAGCTGGTGTACTACAGCCAAATGGGATTGAAAGATTCCTCTTTTAAATAACCATCTTTAAGGTCTAACAGCATGGAAGGAATATAAGGTTACATTTTTAAAGGTTTTTTTTTTTTTTCCAACTCTGAAAGAATTGCTAAGAAACCTCCATTGTCAAACTATAGCAAAAGACATAATATTGCAAGTGGACAATACTCAAACATTATGTAGAATTGAGATTGTAACCTATTTTTCCAAATCCTACTACATCCTATTGACATCCCTTTTTGAGAGGTTTTTTTGCTACAGGGCGAATGCGCTCGCCAGACAGACAGAGAGAGACAGAGAGAGACAGAGAGACAGAAAGCAGGAAATCACCCCCCAATGGCCACGCCACAATCCCTTCTCCTCCATTCTCCTCTCGGGATCTTGGGCACGCATGCACACGCGCCCGGCGTGAGTTTAAGCCACCGGGTCCGGGACTCGAACCGTGGTGACTACCTGTGAGTCCAGCGACAAAGCCATTACACTAACTGCTGGTCTCACCATTTTAAAGACTCAATATCAGGAACCCACACAGTGTCTGATTAAAATTCCTTATGCTGTGATTAACTCTTCTCCTCTGTGCTTTTCTCCAAAGTAGACACAATAGTTGGTTTGAATATTTGGCTTATTATAATGTATTTTCTCACTGCCCATATGTTTTTATTTTCCCATAGATACATTAAAACCTTCCTCAGCACTGTGATTTAGTATTGTCTTCCATCTTAAATATTTAATTTACCTGTATTGTTTGCATTTTAGAATTGATGGTCAACTAGGTATACATTATGTCAATGTCAATATATTGAAGACTATTAGTTTCCTAATGGTTAATAAGTCTGCTTTTAAAAACCAACAAAAATGTTAGAAGTTAGTAAAATCCAAGTAAAAGCCTATTAGCGTAGTAGGAAGCTCCCTCTGCCCTTCATGTGGACTTTAAATGGAATAACTCATGTAAATGAGAAAAACCAAATTAAATTAAGTTTGTAATCTACAGTATGTTGCCATGGATCCTAATTTTTTATACTTACATAATTAACTGTGCCACTCATTAACTTTATAGAATCCTTTTAAGGCTTGTTATTTAACCATAGCCTCATGCTAGTTAATTATGGAAATGTAAGGTAAAGGTATGATTATTTTTATTATTTTTTAGAAGTATAATTCATTCAGGGGCCTTAAAGCACTTCACGTACATGGTGTACAAAATAAGCTGCACTAGTCAGGTGATTTTCAAAGCAGGTATTAAAAATGAGCATGTGGAGGATGCTCTCGCTTAGACCTGGGCCAAGTCTGCAAGAGGTGGTTCATTGAAATTATGGTGTGCTCCTATCATGAAAAGGATTCACTAAGGGCAGAAAATGTTAATCTACTGTTCCCTGTAAATGAAAGTTTGCAAAATAAAATGACATAAGTGTGCCACTGTGGAGATAATGGGACTCACCTACTGAGCGGGACCACCTGGCAAGATGATATTCTTACGTATCATTTTAACTAAGAAAATTGATGCCATTCAGCAAGGATAAAAGGATTCATGAGAAGGTTTTGTATTGTTTTTGTGAAGAGCATTAACTTTTGAAACAGTGCCTAATGCAGCAGATTAGGAAACAGAGAAGCTGCATTCTAGACCAAGTCTGTAACATGTTATCCTATCTAGCATGGCTATGAGAATCCAGTGAGATAATTTATGTGGTGATGCCTGGGCTAGATTGAGAAATCCTTCTAATTATGTGAGATGTCCTGTTGGAAGCCATGTAGTATCATATCTCCTGATGGACATGGATGGATCTACTTTGTAATGTACCTACTTGGATATTGGTGCTACTCTGTCCTTTGAAAGATTATCATTATTTAAATTTTTGCCATAAGGTACTTGTATGCTCACTGGAGAGGGAAAGTGAAAACCATCCCCACTGGGGATGGTCATGCTGCAATCCCTTCACTACAATTTTTCACTCTTTTGGAGGATTTTGGGCACACACAAACTTGTCTCATCTTTTTATTCAAGCTGCAGATTCTGGGACTAGAACTGCACAGTAGGCCATGTGGAATGCAGCTGCCTTAACCACCATGTCACTGGCTGGCCCTGAAGAGTATTTTAAGGATAGGATCTCTTCCTTACTCACTATTTTATCTACTTCATTGCTGGCCACAATTATTCTGAAATGTCATCAAAATAAAATAAAAATAAAACTGTGTTCCTGACTTTGTTTTCTTATTTGTAATATTAGGTAGGAGAGCTTATTCAGGGAAAGAGTAATACCTGGCGTTGAAATGAGCACGTTAGAAAATTCAAAAAATAAGAAAAACATTACCAAGCAAGCGCTTAATGTTCCATCATAGTTTTGTGTTTACAAATCCCGTTAAGATTAGTTACCATTGTATTTGCAGTTGTGTTCTGCAGAAAGATAAATGACCATATATTTTATTAACTCGGTTCCCTAACATGTTTTATGTATTTTTCTCATGATCTGAGCCAATTCAGTGTCATAGCCTTGCAGTAGAGATAGGTGTTAAAGTTCAGCAGGACGCTGGGCAAACGAATCCAGAAAATGCATCTTAGCAGAGGACATGGTATAGAGAAGCAGTTGAGTTTCTTTTTAAGAAATGAATTGCAACCTATGTCAAATTTCAAGGCATTTGGATGTTCAGGGTTGAACCCAATTGGATAGAGGGGGGAAAAAGGAGAAAGGGAGAGTTGCATTCATACAGTCAACATATATTTATTTAGGATTTACTAATTAACTGATCATTTGCTAAAAATGGTAGAAAACAATGGAGGATAGAAGAATTGAGCGCTGTATGTTTGCTGTCTTCTGTGATTCTCACATCAGCTGAATGTGGAAGACACGTACCATTACCCCCACATCACCTACAAGGACGTTGGCAAAGTCATTTGATTCAGATGACTATCTGATAAGGAAAAGGGGCTTAGAATCTGGATCCATTCACTTTAATGTCCATGCCCTTTCAAATACATTGAGCTCCCTCTCTGCCTGGGAGTAAGTATTTGTGAATTTACCGATGTCACACAGGAGTATCAGCACGACATGAAGGAGAGAAAACATCTCGGGAGACCTTTCCAGTTCCTCCACAGACAATTGAGCATGCTTTCGGCAAAACGATAATGTACGTGAATATTATCTCTCATCCCCTCAAGTTATTGTCAGCTTTTTACTGTTTTTCTTGGTGTCTTCTTTCTGGTCTTCTATTTGCTTGTCCCAACATTGTAGCAGGAAAAGGTTAATGTTAGGCATGATGTACTCAGAGTTTCATTGTCTGAATTAACTGAAATTTTAAAATTTTTAATGGTTTTTAATTAAGAAAATACATGAATATCATTAAAATATACTTCATCATTCAACAAAAAAACAGCAGGTGCCATTCCACCCCTCCTGGATCTTGATTTCTACTTCCCTATAGCAAACATCATCAACTATTTATCCATGCCTCTTGGTATTCCCTTATTTTTTTTCTCTTAATAACAGCCCTAAACTTTGGGAATAACGATTATACTATTTGCCTTACTGCTTTTTGAAGTATGGGTCTTTTAGTGAATACTTTGAAGACCTCAAACCCATAAAGGGTCTCAAAGAAGCTGGCTGGATAAAAAGCCTGCTGTAGGTGCCTTTTTACTCTCATAGATTGGGATTACCTAAATTCAACCTGGTCTCTGTTTACAGACTCCAACTAGAGCAGCTATACGACTTTGTGCCTTTAGACTCTTGTTTTTTAACCCTCCCTCCCCCTTTTAAGTGCACCACAACTTTTCTGATTGAAAGAGAGAAAGGCCAGTGCTAATAATAACAAACTGATGATAACCTCATATTGATGCAGAGGGGAGGGGTAGGAGGATGAGTTATCATCAATTTGCACAGCAAGTTCTGTCTCCTGATAAGATGCTGGTGAATGCGGAGGAGCAGAGGAGCGAGACTTGATGCTGGTGTTGGGATATGAACTCTGTTAGGAAAGTAATGGTGCAGTAGCATGGCTCTTCATGTAAGTGTCCTGAAAACTTGGCGTGAAGGTTTTAGCAAAAATGTCTGAGAACACAGAGAAGGAGGAATCCAATCAGTCAGGGGAAACAAGTACAGAATTGGTGACTACATAACATGGTTTTAATTCTTAGGAGGTTTATTTATTTTTTTTTTTCCTTGAAGATTTTCTTTTATTTTTCAGGTGGGTTGTGTTTTTTTTTTTTGTTTTTTTTTTTTGTTTTTTTTTTAATGGATGTACACTGTTAACTGATTGAGACTCCCCTATGATTCACTCGTTTACTTAATCAAAAACTTTTCAGGGATTTCTGTAAATTTCAGTGTTATACGTAATGAGAAGTGATGTTGGTTGATCTTAGGCAGGACCAGATATAATTTCTAGTATTCCAAATACTGAAGGAAAAGAATTGATTTATACTGTGTTGAAAAAAAAATAAAGTCCCCCTTCTCCCCAGGACACATAACCTTAAAATGATTTAAATGCGTTCTTTTATTATTACAAGGGAAATACAAATGGCTGATAAATACCAAAAGGTTTCAAAAGCAGCTTGCTTTCAAAAGCACAAGGAGATTCTGGCTTGTTATGCCAGTCTCAATGTTTTTATAGTTGCTAAGCTAAATGTGCTTCTTGAGTTTACAGATTTAAAAACTGTCACTGAAAGGTTAAAGTATCTACTGTTTTTATGAGGTAAAACTTACTGCCTCAGAAATCCCTGGGTACTGAAACAGCATGGAAGTAAAGAGGCCAGTCTGAAATGTCGGTGAGTCACTATGATCAAAGAAAAGGGGTGGTTTGCAGATAGTCAAAAAAAGAAAAGTCGCTGAAAGAATTTCTCAACAGCATATTTACTCTCTAAAAAGTAATCTCCAATGGGTTGAATTTTTAAAGATCAGATTTATCATCATTTAGATCTTGGGTCAAAATTTTGTACTGTAGGTTATTAGAGCCAGATTAAACACCACAAGGCTTTGTCTTTACTACAGGTAATGTAAAACTATAACCAAATATTTTGTTCTCTAAAAAGTACCTTTCTCTTTTTTTTTGGAGAGGTTTTTGCTATAGAGCGCGTGCGCTCGCCAAACAGAGAGAGAGAGACAGAGAGACAGAAAGCGAGAAATCACCCCCCGGGGGGATGACTATGCCACAATCCCTTCTCCTCTATTCTCCTCTTGGGATCTTGGGCACACATGCACACGCACCCAGCGTGAGTTTAAGCCACTGGATCCAGGACTCGAACTGTGGTCAACTACATGGGAGTCCAGCAACATAGCCATTACGCTAACTGCTGGTCCCAAAAGTACCTTTCTCTTGTTGATTGCGAAGTATAGTTCTATTGTCAAGACCCATTTATATAGAAATGTTAATTTTATTGCAGAAGTTTGGAGATTATAATGATAGCATTTAATTTAAGTTTGAGTCTGTATTGGACAAATAAGCATGATGCTTTTCAAATGACTTGAAAGTTACTTTTATTTGCCTCTTTATTTAGATTTTTTTGTTAAAAAAAGATAAGATCACTAAACTCATGCAATGGTAGCGTGGAAAATTTCTGAGGTTTCTGTATGATTATACTTTAGCCAGGGTGGACATAGTTTAAATGATAGAAACTAAAGATGGAAGTATAAGCAATTGTAAGTTCATGCTGCCTACTTCAAAGACAACTTCGTTCCTCATAACTACATGACATTATAATGCCACTGATTCACAAGGGGTTTAAATTAATTCTGTGAGGTAGGACACCAAAACTATTAGTGTTCATCTTCATCTAAGATCTTTATTCTTTAACATTGTTGGTCCTATTGAAACATTTCAGTATATGAAAATACTGCAATCTGAATGCCCAAGAGAAAAAAAGCCATTGTAATTTTTATGCTGGTCATTAATGATCAGTGTGGTACAGTTTTTAAAAATAAACTTATCATGCCTTTCAAAAAAAAAGTAACAGCCCTATACATCTTTGTACTCTTAATTTGAAGTATTGTCTATTAACTTTTCTGCATGGAAAGTGAAAATTCAGTTCTCAAATCTTCGCCAACATAAGCCCTTCTTCCTACTCACCAACAGAGTTATAATTGTAATTATTCGTGAAACGAATGTATTATGTTTACAGTCGTACATGTTGTTCAGAGCCGAGCCACCTAGTGTACTAAAATTTCATTTCTTCTCATACTAATCTTTTTATTTTCCTTGAAGTTAGTATCTACCTGATTTTTGGTTTGCTTGGTTTCTTTGTTTTGTTGGTTTTTAAATGTAGCTTACACTTCGCAAGAGAACCACAAGGTCCTTTCCAGTATGATAGAATGCATTGAGTGGGCCATAAGTTGACTGCCCTCACCTGTCTCTTGGAGATGGGCTTCCTGGAATATTCTGTCCTCTTCAGTCTGGACTGACTGCTGTCTCTGTCTGAGTCTGGGTGGACATCCAATTACCCACTTACCATCATCATTCCAGGGATTTCTTAGCCCTTCTCTTTTGTTACAATCCCCATTTCCAGCATCTGCTGTATTCCTCTGTTTGTGGTTGATGCCCGTGTTCGTTATAGTGTATTTCCACTTTCTTTTCCAATAAGTGAGAGCTACGGAAGTAAAACTTTAGAATTTGGACATGTCTGGAAGTGTCAGTATTCTGTTCTCATAATCAATGACAGTTTGATTGGAGCTGGAACATTTTTCACAGAATTTTATAAGTATCGCTTCACGGCTTTGGAAGGTTTTTCTTCTGATAGGCCAAGAATCTAATTCTATGCTGTTTTGTGACATTTTATCTGTAATCTATTTTTTTATGTGTCTATTTTCCCCAAAAATAATTTTCAGGTTTTTCACTGTACCTGATACTTTAAAAATGTCATAATGATTTACTTTGATGTAAATCTTTATTCAGTTGTTGTGTTAGGCTGTCGGTGTCCTGTTTGCAAATATTTTGTGACCTTTTGTCGTGCTGAATTTTTGTTTATATATATATATATATATATTAAAAAAAACAGTGAAATATAATTTAATGAAATGCACCATATCAAGGCTACTACGTGGTGAATTTTGCTAAATGTTCATACCCACGCAACTATGACTCCAATCAAAATACAGTGACAGTTTGTAATAAAGAAAAAATAAAGTCTGAGCGTCCCTTTGCAGCCACCCCTCACACTACCCCTAGTTACAAGCTATGCTACTCAGGTTTTTGTCACTAGAGATTCATTAACTGCATCTTCAGGTTTCTTTCTGATTGCCCAGTGAAGGGCTCCGCTTCTTCATTAAAGTCTCAGCCTAAGAAGATGTGTTTATTCTCTTCCTATAAAATGACCTTCCTGTGATTCTTCTCCATGCTTATGTCTTCTTCCTTTCACTCCTGAACTTCTCAAGAGAAGTCGTAGAGTGTGAATGAGGACAGTTTCCATTGCTGAAAAAAAGGACCAAAATGGCAGCGGTTTAAAGATAGAGTTTATTTCTTTTGATGCAACGGTCTGAACGAGCAGTTCTATTGCCGATTAGACAGTTCCAATGGTAGGGACCCAAGCTCCTTTTATCTTATAATTTTGCTAATCTTAACACCTGGCTTCTGTCTCATGGTCTAAGAACACTTCTTGACCATCATGGCTGCTTTTGTAAAAATGAGAAGGGGAGGAGAGGATATGAACAGCACAGAAATTGCAAAGTCACATTCTGTAGGCCAAAAGCACACGTAAGTGCAAGGGTAGGAGTTATTGTTCTATAAGGATAGCCATCTATTCGGCTAAATTTAGGGGTTTTATACTAAAGGAAGAAAGGACAATGGATATTTAGAAACAAATAATGGTCTCTATAGCTTTAATTCCTATTCATTTTTCTGATTTCTCCTTCTATTCTACACTGAGATTAAGAGCATCACTATGTCCTGGTTACCAAATGCTGTGATTTCTTTTCAGTCAGGGGGACAGTTCTTTCATTGAAATTTTGTACAATTCTATTGACTGAACATTTTCTGAAACTCACTATCAAAATTTACAAATGGCCCCACCTTGCACTTTGTAACTTCCAATATTTACTACGGGGGCTGGCCAGTGGTACAGTGGTTAGATGTGATCCTCTGTGATATGCTGAACCACATGGGAAGATTCTAGGCTCACTTCCAGAGGCCTCCCTGAAGATGCCAGGCATGTATATGCCGTGATCTGGGGTTAGCAGAAGCTGGTGAGATTGTAGCATCTAAACCCTGTTGGGGATGCTGTGTCCCTGACTCTGTCTCTTCTCTGTGACTCTTGATCATGGAAGAAATAAAAAAGTTTAGAAATACTCCTAAAAAAGACTTACTTGGGACCAGCAAATGGCATAATGGTTAGGTTACTAGATACCCATGTAGTTGACTGTGGTTCGAGCCCCAGACATGGCAGCTTAAAATTCATACTGGGCGTATGTGCGTTTATGTCCAAAATCCCAAGAGGAGACTAGAGGAGAAGAGATTGTGGTGTGGTCATCCCAGGAGTCACTTTCTGTCTCTCTCTGTCTCTCTGTCTCTCTGGTGAGCACATATGAACTATAGCAGAAATCCCTCTTTAAAAAAAACTTACTATAGCAATCATGATAATACATTATTTACACAAGAGTAGATTAATGAAACTTGGGTATGGTGTGACTTTTTATATACAACATCAAAGCTATAATCCATGAAATAAATCATTGATAAGTTGGATTTTATTGAAATTAAAAAAAAATAAAAACTTATTCTATACAAAGATTATGCCAAGAGAATAAAACAAGTCACAAACTGGGAGAAAATATCTTCAAAATACATATCTGATGAAGGACTGTTATCCAAAATACAGAAAAATCTTTTGAAACTTAATGATACAAATGGAACAACTTCAATTTTAAGAATGAGCAAAAGACCTGAACAGACATCTTTTGAAAGATATACTGGTGACAAATAAGCATATGAAGAGATGTTTAACATCAAATGTCAATAGAAAATAGCACATTAAAACAACAACAGTAGGGGCCAGCAGGTGCTGTGGTGGTTAAAGTGCTGGACTCCCACTCCCACTGCTGGCGATCGCAGTTAGAGTCCTGGACCTGGCAGTTTGCGCGTGCGTGCTCTCTCTCTCTGTCTCTCTCTCTCTGTCTCACTGGTAAAATTAATAATAATAACAATAATAATAATAATAACAATAATAATAATAATATAATTAAATTCTTTAAAAAAAAAAAAGACACCAATATATTAGACATGTCTTTCTTAAGCCATCGCTAGGATTAGTTTTTCTAGCAGCGTCAATTCGCATTGGCTACAGAAGATAATAGTCATGGAATTGGAGTCTGTATTGGGAGAAGAGGGATGGAACAGGAAGACAACTGGGCAGAGGAAAACAATTACCTCTCGATAAAAGCATTCACAAACGTGCTCCATCCTGTTTTCACCATCACATTTTACTACTGCCCTTCCCATTCCTTAGTTCTTATCGCAGTAAACTTTTAACTTCCACCCCCCCTCCCGTGTCATGTCTTTTCATGACTCCATATTGTTGCCTAGAAATATGCTCTCTTATGCAACCTTGCATTGTGCATTCATTGTAAGACACAGCTTAAGGCTCATCAGAGCATGTTTTCTTTGTCTCCTCCCTGAAACACACACCCTCCTTGATATACTCTCATACTTTTTCTCATCTGGAAATAGCCTCTCCTTCCTCAAGATAGACCTCTGCACTTATGCCGTTGAAACTAATCTTATTTTTTTTAATAGCACACTTGCCATTTCTTATCCTCATATATACACTCTTATTCTTTGCCACATCAAAAACATTTTTTTGAAGGAGTAAATAAAAATCGACATCCTCCAAGGTTTAGCTTGGCTCAATAATCAATCAATATTGATTGCCTATTCCCTGGGAAGCAGTTTTAATCTATGGCCGAGAATCTTCTCACTTTTTCACCAGACACGGGCTAAGAGAAGAACCACTGGGCGCACTCTTTACCCATTAATTAGCTTTTTTTTTTTTTTAACTTCCTTAGTCCTGAAGAGGAGGAGCATGCTTATGTCTGTGTAGTAGTATTTTCTGTTTGTTGGATTATTACTTGTAGGAAAGTGAGTTACATCTTGATTACAAAAATAAAAACAGGCGAGAAGAGAGAGGAATGAACGCAAGAGAGGTAGATTTTCTTATGGCTATGTTGTAATTGCACAGGGGTGGATTATTCCATAGGAAAGAAATGTTCCATGTCATCTCTCTGATCCCCTGTGCTCCTCCTCAGCACGCCTTCCCTGTGATGGAGCGTGAGCACTTACTTGTGTTTATCATTTGTTTGGGGGCAACTTTGTTGGAAAAATAAACCTGTCACAGAGAATAAATATACTTTCTCTGCAAAGAAACTAAGCACTAGGAATTCTATAATATACTGGGACTATTTCTTAGGAAATGCCTGTCGAAAAGATGAATCAAAGAAAAATATAAACAACCCATGCACCCACAGAATAATCACAGCAGGGAAACAGTGGCACAGGAACTGATAGCCAAAGAGTAAGTTCTGAGAGTATTGGGAAGAGGCGCCAAGACGGAAGAGTCACTTTAGGTCATGATCTAGTGTCAGAGTAAAGGGCTCTTGTATTAGAAGGAGTATACAAGAACTTCAGTGGTAGCACCTATAGCCTCTTACAAAAGGCTCCCAGGCAGGATACTTTAGACATACCTTGTTATATGGGCTTTCATTTGGGTGAGAAACACATTGTAGAAACATGGCTGTGGGTGTTTTTGTGTAGAGATATATACCATAAAATAAAAGAAATACTCATCATGTAGTATCAAATAATACTAGGGGAAATTTTACCAAGTGTGAAGAATAATGAACTTATTCTGCCATTTGAGGGAGCTAGTTAAGATTTTGAAATGGAAAAACACTGACTGGATGTATTACTTTTGGGGGTTTTTCATTGTTGTAGAACAAATTCTTATAAACTCAGGGACTTAAAACTATCCATTTGTTCATGATTATGTAGGTCAGACATCTGTACATGGTATACCTATATTCTGAGCTTCAGGTTTCCCAAAGCTAAAATCAACTGTGAGTGAGACTGAATTCCTATCTGGTGCTTAGGGTCCTTTTCCAATTTCATGTGGTTGTCGACACCCTCAGTTATTTGTGGTAGTAGAAGCCAGGCCCCTGCTTTCTCGCTGGCTGTTGATAGAGGGCTGCTCTCAGTTTCTTTCCAGCACATGCAACACTGTTCCTTTCATCTTCCAAGTCATCAGTGGAGAGTCTCTCCCGGTCAAGTCTCTGACTTTAAGAGGGACCTTGACTCTTTTAAGGATTTGCCTGATGAAGTCAGACCACCCCCCACCCCCCCACATACTGCATACCCACATAGATAATCTGCCTTTTGAATAATTCAACACCAACTGATTGTTAACCTAATCATGGGAATGATAGTCCATTCCTATTCTTAGTTCTGCTCATATTGAAAAGGAGGTAATTATAGAAGGTGCATTTATCATGGGACGGGGATGTTGGGAGCCGCCTTAGAAATCTGCCATCGTAGCAGATCTTTGGTTTAGGAGGGTAACTCTGGCAAAGAAGGGGGGATTCATTAGGAAGGGATGAAGATAGAGTCAGTAAGCGTCAGCTTCTGTGTTAACTCAGATCACGTGCTGGGAGCTTCTTAGGGCATGGTGTTGAAGATTCAGCAAGCCAAGAATATCTCAATATTCTGGGGAGAAATATGGGGAGGCTGGAAGCAAAATCACTATCTGTTTACCACCCTAGACTTTGAGTGGGCATCCTGGTAGTCCTGGAAATAGACAGCACCAGTCTTAATTGGAGCAGGTACAATAGGAGTGTAGAAGATGCAGGAAATGTGCAGCCTCTGATAGGAATACAGAGGGAAAAAATGAAGATTTTTCTGCTCAGTAGTATTCAGGTGAGCCCCAGAAGCTGACTCACACAGAAGTATTTAAGAATCTCAGGTAAGGACACATTTAGGTGCCTACAGAGAACTCAAGGGCCAAAGCATCCCTTTTGGCAGAAATTATAAATAATTCTGATGGGTTTAACACAGAAAATTATTTTTATTTATTATGATGATGGTTCCACAGGCTATGAATATACTTTGTGTATACATTCATGCTTTGCATAATAACAGGGACATGTTCTGAGAAATGTGTCATTGTGTGATCATGGAGTGTACCAACACAAACCTAGATGGTCTATAATGTATTTAGGCTATATATTAGGTTGGTAGAAAATCATGATGTGTTTTCCTATGCAAAAATGCATGGTGACTTCCCAGAGAACCCATTAGGTATAGCCTATTGCTCCAAGGTTACAAAACCATATAGCATGTTACTGGGCTGAATACTGTAGGCAGTTGTAACTTAACACTTGTGTATCTAAACATAGAAAAGATATGTAAAATTATGGTATAAAAGATTGAAAAAATGGGACTTGCAATACTGGGAGTTGCTCTAATTGAGTCAGCCACTCAGTGGTGAATGATGGGAAGGCTGAGGACATTACTGTACACTACCATGGACTTTAAAAACCCTGTATACTTAGATTACACTAAATTTATAAAATGACATTTCTTTCTCCAATAAAAGATGAACCTTAGCTTACTGTAACATTATAAACTTTCTAGTACTTTTTTTTTTACTGTTTTACTCTTATAATGGCACATGTCGTAAAATAAAAACTTTTATACACAACTGTACAAAAATAATCTTTTACAAATATAAATTTTTTTCTATTTTAAAAATTAAGTTATTTTTCTCTTTTTACAATTTTTGGTTAAAAAGTAAGACACAGCACACACATTACCCAAGGCCTGTATAGCGGCAGGATCATCATTATCACCATTTTTCTACCTCTCATCCAGCGGAAGGACCATGATGAACAAAATGACACAAGGTGAAATCAAGTTCAAGATAACATGGTGCAATCTAGAGACAGGTAAACATGGGATGTGTGAGGTGGCTGCTGGCATAACATGGCATAGGCATGCCATTTCATAATACACTTTTTATATAAATAGAATAAGATAATATATGGACTAGTAAATACATAAGCCAGTAACATAGTTGTTTATTACCAAGACCTAGTGTTACATGCTGTACATAACTGTGCTATACTTTTATATGACTGATAGTGCAGTAGTTTTTCTTACACCAGCATCACCATAAACAAGTTGTGTAACGCAGTGTGCTAGAATGTTCTGATGGCTATGACAGCACTAGCTGATGGGAAGTTTTCAGCTACATTATAATCATTTCTTGTAAGTTCTATCATGAGAGACAGACCAACATCCCCAACAGGGTCCTCACACTATAACCCAGCCCTCTTCTTCGCCAGTCCTGATTATGGACATGTGCACATGCACCCTGTGTACTCAGAGACGCCCCAGCATGCAAACCCAGACCTTTCACATGTGGATCCAGTTGTGTAAACTGCCTTACCACTGCTTGATCCTTCTATTATAATCGTCCTGGACCACCATAGTATATGTGGTTCTTTGTTGCCTCAAATGTCATTTTGCAGGCTATGACTGTGCTTTAAATGAGTGAATGTTTTATAATAAATAAATTATACCTCTATAAAACTTGCAAAAATATGTGGCACAGACACTTAAAATGTCAGTTTCAGAAAGGATTTTAGTAATAGAAAGGATCTCAGGTGTTGTTGGGATTCTCTGGTAGCCTGTATTTTCTACCCGGCCATGTTCTGCTGTGCCACTTTCTTCTCTTGGATCACCATCGATCCTTACTATGTTTCTGTTCTTAGGATCCACCAGCTTTCAGTCCAAGTAGTCTCCCCAGTGAGTTCCTTCATCCTTATCCACTCCAGGCATTTTCATCATCTCCCCTCTTATAGTGAGGTAGCTCATTTATCAAGACTGATATGCAAAAACTTCCATTTTCCCCCTTCTTTATGCCCCATCTTTCATCTACTCTATACTTTACTGCTCTAACCATTATGAGCAGGCATGGTATATGCATGGAGATGTTTGGGGGCACTTGGACATATGGGTCCAGAGCACAAGAGAAAAGTTAAGGGTGGAGAGGGAGGGTGTGTGTGTGTAAGAGGGTGAAAGCCTTCACTTTCAATTCACATCGATTCACATCAGCATTAAGCCCTAAAAAGAAATCTCTGACTTGTCACATTGTTGAAGGGAAAATATAATGAAAAGTATCAGTGTTAGCAAAATGGTTTTATTTACACCATTAACATTTGCAGCCCTGGCCTACAATTGAACTTCTTGGGACTCCAGTGAGATTACTCTGCCATAAAACACAAAAAGCTGCAGTTACAGCAGCAGCTATTAATTGAGCACGTACTCTTTGCCAAGTCATTTATACATGAGGTAATAATGGTGAAGCTGTCTAAGCAGATGGATTCTGAATCCAGAGTGTTTGGGTCCAAATCTCAGTTTTCCACTTGCTATGATACTCAATCTTCTGTGTCTTGGTTTTCCTACCTGTAAAATTAGAATAACAGTAGCATTTGCCTCTGAATTGTTGTTCTGCAGATAGATAAATGACACTACTTAGGGCACTTGGAGCAGTGTCTTATATATGGCAAACTCTAAATGGTAACTGTTATTACTTATTTGCATCATTATATTAATGCATAATTACCCAAAAAAGTTAGGGAGGATTTTTCTATTTATTAGCAAGAAAACAGATTCAGAGTTTTCTTTTTAAACTTCAAATATCTCAAAGAGTGAAATTTGAAGTTAGGAGAGTTGGAATTTGAATCCCATACAGTGATTCAAGAGATTTATTTTTTTTTTTTTGAGTTTTTTCCTATAGGGCATGTGCACTTGCCAGAAAGACAGAGAGTGACAGAGAGACAGAAAGCGAGAAATTACTCCTTAGGGGGGTTGGCCACACTGCAATCCCTTCTCCTCATTCTCCTCTCAGGATCTTGGGCATGCACATACACACGCCCAGCATGAGTTTAAGCCACTGGGTCCAGGACTTGAACTGCGGTCGACTATATGGGAGTCCAGTGATGTAGTCATTGTGCCATCTGCTGTTCCCAGATTATGTCTTTTCCACTATGTCATGATCCTCTGGATTTATTCCCTATATTAGTAAGAAATATAAGTGATTGACATCCCCAAATACTTATAGTTTTGGACTAGATATAATTGAGCCCCACCCCATCTAATGTAGTGTCTAGTACACCAGGACTTTGTAAATAGTCGGTAGTTGTAATTATTATATATTTCACCACGACTATTTATGACTGACCTAAATTGATATAATTTCATGTTTTTAAAATTATTGTGGTAAGAACATTTAAGATGAGATCTAACCTCAATTTCTAAGCACACAAAACAATATTGTTAAATATGGGCACAATATTGTTTCAGCAGATCTTTAGATCTTATATTGCATAACTTAAACTATTTATTTATTAAGAGTATTTATTTGGGAGCCAGCAGGTGGCATAGTGGTTATGTTGCTGGACTCCCACATGGCCAACCATGGTTTGAGTCCTGGACCTAGAGGCTTGAAACTTATGCGGGGTGCATATGCTTGCCCAAAATCCCAAGAGGAGATTGGAAGAGAAGCAATTGCAGCATGAACAATCCCTCTGGGGGTGATTTCTCACTTTCTATCTTTGTCTCTCCAGCAAGTGCATATGCCCTACAGTAAAAGTCTCTCTTAAAAAAAAAGAGTATTTATTTGTCTCTTCCATGAACAAGACATACAGAGAGTGAGAAAGGGAGAGGGAGGGAGTAGAGAGAGAGAGAGAACACTGATAGGATCTTGATGTCATGATCTACTTCCAGACTCAGTTGGTCCCAGATCATGGGCGTATGAGTTCTTAGACTACTTAGGGAAGTCTCAAGATGTGAACCTGGAACTTTCCCATGTGTTTTCAATCTTGAGAGTATATTTTACCACAGCATCACTATCTGGCCCCCATAACTGAAACTTTATGCTCACTAAGTAGCAATTCTCCATTTCTCTCTTCTTCTTATCCCTGGCACCAACCACTCTACTCTCTGCTGCTATGTGTTTTACTCTTTTATATGCCTCATATAAGTGGAATTATGCAGAATTTTTTTCTGTGATCATTTTATTTCACTTAGCATAATATCTACCCATATTGTTGCATATGGCAGGATTTCTTTCTTTTTGAGGTTGAATCATATTCCATTTTTGTATGTGCCACTTTTTCTTCATTCAGCTGTCACTAAACATTTAGGTTGTTTCCACATATTAGTTATTGTGAATAATGCTGCAATAAACATGGAAGTGCAAATATATCTTTGAGATACTGATTTCAATTCTTTTGGATAAATGCCCAGAATTGGAATTGCTGGGTCATAAGGTATTTCTATTCCTAATTATTTTGAAGAAACTTCATACTGTTTTCTGTAGCAGGTATACCATTTGACCTTTCCAACTGTAGTGCACAGGTATTCTAATATCTTCACATACATACCAATGCATGTTATCTTGGCTTTTTTCTTTGTGGTTGTTTGTTTCAAATAATAACCATCCTAACAGGTGCGAGGTAAGGTGATAACTCATTGTGGTGTTGACTAGTATTTCTCTGGTGATGAATGATGTTTAACATATTTTCATATACCTGTTTATTTGTATGTCATCTTTGGAGAAATGTCTATTAAATCCATTTAAAAATTTTTTTGCAGTTTTTTTTTAATTTATTTTCTTTCTGGGACCAGTAGGTGGTGTAATGATTACATTGCTGGACTCCCATGTAATTGACAGCAGTTCCAATCTCAGACTGGGTGGCTTAAAACTCACACCAGGTGCATGTGCTTGCATGCTCAAAATTCCAAAAGGAGAATGTAGGAGGAGGGATTGCAGTGTGGCCTGGCGGGGGTGGGGGTGATTTCACACTTTATGTCTCTCTGGCAAGTGTACATACCCTATATCAAAAATCACTCTCTAAAGATTTTTTTTTCTATTGAGTTGAAAAGTTTTATATCTATTTGGATATTAACCCCTTATTTTATATATCGTTTGCAAATATTTTCTCCCATTTTGTGAGTAGTCTTTTTGTTTTGTTGATTGTTTCCTTTGTTGTACACAAGATTTTTAGCTTGCTATAATCCCACTTTTCTCTTTTTGTTTTTGGTGTCATATCTAAGAAACAATTGTTAAGATCAGTGTCATAAAATTTTCTCCCTGTATTTTATTTAGTGAGCTTTAAATTTTCAGATTTTGTGTTATGTTTAAATTTTTAGCCATTTCGAGTTGATTTTTGTGTAGAGTGTTAAAAAAAAAAAAGGTTAATTTTATTCTATTGCAAGGGGATATCTAGTTTCCCCAGTACCATTTGTTTAAGTGACTGTACTTCCACATTGTCTATTCTTGTTTTAGTTCTTTTTGTTTTAATATGACAGTGTGTACATTAGGTCGGGAGCACCCTTGATAGACTCTTCTCACACAATAGTCCCTTTTCTCCAGCTCTTCAGTGTATCACAATCTTGAGCATGCGTATATGTACTGGTGTGTTTTCAGGTTGACCCAGGGATCCAAACCTGCAGTCAGTCATGTAGCCTCCAGCATTGCAGTTTAGTTTGGTACCAAATGCACCATCAGTTTGAGCCCCTATTATGTATTCTTAACACCTTTATTAAAGATCAGTTGACTCTCTATGTGTGGATTTATTTCTGGGCTTTCTATTCTGTTCCATTGGTTTAAATGTTTATATTTATTCCAGTACTCTACTGTTTTAATGACAGTAGCTTTATACACATGTATGTGTATATATGTATATATGTATGTGTGTATGTATGTGTGTATATTTTTATTTATATATAAATATACGCATGTATGTGTGTATATGTATATATGTATGTGTGCATATATTTTTATTTATATATAAATATAGAAATATAAATAAACTATGTGTGTGTTTGTGTATATATATATATATATATATATATATGTGTGTGTGTGTGTGTGTGTGTATAATTTATTTAATTTATTTATTGCCAGAAGTTGAGAGAGAAAGCTCCCCTGCAATGGGTTATGGTCGTGTGATTCAATCCATTGTTGGCAATGTGGAATCCAGCTCCCCATGCATAGCATTTAACCATTGTACTACAGGGCCAGCTTTGTAACAAGTTTAAGGATTGTTTTATTAATTTTCTGTAGAAAGTGCCATTGGGATTTTGACTGGTATTGCATTACATCTATACATCGCTTTGAGTGATGTGGACATCTTAACAGTATTAAGTTTTCCAATATCCATTTCTTAATGTATCCCATTGGAAATATTACTGCTGCTTATAAAGTATATAAATTCAAATTTATTTCAATTCCCTTTAGAAAGCATAATTGGAATTACTAGTCCATTCCATCATTGTAATGACATTTGCCATATTGGTACTTCAATGTGATATTTTGTTTAATAAATTTTAATAATTTGGGGTAGCTCATCTCAACAAAAGACCTAAGGAAAGACAAGTGACATGAGAAATTTTAACTTTCATGCTATTTTTTAAAATTGCACTGTTGGAAGTTGTGTTAATTTGAATGACCTTAGCAAGACAAGGTGGGGGATAATAAGTGCATCTTCCATCCAGGTTTTTCTATAGGATTTGTGTTGTGGTTTGTTATTTTAAAAGAGAGTTGAGTTAGGGCTATTTCCCCTTTCATCTGTATTTTTCTCTATGAACTTCAGGAGACATTGTGCTTGGGAAGTAGACACTCAGTGCCTGGAAAAGTGCCAGCTTTTTGTTCATTGCTTCACAAGCCAAATTCTCTGAAATTACTGAGAGAGATTTCACTCGAGGTCACCGAAACTCATTTTCTCTGATGGCTATTTAGTGTCCACTCAATATGAAGATGTGCTAGAAGGGGACTCTCCAGCCATGGACTACTGCCCCTTGATACTGTGCTGGTCTTGCTCCTAGGAGTAGAGATTACACCCAGAGCAGTGAGCAGTGGTCCCTGTCCTCAAGAATCCTCCATTTCAGCTGCTATCAATGGGAGAATGTGATCTGCAGGAAGGCAGGTGCAGATCAGCTATGTGTGCAAATTGGAATAAATGTATGTCACCAATGTTTCTATCTCTACAGCCAGGAAGAGGGTGGGATATATCTCTTTCAGTGCGAAATTGTCAGTAGAAACAGTGGCACCATGCATAGAGCTTTCTGGCAGGGTAGAAACTCCTAGTATTCAAGGAAAGCCACAGGGAAGAGTGAATGATTATGGGTTGGAAGTGTGAGAGTTCTCAGCTTGAGCAATCTTGGGCCTATTGAAGGCTTATTTCTTTATTTTCCACCGTTTTCCTATAATCGTCCCCCTTGAATTAAGTGTTAGTTAACTCAGAATCTTACTATAGTATGTTTACCTAAGAGGCAATGAGAGACTGGCTCTTTTCATACAACAAACCCTTGATATTTTTGGATTGTCTTGGTCAACTATTTGCCTACAATCTTAAGGATTATGATAAGATTTTTTACAATTTAATGAAGGTATGAATTTGATTAATATGCACCATGAGACTGATATGTGGGACTAAATTATTAACTGACAAGCAAATCTTGCTGATCACCTAAAACTTAAATAGTAATGATTTTTGCATTTTCCATTTGCTACTGTATAATTTTTTTTGTGAAACAACTTAATTTTTTTTGGTAATGTGATAGAAGGATTTATTTAGAGAATATGAGACTTTAGAGACAAAATAATGTTAGGAATTTTCAATTTCCCAATGATCTGTAGTCACCACTCTTCAAAACACTATCTATTATAGTGTAATTACTGTCTGAATGATAACTCATTAAACTCTATTGATTCAAAATAGAGATGACTTTGGCAGTAGCATGTAATAGTCCTTTAGTCCTGTAATTTCCAAACTGTTTTATTATACTTCCTATGAGAAATAAAGAACGTATATATAAGTATCCTAATTTATGTTTTATAAAAATGTATTAGTAATAAATATAAATATATCATTAAAGCTTACAATTAGTTTACAGAATAGAAAATTATTTAAAACAAAAAACAGTGCCTTAAAGAAAATAAAATTTTATTTCTCTTTCATGTGAAATCTGGAGACTAACAGTCAAGTACTGTTTGATAACTCCATTAGATCATCAGGAAAAAGATCTCTCCATTTTAAACTTTCATTCTCAACGTGTTGCTATAGGGTTTCTGGCCATTGTAGTCACAGTCTTAGCAGCAGGAAGAAAGAAAAAAGTGTGTGTGTGGGGGGAAGATCACACTTTCATTGGGAGCAGAAGCTTTCTGTTTGGCCCTTGCACCATTTCTGTTTACACCACAAGGCCCAAAATGTAGCTGCAAGGAAGGCCAGGAAATTACAGCTTTTATAATAAATGGTGACTTATCTGTGGGAAGGAAAGTCCTATAGACTGAATGTTTGCTTTCCCTAAAATTAATATGTTAAATTCTAATACCCAATGTGATGGCATTTGGAGGTGGGGCCTTTGAGAGTGATGAACGTGGAGCCCTCAGGAATGGGATTAGTGTCCTTCTAAAAGAGGTCCCAGAGAGATTCCTGGTTTCTTCTACCATGTAAGGATATAATAAGAAGATGTCTATGAAGCTGGAAGTGGGCCCTCACTAGACACTAAATCTATTGGCATCTTGGACTTGGACTTCCTAGCCTCCAGAACAATGAGAAATAAATTTGTAATGTTTTAACCCCCTCCCCCCATTTGTGTTTTTCATATGTATTCTAGGGTATTTTTGTTTAGCATCCAAAACAGACTAAGACAAAAGGAAATACTGGGTTGTCAGAAAAGTCACGATGCATTTTTGCATAGAATAACATACATCATATCTTTTCCAACAACCCAGTAGAAAGTAGGTAATTAGCAGTCTCTACAGACTGTGTGTTAAGTCTTTGTAAGGGCTAGTTTCTTTTTTAGTTTTTATATAATAACTAAATCTAACAGAAGTTTTAATGTTTTTATTTTCATATACAAATGGGTCATTGCATGTACTTTCCAGAGTGTGGACCTCACTTAGGCGACAGAGCAACAGGGAGAGTGAACCTGTTTTACCAACTCACTGGCCATTTACAGAGAGATGCAGCCAGCATATACTTCCCCCTACATCCTTCCTCCTCCTGAAGGTGGTTAGTTGGACAGAAGTGCTGATGTGTGCGTGCCAATGGTGCATGTAAACCTGTGTATACTATACAGGGGGGTTGTAGAAACCTGTCATTTAAGAGGGAACTCTTAAAGAGGATATGAAACATTTGAGAACCTAATTTAGTTTTGCACACAAGTAAAAAATCTTTTCAAAAATGAAAAAAAAAACCTTTATTTTATAACTACTAGGTTATAAACATGTTCAATTCATAGTTATTGTGTGTCATATTCTTGCCATTATTTGCTTTTCTCCAGCCCGTAGAAATAGGTATGAGACCAATGTAGAATCAGATAATGTCAAAGTTGATGATCTAAACTTTTGAGGTCTCATAAAGTAGAACAATTTCCCAGTACCACACAACTAATTAGAAATATAGCTACAGGCATATATCTTCTGACTCTGAGGGCAAGTTCTTTCTAAATATTTGCTTTTATTTATCCAGAGATATTAACTACAAGCAGGAGAAGCATTTGCTATTAAAATGTCATTTTTTCCTGAATATTTTGATTTATCCCATGAATTTTCAATAAATACACAATCTTAATGGTGTTGATTATGTTTGAGTTACACTGTCTAATGGTAGTCACTAGTCACATTTGACTGGTTAAAGTTAAATGGAATAAAAAATCCATTTTCTCAATCTCACTAGCCACATTTCAGGGGCTCAGTAACCAGCTAGGGCTAGTGGCTAATGTATCCAACAGTGCAAATTTCCTGCATCATAGAAAGTTCTGCTGGAGATCACTGTGTTAAATGTTATATTTGCTACTTCCTGGCGAATTATAAGTCCATTCTTGTTTTAGCTGGTGCATGTGGGTGTTATGAACAGTGAGCAAGCAAACCAGCAATATCAAACCAGCTTAGAAAATAGTTGACTCTTCAGGAAATGTTTTTCCTATTCAAGAGAAAATGAGTATGTGTGAAATTAGGATAAAAGTGCAACTAAGCAGATAAATGGATTTCAGAAAGTCATCCGCACCATGAATATTTATAGATGATACCCAGGATAAGCCTTGTTTGGAGAAAAGCTTTGGATCATAATTTTTAATCACTGATAAAGCCTTTTGGGGACATGATAAAAGTGTACATTTCAGAGCCAGCAAGTGGTATAGTGGTTGGGGCACTGGAATTCCATGTGGTTTGAGTCCTGGATCCTGCAGCTCGAAAATCACTCTGGGCATGTGTGTGTGTGTGCCCAAAATCGAGAAGAGAATGGAAGAGAAGGGATTACAGTGTAGCCATAGCCCCAAGGGCTTATTTCTCACTTTTTCTCTCTCTGTCTCTCAGGGGAGTGCACACACTCTATAGCAAAAATCTCCCTAAAAAAATAATAATAAGTGTACATTTCAGGACCCTGTCAGTGAAGTTTAAATACTTTCAGTTAAAATATACTTAACAATGAGAGGGTGAATACACTAATTTTTAAAAATAATTATTTTATTTAAATTTATCTATGTATCTGTCTATCTATCTTTATTTGACCAGAGAGGGACAGAACGAGAGTGAGAGAGAGGAACAGTGAGAAAGGAAGTTGCCAGGTCTGGGACTTGAACCATGGTCAGCCATGTGAGAGTCCAGAGTCCCAAACCACTATACCAACTGCCAACCCCATATGCTAATATTTTGAGAAAATGGAAAAGAGAAGTATCCAGAGGAGAATAAAATTGAAATCTGACTTTTTTTTCTTTCAGAATAACCACATTTACTTATATGCATACAATAATACACTTAAGGCCTTCATTTTGATTGAGCTGAAGCATTCAAATTCATCTTTCTGACTTACAGATGGCAATAGTGAACATTCAGTAGGACCTGGATGGTAAATTAAATTAGCCTTTCAGCAATTAGCAGGCAGTCCCAGAGAGCTCTGACTTCCATAGACAGCCTTGTGGCCTTAATGTTAATTACATTAAGACACTACTGGAAAATTATTGGGAGCTATGAGGGGGAATGTAATTCAAGAGACAAAATATAGAAAAATAATTTAAAAAGTAGTAAGGAAATATGAACTCAATGACAAGGAATCTCAATATAGGGTAAGAAGACAAAGACATTATGTGAAGCAAGATTTCCTGGAACATAAATAGAGTTTTGAAAGGGAGAAAGGAAGGCAGATTCTTCTGAATCAAAATTGAGCATTTATGAAGATTTCATTGTGCATGTAATTTGGTGAGAGTGGAGATTGAGGAGATCTGATGGGAACAGAAATTTATGAAGTAATGATAACAGCATTGGTTAGAGACATAGAATGCAGCTAGGACAGAAAGGATGTTGAAACCAGAAATTGCTGGCTATAGATAAAGCTATCAAAGGCAACTTCCACTGATTTTTGGATGGAGGGGCATGACCAAACTATCCTTCAAGATGGTGGATCCTGGGGGACGTTCTACAGGGTGGATCAACAAGATGTCAGTCAGTGGAAATTAGAGGGTACTGATGTAACCTAGGAAGTCCACAAATGAGGATACAATAGAGAACAAATCAGAGACTAGTTTTCATTAGAATGGGTGGATGTTTACAGGTATTAAGAAAGGGAAAGGTGTACCAGTAAGTCGCATGGTGATTGAGGCACTGAACTCCCACATGGCAAACCATGGTTTGAGTCCTGGACCTGGAGGCTTGCTTTTTAATTTTCCTTCCCTCTCTCTCTGGTGAGTGCCTGTGCCTGGTAGGAAATTAAAAAATGCTACTAATAACAAATTAAATGATTGTTAAAAAGGGAAAGGTAATGTGAAAGTATCAGAAGCTTGTAAATTCCCCATATTCCAAAATGATGGCATCAACATTTTTTTCTTCTTTTTAGGCCATTAATTTCATGTTGTTTTTTTAAATACCTGTTTTTCTCCAAACTTATTGATACTTTATAAAATGATATGATATTTCATGGAGGTCAGAAAGGAATTGCCCTTTTACTGGCTTTTGCCTTCTGTAAGAAAATCAATGAAGAAAAGAACTGGTAATTCTGGAAGAAGGTTCCAAGTGAAATCTCTGCCTTCATTTTTAGGAAATTATTAACTAATGGGCAGATGTAGCAGTCACTGCAGCTGTTTATAATTAGAAGGCAACAGGCCCTGGATGATTCAACTTTCATTTAAAAAACAAAAATAAAACTTTCTTTAATGTCTACTTTGTGCCCTGAGAATACAGCAGTAAATATGTCTGATAATGGGAAGTGTTTGGTGTTGGCAGAGTGCCTGAGAAGCATAGAACACAATTCCATGGTGGTGTCCTGAGAGGTTTTGGTACCCTTGTCTTTAGAGGGGGTCTTTTGCCATTGGTACCAAAGAGTAGGAATAAACCATTCATGTTGAAAACAGATTTATCAAGGAAGTGAGGACAGTATGGAGGGGCCCTTTCTTTCCCTCCATCGCTAGCAGAATGTATGACTGATACTCTTCTGCTTGTAAAGTCTAATATGAATTATTTTTAAAAAATGTATACCTTGGGGACCAGCGTTTGGTGTAGAGCTTGATGTGCTAGACTCCCACATGTCCAGCCTCAGAGTCCTGGACTTGGTGACTTGAAAATCATGCTGAATGGGCATGTGTGTATGTCCAAAATCCCAAGAGGAGAATGTAGGAGAAGGGATTGCTGCATGGCCATCTCTCGTGGGAGTTAATATCTCACTCTCTCACTCTTTGGTGAGCTCATGTACCCTACAAAAAAAATCCCATATCTTTGTGTATCATCTGTATAATTACTCTGTAGAACAAAGTTAATGTCAGTGTGCACAAAATTAAGTAGTAAGTTTGTACATAAAAGCTTAACATATTCTTGGTTTTAAATTTGTTTATTTTTAACACAGAGATCCTACTTTTATTTTGGGTGAGATTGACAAACCAGAATATAACATACATTCTCTAGAGAACTAGAGATTTGAAAGCAGACCAATGTTGGTGTCAAGCTTTGTGTCAGTCAGGAGTGGAACACTTGAAAAATATGTGAAGCTACATCACACATCTAGAAGCGTACACAGTTTAGGAATGTTTTACATTCCCTTAACTATATAGAGAATGTTGAGTATGTGTAGTAGTAAAAAGGCTACTACTATAACCTTTAGTATAGTTCATTTATACATTTTCATATATTCAATTTAGTATCTGGTTTTATATTTAAATAAAATGCTCATCTGCTTTCTATATGTGTTCCATAATATCCAGCAATAAAAGGAATGGTTAAATGAATCAGCGAGTAGCTAGATGATGGAATTTACAGAGCACTAAAGATTGTGTCTTTTTATTTTTATTGAGAGGTGTGGGAATATACTTATGCAAAAATGTTTAGTGAATAATTAGATATAGTATTATTTTCATTATAATACAATATAAATAAGGCCAGAAACAGTACTATAAAATATCAAATGAACTAAGTGTAATCTTAATAAATGTTACATAGATTTATTTACATCTTAAATTTGTTTTTAGATTTTTAAATTATTTTATGCTGATTATTTAAGATTGTATAAAAAAAGTACAAATAGAATAAACAATTTAATCATTTTGTTTTAAAAAATTTCTCTCTAATTTGCAAATACATACTTAAGTCTTATACATATGCTACAAAGAATCGAAATTGTCATTCTCTGTACTTCTCATTTTATAGTCTGATCTGAGTCCAGTGTAAGCTGATTTTAATATTCTTTCTCTAATGAAACAGAAATATTGCCAGCCGTTTCCTGGTGGAATTTTACCACTTTCAAGACCAGCATATTACCACATGCAAAAAGACTGAAAAATTCCTTTAGGCAAACATTCTTGAGATCCAAAATATTTGAGACTATGTATTTGGACAGCTGTGTTTTTAATCTAATATTTTAAAGTTATTTATCTCTTCTTGGTGTGGGAAGTTTGTCTTGGTCTTCTATTTATTTATTTATTCCAACTAGAATACATTTCCACGACAAATTTCCTGTGGAGTTAGGGGCAGTTGGCTTGCAAACCATAAATTCTTGTTTATAACAGAGTTAGCTCCTGGGATAGTGGTATGTTGCTGTTGCCTTGGTGTTCCAGAAAAAGGGACAGTAGTTTTAGAGCTGGAGAAATAGATATTTTACCACAGTGAATAAAAGCTGTTAATGAGTCATCACAGATTATTAAATGACACTTAGCCTGGTATTTGCTGAGTTTCCCCAAATAGAAAGATGTTTACAGAAAAAAGGATTTATATGACAGCAAGTCTGCTTTTGAAACCTGCTGACAACAGCCTTCTAGAGTTTAATCTAATCTCAGAGGAGATTATCTGGCGTAGGAAAAGGAAGAATTCTGAGTGACTCCTCGTTCAAGTGAAAAATCACCTGAGCCTCAGTCATTAAATCTTCCCATTTCTGTCAACGATCAAGTCTTCTGACATTATCTGAAAAGCGTAGAACATTTATTGAGAAACGTTTTAGAATTGGCATTCGCCTTATGTATACTCTATCCCCAGTAAATGATGTAATTGTTGAATCACTAAGTTATAAGGGTTCTCTTCATTCATTGCTCTTCATGTGTGTGATCACAAAGTCTGCAGGTCACGTGGAAAGGTCCTTTGAAGAAACCAGAACCCTTTTACGTTGGACATTAAAGTAGGTAACAGTAAACAGGAACTTGGAAAAGTTCTGGTGTAAGACAGTCCTTGAATTGGAGTCCTCGTTTTCTGATTTTATTTGAAGAAACCTGAGCAAGGGATTTGTTTTCTCCGTGTGCCCTCCTCCATCTTGGTGCTTGAGTGTTGCATGACATTGTGTAAATCCTCCAGCTGAATACTTGGTCTATTCAAATAGTAGCTTTTAATGTATGAACAGTGGCTCTAGAACCGAGGCAGAAAAGTATATTGCTTGTTTGGGGGAAAAGGATGATATTAATTTCAGAGATCAGAACAAGATATAAAAAGTAATGCCCTTTAATCTTTGCAGTTAGTAAGCCTGTAGGGACATGAGACTGGCTCCTGACTTAGTACAAACTAAGCCCCCCTACTTTACTGGCTTCCAGAAAGACCTGGCCAGCATGAAATCGCTGTTTTGACTGATAGTAGGGAGACTATTTGCAAAGGATCATGGTATATTTTTTATAAAACCTGCATAGTTTTAAAAACTTGGTGTTTGGGATAAATACCATATACCTTTATTGTCACTATTAAACTACAAGTGGAGATGGGAGAAAAAAGTAAGTTGTTTCATTTAGCTTTCATTGTATACCAAACTCATCCCAAACTTACTGATTTGAAAGAAAATGTGATTTACTATTTCTAACCATTCTGTGGGCTGCCTACTGGATCTGAGGCTGATTTTCTTGGATTTAGTCACTGGACCAGTGTTCATCTGGGGCTGGCCTCTCCTGGACCAGACTGGCGTGGCTGCAGAGGCTTTCTTCCTGAGCTACTTCCGGTGAAGCTGCTCTCATGACAGCATTCCAATTGGATGGAAGAGACAGCCACAGTCTCTTGAGTCTTAAGATGCTGACATTGTGTATTATCATGTCCCCTACATGACATTGGTCAGGGCAAGTCAAAAGACCAGTCTTAATATTAGGGGAGGATACTCTAATACAAATATTGGGTCGTTAGAAAAGTCATGATTTATTTTTCTGTGTTTTTCTATGCAAAAGTGTGTATGACTTTTTTGATGACTGAATAGATTCTTCCTTTAATGGACTAAACATAATCACAAGGCAGACAAACTTAGGAGTCATTGATGTGGGCATTTCAGAAAGAATAAAAACCAAAGAAACGAAGTAGGGATAGATGTCTAGTAAGGAGGGTGATGCAAGGTGACCAGAAGAGTGGGAAACTTGCCAATGTGAAGAGTGAAAACAAAGAGCTCACTTGAAAGACTGCTCCGTCACTTGTCACTCGTAGCTTGATGCATTGACCATTGACCATGACTGCGGTGACTCTTATATCCAGGACAATTCTGTTATGTCTGCTGGCCAAGAGTAAGTAAAAATAACTCTCCCTTTCCTTTCCAAAATATCCAACTTGAGTTCATAGATTTTGTTTACATTAGGTGTACTTCAGTTGTATACATTTTTTACCTTGAGATTCCATCATGCTATGATTAAAAATTGCTTTGATTAGCTTTTGACCGTTCTGTATTATAGTGGAAAGTTTGGAAGAGGGATTCTTCTATGCTAGAAATTGGCCATTTCCCTTGTTTAATTATTTACTCAATCAATTATTTATATTACTATAGATGCATAGTTATTTGTTTTATACTTTGGACTATAATCTATTATTTGTTTTGTTGCTCAAATATATTATTACGTCTTCAACCATTGGGAACTCTTAGTTGGTTCCTGTGTCCTTTGGACATAATCCTATTTCATGATTTTTTTTTTCTTTTTTTTACATTATTTCCTTTCTTTCTGGCATTACCAGGCTTGCCTTGTGTATTTCTTTTCACTGCTAGGTTAGGTAATCAGTCATTTCTCCAAGAACTCTTGATTACTTTTATTGGAGAATAGTGTAAGAAACCAAAGTTTGAGCCTAACTGTTCTCTGTTTCTTACTGACATATTACTATTTTCAGACCCTGTCTGTGGACAAAGTAGGAAAATGCATGTTTCTATACTTACCTGTGTACATACATGTATCTACAAATGTTTCTATCTGTAACCATGTGTGTATATGTATCAAGCTCAATATGAGTTCATACTGATTGATCCAACTCCAGGCCACTAACGGGTGTATCATTGTAGCCTTCCCTATTGCTAATTTGTGATCTCCCATTCATTTCAGCAGTGAAAAACCTGACTTCTGCTTTCTCCCCTTTGTTTATTTAATTTTTCAATTCTAGCATATCTGTTGAGCAGCATCAGAATTGTTATCTTTTTTTTTTTTTTTTTTGGAGAGGTTTTGCTATAGGGTGCGTGCACTCGCCAGACAGAGAGACAGAGACAGAAAGTGAGAAATCACCCTCCAGGGAGGATGGCCATGCTGCAATCCCTTCTCCTCCATTCTCCTCTTGGGATCGGGGGCACGCACACACACACGCCTGGTGTGAGTTTGAGCCACTGGATCCAGGAATTGAACCGTGGTCGACTACATGGGAGTCCAGCGACATAGCCATTACGCTAACTGCTGGTCCCCAGAATTGTTATCTTAAACTCCCATGAGAATAACAACTTTATCAACTAGGGTACAGCTCTTATGTACAGATCTTTTTGCATTTAGTGTTCCTGACTACACCCATTTCCAAAGTTATGTGATCAATACCTTTCTACCACTTCCTTCTTTCAGTGAAGTTTCTTCATGCATTTTTTTTTTTTTTTTTTTTTTTGGAGAAGTTTTTGCTATGAGTGTGTGTGCTCACCAGAAAGACAGAGTGACAGAAAGCGAAAAATCAACCCCTAGGGCAATGGCCAGGCCACAGTCCCTTCTCCTCCATTCTCCTCTTGGGATCTTGGGCACACACACACACATGTGCCTGGCGTGAGTTTAAGCCACGGGGTCCAGGACTCAAACCGCAGTCAACTACATGGGAGTCCAGCGACATAGCCATTATGCCAACTGCTGGTCCGGATGTATTTGTAATACAATTAGTGTGTGTGTTTGTTTTTTACATTCTTCATTCTTTACTAGGATCCTCAATCCCCTAATTGGTTTTAAAACAAATCTGCATACATTAATTTTTGTGCCGTGAATTTGTATGGGTTTGAAAAGGGCATAGTGCCATGTATCCACCATTGTGGAATCACATGGAACAGGTTCACTGCCCTAGAAGTCCCGCGTGCCACCTATTCAATCCGTCCTCGTCTCTAATTCCTGGCATCCAGTGATCTTTTCACTATCTCTTCAGTTTTTTCTTTCTCAGAATATCATATGTAGCCTCTTCTGACGAGTTTCTTTCACTAAGACTTATCTGTATTTTTCTAAGATTTAAATTGTTTAATAAAAAATTCATTTATTTTATTGCTGAATAATATCACATTATTTGCTTTATAGACATACCAAAGTTTGTTTATCTTTTCTCCTATTGAAGAATATTTTAATTGCTTTCAGTTTGGAGTGATTATGAATAAAGGTGCAATAAACATTTTAGTACAGTTTTTGGATAAGCATATTTCAAATCAGTCGGGTAAATACTTGGAAGCTTGGTTGCTAGGTCAGATAGTAAGGCTCTCTTTAGCTTTAAAAAAAATAGCAAATTTATCTTTAAAGCAGTGGTTAGAATTTCTCTTTTCATCAAGAAAGAGTAAGCTCTCCAGTTGTTCGGCATCCTTACCACCAATTAGAATTCTTAAGTTCTTTTCTGTTTTTGGATTTCAGCCATTTAAATAGATGTGCAGTGTATCTCACTGTTTTAAATTAAAATTGCCTGATGAAAAATAATGTTGACTGTCTTTTCCTGCGCTGTTTGCCTTTTTACATCATCTTTGGTGAAATATCTGTTTAGATCTTTTGCCTATTTTTAAAATTGAGTAAGGAAAAAAACACATTCAACTCTGACAAGTTCTTTGCATATTTTGGATATAAGCCAGCTAGGCGTTTTGAACATATCTTTCTACTAGTTTGTAGTTTGTCCTTTATTCCCCATTTGCTATAGGTCATGTGTAAACAATAGAGATATATGGAGAGACAGAGACAGACAGACAAGGATAGTGAGAAATCACTCACCAAGTAGGTGAATGGCCATGCCACAATCCTTCTCCATTACTCTATCAGGATATTGGGCATACACACACTTGTACCTGGTGTGTTTTGCAAGCCTTCAGGTCTGGAACTTGAACTGAGACATTGCCCATGTGGGATCCAGCCCCTTAACCACTACACTACATGCTGGTCCTGTAGTTTGTCTTTTTAAAAGTTATTTATTCCCTGAGAAAGAGATAGAGACCACATCTCCCAATACTCCTAGCCTCCAGTCAGCCTTGGATCATGGTAAGCATGTGGCTGGCATACTCAGGGAGGTCTTCAGATTTGAACCTATAATCTTCCCATGTGGAACTGCCTCTCAGAGTGCTATGTTTTATTGCTGTGCCACTGTCCAGATCCCTGTGTCTTACTTTTGATAATCTTTGAAAAATATTTATTTCCCAAGAGAGACAGAGGGAGAGGGAGAGGAAGAGAGAAGGAGAGAGGAAAAGAAGGTCCCACTGACAGGTCTTGCCACACCATGACTCCACCTCAGCCTTCCAGCCTGCCAGATCATGGTTGTGCCGAGCATTTTCAGGCTGATCCAGATCTGATCCCAGGGCCTGCGACAGGGCTTCAGTATCATGCAGTGGTGCCTTGCTAATCTCTGATGTCTAGAATTTTAAATACTTTATATTAATACTCTTTCGTTAAGGAGATGGAGCATAACTTCCACTCCCTAAATGTGATCTGCATATAGAAACTTCCTTCCTAAAATCTCAGTATGGAAAAAAGAAAGAGTAACTTACAGTAGAGAAACCTGATTGACAGTGCCTGTCTGGGTCGTCATGGTCAAACTCAGCAGGGATGTCATGCTGATAACAGGCATCGTGGTGTGATCTGATGAGAGTGGCACGTCACCACTCAGGACTTCCCAAATCCCAGCTTAATCATGACAGAAACATCTGACAAATCATAGTGGAAGGACACTACAGAATACTAATAGATGACCAGTATTTCCTAATGCTTATCCAAGGCTGGAAAGGGCCCAGACATTGATGCAGGAGTAAACATGGCCCTTTGAAAAGCAGCCTTGGGAACCAGCAGTTAGCGTAATGGCTATGTCGCTGGACTCCCATGTAGTCGACCGCGGTTCGCGTCTCGGACCCGGTGGCTTACAACTCACGCCGGGCGCGTGTGCGTGCGTGCCCAAGATCCCGAGAGGAGAATGGAGGAGAAGGGATTGCGGCGTGACCATCCCCCCTGGGGAGTGATTTCTCGCTTTCTGTCTCTATGTCTCTCTCTGTCTGTCTGGCGAGCGCACGCGCCCTATAGCAAAAAAACCTCTCCAAAAAAAAAAAAAAAAAAAAAAAAAAAAAAAAAAAGCAGCCTTGTGTGAAAAGGTTCCTCGTTCAGATCCAGAGACCTGAGTACACCCAGCAAGTGTTTATCCATGATCCAGGGCTGACTGAAGGTGGAGGGTTGGTCATAGTGTCAAGATCCTGGTGACAGTTCTGTCTGTCTGTCTCTCATGGAAGAGGTAAATAAATAAACCTCAAACAAAACAGAACAACTGGGGAAGTGTCATCAGCAAAAGGAGCCTGAAGAGATAGGACACCTAAGTGGAAAAAGGTATGCTAGCTGGAATCCTGGAGTTAAAAAAAATAGGGGCCAGCAGATGGAATAATAGTTATGTCACTGGACTCCCATGTAGTCTCATGGTTCGAGTCCCAGACCTGGTGATTTAAATCTCACACCAGGCATGTGTGTATATATGCCCAAAATCCTAAGAGGAGAATGGAGGAGAAGGGATTGTTATGTAGCCAACCCCCTTGGGAACTGATTACTCGCTTTCTCTTTCTCTCTCTTTCTTTGTCTCTCTGGCAAACACACGAACCCTATAGCAAAAATCTCTCTAAAAACAAAATAAAATAACAATAACAACAATAATAATAAATAACCATAGTTAGACGTTAAGAAAGTCTGAATAAAGTCTGAACTTTAGATTATAATGATGGAGCCATATCCATTCCTTAATTATACCAAACGTTCCATACTAATGTAAGATGTTGACCGTACTGGAAATTAGATTTGGGGTAAAGGGGATATGAGAGCCCCCTTTTACTATCTCAGCTGTTTGATGATCTAAAACTGTTCTAAAATAAAAACTTTATTTTTGAAAAGTCTCTTATAATGGAAACTGAACAAAACTTGTATTCTCTTTTTTCTTGTCCTTTGTGCCTAGTACAGGGAATACAAAATAAATAAATGGGAGTGAAGGACGCAGCGCACCCTCCTTCACTGTGGTTTCTGAGGTGGAGACAAGGGCTGGAGCTGTGGGAGGAAGAGTAACTACACTGAGAGATTAAAGTTTTAATTTTGACTGGAATAAAATTGTTGAACATCTAATAATGTAATCTGAAAAAAAAAAGGCAGAAAAAGCTATGAGACCTTTTGAGATCAGGAGGAGGGTTATCTGAGAGGATTCTAAAGCTACTTTACAGACAAATAATAGTGTTTCTTGATTCCATTCTATAAATCTAGCTAGCTCAATCAGCTTGTTAAGTGAACTGTTTGTGGTGTAAATGAGCGCATCCACACACAAACAGGTATTTCAGTTGATTGAGCTGAGTCTCTTGTGCTGCTGTAAGTCCCACTCACACGACAGTAATCACTCATATGTGTTGGCATTCATGTATTTGCTCTGGGGCTTGTGTCTGGAAATAGGTAAACCTTTATAGAAACTTTGGTTGAGATGAAGGATGACTGGAAAGGATGAGAAAGTCTTGTCTTGTCGTTCTCTTCTCCTCTCCTCTCCTCTCCTCTCCTCTCCTCTCCTCTCCTCTCCTCTCCTCTCCTCTCCTCTCCTCTCCTCTCTCCTTCCCCCTCTGTTTCCCCCCTTCCCTCTCCTATCCATTTAATTCCATGGATTAGATCCCCTATGGAAAGAGAGGGAAGACTCAAAACAATAACTTCCTTTGGGAGACTGAGATTTTAGGAGCGAGGAGAGACATTGTAGATGGTGTGGTGTTTGTGGCCCAGCTGTGAAATGTTACCATACAGTTGGGAAGAAGCTAGTTTTTCCTGATGTTCTAAGGAAGTAAGCTCTAATGCAGCAGGCTTGAAGACTAGCAACTTTATAAGCAACCATAGACACCTGATATGGCACAGAACAATCGTTTTGTTCTAGAATAGTGGGGGTAATGCTACTTTTTCCTAGCAAGATTTGGACAGCAGGTGTGGTCAGTGGTGCAGAAAAAAAAGGGAGAATGACTGTATTTGATGAGGTTCCTTCTTAATTTTTCTTCTCCTTAAACTGTGAGAAAGCACTCCCTGGTGGAGAATGATCATGTCACAGTCCCTTCTCAATTTCTCCATCCCACTGGGATTTGGGGCATGCACATACACCCAGTGTCCCCTTTTTAAGCCGCTGGGCTGGTATTTGAACCATGTACAACCATATGGGATCCTGCCTCCAATGCAAAATGCTTAACTATCATGCCATGGGGTCAGCCTGATGAAGTGTCTTTTCTAGAATCTTAAAAATTACTGGGGCCAGCAGGTGGCATGGTGGTTAAGGTACTGGATTCCCACATGGTCAACTATGGTTCAAGTCCTGGACCTGGCTGCTTGAAAATTGTGCAGGGTGCATGTGTGTGAGTGCTAAAATCCTAAGAGGAAAATAGAAGAGAAGGGATTTTGAGGTGTTGCCATTCTCTCTTTCTTTCTCTCTCTTTACACACCTATGGTGAAACAAACAAACAAACAAAAAACAAACAAAAAACCTAAACAATAATAATAATAATTGATAGAGTCTATGAGAGGGGTTTATTTCTTAGGCAGATAAGGTTTAGGAATAATTGTAATTTGCCTTAAAAATAAATATGGACTGACTCAGAATAAAAATGGACAAGGTTAGCAACACTGGAGGTACATAGATATTTTATTTTGATACTTGGAGGAAAGGGTACAATATCATCCTTGTATTCACTTTTATGATATAGAAAATGAGGCTCAGAATTTGTATTTGTTTAAGGTCATATAACTAATAAACTAGTAAAAACGAGGCTCAATCTTAGGAATCTATTCTCTGCATCATAAATGAGTCTTGAATGAGTTCATGGAAAATGTGTATTACTGGGGAAATAACTACATGGATTTGAATTCTTTTCATCAAAATAAACTTGTACTTTAATTTTATTTTTCCATGAACATTTTAAAGTACTCTGTATGTGACACTCAGTATAAATCATAATTAATCTCTGGTTACAAGAAATTATTCCTTGTCTGAACATCAGAGGCAAAATGTACAGTAAACAAAGTGTCAAGGGCTCACTGTGTTGTGACATGATCATGCAGAATTAATCATTTTGGTTTCATAATGAACATCTGGGGGCAGTTATTTATTTCTGATTTTTTCTTAGCAGTCTCTGATCAACAGGTGTGGGAAATGGCAGCTGGACAAGCTGCCTCATGCCACCACGGCCTGGCCCCTGCCCATTTTCTGAACAGTTTGATTTCACACTCACCATGTTCACTGTTGAAAGGCTTTTACAGAAGACTGACTGCCTGTCCTCTTTGGTTAGACCGTATCCTTTTCTTTTCTTCTTTTATTTTTCTTCCCTTTTCTCCTCCCTTTTCTTTTCTTTTCTTTTCTTTTCTTTTCTTTTCTTTTCTTTTCTTTTCTTTTCTTTTCTTTTCTTTTTTCTTTTCTCTTCTCTTCTTTCTTTCTTTCTTTCTTTCTTTCTTTCTTTCTTTCATTCATTCATTCATTCATTCATTTTTTTAGAAATTTTACCAGTGAGTATGTGCACTTGCCAGAGAGAGAGAGAGAGAGAGAGAGAGAGAAGGAGGGAAGAAGGGAGTGAAGAGGACACCACCCTCCCAATGGGGCATGGTCACATGGCAATCCCGTCTCCTCTGTCTGTCTCTCTCCTTTCGGGATTCTGGGCATAAATGCACATGTACCTGGTGTATTTCACAAGCCCTAGGGCCGAGGACTCAAATTGTGTAGTTGGCCATGTGGGATACAGCTATCCTAACCACCAGGTCATGAGGCTGGCCCCATATTCTTTATAGATTGATTAAGCTACTACTAATAACTAAAACTATCTCCATGAGTTGCTGAATACTTTTTGGAACATTTTTGGTTCCAGGTGACATCAATTTCAATTTGCATGTTTTTGGTCCAGTGTCTTCCACAAATAGGAAAAAATAATTTGTAAGGCTGTTACTTAAAAGTTTCATGGACCTCTGGTTACTGGGGTTTTTTTCCACCCACTTGAATAGGACCTAGGTAGAACAAGTGGAGTGGCACGTGATCCTTTCTCTTCTCTTTTGCTTTTATGGGCTTTCTTGGCAAATTTAATAAATGTAGGGCACACGTTCTAGTTACAATCTAAGGCATTTAAAAACTAATTTATAATTTTGTAACATCTGCTTTTTTACAACCTATATCTCTCCATGAGTAGAATTTAAAAAAAAAAACAAAAAAACTGTTAGACGATTATATCTCCAGCAGATTAGGGAAATGAGTGGAGAAGGTGTTCAGGACCATTAGGGCTTTTACAATAAAACAGATTGGCAGCAGCAGGTGTAATGTGTTTGGGAAGAGAAGCAGCATGTATTGTATGTGCATGCCAAATTGCTGGGTAATACGGCAGTTGCTAGCTCCCACAATGCACAGTTGTAGTATAGCTTTTTTTTTTTTTTATTAAATAGGTTTAATATCTTCCCATTTAAACACAATTGTAGAAGACAGCCTCTCATGCCAGCCATTACCTGCAGCCATTTCTAAGTAGCATCTACCGCACACCTCCTATTCCTGTAGATTCAGGCTCAACTGAGACAGGGGTCTTTTTCTTTTCTTTTTTTGGGAGAGATTTTTGCTGTAGGGCCTGTGTGCTTGCCAGAGAGAAAGAGAAAGACAAAGTGAGAAATCACCCCTATGAGGGGATGGCCACACTGCACTTCTCCATTCTCCTCTTGGGATTTTGGTTACACACGCACACACCGTGGGCATCAGTTTGAAGCAGCCAGGTCTGAGACTTGAACCGCAGTTAGCCATCCAGTCCACTAGGTCACCTGTTGGTCCTGAGACAGGAGTCTTATCATCATAAAACCCTGGGATAATCTCACACAAAGAGAAGCATGCCCGCACTGGTGCCCAATTTAGGATAGCTGAAATGGGCTGTTTTCACAACAGGTAATCCAAAGGAATGTTAATTATTGGGAATAATGTTTATGGAAAGAGTGGAATGTTTATCTTTTTCTTGGTAGCCTAAAGTTCATAGAGGATTCTTGTCTGCTGACCTCAATGATTTGGAAGATAGTAAATCAATCAATAACCTATTTATCTGACAGCCACTTGGGTAATCGGCCTGCGTGCCCTTGATTTCCAATAGGAGTTGGGAAGCCAGATCTGAGAGATAACGGCTGTGTGGAAATGCTTGAATGCTTCTCTTTGCGCAGGACAAAACTTGCAATAAAAGGACCTAAAGTTCTTTGAGTAACTTAGAATATGTCCTTACTTTTGTCCTAGATTCCATATCCTTTCTTCAAAGAGTAAACAGAAGTATCTTTTTTTAAAACCTGATGAATTTTTCTCTGCTTTCTTTTATTGGATCCTGTTCTTTATAACCAAGAATGTGAGTAGATGTGCTATTCTTCTGCCCCTTTGCATCCATATTTTTCAGACATATTTCTTCCAGGAATCTCACAGTGATGAAGGAAGAGAAGAGAACCAAATTACCATTTGATCTAAGCATAAATCCTGCACATACTGTACAATCTGGAATGATCCTGGGCCTGGGTCTGGCTCCATGTAAAAACGAAGTTATAGGCTAACCAGTAGCATGGAGGTTAAGGTGCTGGATCCCAAAGAGCCAGTTGTGTGGTTTGAGACCCGGAACCCACGGCCTGAGATCAGGGTGCGAGTGCATGCATACCTCAAGTCCCAAGAGGAGAATGGAGATGGGATTGTGGCTTGGTTATCCCCTCTGGGCGGGGGGGGGGTGATTTCTCACTTTCTCTCTGTCTTTTATGGTGAGTGCAAGCATCCTATAGCAAAACAAAAACAAAAGACAACAAAACCAAAAAAATCCCCAAGTTCCTCATAATAATATCTGTATCAGGGCTGAAGAGTTACAAAACAGTACTTTATAGTCTGGCCCAGAAGCTGAAATTGTGTGGGAGGTGGATTAAATAGTTTTGACCCAATTTACTTAATGTATTTCTTTCTGGTTTAACTTTATCCCATAAAATGGAACATATTCTGCCTTTTCTAGGCCTCCAAAATGTCACAGGCATTTTTTTTGGGGGGAGGAGAAGCTAATGAGAGAAAATTTGAGATTCAATACATGTTTTTGTCTTCTTTTAATATCTGAACAACAACAAAAAAATGGATCACATTATCATGTTCTCTGTAACCAGTGCTGGGATTTTCATTCTTGGCAGAATTAACATCTGGTTTTTAACCACAACTATCACGTGCAGTCTTTAACTCTCCGTATTCCCAAAATTAACTATAATATCTTAATCAGAGATCTTGAATCAAGAAAAATCTTCTAATTATTAAAATGGCTTCTTCAGATGCATCTTTTAAACAGGAATGAGAAGATCGTGTGTTGGGCTTGTTTCACGTTAAGATTGCTAGTATTTTCTGTGTGCAGGTATGTGTCAGATATTTTATATTGTTGAACTCAGGTGGCCCTTGCCATGACCTCCAAATACAACAACCCCTTTCTGCTTTCGAAGTTAGAAAATTGAATCTTAAATCACTAGTAAGTGGCAAAGTTGAGATCTGAATACAAGCATTTCATCCACATCGAGACTCTTAGTGAATAGGCCTGCTCTTAACCATAGCCAATACTGTGATTAAGAGCCATATACAAACCATACTGGTAATGCTTGTATATGTCAGCTACCAGACAACGTCGACAGAAACCGGCCTTCTTTAATTCCAATCCCTACTTCTTTTTTATGCTCTACATTCTGGTTTTCAAACACACCTGAGTCTATTTCTTGCCTTATGGATGGTTGCATTTGCTGGTGTCTGTCTATTAGGGTTTTCCAGTGATATAGAACAGATAGGAGATATCTGTATCTCTCGATACAGATACAGGTATAGATTATACATATATATGTAATAAATCATGTTCAGTATAAGGAATTGGTACATGTGATTATGGAGTCAGGCAAGACCCAAGATCTGCAGGTTGAGAGAGCACACCAGTGACCCACGTGGGCTAATAGTTTAGTTCTAGTCCAAAGCTTATATACTTGAGAGCCAGGAGAAGCCAGTGTGTCAGTTCAGATCTAAAGGTAGGGAAAAAAAGCCAACGTTTGAGTTCAAAGGTCTTTTACTCAAAGAAAAACCAGGTGTTTTGTTCTACTAAGTTCCTCAACTGACTGAGGGCCATCCACATTAGAAAGGACACTCTGCTTTATTCAAAGTCTTCTGATTTATGGGATCAGGAGTTGGCGTAATGACTATGTCGCTAGACTCCCATGTAGTTGACTGCAGTTCGAGTCCCAGACCCGGTGGCTTAAACTCATGTTGGGCGCATATGCGTGCATGACCAAGATCCTGAGAAGAGAATGGAGAAGAAGGGATTGCAGCATGGCCATCCTCCCTGGGGGATGATTTCTCATTTTCTGTCTCTCTGCTTCTCTCTCTTTCTGGTGAGTGCATGCCCCCTATAGCAAAACCTCTTTAAAAAAAAAAAAGTCTACCGATTTAAGTATTAGTTCCATCCAAAATCATCCTCAGAAAAATACCCAGAATAATGTGTGACCATGTATCGGGGCACTCCCAAGTACAGTAAAGCTGATACGTAAAATGTGTAAATCACTTTACAGAGATCACAGAGGAGTGAGGTCCAATTGTAAGATGATTGCTGTTGTAACATTTCTAAAAAAATCACATATTAAGGACTTAAATATACCTTTCCAAAATTCATATGTTGAAACCCTATCTCCCAGTACCTCAGAATGTGACTGTATTTGGCTTAAGGCTTTTTAAGAGGGATTAAATTGAAATGAGGACATTAGGAAAAGTCCGAATGTAATCTGACTGATTTTCCTTAAGAAGAGGAAATTTAGACACATAAAGAGATACCAGGAAATGGGGGGGGGGGGCAGCAAATGGCATAACGGTTATGTTGCTGGACTCCCACATAGTTGACCACGGTTTGAGTCCCAGACCTGGTTAAAACTCAGGCCAGACCTATGTCTCTGTGTGTGCATGCCCAAAATCCCAAGAGGAGAATGGATAAGAAGGTATTGTGGCATGGCCATTCCCCCTAGGTGGTTATTTCTTTCTCTCTCTCTCTTTCATGAGGGCATGGACCCTATAGCAAAAATCTCTCTTAAAAAAAATTTTAAAAAAAGATGCCAGGAATGACCACTCACAGAAGAAAGACTATACAAAGAAAACTTTCTAACCAAGGAGATAGGTCTTCCAAGAAACCAAACCAGCCCACACCTTGATCTTGAACTTCCAACCTCCAGAATTGTGACACTGTAAATCTCTGTTCTGTAAGACTCACTTTGGTTTTAGTATTTTGTTGGGCAGTTGTAGCAAACTGACACAGCATCTAGGAATCAGAGGGAAGATAGACATCCATGGAAAAAGAGATAAGACAGTTACAAAGGAAAATTTCATCATTACCTCTTTCAGTTTTGCCTAAGAAAGAACAGCCCATGGAGTTCTTTTTTGCCCACCTGTTGGCAAGATTTTCTGTGATGGAGATTAAATGGATTCATGAGTCTGTCTTGGCCTGATGCCATCATGTAGCACTGAAGACTAAGCACTTGTGTAAGTTTCCATGACTGGAACATGACAGAGCTGGGACTTAGGCTCATGCAGTCTGAATGCTGACTTCTTGCTAAAATGACTTTGAAATCCAGCCAGCCTCATCTTAACCCACAACTCCATACGTTACTTCCTATTTTCTCTTTCCATTTCTGTTCGTCCTAGTAGACAAACAACTCATCGAGACCAGAAATGTTTCATGTGAATTTACAGTGCACAAAGAAATAGAGTAAGATTAGAGATATAAAAGAAATATCTGCATTTTGGGGGCAGAAAACCATATAATAACATGCTACTGAGCATTTCTTAACAGCTTCCCCATCAGTGATCTCTGTCGCTTGAAACTGGTCACAAGAGAATTTTCACTACAGATCACAAACACGACACGTCAAGGCTTGACTTGTTCTTCTGATTATCTAGACTTATGTAGGCTTAAAGCAGTGACGGACAAGATGTTAATCATGCAGATTAAATTTCAAAGTGCTTAATAGCATGGAAAATGGTTACAGCATAGTTAAATTGTAGTCTTAGATCAATATAGATACAAGAATAGGCAAAAATTATCAAAAGCTTTACTTAAGAAATCAATGGTTATATGGAATTTAATAGAGTATTGAATAGTTTAATATTTTTAAATTATGGGCTTCGTTTGTACAATTTATAGTAGACAAAGCATTTAAATCCATATGCTTATATGTGGAGATTATATGTGTGTGTGTATATATACACACACACAATACATATATATACACACATATATATACACACATACATACATGACTACATATATATACATACATACGCATACATACATGCTTATTACTCTTATCACAAATAACCAGTTTTTTTCATCTTTCTAAATAAAGGGTTTGCAAATAGCATCAACCTTCCAAGAGAAAATATATCACAATCTGCCAATATTTAGAGACAGTCTGTTATATTTGATTTGCTCCCCATATTTTTAAATTTTCTTAGTTTTGCCAGAGGACACGTGTGCTCACCAGAAAAACAGAGCCAGCAAGAGAGAGAAAAAGAGAGAAAGAGAGAGAGAGAGAGAGAGAGAGAGAGAGAGAGGAAACACACCCATGGGACATGGTCACGCCTCAATCCCTTCTCCTCCTTTTCTCTCTTTTCAGGATTTTGGACATGAACATGTGCCTGACATGTTTCTCGGGCCCCTAGGTCTGGGTCATGAACTGTGCAGTCAGCCCTCTGAGGTCCAGCAGCTTTAACCACTGTGGCCCAGGCTGGCCCACTCCTTTCTGAACATTCCGGATTTCTGTTTGGTATTCCCCCTGTGCGGCTACGGAGGGAGGGGTGATAATCATAATCGGCAGTGCAGACCTTTCAGCGCACCACAAACTCCAGGTGCTGCTTTGGCTTTCAGGGTTTAAGCTGAGACACTAAATCACGGGAGAGCAATATGGGGATGGTAGAGACTGGCCAGTGGGCCCTGCCAGAGATTTCTGTGCCTCCTTTTCCTTGGAAACATGATTTTATGTATTCCTTTTAAGTGCTGGTATTTCTACTACAAGTTATCTGTAATTATTATCCTCATCGCCTATTGATTTTTCGTATGTCTTCTGATATACTATTTTCACTTGGGATCTCTGGTGCAGATAAGGAAGTTAAAAAGCATATCAGGAAAAACCACTGGTCATAATGTAGAAAGCCGTACCTAGGATATTTCCAAAAGGAGGGCATAACATCAAGGTAGAAGGCAACTTTTTAATAAAAAATTCTTTTATGTCAAATGTAAGGGCAACTTACACTCTGGACTTAATAGACGGCATTTCCAAAGAACAAACACTTCTGTTTCTGCCCTTTGCCATTCTGATCATTCCTCGACCAGAATGTACTTCTAATAGGGCAGAGATGGTTTTGCTTGTTTAGTCCCTGGGTCTACTTTCTGAGTAAGTCTCCAACTCCAACCCTGTCTGTCTCTAGTGAGCATACACACCCTCTCCATAGAAGAAAAAAGACTAGAATTTCTGCCTGTGTCATGTCACAGCGAAGTAAGTGCTTGGTGCTTGTTAGAAGCTCAATAAATAAATACTTGATAAATAAATGAATTAGACTCAGTTGGATGTTGGAAGGAACTGCAGCTGTGTTGCATGTGGACTGCTGGGAGATACATGGATAGGCAGGAATCTAGTTTTGTTTTTTGTTTCTTGGTTTTTTTTTTTTTTTTTTTTTTTTTTTTTTTTGAGAGTTTTTTGCTATAGGTGCATGCACTCACCAAAAAGAGAGACAGAAAGTGAGAAGTCACCCCCCAGGGGGAATGGCCATGCTGCAATTCCTACTCCTCCATTCTCCTCTCGGGAACTTGGGCACACACATGTGCACATGGCATGAGTTTAAGCTACTGGGTCTGGGACTTGAATTGCGGTCAACTACATGGGAGTCCAGTGACATAGCCATTATGCCAACTACTGGTCCCTGTTTCTGTTTTTTGCTATGGGGTGCCCCCAAAAAAGAAATTGGTGGGGGGTGAGAAACCACCCTTAGCTGGGGTGGCCATGCCACAATCCCTTGTCCTTAATTTTTTCTCAGGATTTTGTGTATGTGTGCACACAGACACATGCACACATGCACTTTAGTGTGTTTTTCAAGCCTCCTGGTCCAGGACTTGAACCACATTGTCAGTCCAGCAGCCTGAACCACCGCTCCAGCTGGGCTGGGGTTCGTCTGTCTCTTAAATATAATCTGAGCACAGGCAATACTGGTTTGCACACAGTATCTTCAGCTATTTGAGTATCTAGGCAGGTGATGTACATATAATTGTGGGACAAGGGTGCAGTGATCAAGCATAGTTATAATAAGCTTCCTTCTGGGGACCTGGCATTAAATACATCACATCTGCACTGGTTCTAACTTCATGTCACCCTTTCAGAAGGATCTAGATTGAAACAGACATGAGATTGAGGAATATAATTATAGCTAATAATTATAATGTGTATTGATTGTTTCCAATATGCCATCTCTGTCCTAAAGCACTTTACATGTGTTCTGTCATTTAATACTCACAAAGTCTCTGTGAGTTTCCTAGTCTGATCATTCTAGTCTTGATGAAGAAATAGGGGCTCAGAAGTGTTTAAAATATTATTACTTACTGTAGGACTTTTAAATTCATGCTGGAGCAGCAATAAAAATGTACTAAAAATGCAGTAAGGTACAGTGGAGAAAGCAGATGGTTCATCAAAACCTTGGTTTAGTTCATTAATCTGGTCAGCCCACAGCCCACCCTTCAGTATGCTCATCTTTAAAAATAAGATGGTCTTTGAAATCTTCTGCAATTGAGAAAAAAATATTTCTGTGATTCTTCTTTTGATTTTTTTCCTTGAGAGGATCTATCTATTATCTCTGTCCAATGGAAATTGTTCTTGTTCTTCCTTTTCCCCTCGACTTTCTATGTATATCCCTTTTGTTTGGCCTTTCATCATGATTCTGTTACACTGGGAGTCAAATGGGATTTGGAGTTAAACTAAGAGGCAAATAACATGCCTAACCCTTCCTAAGAGAGACCACATCCCACAGTACATTTCTCTTATTTTGACCCATATAAGCCATGAAAGAGGTTTCTGCCAAAGCAGGGATCAACAGGGCTTTTGTTGGGTAGCTTGAGACCCCCAATGTTGACTAAGTGTTATTTAGGGAAATGGCATCCTGGTTTCCACTACACCTACATTTCTGTTCACTGATTCACTATTTATTCATTCACACAGACACAGAGACGTTTAATACAGCCTGCCTCTCTGGAACCAGACCACAGTGGGCCGTGAAGCACATGACCTGCCTTACGTTCATGGAGCCATGCAGGACACAGACAGGAGCGATTTAGTGGCTTTGTTGTCCTCAGGGCTACATGAGAAGCACACACTGGTTATTATGGGGATATGAGAAAGCTTGCTAAACTCTGACTAGAAGAGTCAGAAAAATCTTTATTGAGGAAAAGATATTTGAGCTGAATCCTGACAATTCTGAAAAGTACTCTTGTTGATGAAGTGATTTTATGTCTCCGGTGACAGCACAATAGAAGGTGACATGAGAGCATTCAGGGGACACTCTCACTCTCTCAGCTTCAGGTAATTTTGTCTAGCCAGGGTGAGGCTGTGACTGTAGAGATAGATTTAATGTCACGAAGGCCTACTCTGGGGACCAGAAGATGAGGAAATGGTTACGTCGCTGGAATCCCACGTGGCCAACCATTGTCCTGGACCCAGTGACTTGAAACTCAACTGGGTGAATCCCAAAATCCTGAAAGGAAAATGGAGGAGAAGGAATTGCTGCCTGGCCATCTCCACTGGGTGGTGATTCTTGCTTTCTGTCTCTCTGTCTTGCCAGTGAGCATATGTGTCCTATAGCAAAAAAATCTCTCTAGAGAAAGAAGGCCTACTTTTAATGTCCACATGAGAGAGAAAAAAATTACTGCACAGAATTCTGAAAAAGAAGAGCCCATGATGGGTCATTGCAATCTGGGAGGGCACAAAGGGAGGGTGGGATGTGAATTGGTTTTCAAGCTAACAGAAGACTGGCAGAGACTGCAGGGCAGAAAACAAAGAATAAGGAGTCTGGTGAATATTCCAGGTCAAGATTGCAGAGTCTGAGTGAGGAACCAGTTCTCCAAATGAGGCCAAGTGAACGTAGGAGGAGCAGTGGGAAGGGAAGCTGTAAATCAGCTGGTGTGGTGTTAGGAGCGGGTGAGTCCAGATTTTGCAATATCTTGACTATCCTATTAAGGCACTTGATATCAATAAAAGCATCAATCCAAGAATTAACAAATGGTTTGGGTTAGAATTTTAGCTAAGTCATCTCAGTCATGTCTCTTAATTTCTTTGATTTTTACTTCCTATACTTTTAATGTTCTCTATCAGTTTGAGGTAATCAAAGGAACATATATTGCAGGATTTGATGGAGCTAAACATGTTCATGAGTAGTCAAGAAGCTTTGTTTTCAATTTTTGCTATGCCAAAGAGAGACAGAGAGAGGGAGAGTGAGAAAGTATCCCCACCATGGGGGCGACTATGCCGCAATCCCTCCTCCTCCATTTCTTTCCCTTCTTGGGATTTTGGGCACGTGTGCGTACGACCCTTACATATTTCCCAAGCCACCTGATCTGGGACTCAAATTGTGCAGTCAGCCATGTGGGATCCTATGGCCTCAACCACCATGCCACTGGCTGCCCCCACCCATCCTTTTTAAAACACCGATGTAGATGAAGTCAAAGCTAAGACATGGAGGTTTAAGAAAAAAGTGGTACTTGAGGGCGTGAAGGTAACAGATACTCTTTCTAGCACCAGTAAGGTTTAAAAACACCCCGGTGAAATAACTTTTCTTCAAGTGAAGGGCATGAGCTTTAGAATTTTCATCTACAGGCCAGAAAATCATGATGTTCTGTTCCAAGAACAACATTTTCTTCTTCCTGATATGCTGCTTTGAGAAAGAACGGAGTGCTGCCATCCATGCCAGAGGCAAGCATACATAGATGTGAGGCCTTGGCCATGGAAGAGAGGAAAGGGTTTGTTAAAAGAATAAGCAGATGACACAGACATGAGCAGGTTCAACCTGATACAAGGGGAATGTTTTCTGCCAATAGGATGATGATAAGGTGGTATGTCCTGAGACTGCAGGCCACTGTGAAAGTCATTCAGAAACACATTCCAGATAGAAGGAAGAAGCTCCTTCTGAGCCTCCATCCCCTTCAGGGCTCTCTGCAGGCTGCTGGATGACGCTCCTTTAACTTGATGTAATGATTGATTACTCTTTAGCTTCATGTATGGGCTTAGGGGCTATCATGCAGACCCACTCCCCAACTTCTAGTCACAAGCACACAAATGTAGAGCTCTCTCTGTAGAAAGCACAGGATGCAGAAAACCATAGAAGGGGTGGATGAATTGGATGACAGAAGAATGATGGTGCTTTTGGCTTTACTGATCATATTTTGATGTTTTCATGATAAAGGGCATGTCCTAGGGTTGGTATTTCTATTTCCCTTCCTCTGTAGGAACCAGAAGGCTTTGTGTATGGAATGAAATAGGTAGAAGACAGTTGTGGGGCATGGTGATGACATGTATTTATGTATTTATACATTTATGTATGGAGTATAACCATGGTTACATTTATTGAGTACATGTTAATATTTGTCACCCATTAATTGCATAGTTATTGAAACTCAACCATCTGACTGAGAGATGTAGGAGGAAAATATTATACTTTCACATTTTACAATGGAATAAAGAGAGGTATAGGGAGTGATCAATCCAGTCTATGGTCAGAGAATTAATAAGGAGAGCTGGGCCATCCTGTGGCCTGATGGGTTAGGAAGATGGATTCCACATGACAAGCACATGGTTTGAGTCCCAGACCTGGTGACTTGTAAAGCATGCTGGGTATGTCTTCATCTATGCTCAAAATTCCAAGTGGAGGGAGAGATAAAGGAGGAGAAATGTTGGATTTTGACTATGCCCATGATGGGGAAGGGGGTGCCTTCTCACTCCATATCTCTGTCCAGTGAATGTTATCTCTGGTAAACACGAAAAAAGACAGCTAGTGAGCTGGAGAATTCTTAACAGATAAAAAATCTCATACTCTTAAATATCACTTAATCTGTTCATTTTTCTGTATCTATTCTTATCCTACAAACAGAGGGTGAAAGTCCTTTGTAAATAATAACCACATGCACATTTTTCACTGATTTGTGGTTTTGCTAAAATATATTGTTGTGATTATGACAAGGAATGTTGCATTTTGATGTCTTTCCAACTTCTCACCACCTGTTCAGTATCCGGAGAGATCACTAAACCAGCATCAGTGTAATTTCTTACTTACCACTGGAGTATCCTCCAAGAATGGGGATCCTACAGTTTATCGCCGCAGGTGCACCTTGCTGTCAGGCCTTCCCTTGAACACATGTGGGCCGATGCCCAGCACTTCTCTGGAGACTTGAGGTGACGTCATTTCCTCACAGCTCTAGCTGTTGAGCAGAATTTCATAGTTCCACCTGCTGAGGTGATACAGAGCTTCTTAGACCTGACTCAGTTCAACAGCACGGCAGTATTGTAGGCAATCTTCAAAGACAGGACAGACCTTAGAGAATTAATAAGATCGACTGTGGAAGATCCAAGAAAATAAATCTTTTGCATTGACTATGAAGCAGCAATACACAACTGAAAAATGTCGGAAATGGTTAGATACTCATTTTATAGTTCTAGTGTCAACCAGAAAAGCAATCATTTACTCAACTACTAAGTATTTACTGAGTGTTTTCTAGTAATGCTATTTATCAACATAACCTACAATACTACCACTCAGCTAGAATACATGTCTATCTTCTCTCTACTTTCTGGTGCTCCCTTTTCTTTTGGAATAATCCATTTTAAATGAACTCTTTGTTATCCTTTTGCCCAAACCCTCAAAGTGTGATTGTTATTTAATGCCATGGCTGTTAATAAAATTTTCTTTTCTTCGAGTTGGACTAATGTTTTCAATTTGTAGATAGAAGTGGACAATATGTCTTTGATTTTTTGTTTCAATACTAGGAAATGATCATGCTACTTATATAAGAATTTATAAAGATGGGACACATGTGATAAGAGAGTATTGTTACTAAGCAAAACTCTAATTATTATTGGCCTACTTTAAAGATAAATGTTAACCATAAGTCTATGTAAATAATAACTAGCTAACATTTTTCACATAACAAAATCAAATGGAAGGTAATGGGTGGGTTAATTTGACAGTAGTCATCATTTAACTATGTAGATGTCTATTAAAATATCACATTGTATATCTTAAACATATACAACTTAAAATTTTTTTAAAAAATAAAATTTCAGGTCGGCCAGTGGCATAGTGGTTAAGGTGGCTGGATCCCACATGGCTGACTCTGCAGTTCGAGTCCCAGACCGGCAGCTTGAAAACACACCAGATGCTTGTGCATGTATACCCCAAATCCTGAGAAATGGATGGAGTTAAAGGGAATGCAGTGTGGTTGTCCCACCTGGGATGATTTCTCTCTCTCTCTCTTTCTCTCTTTCTGGAAGACATATGTGCCCTGTGGGGAATACTAAAGCAACAACAAAAGAAACCAAAAATCATTGCTCAGGTACATAGATTGGTGGGATGAAAAGTCAAGGTCAAGGTGGAGGATCAAAATGAAAAATCAGGACTAGCATGTGGCATGATGGTTAAGATGCTGAAGTCCCACACGGCCGACCATAGTTCAAGTCCAAGATCCAGTAGCTTGAAAATCATGCCAGGTATGTGCGAGTGTGTGTCCAAGATCCTGAGAGGTGATCTTTTCTTCTCTCCGTCTCTCTGGTGAGCATGTGCACCCTATGACAAAAACCTGGAAAAAAAAAAAAAGAGAGAGAGAGAGAAGAAAAATTGGAGGAAAAGAAGGAGAAAACAAGAAGGATGGGAACTGAGTGATGGAAGCTTTTGTGTGCCAGAGGACACATGGGCTCAGTGGAGAGGGACAGAGAGCGGGAGAGGAGAAAGTAGCCCCATGGAGAATGGTCACACAGCAGTTCTTTTCTCTTTGACTTCTTCCTTTTGGGCATGCATGCATATGCACCCAGCATGCTTCTCAAGCTGCTGGGATCTGAGATTTGAACCACTTGGTCAGCCATGTGGAATCCCTGCCTTAACCACCACACCAGCTCATACTCTACTGTTTTGGGGAAGAAACCGGGGACCGAGTGAGGAGTCTTGGAACCTTAAGAGTAGATGGTGTGGGGCTAATGAAAACAGAATTTTTGATGGGAGCCAGGTAGAAAAATTGGGGGGGGGGGGTAATTATAAGATGCAACTTTAGGATAAGAGGGAAGGTCTGGTGAGAGACTTTGGTTTGTTATGAGAGAAATTATGTATCTTATTTTGGGGCTGGGACTATTGAGATTGAGGAAATGTTAGCAAAAGTGGTATTAGGCTGGAAACGATAAGAAAAGGGAAGTAAAATTTAACAGGATAGTTGTGCTACTGGTAGGTTAGAAGCGGTGAAATCTATGATTAAGAGTTCATCTGGGGACCAGCAGTTGGTATAATGGCTATGTCGCTGGACTCCCATGTAGTCGACCATGGTTCAAGTTCTGGACCTGGTGGCTTAAACTCACACGAGGCATATGTGCGTACATGCCCAAGATTCCAAGAGGAGAGTGGAGGAGAAGGGATTGCAGCGTGGCCATCCCCCCAACCCCGGGGGTGATGGGTGATTTCTCACTTTCTGTCTGTCTGGCGAGCGCACGCCCCCTATAGCAAAAACAAAAAAAAAAAAAACAAAAAGAAAGCTATCAAAAAAATAAAAGAGTTCACCTGAAGTCTTTAAAAGTACTTAGTTAACTATATACAGAAAAGTTGAAATAATTCAGATTGTTTAAAACATTGCAAATATATTTCTTTTTCCTCATTCTTTCAAATATAGTTTCAAAGGGCTCATTCATAGAGCATCTTCTGTCTGGGTGTTAAGTTTCTTATCAAGTTCAGAATCAATTCAGATTCTGCCTTCGTGTAGAGTCTAGTCTGTTGTAGGGTACTCTGTGTTCTTCCCATTCAAATTAACTAAAAATAACTTTTTTTTTTTTAACCAAACTTTCAGTATGTATTTTATCCCTTCCCTAAATTAAAGCACTAAGAAATGTTAGCCATATTACTTTCTAATTAGAAAAAAAATTGCAGTAAAATATTACTTAATTAATTTTTATAATGTATTGATAATTTTCAGTGGCTATAGGAACAAGGGTAATGAGAGCTCTAAGTTAATTTTCAAATGAATGTTCAGGAATTAAAAAAAGAAGGTGATGATGAGGCTCCTGAGATGTGGTTGTTGAGTCAAAGAACATCTTATTAATGCCATTGCAAATCAGTTCACTATTGGTAGAAACAAAATTTAAAAAAGAAGCAATACAGATTTTTTCTGTTGTTTTATGGACACTGAAAAATGATGTGACCTCTTTGGTAAATCTTGTAGTTCTCTATAAGACGGCACAAGCTGTTTTTTGTTTCTTTGTTTGTTTTATTCCCTACTTCCTGGAGCCTTTAATTAAGGGGAATCTTACTGATTCCTGTACCTAGCTATTCAACCAAAATAATACATCACATCTGGGAGAAGGAAAGGAAGAAAATTATGTTGATTCTATTTTATTGCTTATAAATTTCCTATACATAGAAAAGTTATGTATGAAAGGTGGCATTTGTTTTTATTGATACATAAAAATATCTATATCTAGATAGATATATTTATAACTAGATATATTTATAGATATAAATATGTATAAATATGCGTGTGTGTGTGTGTGTATATATATATATATATATATATATATATATATATTTAAAATCACTATATATTTTTTAAGAGAGTAGTGTCTCTTTTTTAAAAGTTTATTTCTTCCATTAACAAGAGAGACAGAGACAAAGCACTCCCAACAAGGTCTTGATACCACAGTCCACACCCAGTCAGCTCCATAATCTGTGTCCAGCGTACCCAGGGAGGTCTCTGGTCAAAAACCTTCCTACATGAGTCAGCCTCACAAGCACGCCATTTTACTACTGCACCACCATCCAGTCTCTCACTGTATTCTTTATCCCACCGGTGGTGGGATGAACACGTCTTCCATCTTTCATGTGGACCTGTGTTTTATATAAATGCTTCTCAGGAAAGAAAGCACCTATTCAATGAACTACAAGAATGTGAATCTGGATGTGAGCAATAGCTTTGGCATTGAAATTAATCTTAGGATATATTTTAGAGAAATTTTTAAGACTTGTTGCAAGGAAAAGAAACAATCACCAGCATAACATACTGTTAAGGGCAGGGACCCTCTTACAGACTGCCTGTTTCAATCCTGGCTCTATGGCTCAGTTTCTTCCATCTGTAAAGCAGGCATGATGGGCCAGCAGATGGCGCAGCAGTTATCTCACTGGACTCCTATATGGCCAGCTGCAGTTCGAGCCTCATACCGAGTGGCTTGAAAATCATGCCAGCTTCATGTGCATGCGTGCTCAAGATCTGGGGAGGAGAGTGGAAGAGAAGGGATTGTGGTGTGGCCATGCCCCCTGGGGGATGATTTCTTACTTTCCATCCCATTGTTTGTCTGTCTGTCTCTATCTCTCCCTCTCCCTCTCTCCAGTGAATGCATGCACCCTAAGGCAAAAACCTCTTAAAAAATAAGAAGCATTATGGCAGTGCTCAGTTCATAAGGTTGTTTTCTAAATAGATTCAGCAACTTCATATTTATAAAGCACTCAGAAGAGATTTGGCAAACAGTTTATACGATGTGGTTATTAGTCAAGAACGTAAGTCACTCCTTGATGGGGTGAGATGTATTTAGATATAAAGATGGGAATGTGTTTTTTTTTTTTTTTTTATGTATCTCTATTAATTTATTGCCATAAGGCACATGTGCTTGCTAGAGAGAGAGTCAGAAAGATATTCCCTCTGGGGATGGCCATGCTGAACTCTTTTCCCCTCTGTATTCTCTTGGAATTTGAGGCACACAACCAACACTTGCCTGGCATAATTTTCCAGCCCCTGTGTCCAAAACTGGAACATGGGCCAGCTATGAGGAATACAACGCCTTAACCACCATGCCACCTCCTAACCCTGAGATAGATACGTTTTTAAAGCAGTAAAAATGCATGCTTATTTGAAGTGGAAGGTATTTCTGCATGTTCATTGGCTGTTAATTTTTGTGTTTCTGTTCCCAGTAATGTGATCTTTTTATAGTTCTTAGATCCTTATATTTCCCCAAACGTCTGTGTTTACTTTTATTCTTTTCAAATTCACTACGCTACATATTAAAAAACTTCAATATGGCAGTTTACAGCACCATATCAGGAGGACTTTTCTCTAATAGTGTTTTCATTAGGAAAGTGGCTCTGCTATGATGGCAATGGCTGTGGCATTGCTAAGAAATTGATATTGTCTGTTATAGATGACTATGGAAGTAAACAAACATAGGCCAGAATTATCCTTCACCTTTTCCAATATAAGGTCAAAATTGAGATCAATAAAGGAAGACAATGTCATTTTGCCTTTGCTTATTGCCAGCCAGTGACCACATTTGTTAAGACGGAGGGACGGCATTGTCTAAGTATATGCAATTGTGTGCAGGGCAGAAAATATTCTTTCCCCTTTACATCCACATTCAGGCTGAAAAATTATGTGGTCTGTTTCAATAATTCATTAATCTGATCTCTCATTTGGCTAAACAATGCTAGATAAATTTTATATGATTTAGTTTATTTTTGTTCTAGTCTCAGCAAAACAGTTACATTTGTAAAGGCCAAGTCTTCTGACCTATAAGTATTAATAATCCTTTTACAATTACCTTGCTAATTTGTTCCTTATGTGTATAAAATGTTTCTCTAAGCTACTGGATTAACACCTACTGAGAAGTTAAAAAAATATCTATTTGATACCTTTTCCTACTGAGAAGCAATTCTGCTGTAATCCCAAGCAGTGCTGAATTGTATATTGATGTATGTCTTATCAAATAATATCATTTTCAGTAGCTGTTAAGTATATCTATGATTATCTAACAGGATTATTAATGTATTCCTTCTGTTCTCAGTATATCAGTGATGAGAAAGAGACAATTGTTTTTTGAGAGTTGTCACTTTTTTTTTTTTTTTGGAGAGGTTTTTGCTATAGGGCGTTGTGCGCTCGCCAGAAAGACAGAGAGAGACAGAGAAATAGAAAGCGAGAAATCACCTCCCAGGGGGGATGGCCATGCCACAATCCCTTCTCTTCCATTCTCCTCTCGGGATCTTGGGCACGCACGCACACGTGCTTGGCGTGAGTTTAAGCTACCGGGTCTGGGACTCAAACCGTGGTCAGCTACATAGGAGGTCAGCAACACAGCCATTACGCTAACTGCTGGTCCTGAGAGTTGTCACTTTTCTAGCTTGTATATTTTGGGGGAAATATATCAAGAGCCTAATTTCATTACCTTCTTTGAAAAACAGTAATTTATATGATATCAAGGAGAAAGAAAAAAAAGAAATGGTGATTATAGCAATAAAATCCCATGTCCAAATCCTTTATTTATTTCTTCATATTTTAATGTTTAACTATTTTAAAATTTATTTGTATATGAGGAGACAATAGAGGAGTTCCATGCTAGCAAGCCAGTTTCTAAATGAGCCAAGTGTTCAGGTAGTTCCACGGAAGACTTTGGACGTTGGTGAGTCATGCACCAGAAGTGTTAAAGTTCAACTCTTACAAAGTGAGGTGAGAACTGGGAACTGAAAGAAAAAACTTGAGAAAAACAGCTTCCTTGGTAAGACAGACTGCTCTTTCTCCTTTTAATTTATAATTCTGTCCAACAGCAACTCTAAAAAGGGAAAGGAAAAGGAGAAAGAGTAGTCAAAGCCAAACGAATGTCAGATGGAAAGAATGAAAGGGGAAAGGTTTCTTCTCTGAGCGTGTAGTCTCTCATGTTAGCTGTGGAACGTAATCCTTTAATTGAAGCTTTGTTCTGATCCAAAGCATTCAGCGCATGCTTAAAAAATCTTACCAAGCGTCTGTTTTGAAATTATGGCTACTTGAAGAAGGCAGTGTAGAAAGTAAATGTATGTTTTAATTGCAAGAAGTTAGAGTATGATTTGAGAGTAACCAAATTAGAATTTTTTTTATTCCTTTTGTAAAGCATAAATAAATAAACAGTGATAATGAAAAACCTTCCTTAGAGCATGTAATGAACTGTGGTTAGAGAAGGATGTAAGAATGTGATTACTTTGGCTGTGATAATTTAATACAAGTGTTGTGCTGTCTTTATGTAAGGGATATGCCTTTTTAATGCATATTTTTTCCAATATGTTTAGATCTATTTCACTGTTATTACAGGTATCCGAAATTAGAATAGACTTACTCATCTCATCACATATTTATTCGATCTTTTAATACATTAGCTAAAATGAAAGAGGTTTTCCCCATTTATTCTACCCTTTTCATTGACAAAGCTTCTCATCTTTAGTCTCACCAGCTCCCTGGTATGGGAGGCTGGTGGGGAGATTCTGGGCATACGATACCTATCCTCGCCACCAGGGGGAACTGCTCGGAGAATGACCAGTTGTAGTGAGTGAGCAGCATTTTCCCAAGCCTTTTTTCCTCCAAGACTGTTATGTACATGGGTCTTCCGCCCACCGCAGATCTGTTTGGTCTCTGAGTATTAATTCAAATTTATACAAAGAATGATAGTCTGCTGGGTGTAGTTATTCAGGATCCTGATCAGACCGAGGGCCCTAATGAAAATTAAATTACTTATACTGGTGTCTTTCCCATCTAAGCTGTACATATATATTTGAATGAGTGGGTTTGGATACCTGATCTATAAAAGGATGACATTTGATTGGTTGATTTCTGAGGTTGACCAGGCTCTGGTCAAGTTACTATTAAAAGGCCTCACAGTCTGTGAACATAGTCCTTACTTTTGTATAAAATCCAGTGGAGGGGGACCAGCAGTTGGCATAGTGGCTATGTCACTGGACTCCCATGTAGTCAACCATGGTTTGAGTCCCAGACCCGGTGGCTTAAACTCATGCTGGGTGCACGTGTGTGCATGCTCAAGATCTCGAGAGGAGAACGGAGGAGAAGAGACTGAGGCGTAGCTGTCCCCCCTGGGAGATGATTTCTTGCTTTCTGTCTGTCTCTCTCTGTCTTTCTAGTGAGTGCACATGCCCTATAGCAAAAACCTCTTCCAAAAAAAAAAAAAAAAGAAAATAATCCAGTGAAGGGCCCAGTAGGAGGTTTGATAGTTAGGTGCTGCACTCCCACATGTCTGACTGTGGTTCAATCCCAGACTCAGTGGCCTGAAAAATACACCAGGCACAAGTATGTGCATGCCTAAAATCCCAGGAGGAGAATGGAAAAGAAGAGATTCTGGCATGGCTATCCCTGTCATTGTATCTCTCTAGCGAGTGCACGTGCCCTATGGAAAAAAAAAAAAAAAAAAAAAAAGGGACTCACAGAGGGAAAGGAAGATTTGCTTATTCTTTTGCTTTTCAAACATTAGTTGCTTATCATTTTGTACATATGTCTGATTTTGCACTCAGAAATGAATAGTTGCAAGGGGTTGCAGTTCTTTTTAACCCTAGTATACACAGACCTTCACATGAGCCACAGAAACTTCTGAACTGAGAAGAGTTGGGGTTAAATATTGGTTCTGCTGCTTCTTGGCTTTGTAACTCTGACCAAGTTAACACATTCTCTATAAACTCCGTTTCAGCGTCAGATGCCGTTGTTCCTATGTGTTATCCTTCCTCACGGACTGAAATCTCACCTTCCTGGCTGCCTGCTAGACATACTTTTCATGATGCCCTGATAATAGCTCAGCTGTCTGTCCAAAACAGCCCTTCCTCCCTCTCCTTTAGACTCCCAGGTGCCCAGTTTAGTAAATAAGGTCCTTCTCTCTCCTTCTCCATCTCCTTCCTATTCAATGAGTGGAAATGCCATCTTGCCTAGTCTTTGTATTATTTCTCTGCCCACTGCTGCTTCTCCATTTCTGTGGCCAGAGATGGTTATGCCTTTGCGCCTGCAGTAATGTAACAGATCCCTGTGGACATCAGTCCCTGCCATAGCTTCATGTCCACCCCCTTCATTTGTATCTTGCCCTCTGTGGCAGGTTTAATCACCTTGAGGCATGGCTCTTGTCCTGTACTTTCTTTTTCCTTTAAAGTCCTAAATAGACCACCTCTTCGTGAACTGAAGGAAGACCAAACTGAAAGTATATCTGTTACGTATGAGTGGACTTAGTATGTCTAAAACTAGGTCAACTAAGCTCTGACTGTCAATCCTTTTTCTCTGATGTTTCTTCATATTTAAATTAGTTTTGCATTGTTGGTGAGGCTACCAGAAAGGGGAGGCGTGGCCTTCTCGGGACCTTAAGATATCGATTTGTACCATTACGGAAGATGTGAACTTTGATCACTGGGTGGAGGTGCTGTCCGCCGAGTTTCTCCTTTGCAAAGTGAGAAACTCTTTTATACAAATAAGTGTCTTGTGAGGAAGTAATTTGATAATATGAAAATATCCTATTATTTCTCACACCTTTACCACTACTTGTGGTATCCATGAATAATTCTTGCCTGAAACAGTTATTATTATGGTATTTATCAAATAGTAATCTATTTATAGATGCTAGCTAGATTTTTTTTTTTAATTCCAGAGTGTATGTGTGTTTAAGATTAAGAGAGGGAGAGAGGGAGAGAGAGAGAGAATAATTCGAATGGAGCAACTTTTTCTTCTTCCACTTCTCCAGTCCATCAGGATCCTGGGCATGCATGCATATGCCCAGTGTGTTTTTCAGGCCTCAAGGACCAGAGCCAGCATTTGAACTGTGGTCAGCCATGTGGGATCTGGCGACCCCTACATAGCACTCAGTCATTACGTGACTAGTAGCTGGCCCACTAGTTGGAATTTTACATTATGTCATCCGAAAAGTCATAATGTTATTTGCCTATGAAAAATGCTTCACGACTTTTCTGACAACACAACAGTAAGCAAAAGTTTTCCTTTCTCATTTATTTATTCATCCATTTATTTGTTTATTCCTTTTACATATTAGTACAGACACACAAATCCTTGTGTTATTCCATAGATTATAATTCATTACAGTCATGCTTTATTTTGTTGTTTGGTGTTCCCAGATTTGACTTTTTACTTTTTTCTTATTATTTGAATTTATTTTATACATTCAACCATTGTACTTCAGTACAGCTTGTGAAATGAATTACCGAACATGAATATACTTTACACCAGTCCAATTGAAGATACCATACACATAATCATCAACAGAGAGGCCTCCATTTTCGGGTCCCTTAACTGTCTTATCTGTATATTTTTCTCCTTGATTCCTTTCCACATTTGACTTTTAGAAACCCCATTTAACTTGGCTTCTATATCTTTTGAAATGCACCTGCCCTGTTTTTTTTGCCCTTTTTTTTTTTAAAGCCCTTCCCATATTTTCAAGCTGAAGATGTTTCGGGCTCATTTTGTACTTCTGCGCTAGCCCTTGATTCAGCTTTTTTGTTCCCCCCAAGAAGTTGTCGTTTTTAATTTACTGGAAAATGACATTTCGAAGCCAGGGTCTGGGAAGCCAGGGTCGGGCTCACTGGAACTAGGATATTACAAGACCTGACAAGTACTCATGAAAATTGTCAAAGTCATGAAAACCAAAGATTTAGGAACTTTTTCATGTCAAAGAAAACTAAGGAAACATGACAATTAAGTACAAAGTTTATCTTTTGGATTGGATCATGGATCAAAAAGAGCATTAGTGTGGTAACTGGAGAAATTTGGAAAAAGTAGTTTAAATATATTGTATATTGTATTATAGTCTTTGTGTGTGTATGTGTGTATGTGTATATATATATATATACACATACACACATACACACATTTTCTCTTGTTTTAGTCAACTCAAAATAATATGACCAGGGCCAACCCTGTTGCCTAGTGGTTAAGGGAGCCAGATCTCACATGGCCAGCTGTGGTTCAAATTCTGGCCCAGAGGCTTAAAAAACGTGCTAGGAGCATGTGTATGTGTGCCCCAAATCCCAGAAGGATGGAGAAATGGAGAAGGGGTTGCAGCGTAACTACATTCCATTGGAGGTGCTTTCCCCCTTTCTCTCTGTCTCTCTCTTACACACACATATATCCTCTGCAAATTAAGAAAAAAATAAAAATAACATGACCACATATATTAGAATTGCTTTGGGAAAATTGTTTTTAATTTTCTGCAGTTGGAAAAAAATTGATCTGAGTTGGGGGCAAGATAATTAAGGAAAGAAATGAAAATATACTTAGTGCTCAAACTTTACCGTTTAGGCTATTTGAAAGAAATTATAATGTATAGCTAAAGCTAATCAATCTCCTTCTGATGAACATTGTGATTGTTTCTATTTTTCCATAAGAATGTATAAGGCTACATTACGCATGTTTATGAATACATTTTTGAACACTTGAAAATCTCCTTGCAGTACATTTTTTTGAAGTAGGATTGGTTAAATAATTTATGGTATAGATATCAGCAATATGAAGTCATTAAAATTATGATGTAGATCAGAGTTTGGCAAATTGTAGCCTGTGGGACAGATCAGTTGTGCCCATTCATTTACATATTAACCAAGGCCCCTTTCATGCAGAGGCAGAGTTAAGGCGCTGAAGCACATATCATATGGCTCACAAAGACTAAAATATTTGCCATCCCTAATATAGATGGTTAATATCCAGGATTATGATATCATTGAGTGACAAGGACACATTTTTACTATACATGATTTTGTGTGTATATATGCACATACAAACAACATTTAGATTAAAAAGTGTGATTATTTAAAATTATATATGGACAGAAAAATTCTGAAAGGTTCTCTTCCAAAATGCATGCTTGCATAATTTTTTAGATTTTTAAAGAGGTTTTTGCTTTGGGAATGTGCGCTCACTAGAAAGAAAGACAGAGACAGAGGAGAAGTGAGAAATCACCCCTCGGGGGGATGGCCATCCCATAATTTCCATCTCCTCCTAGGATCTTGCCCCAGCGTGAGTTTCAAGCAACCAGGTTTGGGACTTGAACCACAGTCAGCTATATGAGTGTCCAGCAATGTAACTGGTGTGCTATCTGCTGGCCCCAAATTTTTAGATTCATTTAAAAATATATTTTTTAAAAAATTCCCATTAATATATAATAATTGAACCTTTAGGTGGGATACAATGTGATTTTTTCAGTCCAAACTACAACGTGTAATGATTAAATCAGAATAATTAGTATATTCATCATTTCAACCATATTATATTACTTTCTGTTGGGGACATTAAAAATCTTTCAATATAATTAACAACAGTTTTTTTATATTCTTATTTATAATTTTCTGTATTACATTTTATTAAAGGAATCATATACATTTTCCCCCCACATTCTTACTTCTAGGTAAATTCTTAATCCCTTCTATTTCCTCTCCTACACCCCACACTCTAGTGAAACTGGACTGGCTATGATCACAGGAGAGTTGGAATGGTAGGCTTTAATTTTTTTAATATTTCATAATTTACATATAATCATTACACATATTTGTAGGGTATAGAATGGTCCTTAAAAGCAGGTATGCAGTGTATAGTAAGTCAAGGTTATAAAGATATTCACCACCTTCAACATTTAACATTATATTATGTTATGAACATTCAAAACTCACTTCACTGGTTATCCTGGAAGTATTGGGTCACTGGGAAAGTCATGATGCATTCTCACATAAAAAATAAATTAAGAAATACTTCCTGACTTTCTTAACAACCTAATATGTACTGAATTATCTATGATTTTCTTTACTGTGAAATACAATTCTAAAGAAAAAAATATTGATTAAACAGGCTCTGAAAAGTCTTGCAAATTAATGAGAGTGGATTTTAGAAAACAAAGATAATCTTAACTTAGTCAATAAAAGAATTTGTAATGTAGATATAGAGGACTTGGGGGGGGCATAAGGGTTTATATTATGGAAAGATCTGTGATAGCGTTTGTCCAATTAGAGATAGGTAAAATTGTAGATAACAATAGCTAATTAGGAAAAGAAAAAGGAAACTTGTACTCACTGTGAGTTTTCTAAGACCATACACTGTACTGTAAATAAAGAAATAAGTCCTCAAGAAAAGAAAACACAAAACAAAATTGGAAAGAGATGTTTAAATGCAAAGACATAGAAAAGTCAGTGATTTAGTGATTTATAGGCTTTACAAAGTTTTTTATTTTAGCTTTCTTTATATTCATCCCAAAGAAAGACTCAGCTATTTGTAACATTTTGAATGTTCCCTCTGTTATCTAGTTTTATTAAATGAGAAATGGTCATAATAAATATATAAATTGAAACCATGGCAGCAACTTTCTATGAAATAATGAGTGAATTTGTACTTAAACTTGCTTGTGAGTAAGTTAGTCAAATCCACATTTTTTGCTTTTACATTGGGATACTGAATTCTGACATTTATTATTGTTATCAATATCTGTGGACTTATCCTTTTTATCTAGTTGTAATCTCTTCTATTTATCTCCCTTAAGTTTTCCTGGTATAGTATCCCCTTAAATATTTCCTGAAGAACTGATTTTGTTTTGGTGAATTTTTTTAGCATTTGTCTGGGAATGATTTTATTTCTCCTTCCCATTTAAAGGATAATCTTGCTGGGTATAGTACTCTCTGCTGAAATTGTTTTTCTTTCAGAGTTTTAAATATGTCTTCCCATTCTTTCCTTGCCTGCATTGTTAAGAGGTCAGATATTAGTCTAATGGGGTAACCTTAGTAAGTAACTTAACATTTATCTCTTGATATTTTTAAAAATATTTTCTTTGTCTTTGAGTTTTGCCAATTAGGCTATGATGTGCTTTGGAGAGGATCTTCCTTTTATATCTATTACATCATTGAGGAAGTCATGATGTATTTTTCCATGCAAAGATGCAGCATAACTTTCCCAATGACTCAATATTTGGGACCCTTCATATTTCCTAGACTTGGATGTCCACAGGCCTCAAATTGGGAAAGTTTTCAGCTAACATATAATGAAAGATATTCTACTCCTCTGCCTGTCTCTTTGCCTTTTGTAATACCAATTATGCAGATATTTAGCTGTTTAATGGTGTCTAGGATTTCTCTTATGTTGTCCTGATTTTTAATGGTTATTCTTCTTTTCAATTGCTTGGACTAAATCAGAGATTCTATCTTCAAAGTCAGCAATTCTTTTTGCTATGTGGTGTAATCTATTGCTGATACTCTCAAGGGAGGTTTTGATTCCCTGAATGTTATTCCATATCTCCAGAAGTTCTGTGATGCTTTATCAGTGTGTCTGTTTCTTTATGGAGTTCCTCCTTCATGTCATAGAAGGATTTTCTCATCTCCTGGTATTTAATGTTTGTTTTCTCTTACATCTCACTGAGGTGTATTTTTATAAATATATATATTTTTTGTTTAATTATTTTATTTATTATTATTATTTAATTTGCTACAGGGCACATGTGCTCAACAGAGAGGGCAGAGGGCAGGGTGGGGAGAAAGAGAGAGGGAGGAGAGAGAGAAAGTGAGAAAGCAAGCCGACAGGTCTAGAACTCAAACTGTGGTCAGCCACGTGGAAGTCCAGTCCCTTAATCACTGTGCTGGCTACTGGTCCCACACTGAGTTGTTTTGTTTTGTTTTGTTTTGTTTTTACAGTGAATATTCTGAATTCTTTTTCTGATATTTCCGTGATCTCTTGTGTTTTATCCATTGTGAGTGGTTATTATGTTCCCTTGTATTTTCTGATTTTCTCCTACTTGTTGAAGCTCTGCTTCGAGTTTTAGTCATCTGATAATATACTCAATTCTTCCTACTTCTATGAATTATGTTTCTGTAGCTGTGTCCTCATGCCCTTCCCTACAGTGTGCATTACCTTTGTGCAGGTTTGCCTCCTTTATTGTGAATGGGAGTGTGGAATCCACAGTAGGAGTTTTAGGTTCAGGTTTTCTGAAGGGAGTTTCTCTCCTTTTATTGCAAGAGTAGTTGTGGGTAGAGAATTCCTTCAGGGTCTCCTGTCTTAAGCTGTTTGGTTCCTGTTTACATAAATCTTTCTTCTCCCAATGTGGCTAAAGGTTGAGCTGGGTAAGTAGAATGTAAGGTGATAGAGTACGTTGTGCAGTAATGCCACATGGGCAATTTCAGCCCTTCTTCCCCCAGAGCAGACTGGGAAGGGATCCCTGATGAGCTCAAGCCTAGCATCTGGGGCCTCCCTGTTGACCCTGGATAGATGAGTGGTAGAAAGGTGTGAGCACACGTGGGGCAGCAGCACGTAACTCCTACCTCTTCCATCTCAGGGATCATAGGGACCAAGTATTGGTTTTTGAAGGCTGTGGCAATCTCTCCTCCCCCACAGCAGGCTGAGTGGGCGTGGGGGTCTCCAATGAGCTCAAGCCAAGTGGCTTGGGCCTTCCTGTAGCTCCTTCTATCTCTTCAGTCTCAGGGATCACAAGATGTTTAAGAAGGGGTAGCCTACATTGCTCTTTGCCTAGAACAGTGCTGTTCTACATCTATGGGTACTGTAACCTCTTGATGCCATGTTTTTCTCTTAATTCTATGGTAGTTTTTTCTCAGTCCTTGAGTTGTTTTTCACCTTCTATTAGGTCGTTGGGAAAGTCATGATGTATTTTTTCTTTTTTTTTTTTAATGCAAAAATATGTCATGACTTTCCTAATTACCCAGTAAATGTCCTTTATATGTCGATGTACCTCTGGGTTCTGTTCTTGGCTCTGTCCCTTCCCACTCTGTTCAGTTTCTTGGAACTCTCCCTAACTCCCATGATACGATTTATCAGATGTATACTAAAGACTCCTAAGCCTGTATCTCTAACTTCCAAACCAGTATTTTCTGTATACATTGAAGTACCTCAAATCAAATTTCATCTCGTGCCATCCTTGACACTTCTGTCCTCTCCATGCATTTCTTTTATCAACAAAAATCCCTGGAAATTTCACCTCCTAAATATTTCACACATTGATCTCCATCCTTGCTATCACTTTCCTAGTTCAGGTTTTCTCATTCTTGCTTCTTTTTTCCTAAGGGGTTTAAATTCACCTACCAAACCATAGCCAGAAAAATCAGTCTTTTTTTTTTTTTTTTTTTTTTTTTTTGAGAGGTTTTTGGCTATAGGGCGCGTGCGCTCGCCAGACAGACAGAGACATAGAGACAGAAAGCGAGAAATCACCCCCCAGGGGGGATGGTCACGCCGCAATCCCTTTTCCTCCATTCTCCTCTCGGGATCTTGGGCACGCACGCACACGCGCCCGGCGTGAGTTGTAAGCCACCGGGTCCGAGATGCGAACCGCGGTCGACTACGTGGGAGTCCAGCGACATAGCCATTACACTAACTGCTGGTTCCCGAAAAATCAGTCTTAAATGATGACCTGGAAATAAGAGAAGAGAGTGCTTGTCAGAAGGCTTCCTGAAGCTGCTAGGGAGGCTTCCCATTGCCCACAGAAATGTTTTCCAAAGTGTGGTCCTTGGACAACTTACACCCTCTGAGGTTACATATTAAAAATGCAAACTTAGGGCTAGCTCATGGCACAGCAGTTTAGGTGACTGGGTCCCTCATGACTGACTGCCCAGTTCAAATCCTGGACCTAGGGACTTGAGAAACATGTTGGACGTGTGCATATGTGTGTCCAAAATCCTAAAAGGAGGGAGGGATGGAGGAGAAAGGATTTCTTTATAACTATTCTCCATGGGAGGGGTGGGCACGGCTGGGAAGGTGGTACTTTTTCACTACCCCACCACCACTACCTTCATCTCTTTCCAGCAAGCACATGCATCCTCTGGAAAAATTAAAAGAAAAAAGTTGAAGCCCCAAATATGGACTCTATCAAAAAGTTATCAAATAGAATTTATAAGTGATCGAGTCCTCTAGATTTCTAGTTTTAACACCATCATAAGATAGGTTCATGTGCTCTAATGTTTGAGAACTACTGGTTAAGAATTACATCAGTGCACTTCCTTCTGAAGTCTCCTTTCTTGCCATTTCCTGACTGAAACTTACTATTCCGCTACTATAAATTCATGCTAGAGCACTTCTTAACTCTACTATTCTCTCTGCTTGAAACACACCTCTCCCACCTTACTTTATCTGGTCTATTCATATATTAGTTCAAGTACTTGCTGAGATATCCTTTGCTCCAAGCCTTCCTGGCATACTCAGATGGACTGTTTGCTACACATTGCACACCAGAGATATGTCTTCCTAAAACACTACTGATAACAGCCCAGTCAGTGGTGTGGTGGTGAAGACAGCTGGATACCACATGGCCAATTGCCCAGTTTGAGTCCTAGACCTGGTGGCTTGAGAAACACCTTGGGTGTGCGTGCATATATGCCCAAAATCCCAAAAGGAGAACGGAAGAGAGAGGATTGTGGCTTGGCCATTTTCCCTGGTGGTACTTTCTCACTTTTTGTCTCCCTTGTCTCTCTCTCTCTGGTGAACACATGCATCCTACATAAAAGTCTTTTTTTTTTTCTAAGTTACTATTGTCAGTATATCTAATACGTAGCTTATACTCACCATGTGTTTGGCAAATTTAGTTAATAATAGACTTGTATGAAGCTTATAGAATATATGGATTCTATCCATGTTCTTGAAATCTTATGGCTTAAATAACAACTGCTTGTGTAGCTCATAATTCTGTGGGCTGGTGGCTTGGTGTGGGATGAGTCTGGATGAGCTGTGTAGTTCTTCTGCTGATACCATGAGGCTCTCTTCTGTGTCTGTGGTCAGCTGCTGGTCAGCTGGGTGGCTCTGTTTCTGGGGCTTGGCTGATTGTTGAGTAGAGCAATAGTAATAGCTGTGCTAAGAGTCATATCTGGAAGGTCCAGGCAGGGTTTGGGGTTCTTCATTCAAATGGAGGTGGTAGGTTTTGAGAAACAAAGAGAGATGAAAAAATTGGGGAGAGATTGCAAGTTCTTTTGAGGCTTTTGTTCAAAATTGGCACAGAATCATTTCTGCCACTTTGTATTATCCGAGATAAGTCACGACAGCAACCCAAATCTAATGATGGGCAAATAGACTTCACCTCTTGATTGGAGGCAGTAGGATGTATTACAGTCATTTTTTCAATCTATTCCATGGGTCTAATATATATGAATTAATGATTGTCATTTGCAATGTAACTAGAAACTGGATTCTAATGTTCTGTTGTTACCACTGCTGTGACCTTATAAATAGGCCTCATTTTATTGTAATCTTCAAACCATTCCATTGCCAAATGTTGCTGTTTCTTTTCCAGCTCTGTCACCTAATTTCTCTTCAATTTGTCTATTTTGGAGTATACTTTGGATCTATTCGTGAGAAATACAGATAAGGGTATACTATTTGGTTAATTACTTGGATTTAGTTAAGTCTTAAAATGAAACCAACATTCCCAGACACAACAAAATACAGACCATAAGTATGATAAAGGGCATGTTGCCAATAGAATACACACCATTTTTGTATCCTTGAATTTTACCTTGCATTTTCAACTCTGTTGGCTTAAAAAAAAATCTGGCTTTCATTCTGTCATATCCGTTGACCTATTTTCTTTTAAAAAGTTGTATTAATCTTTCTGCCTACTAGAAGGACTCTCTACTGCTACACAGAGCTCTCTTTAAAAGTGAAACCTTCCTAGTGGCAGTGCATTGGCCTCTTCACTAGGAAGGGGAGAGAGGCCTTGACCTAGAGCCTACTCATTAAACCTTAGCACTCGTTACTGGTGTCTGTCCCTTCTTATCCTTCTTTCCAGGGTTGATCTGGAAACTTCAACTACGTTGGCATTTAATTGGATTTTCTCATCAAACTTTAGAAGGAAACATAGCAATATCTATTACTTGCAAATAACATAAGAAAAGAGAATGGCGTGGGATTATTAAGTAGGCTTTTAGGTTATATACCCTATGGAACATTTTTATTTTTCCTCATTGCCACTCTCATTTTCCTCCTCATAGATTCTGAATAAAACTCTTATAAATCCTTTTTTTTTTTTTAAAGTTTCTTGAACACAAAATGGATTTCATATGAGCACTTGGGAACTAGACAATTCTGTTTTTTAAAAAGCTATGGGATTTCTTTCTTACTTTCAAGGGCACCTTAGTCACAACTACTTTTCTGCTCCTGGATTCCTTGAAGGCTGGCATTCAATCCTGATAGTGGTTGAGGGGAAAAAGTCCTAGAATTTGCTTTGTGACCTAGGATATATGGGATATAAGTGTGCGTTGCAAAACTTAATGCATAAAGCTGCTACTTTTGATACAGTCTGGTCATGGAGAGATGGGATTTAGCTGCTTGTAATGAGAATTTGATGTGACTGGAAATTGAACGGAAGCATCTTTTTATTGAAGGTACTGAGCCTTATAACAATCATTCAGTGGCAGAAGTTATTGTTTTTTACATTACTTTTCAACTCTAAAACCTTTCAAAGCCTCATAAGAAAACAAAAATTTCTTATTCAAGCAACAAAAGAACTTAGTAACTCTTCTTTTGCATCCACATAAAGCAAAATGATACAGCAACCTCGCCCAACTTTAAAGATATGTCTCAGTTTTTCTCCGTTTAAGGTCTTCTTCTTTTTCTATATCAGAACTGCTTTCTAATGAAATTTTTCTTTTCCTTGTTCTTCATTTTCCTGTGAGAATGTTAAGAAAAGAGAAAGAAAAGGAAAAGGGAAAGAAAAAAGAAATCTATGCACGATGCTGTAGATTTGAAATATATAATACATAGACACTCTTTGCAAAAAGGTATTTTTTTAAGCTTTAGATAGAACCTTTCTTGCACTGTGCACATAAATAAACATTTCCGTCTTTACCCATGTTTATAAAAAGATGAATACCAAAAAATACTGAGCGTCGGGTCTTTGAATTGATGTTAGGAGAAAAATACTCTATTTCTTCCTTCATTCATAAATCAACTCTAGAAACTTGAAAAAGACATACAATTTTTCTCTTTCAAGTTTTCTATTTATGAAAGAGGTATCTATTCAAGTGAAATCATTTTGTGGATTGAGTTCTATTTTTCTACTCAAAAAAAAAAAAAACAACTTCTTTTTAGGGGAGTGAGAAAAAGAGATATAGAGAGACAGGCACGCTCAGTAATCTCACACCACAATTCCTTCCCTTGGTGTTCTCAGCCAGTCAGGGTCATGGCTGTGTGTGCCTAGTGAGTACAGGCAGACCCGGGAACTGAACCTACAGTCTTCCATATGGTGGATCCTACATGGCCTCAGCAACGTGTCACCACTATGTCATCATGCTGGCCTTAATTTCTGTTTTAAGAAAATATTTTTATCTCATCACAAGTCTCCTTTTAGGCAGTATTATATCTTATTTTTCTAGAATAGAGAATATATCCAGAAGAATCAATGAGTAGATAATTTGCTAATTTTTATTTTTCAGTCTTTCACTGCATTGTATAAAAAATTGTTAAGTTCTGATCTCTTGCAAATTTGTGGATCATGTTGATTGTGAGTTTAGGCCTAACACAGATTTGCTGTTAAATTTAAGTTCTGTCTTATTATAATAGATCCTTTTTTGGTGAGGAATTTATAATGTGGGTTTGGCAATTATTCTTCATAGAAAAATGGATGATATTGAGACTAGCAGTTGGCGTAATGGCTGTATCACTGGACTCCCATGTAGCCGACCGCAGTTTGAGTCTCAGATCTGGTAGCTTAAAACTCACTCCAGGCCCGTGTGCGTGTGTGCCCAAGATCCCAAGAGGAGAATGAAGGAGAAGGGATTCTGGTGTTGCCATCTGCCTTGGGGGGGGCAGTGATTTCTTGCTTTCTGTCTCTCTCTCTCTCTCTCTCTGTCTTTCTGGTGAGTGCACACCCCCTATAGCAAAAACCTCTCCAAAAAAAAAAAAAGAAAGAAAAATGGGTAATATTAAAAGGATCTATTCTGGGACCAGCAGTTAGTGTAATGGCTATGTCGCTGGACTCCCACGTCGTCAACCGCGGTTCGAGTCCCGGACCCGGTGGCTTAAACTCATGCCGGGCGTGTGTGCGTGCATGCCCAAGATCCCGAGAGGAGAATGGAGGAGAAGGGATTGCGGGGTGATTTCCCCTGGGGGGTGATTTCCTGCTTTCTGTCTCTCTGTCTCTCTCTGTCTGTCTGGCGAGCGCACGCGCCCTATAGCAAAAACCTCTCCAAAAAAAAAAAAAAAAGAAAAAAAAAAAAAGGATCTATTCTGCTTTCACCAAAATGCAGTCAAGATTTTACCAGCCTACATGAGACTGATGTTTAAAATCAATAGCCACATCTGTGAGCTTTCAGGATTACGACGTACCTTAAATCGCCAGGGAGGACTGTATTTGCCTAGTGTTCTTGCGCTCTCAGAGCTGAAGGGGAGCAGACCCGTGCTACCTATCTGGTAGATGTCATGACATGTGACAAGGCTGTAAGCGATACCAGTCCTCGCGTGCCACTTAATGGCTCTAGTCAAATGAATGGACAGGATGATATTAGCTCTATTTTTACTGTAGACTTTGAGAGTGCATAAAAGCCAGGGCCGGTGGATTGCACAGTGGTTAAGGTGTTGGACTCCTGCATGGCCAACTGTGGTTCAAATCTCAGACCCAGAGGCTTGAAACATGCCGGACGTGTGTGCGTGCATGCTCAAAATCCCAAGAGAAGAATGGAAGAGAAGGGATTGCAATATGGCTTTCCCTCCAGGGGAGTGGTTTCTTACTCTCTCTCCATCTCTCTCTGTGTCTCTGGTGACCCCACACACCCTATAGCAAAAATCTCTCAAAAAAAAAAAGGGAACAAAGCCATGTTCTTGAGCTATTGGGTTGTCAGAAAAGTCATGATGTATTTCACTGTTTTTCTATGCAAAAATGCATTGTGACTTTCCTGACAACTCAATATATGTAAAAAACCCAAAACTTTAAAAAATATATATACTTTGAGGAAGGAAGAGCAAGCAATAATTAAGGGAAATTCAACAGCTTTCTTGTCTCATTATTTTTATTCTATTCTTGGCAGAATGTTCAATTTATACACTGAGAATTAAAATATTTAAATGCCAGGTCTAGTTAAACTACTAGTGTGATTAATATATATATATATTTGGTTATCATGGGTTTGTCTGTAAAGGGTTATGATTACAGTTAAATATGTATAAAAGTGTGGGTGATAGTCTAGAATTAAATCACAATATTGATAAAAGCTGGTGAATGAGACTCCACTATTTGCAAACCTGCTGTCATGTTAAAAAATTAAAAGTTACTTTAAAAAAGACATCCTTACTATCGTAGATTTTTTAATTTTATATGCTACAACATGTAGAATGAGAGGTAAATGCTCTATTTTTAAATTTAGATCCACAAAATAAAAGTACACATCAAAAACCAACAGTAAATAATTCTCCTCAGGCCACAAAATTAAAACAGAACAGGGAAATAAAATTGTAATAGCACCACCATTTTCTGATACTTTTCCATTTCTCAGCTTTTAACATATGCACTATCATTTCATCATCCTATTATAAGCCCATATTCATTCCTTCTTATCACACTTACTGCAAAACATTTTGTTTATTGTCAGCTAAAAATGAGCTTTGTAACAACCAAGAGTGCATTAGCCCTCTAGCTAATGCAACAACTGCAAAAATTCAAGAGCCATATCAACTGAAATCATTGTACACAGTCATCCTTAGCATCCCGATCTCTGTTTCTCCTCTTTGAACCACATAGAAATGTTGGGTTCTCAGAGTCCTTAAAGCTGGGGGTACTCTATGTCCACTTCTAGCTAATGATCTTATGGAGGAAGTCAAAATCCAGTGTGATCCTCCAGTCTGTCTTCATCTTCATCATGAGATGAACACATGTTCCTGATGGAGACACTTCAGGAATGTGAGGCTTCCTTTAGCCTGGGTCCCTAGTTCCTACCTAGAGTAGATTTTCCCCAGTCTCTTGGTACCCATTGGATGCATGCCCAGAAGGAGAAATAAACTTTCCCTGTGTCAACCCACTGCCATTACCAGTTTATTTTGTTAAGAGTGGCACAACCTCACCTACTATGAACACCACCTGTGGATCGTCGAATTTCCTCACCTTAGACTTTATATTTAAGTACATTAGTAATAACTTTTTTTTTTTTTGGAAAGGTTTTTGCTATAGGGTTTGTGTGCTCACCAGACACAGAGAGACAGAGAGAAAGAAAGTGAGAAATCCCCCAGGGGGGATGGCCACGCTGAAATCCCTTCTCCTCCATTCTCCTCTTGGATCTTGGGCACACACGCACACGTGCCCAACGTGAGTCTAAGCCACCAGGTCCAGGACTCAAACCATGGTCGACTACATGGGAGTCCAGCAACACTGCCATTATACCAACTGCTGGTCCCAGTAATAACTGTTTCTAAGTTTGCTACCTAACTTTTGCTTTTCATCTCTTTCTTTGTCTTGTGCTACCAAAACCAAACTGTCAAGGTCACTGTCTTATTTGGAGACAATGAAGGTGTAAGAAAGAAATGGCATTTAGGACAAATAAATGCTATGAAGCCAGAGGTCACAACAAGGTCAGACTGAGTATCAAGGTACAGTAGACAAAAAGGACACATGAGTTGAGTATACAGGTTGGGCTCTACATCTAGGGGCTCAGGGTTCTGAAAACTGCTAAGACCGGTGCCATGTTAGAGCCTGTGGATGCTTTCAGAGGATCGAGCTGCAAGGGTGTAGAATTCTGAATGAAAGACTGGGCCAGTGTCTTAGGACTGAAATGGAGAAGTGTGACTGTGCTGGTTGGCTCCTATGATGTGAGTTAAACACCTGCCAGAGCAGCACCTCAGCTGTAGAGGAAATGATCAGGGAAGCCAAAACCCAGCCCAGAGCAACTGTGCTTCACATAGACAGAAACAGGACTAATATTCTTGCTAAACAGCTTGCTTTAAGTCAGAAGTTCCTTGTAACTCTGGGGGCGGGACCAGAACCTAGAAGTTCTGTTGAAGATTGAGCCCCTATAGATAAGACCCAAAGCTCTGCAAGAATAGAACTTAGAGACCACCAGAGTGGGTAACCATGCTGTGAAGGATGGGCCTAGTTTTGGGTCTCAATTTCATTTTATTTGCAATATAAATGATCTCCTATCTGTCTTATAGTTCATCACAGATATTCCCTGTTCTTACCTCTGCAGTCTAAGCGAATGTTCAAGAGCATGTCTTTAACAGGTTTTGTGATGTAGCATGGACCTACACCTGGATCCATGTGTCTGCAGTCACAAAGGTATTCCCAGATCCTGCTGCTGGTGGCCGGCCCGTGGCGCCATCAGCTGGGCACGTGTGTGTGCGTGTTAGTAGGAGGTAGGGGATTGTGCTCTCCATAAACTCCAAGGTCTTTGCATGTCTCCAGTTCTCTGAAGTGAGTTGATTTTCATAGAAGTCCCATTTCTGGACGCTAAAGGAACTTGTACACACGCCTTTTCATTCTCCTCTTATTCCATGTTGATCTTACCGTCTGAATTCACCTCAACTCAGCTCTGACCTTTTTCCATTCTTTATTTTCTCCTCTCCACAACACTCATCAAAATTCCTGTCAGCAGCCCTACCCTGGAAGGGGGCCAGCCTTCTCGGGCTGTGTCAGCACTTGCGCGTGCTTCTGAAGATGTTCTCCCTTGCACTGACACACCTCTCCAGGCAGCTTCTTTGAAAGTGTCCATAGGCCACGCAGCTGTGTGCAAACTCGTCTTGGGGTGTGATTTTGGAGGTTGGCTTTCAGGCCTCTGGTGGTCACAGCAGGGCAGCTTTGTGCACCATCGGTTTTTGATGTATCAGAATAAAAGACAAGAAAGAGCCCTTCTTCTGTGCTTTTGGCTGAATGTGTGAAGAGAGAGTGCAGCTTCCTGAGGTATCAGCATACAATACTTTCCTCTGCAATTTCTGCACCTCTTTGCCCTGACCCCTCCTGCTGTCACCGCTAAGCTTGTCTGTCTGACTCAAAGTGGAAATAAAACTGTCTTAGGTGCTGTAAACATTTTTTCCAAGTAACACGCATCAGCAAGAAATGGCAGGCATGTATTGCTTGCCCTCTTTTCAAAGTTAACTTACCCTGAATTGAACAAATGGACTATTTCCCCATGTCCCAGGCTCCTGTTCCTTCCCAGATGATCCCATTTTGGTTCTTGGTACCAGCTTCTTCTTAGTCTCCAAGTCTTTGAGTTTTCATATCTATTTTTTTTGAGAGAATTTTTTTCTATACAGTATGTGCTCTCACCAGAAAGACAGAGAGAAACAGAGACAGAAAGTGAGAAATCACCCTCCATGGGGGATGGCCACAGCACAATCCCTTCTCCTCCATTCTCCTCTCCGGATCTTGGGCATGCGCACACATGCACCTGGCGTGAGTTTAAGACATTATGTCCAGGACTTGAACTGTGGTCGAATACATGGGAGTCCAGCGACATTGCCATTATACCATCTGCTGGTCCCATTTATATCCACTTTTATTTTGCCCTTTATACCACCTCAGATAGTAAGTTCATTCACTTTTTCCATAGATTATCTTCGTTTGGGGGAAATCTTTTGTTTTTTCTTCTGTTTAAGTTACCATAATCTTAATCATGTTCTTCTAAAAATAGTAACTATTTTTTTCTCCACTTACATGTGATTTGAACTCCTGTCTGGAGTCAACAACTCAGTAGTGACCCCTTTATTTTTCAAGGCCTGTCCAGGCAGTAGGTGGCAGTGGGAGGTCAGCAGACTCAGGTCAGAGAAGTTTCTTGGCTCTGATGATCTGGAAGAAGATTCTCAGAGGTCATGCTCAGGAATCACACCTTTGCTTGTGCGTAGTATAAGAGGACTTCAAGAGTTTATGAAAAATTTGAATTAAAGTATGAGTTGATTTGGGTGCAAAAGAGTTTTCAAATCATGCTCAGTTTTTGAAAAAATTTTTAAAGACTTATTTAATTCCATTTGTTATTATTTTTTTAATTTGACAAGACAGACAGAGAAAGGGAAAACAAGAAAGTAAGCACCAGGTCTGACACCTGAACCGCGGTCGGCCATATGGGAATCCAGCTCCCCTAACCACCCCGCCACCTGCCAGACCCCTAAGCTTAGTTTTTTCTTTTTTCTTGTTTTTTTTTTTGAGAGGTTTTTGCTATAGGGCGCGTGCGCTCGCCAGACAGACAGACAGAGACAGAGAGACAAAAAGTGAGAAATCACCCCCCAGGGGGGATGGCCACGCCACAATCCCTTCTCCTCCATTCTCCTCTCAGGATCTTGGGCACTCATGCACACGCACCCGACGTGAGTTTAAGCCACCGGGTCCGGGACTCGAACCACGGTCGACTATGTGGGAGTCTAGTGACATAGCCATTACGCTAACTGCTGGTCCCTCAGTTTTTTCATAGTATGCCTTTCTGTGACCTTTTTGAAGACCTCTTACATAGTCAAGACCTCTTGTACAGTCAAAGTCCTCCTCTAACTGGATAAAGGCCTGGGTTCTGATTGTAGACATGGTTCTTTGTAATTTGATCAAGTTCTGAGCCTCGGTTTTCTTATGTACCAATTAAGAGATTTCATCTCATCTCTATACTCCTGCCTCAGAGGTTACCCAGAGCTAAAAACTCTGCTCTCTGACTGAATAGGAAAATAAATAAATAAATAAGTATGCACTTTCTGCTAATAGATAAAAACATGGGATTTTTTTTTTTTTTTTCTATTCGGCCTCAAGGTCCTCACGCTATTAAAGTTGGCTCTGGAGTTCATATAAATCAACTGTGAAATGCCCATTTACAACCGTGCGGTGTCTGATAAACACCCACGGTGCGGTCTCATAGGTTCTTCCTCCTCAACTTCTTTCAGGTCTGCCCCTCCTCCCAGCCCTACAGCTGCCGTCTGACAAATACGCTGACCACCTCTCACCTGGGGTGCTGAACTAGCTTTCTAAATATGACACCCTGTCTGCCCCCAGTTTGTCCTTTACAGCACGCCTGAGTGTCCTGTGGAAGTCCGGGTGACCACACTCCAATGACTCAAGGAATTTCACCAGGCTTAGCTTCCTGTCCTCCCAGTCTACCTCCTTTGGCTTGATATGACTTATTATTGCCATCCTGCAACCTGACACTCCCCAAAATGGGTGTGTTGGATTCTCCTCTGCCACACGGGGGGGGGGGGGGGGGGGGATGTTGTGGAGGGGGCTACTTGGGAACCCTCCTTTCAGGTGTAGGCTGCCCTCCACTCCCCAAACCTTAAGACCCTGTGTGGATACATTGGTATCAGCTCTTTTCCCAGTTCTGCTATCCAGTGGGCATGCAGAAATTTCTAGAAGAGTTGGGCAGAATATTCCAGGCACAGGGAATAGCATGTGGCTACCTCAGGTTCAGGTGGCAGGAGAGAACACAGTATGTTTTCAAGCATCATTTTTTAAACTCTATTTTGACAGTGGTTTTGTGTACAATTCTGTTTTTCCTCATGATGTTGTGCACACGTAATGGAAAGAAAATGTCTACCATATAACACTCGGATATGTTTCCTTTCTCCCGTTTCCTCAAAATTAAGTTCTGACTTGGACCAACTAAATTGTTTTCTCACCTCACTAAAACCCATTAGTGATGTTGAAAACACTGCATGAAGGCTCAGGCTAGGTGGAATCCAGGGTGTGAGCTGTGGTTTAATGCAAGGTAAAGCTGAAAAAGAAAGGAATTCTGGAAAAATAGAATAGAAACCCAGAGAATATAAGTCCTAAAACCAGGGGAAGATAATACGTGCAGGAGAAAAGAGGGGCTGGAGCTTCCTGTATTACTTGGAGAACAAAATTGTCCTTCACATACTGAATTGTGGAGGTTTATTGGCCTCAGAGCAGAAGCTATTTTGATAGAGCAGTGGAAATTGAGGGGGTTTAGTGATTATGAGTATAAACTATAAAGTAGAAAGTCCTGCGTTCAAATGCTGTGCAACTTTGGGCAGGTAACTTGCCCTCTCTGAGTCTTAGTTTCCTCATCTCTAAAACAGAGATAGAAATTGTTCCTACCTCGTAAAGTTGCTATGATATTAAGAATGAATATGGTGAAATATTTGAAACAGTTTCTGACAGATGGTGAACATGAAATGGTAGCAATTGTTCAGTTTATTATTTATAGTCTGTTTATTTCTCTGAGAACCGATGTTACTTCTTATTTATTTTTATTTTTTATTTTTATTTATTTATTTATTTTTTGCTATAGGGTGTGTATGCTTGCCAGAGAGACAGAGAGAGGGAATTGCCTTCTCCCACCTCCAGAAGCATGGGAGGTCGGGCTATGCAGCAATCTTCTCCTCACAGGATTTTGGGCACATGCTCGTGCTTGGCATGACCTTCAAGCCACTGGGCCCAGGATTTGAACCATGATCCGTCATGTGGGAGTCCTGCACCTTAACCATCACAACGCCTGGTGGCCCTCTTACCTCTTTCTTTAAATTCTAGTCCTTAGTATCAGGCTTTCTAAGAACATTCTTGGTGTGGTGTGTGATGCCTACAGACACTCAAAGGTCTGCCTAATCACCAGTCTGCTGTAGGAGTCCGGTCCCTCTCAGACTGTGCTCAGATAGGCAGTGCCTGGTTTCATTCAGCACCATTTTCTTTCAAAGAAAAACCTCCAGTTGCAAGGAATTCTGTATAAGACGAGGGTAACTTATTAAATGAATTTTGAAGTCTTGTATGATTTTTTGTTTCATAAAGGAATTTAGATCTGCTAGACCAAGTGAGGACAGCACACCACAGAATCACCAGGAGCTGGTGAAAAAGTGAAATCTCGGGATCAGCAGATGGCAGAGTGCTTACAGCACTGGACTGTCACATAGTTGACCACGGTTCAAGTCCTGGACCTGGTGACTTAAAGCTCATGCCAGGTGCATGTGTATATGTGGTCAAGATCCTGCGAGGAGAATGCAGGAGGAGGGACTGTGGTGTGGTCATCCCCCTGTGGAGTGATTTTTTGCTTTCTTTCTGTCTCTGTATCTTTGGCAAGTGCATGTGCCCTATAGCAAAAACCTCTCTTTAAAAAAAAGAAAAAAAAAAGAAAGAAAAGTAAAAGAAATGTGGAATCTCAGGCTCTACCCCAGAGCTCCTAATCAGAACTGCACTTTAACGAGAATTCTAGGTGACTCACATGCACATCAAAATTTAAGAAGCGCTGCTCTTGAGAGCCCATTTAGAATTGCATACACTTGGTTTTCTGCCACGAGCGTTCAATCTCAAACAGCTTCCTAAGCCAAATTCCCTAAGTGACTTCAGAAGACTTTGCACAACTTTCCTGTGACTTTGGGGTAGAAATCCCATGACCTAGCTGGCTGACGCTGAGTCAGTGGCTACTCCTTTGAAACAGGTCCCCACGGTGTGGCAGTCATGTGCTTCTGGATCAGAGCCGGGGCAGGGAATCAAACCAGGTGCCACTGTCTATTGCATCAGAGTTTAATGCACCAGAACAGGACTGAAAGTCAGGTGCCAATGTCAGCAAAGGTATTCCTCCCCCAGATTATACAAAATTGGCTCAAGTCGCTGCTTCACACCGGAAGGTCCTATGCCTACTCATTTCCTGTATGTGGTTGACATTTTCTCCGACGTAGGTCACTCTGTGCTCTGCCTCAGTGAAGGTGGGCGAGTTTGCCCATCCTGGCATGCTGCTGTGGTTCCCATCTGTGACGTCACAGACACAGGCCTCAGCACTTGCCTTACTTTCCAGAAAAGCAAGCAGAGACACATACCCAAGATCTCTGTGTGTGTAACAGATCATAGCAGGTTCCAGGGCAGAAAAGTCTTAACACCACTGAAATGCAAACAGTTCAGTAGTAAGATATTAGTCAGTCCTTGCCTTGAAACGTCCCCTTGGACATTTTTCCTACTTGGGATCCAGATTCCTGTCTTGTCTTCCCACCTTTTCTCTCCCATTTCTATGCAACCCCACAAAAGAAATTACAGAAGTAAAATGCACCCCCACCAGTTATTTAATTTAATTTAATTTAACTTAATTTAATTTTGTGGCTGTGGTAGTGTGGGTGTATGCATGCACACCTGCTCATAGTCCTGCCTCAGATTCCCCAGTAGCTAGACCTTCCAGGACCACCATGCTTGGCTTCCCAAATGGGCCAGGAATGGAGCCCAGGCCTGCCACGTGGCCTCATCCTGGCAAGCAGCAGCGTCTAGTCGGGCCCGGCCAGTTCCTTCCACTTGGCTGTGCTCTGTAATTTAGTGCTTACATTTTCTTTGTAAGCCCAGACCATGCTGAAGCCTTAAAAAGGCTACTTGCCTTGACATGTAACCAAAAATTGAGTAAACTGCTTCAGAAACACATGGACGCAGCACGGGGGATGGGAGCTTCATCCAAGGAAACTGGATGTTGTTGCCAGAGAAAAAATACTGCTTGCCGGGCAGCCATAAAGCAGCAAATGTCTGCTGCCAGGCGGACTCGCCTCTTCTTTCCTTCGTGTTCCCATGACTGGATTTCCTCGGCTCCTACATGTCCTAGTTCCTCTTACCACTTCCTCGTTTGTGTTCAGTGTCTAATAGATGCTACGTGCACTACTCAGTGATTATTGTCAGAGCTGTGTGTGTTCTCCAGAGTGAGAGCGCACTCCTCGGTATGGTTTGGTCAAGACACTACTCTCTTTCCTTCATTTCTCTGCCCTGTCAGGATTTGGGGCGTGCCCATATATCCACTTCGTATGTTTTTCAGGCTCTTGGGGCCAGGATGAGAACTGGTTGGCCACGTGGATCTGGCTCCCTTAACTGCTTAGCTATGGGGCCGGCTCTCAGTGATTTATATAAATTAACTCCTACTTACCACACCATTGGCCGGATAAGTATGAGTATTGCCATTTTACATTTGAATAGACTGAGATTATGGCATTTAAGTGTTCCCTGTAGTGACACAGCCAGGTAAGAATCCATGTAATTTATTTGCATCTCTGGCTCCACAATTAGTCTGGGTAGGTGGGAAAGGAAGAACCGTGTCATCTTACTCTGTGGCTTTGATGGGCTTTCTCTTCTCGTATGTCTCAGGTCCCCAGTAATTGATGGATTGAATGAACACTTTAAAGCTCAAGAGATGAAAATAAAAGCTAGTTTTGGGGCAGTAAAGTTAAAAAAAAACAACAATTTTTTCATGATAGAAATGAGATATCAAGAGGTAGGGTTGAAAAAACTCTTGAAACGAATTTCTGCGTAAGTTCTTTTTATCTCAGAAAAGTTGTGCTCTCCTACCACAAAGAGATTACAATAAAAATAAGATATGGCTGCCTTCCGGAGCCACCCCTCCACCCAGATTACAAACATTCTGGTTTGCTCATTTTGAGTTCATAGGCCTTAATTATGTACCACACAGCATGAATCATTCTGTCTGTTCCTGTGGAGAATACCAATCTGTCTTCCAGAGTATGCAGCGAAGCAGACCTTCCTCCTGGCACTGTGGAAGAGCGAGGCAGAAAGCACAGCAGAATCTGCTCTGCCCGCCATGCAGGCAGCGTTTCCTTCTGAGTTAATAACACAGCCTGCGAGCACCACGGGGACACTGAGCTGTAATACTCGATCTGTTTTTGTTTGTTTGTTTTTAACTCCCTTCCTTCCTTCCTTCCTTCCTTCCTTCCTTCCTTCCTTCCTTCCTTCCTTCCTTCTTTTATGAGAGAGAGAGGGGTACCCCCAACAGAGTATTGATGCCATGATCTACCCCCAACCTCAGCCAAGCCTGGATCGTGGGCAAGTGTGTTCCCAGCATGCTCAGGGAGGTATCCTGACGCAAACCCGGGAACATCTCCATATGGGTCAACCTTCAGAGCATCATGTTACAACTGTACCCCAGTCCAGCCTCCTCTAAATTGCTATAATCAGAGGCAATGACCTTGCCGTTGTGTCACCCTGGACAGATCACTTACCCCCTGGGGCCCTCAGTCATCTTGTTTTAAACGAAAGTGGGATTCACTCTGAAAGTGAAAATTCACCTCCCAAACAGGCTCAGTTACAGTTGGTTTGTAAAACATCATTTGCTCTTCTTCCTAATCCACTGGGCTGTTGCCTTACCTATTTATTGACATGGGAACTGAAACATAAAGTAACACCTCACGTACTTGGAATTTAATTGTTTTCAAACCTCACAGAACTTGGGACAAAGCCAGGAAGAGCTGTTTAGCAGGAAGTGAGCACACAGGACTTCTGAACTGCCCCCGACCCCACCTTCTCTCTAGTGCCTGCTGACTCACCTGGATCTTCAGGGTGCCCCTGTCTGACCATCGAGGCAATGAATTCTTTCCTAGGCCAGGTGGTTGAGGGGTTATCAAAAGAGCAAGCATATCAGACAGACAGTAGCATGGAGGTTAAGGTGTTGGGCTCCCACATGGCTGACTGCATGTTTGAGTCCCAGACCTGGTGGCTTACAAAATGCTAGGCAGGTGTGTGTGCTTGCCCCAGATTCCAACAGGAGAGTGCAAGAGAAGGGACTGGAGCATAGCCATCCTCCCTAATGGATCTTTCTCACTGTCCATCTTTTCTCTGTCTCTTGTCGGTTTCCAGCAAGTGCACACATCCTAGAACAACAGCAATGACAAGTAAAAAGCAAGCATTGGGACCAGCAGTTGATGTAATGACTATGTTGCTGGACTCCCATGTAGTCAACTGCAGTTCCAGTCCCAGTCCCGATGACTTAAAACTTACGCCGTGTGTGTGTGTGTGTGTGTGTGTGTGTGTGTGTGTGTGCATGCTCAAGATCCTGAGAGGAGAATGGAGGAGAAGGGATTGAGGCATGGCCATCCCCCCTGGGGGGTGATTTCTCACTTTCTGTCTCTCTGTCTCTCTCATTCTGGCGATTATACACGCCCTATAGCAAAAACAAATAAACAAACAAAAGCATCCTCCCTCACTGCCATTGTGCTTATGTTTTAATATGCGACTCTCCCGCAGTGGCATGACAAGAACACAGAGACGTCTTAGTCACAGGACTAAGTCACCTAGACCACCTTCCATGGCTTGCTCCTGCTAGTACCTCCCACCTGGCACTGTGGTGCCTGTATCCCTCCTCACTTGTGCTCTGTACCTTAGACTCCAATTCTGGGTTAGATCCCTTGACCAAGCCTCAGGCTAGATTACTCTGTAACGTTTAGGTAACTCTCCTGCATTTTAATCAGGTACTCCCCAGAACTTGGCTTCAGCCATCCCCTGTGACAGTTGTGAGCTCTCCATGCCTTCCCACAGGCCTGAACTGCCCCCCTCACATCAGAGTGATGAGAAGGGAAGATCTTATCACCAACAGCAGTGAGGCAGGTGGGCACAGAACCTAGCCAGGGAGAAGAGATGAAGATGACCAAAGGCACGCAGATGAGCTGATAAGCATACATGAAGACTTGTGCAGGGTGGGTTAAATCAAAGGCCTTTGAATAAGAAGTTGGGAGACTGGGGGGCAGGTCCCTTAAGTAAATCATGCCACTCTTCCCTTGACTTCAGTGTCCTCGTTAGTAATTGAGAAGGCTGGACAAGCTCTCAGGCTCTGTTTAATTTTGGCATTCTGTAATTCTGAGATCAATAGAGAGTATACAGTTCTGAGGTCTTCGCAGACATAATTTTATTATAGCATAGTATAATTAATATTCAGAATGATGACTTTGGGTTATCAAGGAAAATTACATTGTGCCCAATGTGCTTTTAAGGAAGACCTCATAAAGTTTAATACATTTTAGAATGATTTTCTGTCAGGATGTTAAATAAAAATATATGTGTAAATATATATTTTATACATCGGGTCATAGGACAAGTAATGACATATTTTCTGTTTTTCTGTGCAAAAATGTGTCATGATTTTTCTGATGACCTGATATATCTCTATATCTCTTATTTGGAACTTAAAAAGGTAATCCATGCATTATTCTGAAACGTCATCTTGAATGAGTCACATTTCAAGGATTCTGTGGAGTGAAGCTTTAATGCATACTTTAGGAATCTGGTCAAAATAATGTGTCATATAAAGAGTTTAGAACTACCAAAAGTGTGTTCCAAATTAAACAATTTAGATGCGTTGTATTGCAATTAACTTTGTTCCACCAGGACCAGCAGTTGGCATAATGGCTATGTCATTGGACTCCCATGTAGTTGACCATGGTTTGAGTCCCAGACCCGGTGGCTTAAACTCATGCTGAGCACACATGTGTGCGTGCCCAAGATCCTGAGAAGAGAATGGAGGAGAAGGGATTGCGGCGTGGCCATCCCCCCCGGGGGGATGATTTCGCGCTTTCTGTCTCTCTGGCTCTCTCTGTCTTTCTAGCAAGGGCACATGCCCTATAGCAAAAACCTCTCCAAAAAAAAAAAAAAGAACTTTGTTCAGTACGTGTTTTAAGTTTTAGCATGCTAACTTCATGTTACTTTTTAAAAGTGTTTTATTTTTATTATTTATTTATTTATTTTTTACTGTAGGGTACATGTGCTCACCTGAGAGAAAGACAGAGTCAGTGAGAAGGAAAATAAAAATCACCCCTCAGTGGTGAAGGTCATGCTGCAGTCTCCTCTCCTCTTCTTTTTCCTCCTGGGGTTTTGGGCACATATGTGCACACACCCTGCATGAGTTTCAAGCTGCCAGATCCGGGACTCTAACCACAGTCCATCATGTGGGAGCACAGTGCCATAACCATTTTGCCATCTGCTGGCCCCTCCTCAGAGTCATATTTTTTTCCCCACACCTCTGTGCAAGAGAAGACCACTTGAATTAGCCTCATTTATGATTTTATATATTGATCTGATCATATATACTTCAGGAAGTAGACTTTTCCTTTGATGCCCTTTTTTTCCTCTGTTTGTATATTTATACTCTGAAATTGTTTGCCTGTTATTCCATTATGGACAGGCTTAAAACATTCAGGTCACCACTTATAATTTCTGCATGTTGGCCTTCAAGTCTGTGACTCTTTCAATGTTCCCTTGTGCTGGAAACACTGCCCTGTAATAACTAGTTCTCAGTAATGTGGTAGTTCTGCCATTTCTCAATTCCAAGGAGAGATCTTTGCCTCCATTGGAGAAAAGTTGAAGAGACTGTTTACCTTCCAGAGCTGTCCAATGGGCCTCCCACCTGAACACGCACCAGAGCCAGAGACTGTTTTCCTCCCTCAGGCATGCCCTATGTTGACAACTTAGCGTATAGCTCTCTCCAAGAACATTAATTAATGGTTTTTAGCCTTTCTCAATCTTTCAGAATTCAAGGCCTCAAATGAAACACAGTGGCAATGAATGCATGAAGCTAGGTGGCGGTTAACTGAATATTGTGGAACCAATGATTTTTTACGGGTTTCCTTAATATTTTAGTTTTAAGAGGAGACCAGATGTGAAAATATCAAATTCCAAACTGTTCCCCAAATTTTTCCTCCACAGGACAGGAAGTACAATACGATAGAGAGCAAGGAGTCTCTTTTTTCCCTATGTAAATTATTAGTGATGACATTTTCCTTTCAGGAAATGTAAAAGCAGTGTTTTTTTGCTAGCCAGGGTTTCAGTCTGGCTTGACAACACCTTGGCATTTTAGCCTACTCATTTCCCTCCGTGGTCTTTAGTGTCCCTGAGATACAAAGTGGAGTACAAGCTCAGCGACCTCCGATGGCCCACTTGGCCCTGGTGCCCTCTGATTTGCTAGTGATTCACAAGATGAAGGACACCATTCTGTTGCCAAATGTTGCTAATTGGGTTGCAGAAAATTAGGGCAGGGTTTTGGAGCCACTCAAAAGTAATGTTTAACCGTTGCCTAGATGATCCTATGTGGACTTGGAGGTTCAGAAACTAAGGCCTCCTTCTATCCATCTGAGGGATCACCCCACCAGCTTGATAAGAGGGTTAGGACATACTCACTGTTTAGTCAGATGTTGTATTGTTAAAATGGGTCTGGCTAGCATTGCCAGAGACCTCGGAGACACCAGAAATAACACACAAAATACTAATTTGAATGTAAGCTCTCTGTATTTGTAGGGTGTAACTGTCTAGCTTTCTGAGAGCTTATTTCCTGCCCTGGTTCCCTTGGGAAGGCACAGACAAGCATTGGAATCAAGAAAAGGGGAATAAACAGCATGTGTGTTGCTGTGTAATGGAAGTATACAAAGAGTCAAAAGAATGATTTCAAGGGAACCAGCAGTTAGCGTAATGGCTATGTCGCTGGACTCCCACGTAGTTGACCGCGGTTCGCGTCCTGGACCCGGTGGCTTAAAATTCACGCTGGGCGCGTGTGCGTGCGTGCCCAAGATCCCGAGAGGAGAATGGAGGAAAAGGGATTGCGGCATGACCATCCCCCCTGGGGGGTGATTTCTCGCTTTCTGTCTCTCTGTCTCTCTCTGTCTGTCTGGCAAGTGCACACGCCCTATAGCGAAAACCTCTCAAAAAAAAAAAAAAAAAAAAAAAAAAAAGAATGATTTCAAAGACTCTTCAGTAAAACAAACAAATGCTCAAAATATTAAGTTAACTGAAATAATCCAGGCAAAATGATTTATAATATATTAATTTTGAAAGAGAGCATAAAATATTAACAGTGTTTATCTCTGGATAGTATGCTTTTAGATCATTTTTAATTCTTAATGTTTAAATATCTGTAGTTTCTTAATACTATTGAAGAGCATGCATTTTATAAACTGGAAATTAATTGTATTTGTAAATTCAGCATCCCCCTAGACTGCTTAGTCTATCTTTAAAAATGTAATTTTGAGGGGAGCCAGCAGGTAGCGTGGTGGTTAAAGCGCCGGACTCAAACATGGGCAACCGTGGCTTAAGTACCAGACCTGGTGGCCCACTTGTTCACTTTCCTTCTCTCTGTCCCTCTCTGATAAGCACACATGCCCTATAGCATATTAAAAATAATAATAAATAAAATGGAATAATTTTTATCTGTTTTTTTTTTTCAAGTTGCATTTCTGTTGAATGATATGACTTTTTTTTAAAGAATTACCAAAGGACATTAAGATTCTATTCTGAAATATTTTTTACAGGTTCTCATATTTCTAGTTGTTATTACTAAACGGGTTTTAAGCACTACCACATTCACTGTCTAGTCTGACGCTTAGAACACCTCAGGGTTGACATGATGTTATAATCGTCCTAACTCTTATGTGGCCTCTCAGGACAGAAAACCTGGTATTCTGACATTCGTCCCTCACACTCCATCACTGGTGTGTTACTCCATCAAATAAATGATATCTAGGCTAGCTGTGGTAGCACAGCAGTGACACAATGCTCCACAGAATGGACACTTATGGAAAGGTTCAGGGTTCACATCCTCAGGTCACTATGGACATGCTGGTGCATGAATATGCCCATGATTCTGGCTGGGCTGAGACTGGAGGTTGGATGGATTAATCCATGAAGACCCTGTTTGGGGTACGCGTCTTTCTCTTCCTTTGTCTTTCTTCTCTCATAGAAGAAATATTTTAAAAAGAATAAATAATTTCTACTTGAAATAAAAAAAAAACGTGATTCTGAGAGATGAGTATCGGTCATTTTTTTTCTGAAATTTGTATCTCCAATTATTTAAACTACAGACCATTCTGTGTATCTGTGTTTGATCCCTTTATGTTTGTTCCTTATACAGATGAGATAAAGTACTGTGTGAAAATTGAACATAATTGCAGGTATAGGAAACTTTCTGAGGACTAGAGATGGGTAAATAACCATTTGCATGTGAGCCTGCCTTTTAGCTAAAAGAAGGGTTCTAGGATCACCTTATAGTCTCTGTATCTTTTTCTCTTTGCTTTTGTTAATACTGGTTAAGAGCTTTAGCTCTTGATCTATCTATTTCATACTAGCTCAGTGACTTTGAATGTGTTACTCAGTACCTCTTTTTAATTTTTTTAGAATTATTTGTTTATTATTTATTATTATGATTTTTTAATTTGAGCAGAGAAAGACAGAGGGAAAGTGAGAAAGTAAGCTGCTAGGGCTGGGACTCGAACCGTGGTTAGCCATGTGGGAGTCTAGTGTCTTAACCACCATGCCAGATAACCTGCCAATAATCTTCTCTTTATAATGAGGATCACAGCAATACCTAACTCCCAGGTTGATGGGAGCCTCATGGAAGTTTTTACTACTAAGTGCAGTGCTTAGACCATTGTTTAGGACAAAGTAAGTGCATAGCACATGTTCACTATCATCATCACTATCCTTATGGGTAAAACTACTACATAGTAATTACATTAAATCTGTATTTTTAAAAAGAATTATTTAATTTTATTTATTGTAATTTTCTAATTTAACCAGAGATACAGAGACAGAGAGAGAGGGAAAGTGAGAAAGCAAGCTACCAAGTCTGGTACTCAAACCGAGGTCAGCTATGTGGTAGTCCAGCACCTTAACCACCATACCACCTACCAGCCCCCTACATTGACTCTTTATCTCCTTATCTCTTGAATTAATATAGAAACTCCTTGACACATTTTATTCTAATATAGCATATCCATTAATTTGGGGGCATTAATTCAGGTGAGTTTAAATCAACTATTTTTTTTTTTTCCCTTATGTGACTATAATCATGGTCCTTCAGATTCACAATATAGTTACACAGATAATGTAAGTAACCAGACAAACACAACTCCTGGAATGTAACCATAAAATCCACATGCTTTTGTTTTTCAGTGTCCATGTAAAATGTATTCCGTAGGTTTTTTCCCCTGTTACTGATGAAAACGTCAACAGGTTCATTATTCCTGGGTAATAGAAAGTTCTAGGGTCACTTTCTACACAAAATACATTCTCAATTCAGAAATAGGTTGTCAAGTCTAATATATTAGTCAATGCTCAATCTTCATTCAGTCCCTTCCTCTGGCTGGGCAGTTTGAGCTGGTCACCTCTCTGCAGGGAATCAAATATGGTCAGCCTCTTCTGTCTTCACACTGGCCTCTCCTTCTTGCCTCTCCTCTCCTTTCTTCTCTCTGGCATTGTGATAGGGAAGGAATATGAGACTTCAGAGAGCTCATGGAAAATGCATATTATGAGAAACATATGCATGGATTTCAAATTTTTTACACCAAAATAAAGTCATACTTTAATTCTATTTTTTTCCCCATAATTTTTGTTAGGCCCCTCTCTAGGGGCAAGAAGGTCTTCCTTTATTGAGTGACAGTATCATGTTTTTTTTTCTTGTGTTAACAGGAATTTAAAAAAAAATTTTTTTTCTCATTAATGCTCCTGTGGGTTCTTTGGAAGGTCTCCTCTGATGGTGACTCCTGTGGTGTGGGAAAAGCATGCCATTCATTCAGCAGCAGTCTGTTCAGCCTGTGGCACCTGCCCCGTAGTCTCTTTCCATCCTCTCTCCTCTGTCTTCTTCCCCCTGGGGAGAAGTCAGGCACCTCGAGGTCATCTTGCTCTCATATCTGATCTACAGAAAACACAAATTTGTTTTGATCAACTTCAAAAGTCATGCCGATTTTAACACCCCAATAGTAACCCCTCTGACTGCTGTCAAAGCAGTCAGCCATGCCATTACTTACTTGGTAGACTTTATAGGGAGAAGTCAGATCTCAGGCCACTGTGTTTCTAAACACACACACACACACACACACACACACACACACACACAGTGAAGTAGCAGCACATTGTCCTTTCTGAGTAGGTCCCATAAAGAGCCCCTAACTGGGGCTGGCAGGTGGTGTGGTAGTTAAGATACTGGACTCGCTCATAGCTGACCACAGTTTGAGTCCTGGAACCGGGCAACTTGTTTTTTCTCCTCTCTATGACTGTCTCTCACTGATCAAATTTAATAATAATAATAATAATAATAATAATAAACAAACATATTTTTTAAAAGGATCCCTGATTAGGTTTTAGTTACTGGGAACAGCTTTCTCCAAACAAAACTTCCATACAAACTTCTCCCCACAAAAATCTACTTCTGCCTTTTTATAGCTTCATGTAGGATAGGGGCTATAATATCCATGCAACAGGCTCTTGGGATCTGTCCTGAGGCTGCCTCCTGGGTGAACACACCTGCACTTATTTGGATGTCTATGATATTTGGCATCTTGACATTTTAATTGACATGTAATATTTAAAATGCATTTTAAAAAAGAGATGAGACTTTCTCATGTAGTTTAAAGTATATCAGACACACTTTGAATATATACAAGATATAGTCAGTCAAGATTTCAGGTTAAAATGACAAAGGCCATATAAAATGCTATGCAACTTAACTTTAGGCAATAGTTGAAGGTTTAAACAAGGGGGAAAAGTGCCATGCAGTGAAGAAGGGTAAACACTACTGAGCATCATTAGGAGGTTTTTGTTTTGTTTTTTAAATATGCGGACTCTACAGTTGAATTCTAAGATGAAGGGAAAAAAAGAACACTTACATTACAATGAAGTAAAGTGACCTTTTAGCTGCACAGTTTGAGGTTTCACTAATGGATTTAGCTCCACCAAAAAAAAAAAAAAAAAAAAAAAGTTTTGTTTCATTTTCTGCCTATCATCCACACATACAATAGATTATATTGCTAAAGGGAATTAATCATGTGGCAATGGAAGTGAGTTGGCATAAAATTCATTTACGTGAAAATAGAAGCACTCTTATTTATCAAATTTGCAGTCAGCTAAGAAGGGACATGGTGGTAACAGCAGGGTTAAACCATAGTTAGAAGAAAGTGCACTGCTAAACTTAATTGGAAACAGCATTTATTTAGTGATTAAAACTGAAAGATTGAAAATGTGACCAACAGTAATGTAACATTTTCTCTTGAGGTTAATACATTTAACTGTAAGAATATTAAGCTTTAGTTTATAAGAGTAAACAAGATGCACATTAAATTGTGCACATACATCAATATTTTTGAGAAATGAGCTTCTAATTCCCATTAATATAATTTTTAGAGCCCAGAAGTATGATATTTCCGGAGGGCTTTTTTCACCCATGGTAATGAGACTCAAAAAAGATACTGTTTTGAGCATGTAAATATGCATTTTTTTCTTCCTCTGAACATCTGTTATCTTTTTTTATTACATAGTCAAACCAATTGATGCTCATTTTGAACTAGGAAGATTTACAGTGTTTACACTTTGTAAAAGACTAATTCATTCAGTGAATTTTCATTGGTATATACAGCATCTTATTTAATCTTACTGAGTTATGTGTATTAGAAAAAGACAATCTAGTTATTATTGACCCAGCAAAATGGCTTTATTACTTTATAGTATTCCTAGTTTGAGAGGGAAATGAGCTTCATATAAAGTTAGTTATTGAAAAAAAATAACTATGAAAGAGCTGAGGCCCTGGAAGCTAAGATTAATTTGTGGCCCAAGAAGGAAAAAATACTTCATAACATTTCACTCTTTAATATTCGACTGCACAGTCCCGGATTAAGTTTCAGATGCTATCCTAAGCAATTGCTTCGTGAGTATTAAGTAAAGGCAAGAAAGATTATTTAAGATTAGCAGAAATTTAAATTTTATATCAGACACAAGATTCAAAGACTCTTCTAGTTTTTCTTAGTTTTCATATATAAAAAGGGTATTTATTCATTTTCTGATAAAGAATGCCATATTTTTTTTATAATAGAGAAAGTTTGTGGTTTATTGAATCAGTAGGAGTCTAATCTGGATATAAAAACCACACATTAATTTGAACAGAGAAAGTTTAAAACAGGAACTATCAACTGTAAGAGGGGGCAAATAAAGAGGACTCTAAGTGATGAAAGAATGGTAGAGAAGAAGAGTAAGCATTACTTCGGGGTGAGAGAGAACATCCAGAGAGGGCTCTCCTCTTCAGCCTATAGGCCAGAGCTCCAGAGCTGTTTGAACTGGGCAAAGACATGGGTCAGCGGATGGCAGAGAAGTCTCTCTGGAGCCATGCAGGAAGACCTTGCTGGAAACATGTTGTTTGGAACCTCCCGGAAATCTATCCTTTAAGATTCTTGGTAAAAGGGTTGGCAGGTAGCATGGTGGTTAGGATGCTGGACTCCCACATGGCCGAACACAGTTCAAGTCCTGGACCTGGTGGCTTGCTTTCTCACTTTCCTTTTTTTTTTCCAACTGCTCTTTCTGTTCGCATTAAAAATAATAAATAAATAAATAAATAAATTTTTTGGGGGGAGGAGGGGTAAGATTTTTGCTATAGGGCACATACACTTGTCAGACCGACAGAAAGCGAGAAATCACCCCCTGGGGGGGGTGGCCATACTACAATATCTTCTCCATTCTTCTCTTGGGATCTTGAGCACGCATGCACATGTACCCAGCATGAGTTTAAGCTGCTGGATCCAGAAGTCAAACCATGTTGTCTATGTGGGAGTCTGGCGACACAACCATTAGGCTGTCTACTGGTCCCTAAATAAATAATTAAAAAAAAAAAACTTAATAAAACTGTTCACAAGTATGTATATCCTAGAGGCATTCTGTGATAAAGTCACCTGAAAAGAGTGCCAGGGAAGTTACAAAATGGTGGGTGGCGTTTTCTATCCCGATCATTGGGAGCTTGGTAGGAACTGAAGAAGCAGCCAGTGGTGCAGTTTCTGGATACTGGAGGAACTATCTGGTGTGTAAGATCTGGACACTGGGGAAGCCGTATACTGCAGAAGCTGGGGATGGGTCACTGCCTGAGTTACAGGAACCAGGCTCTGGAAAAGCTGGGCATGTTGCAGGAGCTAAGTGAATGAGAAACCACTGTCCATGCTGCTGCAGGAGTCAGAGAAGGGAGTGCGTGGGAAGTAGGAAGGAAAACTCTTCCAGCAATGTCTCTGCGGTGCCCTCTACTGACAAAGCTCAGCATCATTCTCCTGGGATAGGGAAAAGCATATTTAAACTCAGCTTCATTTTTGCCAAGCTGCCATCGAAGGGTGGATTGGAAGCAGTGAGGCAATAAATTGGTAACTGGTACCAATATTTAGGGGAATAGAACAGGGACTGTATTCTTATGTCTCCGAATGGAGGGGCTCTGCTAGTCTCCAGGGGAGTGTGCCTTGAAGCCAACCTATTGTCCTGGCCTCTGCCTTTTCTGAACTTCTGCCTGCAAACTTCTGTTAGTGTTAACCAACCAGAATAAATGGGACTACTTACTATCTTCCTTTGAAAGATGTTCCTTTTCTTCTTATCAGCAACTACCAAGGTTTAAATCTGACCTATAGCTATGTGAAGATTTCTCTCTGCCTGAATTTTCTTACCCTTATAAGAGCAACAATAGAGGCCAGCAGGTGGAGTGGTGGTTAAGGCACTGGACTCCCACATGGTTGACTGCGATTGAAATCCTGGACCCAGCAGTTTGAAACTTAAGCTAGGTATGTGTGCATGTGTGCCCAAAATCCCAGGAGAAAAACAGAGGAGAAAGGATTGTGGTATGGCCATCTCCCCGGGAGTGATTTCTCACTTTCCCTCTCACTGTCTTTCTAGCTAGTATACGTTCCCTATGGCAAAAAGCTTAAACACAAAGGTAGTAACAATAGCATCCACTTGTTGTTTTTGCTGTCCTGAGAATTATATTAATTCAAGCTAAATATTTATCATCGTATTTGTGGATTAGGAATGCTCTTTAACTATTACCTATTTATATTAATATTAATTAGTAATTAATATTAGTTATCTTATTAATTTTGGCTTGAAGAAATACTGTCATGGGTTGATTAGTAACATCCCCAAAAATGATTACATGTTTTGTCTAACCTAGAGGTAAATCGTCCTTCCTACTGGAAATGAAATATAAGGAAGTAGTGGAAAAAGCATAGTGGAAAAATATTGGCTTTTTGGCCAGAACACCTGACTTCCAATCTAGACTCCTACAATTATTAGCTGTGTGAATGATTTTTGTCAAATGATTTAACTTTAATTTTCTATAAAGTGGAATCGTGTGTGTTTGTAAGATAAGGTAACATGTAAGCACTTTACACCATATATGCTATATAACAAAAATGTTCAGTGCAGATTACTTGCTTTTAGCATAAAGTAAAACTTTCTGCCTCAAGCTTCACTTGGATGGCAGATGAGTATTTGCCCAAATTACTCTTGAGTTCTAGACTAGTTAGGAAAGACAAATAAAGGAAGGAAAATTCTGATTTGGAAGATAAAAAATCTAGGACGAATTTCCAATGATTTAAACTCAAGACCAGAATATCCACACCTTAGTAAATGAGGAAGAAAGAGAAACTGTCTTGGGCTTGATAAAGAACACCTCAAGACAAACAAAGTCAAACGTACAGCTGAGGAGAGACTCAATGCTGAGGATCTCAGAGATTTCCTGCAAAGATCAGGAACAAGGCAAGGACGTCACTTACCAGCACCACTTTTGAATGTACTGAAAGTCCTAGCTAATGCAGTAAGACAAGAAAAGGAGGTAAAAGATACATTAGGAAGCTTAGGAAGGAATAAATAAGACCATCTTTGTTTGCAGATGACATGATTATCTATGAAAACAATTCAAAATAATTGGCAAAAAAAAAGTTCCTGGAACTAATAAGTGATTTTAGAAAGTTTGTAGGATAGAAAATTAATATACAAAAGTGAGTCACTTTCCCATATACCAGTAATGAATTTGAAATTTAAAACATGTGACCATTTACATTAGTATCCAAAAAAACTGAAGTTCACAGTTATAAATCTATAAAATATGTACAAAATCTACATATATTTAAAAAAAAACTACAGAATTAATGAGCAACATCAAAGAAATAAGTGGACAGATATTCCAAATTCATAGATAGGAAAACTAAAGTCAAGATGTTAGTTTGTTTTCTGTTTGTTTTTATTTTTTTGTTGTTTATTTTTTTTTAAGAAGTTTTTGCTATAGGGCACATGTACTCACAGGAGAGACAGAGAGAAAAAAATGAGAAATCAACTTCCAGGGGGGATGACCACTCCACAATCCCTTCTCCATTTTGCTCTCGGGATTTTGGGCACACACGCCCAGCCTGAGTTTATGTCACTGGGTCTGGGACTCAAACCTCAGTCAACTTCATGGGAGTCCAGTGACCTAGCCATTATGCCATCTGCTCATCCTGTCAGTTTTTCTTACTTGTTTACAGATTCAGTATACTCTCAACCTAAAGCCCAGCAACTATTTTATGCTTATTGACAAGTTTTTTTTTTGTTTTTTTTTTTGGGGGAGAGGTTTTTGCTATTGGGCATGTGCACTCACCAGCCAGTCAGAGACAGAGAGACAGAAAGTGAGAAATCACCCCCCCCCCAGTGGAATGGCCACACCACAATCCCTTCTCCTCCATTCTCCTCTCGGGATCTTGGGTGTGCACGCACATGTGCCCGGTGTGAGTTTAAGCCACCAGGTCCGAGACTCGAACCTCGTTCGACTACATGGACGTCCAGCAACATAGCCATTAGGCTAACTGATGGTCCCCCTTATTGGCAAGTTTTAAAGTGTTTATTAAAAGGCTGAAGACCTAGCCTAGTCAACTCAGTATTGAAGAAAGGGAAAAAATGTCCGAGGAATGAAACTGCCCAATCTCAAGACTTATTATAAAGCTAACATGCCAGACAGTGTGGTATTGGCAAAAGACTAGACAAATGAATCAGAGTACAGAACAGAAAGCTCAGAAATAGACTGAGATAAATATTGTCAACTGATGTTTGACAAAGGAGCAAAGACAGACTTTCCGACAAATGGTGCTTGAACAGCTAAACGTGTGTGTGTGTGTGTGTGTGTGTGTGTGTGTGTGTGTGTGTTAATGTAGGTACAGAACTTAGACCCCTAAGAAATTAATTGGAAATGGATTGTGACCTAAACAGAAAATGCAAAACTGTGAAACTCCTAGAAGATAGCACAGAAAATAAATCTAGATGATTTTGGGTATGGTGATCATTTTATTAGGCACAACAGTAAAGGCACGATCCATGAAAGAATAATTCATAGGCTAGACTTAATTAAAATGAAAAACCTCTTTTCTGCAAAAGACAATATGATGATAATGAGAAGACAAGACACAGATTGGTGGAAAATATTTTCGAGACATATCTGATAGAGGACTCATATCTAGAATATACAAAGATTTATTAAAATCAACAATAACAAAATGAACTATCTAATTAAGAACACAGGCAAAAGACTTGAGCAGACATCTCATCAGAGAAGATACACAGAAGGCATGTAAGCACAAGAGAAAACACATATGTCATTAGAAAATAGCACAATTTCAAATAACAATAAGATACCACCTTATCCCTATTAAAACAGATAAAACAAATCACTGATAGCACAAATGCTGATGAAGATGAGGAGCAGTAAGAGCTCTCATCCATTGCTAGTGGAAATGCAAAATGGTACCCACACTTTGGAAGACACTTTAGCAGTTTCTTAAGACAAAACATACTCTTATAGTAAGATCCAGCTGTCATGTTCCTTGATAGTTAGCCAAATGAATTGAGAACTTATATCCACATAAACATCTGAGATGTTAATAGATTCCTTATCATAACTGCCAAAACAGGAGTAGCCAAGATATTCTTCAGTGAGTGAATAAACTCTGGTATATCCAAACAGGGAGCTATGAAGCCACTGAACATCATGGAGAGAACTTAAATGCATATAATTAAAGGAAAGAAGCTGATCTCTAAAGACTATAAATATGGGTGTCCAACCAGATGATAGGAAAAATCAAAACTCTTGAAATACCATAAAGAATAGTGATTGTCAGGGGTTACGGTAAGAGAGGGATGGACAGGCAGAGCCTAGAGGAATATATATATATAAATGCAAATATATATACATATATGTTTTATTTATAAAATATATTTTATATATAAATTTGCTTTATATATAAATATATATTTTTATTCCTTATATATAAATATATATCTGTTATATAGAAATTTGTTTTATATATAAATGTACATGTACATTTTATATGTAAATGTATATATATATATGTTATATAATTATATATGAAAAATATATAAATATATAGATATAGATATAGATAGATAGAAAGATAGATCCGAAAGAATACACAACACTAAAGTGAACCCTGGTGTAAATTATGGGCTGGCTGATAATGACGTGCCAGTGTTGGTTCATTGATTGCAATAAATGATCCGCTCTGGTGTAGAATGTCAGTTGTTGAAGGGAGAGAGGAGTTGTGTATGAGGAGATTGGACAGGGAATATATGAGAACTGTCCATATTTTCTATTCAATTTTGCTCTGAATAACTTTTCCATATACCTAAAATTGCTCTAAATTGCTCTTAAAAACAAAGTTTATTAACTAAAAATATAGTAAAGGGCAAAGCTATACTTGCTTTCAAGTGCAGGGTCTAAATTATACAGGTTACCAAATGCAGGAGTACAGAGTGGAACTTGACGTCTTTATATTTCTATGCTCAATTTATTTGAAGCTCCTATTCTACCTTATGGAAATAAACACGATCACCATCAGTTCCACATAAATTCTATTTTAGTCTGGGCTCAATTGGTTCAGGGTTATCTCCTCCTTCTCTACTCTAAGCAGTCCTTAAGCCCTGAAGGCTTATATCACGGTTTGGAATGGGGAGCGGGGGGACACAGGAGCCAATGCCTCATTTCACCTTTCACCTGACTATGTACAAAATCATCTAGTCCTAGATCGTAAGCTTCATTCTGTCATTGCCTGATTGTTTTCCTGTTGGGTAGGGACTGCATGACCTATATCATACTCTGCTGCAGAATCTATTGTCATGGTCCCAAATCTTGGTAGATTCATGCCTCTTTCTCTCATTCTCTCCCCTCTTCCTCCCTGCTTCCCACTCTTCTAACCAACACCTATGTAATTCTTGCAGCACAGGATTATTTGACTCTTCTTCCGTACCATTCTCTGATGTTGGAGGCTTTCTTGGGTTGAAGTGACCTCAGACAATTTTTTTCCAAATACTCCTTGAATCTTCTCTGTCTGACACCTATGGCAGTATACTCTGGGTATCATACCTTCATGGACCTGTCACTCCCTTCACCCCAAAGTTTCCAGAAAAGATACTAGTACAGAACTCCTGTCTTTTAGTTTCCCAAATGTACCTGGAGCTAGGATTTGGTACGTTCAAGGGCTTTGCCCTCCCCACTCCACTCCCCAAACCTCTTCTTGCTTATTTTCCAACTCTTTGTTTTTTTTAATCCTCAGGTCAGAAATTTTTTAAAAAACATAAATTTAAGCATTTTATAGCTTTTCTTTTGGCTTTTTTTAGGGTAACACCTCCCTGAGGCAAAGGAAGCTTCTAAGGTAACCTATCAAATATGTTATAATCCTTGCATCCTTTTCACTCTTAGTCATGCCTGTTGATCACAAGTTCTAGTGTTGTAGCATTCTTCTAAAATCTGCCCCACTGAAGCAAACCAAATACTCCAGATACAGTTGGGGAGATGCAGAATCAAATGAGACTAATAGCCCGTGGTTTGGAAAGTACATATTTATTAATACAGCCGAACAGTGCCTTCATGTCAGCAGCTGCATCAAATATTGGCTCATTAAAATTTTGGAGAACTAACACCTATACATTTGTCCATATAAATGGTTTCCCTAATCATACATATGCTATAGAATATTAGAACCAAAGCATGGGCAGAATATTAATTAAGCTGCTCACCATGATATCTTTTAAACTCTTAGAAAATGTGACTCTGTCATTTAATGCACATCACATCTCCTTGGCAGAAACTGAATTGCATCTCGAACATCAGAGCAAGGAAGCTGAGATGCTAAATTGGTGCTTTTCAAGTTCATCAATTCTTTTCTTTTCTTTTTTTTTTTTTGGAGAGGTTTTTGCTATAGGGCGCGTGCGCTCGCCAGACAGACAGAGAGAGACAGAGAGATAGAAAGCAGGAAATCACCCCCCAGGGGGGATGGCCACGCCGCAATCCCTTCTCCTCCATTCTCCTCTCGGGATCTTGGGCACGCACGCACACGTGCCCGGCGTGAGTTTAAGCCGCCGGGTCCGGGACCCGAACCGCGGTCAACCACGTGGGAGTCCAGCGACATAGCCATTACGCTAACTGCTGGTCCCAAGTTCATCAATTCTGACAAGGAGCAGAACATAGGAAGCTACCACAAATATTTTCTTGTTTAATTGCCAGAGGGCCCATGTGCTCCCCAGAGAGAGGGAGGGAGAAAGCACCCCACACCCATAAGGTGTTATTATGCCACAACTTTTCTGTCATCCATCCTGTTGGGATTTTTGGATACACACACACACCCATCCACCCACCTACACACCCATGATTTCCAAGCTATCAAGGCTGGGATTTGAACCATAGTCAACCATGCGAGATTTGACTCCTTTCACCCCTATGCCGTAGGACCAGCTCATCTTATTCTCATATTCAATACTTTCATCTAGAATGGTCATTTTGTTAAAAAAAATAAAACAGTAATTTTTTTTCTTCTACTATGTTAGTATTTATAAAACCCATCTAAAATATATTAATTCATTTTATCAGGACAGCAGTTAGCATAATGGCTATGTCGCTGGACTCCCATGTAGTCAACTGTGGTTCGAGTCCTGGACCCGGTGGCTTAAACTCACACCAGGCACATGTATGTGTGTGTGTGTGTGTGTGTGTGTGTGTGTGTGCCCAAGATCCCAAGAGGAGAATGGAGGAGAAGGGATTGTGGCATTGCCATCCCCCCCTGGGAGGGGGGTGATTTCTCGCTTTCTGTCTCTCTGTCTGTCTCTGTCTTTCTGGCAAGCGCACACTCCCTATAGCGAAAACCTTTCCAAAAAAAAAAAATTCATTTTGTCATAAAGATATAGCCTACCTCACCATCTCAGTCCCCTCATTTTATATCCAATTTTTTTTTTGGGGGGGGATTGGTCACAAATTATAGAATAGATCCAAAAGGCAAATGTTAACATTGGAACTAGGGAACAGTGGGGGGGGGTTGTTAAGTTTGGCCTGTAGCCTAGTTACCAGGTTCTCTCAGACAACCTTACAGGAGCAGGAAAGAAACTGAGACTAGTCAGCCTTTGTGTATTAAATATTGAAGGTTTTGCCCTCGCAAGAGCAAGGCCCCATGTGAAGGACACCAAATTAAGGGAGAAGAAAGGGGACAGTAGTACCTTAAATTGTGTTATTTGTCAAGGCTGCTGATCACATATTCGGATTGAACCAGCTGGTCAGTGCAGTCCGTCAGCGGAGCTCGGTATGACTTCCATGGGGCTGAGGAGCTGTTAGACTGGACCTCGCCGATGGGTTGGAAGACCTCACAGATGCATCTCTGAAGGCAGAATTGTTCTGTCTGGTAAAATTCTTCATTCAAATATACTTTGAGACATGTTCTGCTTCACTGGGGAACGTTTTTTTGTTGTTGTTATATTGTCATGTCGATATGCAAAATAAATGCCATCCGGCTGTTTTATGACCTCCCCAGACACTCAGGTGTCTGGGTGACAAATATAGCAAACATCTAGCAGGTGGCATGAGCAGCCTGAAGCAGGTCTTGTATTTTCAACCTGGAGAGCACCCAGACTTTCTGGTTTGAGAATGTAGGAGCAGTTGCGGCCCATGTTTGTTATCTGGGAGCCGTGGATATCTCTTCCAGGTGGGGTGCGTGTGTATGTACATGGATTCACGTGCACACGTGCACACACACAGGTGTACATCTGGTTTGCAGTTTGTTTTATTCACATACACAAAAGGAGACCTGAACAGAGCCAGATCAAGGTTATGTAATTTCACTCTTTTTTTTTTTTTTTTTGAGTTTTCTTATAAAAATATTTGGTTTCACTTTTTTTATTTTTTAAGGTTTTTGCCATGAAGCTCATACACTTGCTTAAGGCGGGGAGAAGGTGAGAAATCACCCCTCATGGTGAATGACTATGCTGCAATCCCTTCTCCATTCTCTTCTCAGGATTTTGGACACACATACACACATGCCCAACATGGTCGGTCGGTCTTTCTTTCTTTCTTTTTATGGAGAGATTTTTGCTATAGAGCGTGTGCGCTCGCCTGAAAGACAGAGAGAGACAGAGAGACAGAAAGCAAGAAATCACCCTCCATGGGAGATGGCCATGCTGTAATTCCTTCTCCTCCATTCTCCTCTCGGGATCTTGGGCACACATGCACATGCGCCCGGCATGAGTTTAAGCCACTGGGTCCGGGACTCAAACTACGGTTGACTGCATGGGAGTCTAGAGATATAGCCATTACGGTAACTGCTGGTCCCCCTAGCATCATTTTTAAACTACCAGGTCCAGGGCTTTAACTGCAATCAGCCAGCCATGTGCGAGTTTGGTTCCTTAACCACCATGTCATCTGCTGGCCCATTGGTTTTACTTTTATTGAAGTATAATTGATGTAATTTTTTTTTTTTTTTTTTGGAGAGGTTTTCGCTATAGGGCGCGTGCACTCGCCAGACAGAAAGAGAGACATAGAGACAGAAAGCGAGAAATCACCCCCCAGGGGGGATGGTCACGGCGCAATCTCTTCTCCAGTCTCCTCTCGGAATCTTGGGCACGCACCCACACGCGCCCGGCATGAGTTTTAAGCCACCAGGTCTAAGACGTGAACCGCGGTCGACTACGTGGGAGTCCAGCGACATAGCCATTACGCTAACTGCTGGTTCCCAATTGATGTAATTTTTAAGCTCAGCATTGTCACTTATTTTCTCACTCTCTTTATCCTTTCTTGTTTTTAACCAACTGATTGCCTACTTAACTTCATTGGCAAGAGAGTGTGTGTTCATAACTGAAAAGGTCCTCAGTGTCTAAATTGAAGGATGTCTTATTTCAGTAGGGGAATTATTTTGGTAAAACAATTCTGGGCAAAATATTTTTACTTTCCTTAACCTTCATGACTATTCCTGTAATATGGGCATGTGAATTAATGCTAATCATCTTGGACATATTAGAATTTCAAGGTGGCCTGTTCTCTAAAGTACAATTAATGCATTTCTTGGTGTTCATTATTAGATAATTCTTTAATTCTTTGTGTGTGTGTGTGTGTGTGTGTGTGTGTGAGAGAGAGAGAGAGAGAGAGAGATTTTACTATAGGGTATGTGTGCTCATCAGAGAGACAGAGAAACAGAAAGTGAAAAATCACTCCCCAGAGGGGATAACCATGCTGTAATCCCTTCTCCTCCACTGTCCTCTCAGGATTTGGGGCATGCAAGCATATGTGCCTGGCATGAGACCCAAAGCGCCGGATTTAGGACTTGAACTACAGTCGACTACATGGGAGTCCAATAGTGTAACCATTATGCTGTTTGCTGGTCCCCATCCTTTAATTCTTTAAGATAATTTTTAGCATAAGTCATTTTCTTAAACTGGCATATATATATTTAAGGTACCCTTTTATATCACCACAAAGAATTATTATACCCAGTGTTATGAATATTTAAACAGAATAAAAGTGTATCTGCTTAGAAGATTAGGGTCCGGGTATCTAGCTTCATACTTATGTGAGTTCCTATTACTATATCTATCCTTTAGTATGTATAAATAACTCAGACACATAATCTTGATGAATTTAATTGAAATGTCAGTATTATTTTACAAATTCCCGCCCTATCACAAAATTTATAATAAACTCCTTTTAATTGATTACTACTTTAATATACTCCAGATTGTTGGCTGCCCTCCTTGCCATGTGGATTTATCCAATTCAGTAGTCAGTGTCAAATGTATCCAGTGCTTAAATAATAATGCTTACAAAGAAGCAGAGTGAGGAGCCACTTACCGAAGGGTCCAGTGGGTGATTAGCAATGAAAACCAAGCTGTGCTATTTGGTGCCTCGCCTGCGAAGGTCATGGATGATGATCGTGGTTATTTTCCAGAATCCCTTAGTTTAGGTAAGGATTTTGTTATTGCTATATTTTAAGTTACCCCAAATATCCAACATTTTTTAAAATAAAGGAAAAGAGGGGCCAGCCTATGGGGTGGAAGTTAAGGCACTGAATCCCATAGGTCCAACTGCATGGTTCAAGTCCTGGACCCAATGGCTTGAAAATCCAGCAGTGTGTGCCCAAAATCCCAAGAGGAAAATGGAGAAGAGATTATGGCGTGGCAGTCACCCCCCGCCCCCACCTCCCCAGGGTTGAGTGATTTCTCCCTTTTCATGTGTACATTCTCTCCTTCTCCACCCCTTCCTCCCGGTAAGCACACATGCCCTATAGCAAGAAAACTAATAAATAAATAAATATATGAATGAACAAATGAATGAAAGGATTGGGAAGGATAAAGGTTCTTGAAACAAGAAATTTTACCTCCTGATTTGTAGCTTACTTCAATTTTCCATTACATCCTTTTCAATAATAAGATTTGAAACATTCTAGGTACATTTTGGAATACTTGTTAAATATTTCTAAGACTGGGACCAGCAGTTAGCGTAATGGCTATGTCGCTGGACTCCCATGTAGCCAACCGCGGTTCGAGTCCCGGACCTGGTGGCTTAAACTCACGCCGGACGCGTGTGCATGCGTGCCCAAGCTCCTGAGAGGAGAATGGAGGAGAAGGGATTGTGGTGTGGCCATCCCCCCTGGGGGGTGATTTCTTGCTTTCTATCTCTCTGTCTCTCTCTGTCTGTCTGGCGAGCGCACGCGCCCTATAGCAAAAACCTCTAAAAAAATTTTTTTCTAAGACTCATGTGGCAAAATGTTTTTTATCTTCCTTTTCTCTTGCTCTCTGTATCTCTGTGTAATCTCTGGTCTCTGAAGACTGGTTTTTCTCTTGTTTATTTAGGCAATGTCTTAGGCATGGGGGCTTAGCTTCCTTCTAAGGCATGTACTTTGATCTCTCTTTAAGACCCCCATGTACTCACTCTCATACCCTGTGCAGATCCTATTTCTGCAGCTTCCCATTCCCATCTCTAGGCGTCTGTATTTAATGGCCACCCAGGACTCAGCAGCTTTCACTTCTCGTCTATACCACCCAAGTTCTCTCTTGCTGTCCATAAATCACACTTAATGTCTTGTTAGTTAAGCACAAGTACCCTCATCTCCCTATCCTGGAACTTACCCTTAGTGAACATTTTGAAAATGATTTAGGATAGCTGGAGTGGATTTTTATGGCAAGTGGGAAGCAAAAGGGGGGGGGGGGGGGGTAAACACATTAAGAAAGGGTGAAAGGGTCAGATTTCCATAGCAACACTCTTACCAGGTCAGCCCCATCCAGCACCCTTTGGAGGTGTGACTGCACACACTCACTTCCAAGATGATGTCAATGTGTATAGGGACATGTGCTATATAACTTTTCCTCTGTTTTAGTTGTGCTCTGGGCTTATTAACTAAATACACCAGGACCAGCAGATGGTGTAATGATTATATCACTGGACTCCCACATGGCCGACTGTGGTTCAAGTACCAGACCCGGTGGCTTGAAACTCACACTGGGTGCATGTACATGCAAACCCAAAATCCCAAGAGGAGAATGGAAGAGAAGTAATTGCACCATGGCTGTCCCCCTCAGGGGTTGATATTTTTTGTTTTCTCTTTCTCTGTTTCTGTCTCTCTGGTGAGCATATGCATCCCATAGCAAAAAATCTCTCTTAAAAAGAAAAATAAATAACTGAGTATACCAAACTAGGCGGTTCATAAAGAATAGAAGTTTATTTAACTTGTGACCTGGAGGTCCAAGTTCAAAGAGCCACATCAGGTGAGGGTCTTCACATTAGTGGGGACTGTGCAGAGTCTCAAAGTATAATAATTGAGAGCATTATATGACTACAGGGAAGTGCTTGTATCTGTCAACTTGATAATTTCTCTGCTCTGGTGTCCTGTCCTTTCTTTTAAATCCACAAGTATTCCATCTGGGGGCCCAAAACTGATGACTTTATTTAATCCTAGTCATCTCCCAAAGGCCTCTTAATCCCATAGTCGAATAAAATTTCACCCTTTTAAAAACATCACAACTGGGACCAGCAGTTAGTGTAATGGCTTTGTCACTGGACTCCCATGTAGTCAACCGCGGTTCGCGTCCTGGACCCGGTGGCTTAAAACTCACGCCGGGCACGTATGTGTGTGTGCCCAAGATCTCGAGAGGAGAATGGAGGAGAAAGAATTGCGGTGTGGCCATCCCCCCAGGGGGTGATTTCTCGCTTTCTGTCTCTCTGTCTCTGTCTGTCTGGCAAGCGCACGTGCCCTATAGTAAAAACCTCTCCTAAAAAAAAAAAAAGAAAGAAAAAAAAATCACAACCAAATTTCAACAACTGACTTTTGGAAGGACACATTTACACCATAGCATTTATTTCTCTTTGATGGTCAACATAACCAAGTTCCTGGAGCAAGAGGAATTCTAGTATTCTGAAGGATTTATTTTAGTGTTGAAAAAATGGCTCCTTAGTTTTATTTTAAATTTTGCATGAGAGTAGTACACTTGGTTTCTATAAAAATTTCTTTAGACAGCTGCTTAAGTTTGGTACCTAGTAGTATTCACTAAGCTAAAATAATAGTTTCCAAGTTATTTACTTAAAAATATTGCAATATCTTTACTAGATTGGGAATTTATTAAGTCACCTCCAAACTTGCTCTGTAAAATTTATCTAATAGATTTTTTAAAGAATGATTTTATCTTATTTATTTTAATTCAACCAGAGAGGGTCAGAGAGAGAAAGGGAGAGAGAGAAACCAAGCCACCAGGCACCAGACTCAAACCATGGTTGGCCATGTGAGAGTCCAGTGCCCTTAACCACCACACCACCTGCTGGCCCTATCTAATAGAGTTTTAATGATCAATGATCAACTTTTGTGATCAATAAGAGTACACTCTATGAACATGGGCTTTGATTCTGATGAAGAATTTTATTTGGGTACCACAATTTGGTTTCATAACATCAAAAGAGAGTTCTAGGGGCCAGCAGGTGGTGTAGTTAAGGTACTGGACTCCCACATGGTTAACCATAGTTCGAGACCCAGACCTGGTGACTTGCAGTCTCTCTGTCCCTATCTCTCTCTGGTAAGTATATGTACCCTATAGCAAAATTAATAAATAATAATGATGATATATAAAATTAAAGAAATAATTCTTAAAAAAGAAAAGAGAAAGGGTTCAAAGGAGGTTGCAAGTTTTGTGCAAAATACCAAGTGTGGTGAGACCCCATACTGGGTACCTGGGCCAACACAGAAAATACATTAGGGTGAACTAGTACTCATTTCAAATTCACTAGATAAAAGTATTGCTTGGCTGTCTATTTCTTGAGGCAGTAACATAGTTTTAAGGTCATAATACAGACAGAGATACAAATAAAAAATAAAATTGCCATTTAGAAATTTCACTGGATAACAATAAAAAGTAAAAAAATACAAAAAAAAATCATTCCTGGCTTTAAACATAATCTTAACTAAGAATGCTTATGTTATTTATGAAACAGTATGTCAAGTTTTATCCGTAAGTCCAGGATTGCATAATGTCTGGGAATACAGAGCTGCTTAGTATCTAGCAAGACAGGCAGGCCTGAGAGCAGTCCCCCAAACAATACACATGCAATTTATGTATTTATACGTAAACCTTCCTAGAGTAGGCTCCTAGGAGGAAGTGATATTTGAGTTGCATTTTGAAGTAAGTATAGAGATTTTTCAGATAAATGAGTCAGTGCCAAACAAAACAAGATTTGGAAAACTGTACATGTGAATGTGCATTGGGTATTCTGTAGACTCACATTCATCAGTGGAACTGTAGGCATTCAAAGAAAGTGACTGGACTGGGGCTGGCCAATGGCATGGTGGTTAATATGCTAGACTCTCACATGGTTGACCAGGGTTCGAGTCCCAGAGCTGGCAGCTTGGATTCTCACTTTCCCTCTTTCTCTCTCTCTCGGGTCAGTATGTGTGTCCTATAGCAAATTAAAAAATAATAATGATAAATAAAATTAAATAATTCTTTTTTAAAAAAAGAAAAGAAGGTAATTGTTCATTACCAAGACCTAGTACGCCATGTCTATCTAGTTACTTGATTAGATTTTATCCTGTAACTAATGGGTCCATGCCTGATACTGTAACTTTCATTTAATAAACAGGTGGCTATACTTTGTTGGCTGCAGTGCTGTTTTTATCTTGTCCATGTTTTCCAAACTTAGGTGGGCTCATGATCATGACATACCTGTAAACGAAAAGAAGCCTATTTGACTCTTATTTCTAAAAATGAGATTTGTAGTGAGTTTGGACTTCCCACAGTAAAAGGTCACATAGATAGGGGCAGAGTTCTAGATGCAAAAGGGCCATGCATTTGAGAGATGGGGAGAGTGAAATTTAATAATGTTTCTGTGACCTGCTCAATGAGCCTGGCAGATCCCTGTCAGAGGCAGAACAGAAAATTAATGTCAATTTCTCCAAACTTGGTTATTTTGCCTGCTTGGAGCCCATTTTGTTAATGGCTGGAGGGACAGTATCAGGGAAGTTCTTAGCCTTCCTGGTGCTGAGCTGCCTCTTCCCATTTTGCATGTCATTGCCTAGATTTCTTATTATTAAAATTTTAAAAAAATTATCTTTCATGAGAAAAAGAGAGAGGAAGAGAGAGACACAAGTATTCTCAACAACGTGTTACAATGTAATCCTTCCCTAGTCTTCTCAGCTAGCCAAGGTAAAGGACACATGCATGGCCATGGCCATGGTGTAGACGAGTCCACTCAGGGGCTGATCTTCCATCTCATGACTTCCAGTCTTGCAGAGCATTGAGCTATTGCTGTACAACTGAGGATGGGCCAGATTTTGTAAGTTCTGAGAACAGTTCTTTGGTGAAGTGCAAGATTAAATAACTTCAGCTCTAGAAATGCCAGGGCACACCACTGTATACGCAGCTGCCACTTCTTTTTTTCTAGGAAAAAATTAACAGTTTTGCTACTTAGCATGAAATAAAATCTGAAATTGTCGCAAGGCAGAAAATGATGATGGTGTAGTCTTTTGTGAATTTTCAGGTGGTTAATTATCCGTTGAATTAATGGTCATGTATTTTTTTCACTGCTTAGAAAATTTTTGGTTCCAATTTTTAGAAGTTAAAATCAGAAATGCTTTCTGAAGTAGAAAATAGAGCAAAAGAGGGCAGCTCATTATCCAGGCAAGCACAGAAATGAGATTTAGCAAATCAGCCAGCATTGTTTATAAAAATATTGAGTGTAAGACTTTGCTGGATTTCACGAACCGAGTATTGAATGTTTATTTTAATTCTTACACAGATAATTAGAAAATGTAGTTTTATACTAATTATTTCCCAATAATTTTACTTGTTCTTGAAAAATTTGGGCAATTGTGATGTAATTATATAGTGACAAGACCTCTTGGTTCTTCAGAGTCCTTGCTTTGCTGAGAGGGGTACAGTTAGAGAAGGACTAAAACAAAGCCCTGTAAATAGGGACCTAATTCAAGAGCCCTCCTTGTCAAAGTGTAAGGCAAGTATGACTTGGAAATATAATGCATAATATTGACATAAAGATTTGGGAAGATATCCAGTTGGACATCCAGTTGGAAATGTACTAGGAGGAACTGGAAATAGCCTAGAGGTCAGGGGTAAATTTAGGAATTTACGATCAAAGATTGTAACTTTAGATTTGACGTGATTTCTGTGGAAGAGAGTACAGAGTAGACAAAAAGAGGATGACTAAGAATGGAACTTGGGAAATACCCACAGGCATTTTATTTGTTGATTCGATTCAGATAATTATTATTGTTTTTAAGGTGACAATAACTGTTTATGGAGTCACTACTATGTGCCAGATAGTTTGTATGAATGGGCTCACTTATCTCCCCAATCCTTGGAAGGAAGTAATAGTATTAGCCCAATGGTACAGGTGATAGAACTGGCATAATGCAGTTACTTTTCTTGTATTTCTTCTTAATCAAGAATAGTGACTATGGGACCAGCAGTTAGCATAATGGCTATGTCACTGGACTCCCATGTGGTCAACCGCTGTTTGTGTCCCGGACCCAGTGACAAAACTCACATCGGGCGCGTGTGTGTGTGTGCCCAAGATCCCGAGAGGAGAATGGAGGAGAAGGGATTGCAGCGTGGTCATCCCCCCTGGGGGGAGATTTCTCACTTTCTGTCTCTCTGTCTCTCTCTGTCTGTCTGGTAAGAGCACGCATCCTATAGCAAAAACCTCTCAAAAAAAAAAAAAAAAAAAAAAAAAAAAAGAATAGTGACTATGGCAAAGAAAACTGCTCATTTTTGCCCTGACATGTAATTAAATTTCATGTACAGACAGAGCCTCCCAAGAAGAGTCTAATATCTGCTCTGGACATGGTGGTAGATTGCCCGAAATGAGGAGATATTAAATCTCTATTTGGAATTTTGTTTTTGGTTAACGGACATAAAAATTTGTTACATTATCTGGAAGCAAAAAAAAAAAAAACGGATACACTCAGCTCTGTGTAGGTGGGTAAAATAAACTCTCAGCTTTTCTCTACTTCTTGAGTTGTTCCTTAACTCAGGGGACATCATCAGACAGCAGACAAGATGTGTTTCTAGGTGCTCAGAGACTTTTATTGAATCATCAACTGACTCATGAAGTTTCTAATGTTTAGCATTGCTGAACAAATTGTGCATAAATTAATAATTTGTAGTCTCTAGAAAATGTGTATTCCTTTTGATCATGTATGATAATTTGTGTTATTTTAGGTATTATTAATATGAACGTTAGATTGGAAAAATGCTACAGAAGGAAGCTTTACTCCCCACAGGGAATATTTTGTTTTGTTTTCTTTTGAGAGAATTTTGCTATAAAGAATGTGCACTTGCCAGAGAGACAGATAAACAGAAAGTGGAAATTACCCCTAAGGGGAAATGGCCATGTCGCAATCCCTTCTCTTCTGTTCTCTGGATTTTGGGCATGCATGCACACGCACCCAGCATGAGTTTAAGACACAGAGTCTGGGACTCAAACTGTGGTCAACTTCATGGTAGTCCAGCAATTTAACAATTACCCTATGTGCTGGTTTCCCCAGGGAATGTATTTTTAGAACAAATGATACTGTTTTCAGTAACAAGTAAATTGTACTCTGTGTGTAGATCACAACAAATGATCTATGCACTCTTAGATAATTATAGAAATATATACAGTTTTCCTTTCTTAGATAAAAGAGCTTAAAAGGAAATATAAGAGTTATTTGGAGTAAGGAATACTATTGAATCATAATCTGATGACATTGTACAATCTTTACATTCCTGGGTCTCATCTATTCTGTGCTGCCAATATGGCCACCTTTCTTAGTTCATTTTGCTGTAATAATATAACATTGACTGGGTAATCTATAAAGAACAGCTATTTATTTCTCACAGTTCTGGAGGCTAGGAAGTCCAAGACTAAAGCATCAGCATTGGTGTCTGGTCAGGGTTGTTATCAGTGGCTAGAATGGTACCTTGCTGCTCTGTCCTCATGTGACAAAATGCAGAAGGGCAAGGGAGTGCTCCATTTAGCCTTGAGACTTTTTATAAGGGTGATAATCCCATTTATGAGGGAAGAGCCCTCATGACTTAATTACCTATCCAAAGCCACATTTCTTAATATCACTTTATTGGGGATTAAGTTTCAACATTAATTTTTTGAGAGGATACCATCATTCAAACCATAGTGGCATCATAGAAGAGAATTTGAAATTATTTTTGATGATTTGAGGTTGCTAATGTATAATATTCAGGCTGGTCTAGGTTATGCTAGAGAAAGGAACAACTTCAATATTTAAAGGTATTGGACAGCTAAGACATATTTTTCAATTGAGATCCATATCCAGAATAGGTTGGCTAGATCTACAATCTATGCATTTAAAATGAGATACCCAAGGTCAAGGATTTTGTACTATCTGCAGCAATGCCAGTATAATGGCAGTGGGAAAGCAACCTAGCAAATTGTTGAGTAACTATTAAAGCCTCTACCCAAAGTGACACCCATCAATTATGCTAACATTTCATTGGTTGAAATAGTTCATGGCCATGTCATACTAATAAATGTAATCCCACAATGTGCCCAGAAGGAGAAAAATGTAAATACCTGTTTACTTTTACTGACAACTACCACCCTACCCCTCCTAATTAGGTGTCAAATGTGGGATTTCGATTAGGATTTGAATACTCATGAGTTGTCTTAACAACTTTCAAAGGGGGGGGATCATATTCTTTTGAAAGTATTATTTCATTTGTTTAAACATTTTGCCTCTGAAGATGAAGTTTTTATTACATTTTTGCCCCTCTTCACCTAACTTTGTCTTTGAAACTCAAATTGAGTTCCTCCATCTAGTCTTTCATAAAGTGTGATGTGATAGTTATAATGAGTGATGGAAAATGAATTTATTCCTTCTTAAAAATGTCAACCCTTCTGTCCATGGGTGGTTGGGTCAACTTGGACTATAAAGTTTAACATCATTCTTCATATTTGATTTCCTCGAAGTATTTTTATACATTTTAGAATCCAACATTATTTCTATTGTTAAAAATGAAAGCAAATAATTTAGAACTGATTGCATTGAATCACTGTACCAACTAAATACCAGATGTAAAGTCCCCACTCTCCCTAGGAGGACACCAGTCTTCAGACACTGATTCAAAAACAGACTCTGGCTTTTTTCTTTATTTTTAAGACAGGGTCTCACCATGTTTCTCAGGCCAGCCTCAAGCTCATGATTCTCTTGCCTTAGCCTCCCAACTTGCTGGGATTATAGACTCACACCATTACACCCACCTTTTAATTGCACTGGGGGTAGAACCTGAGCCTCTCACATGGTCCTGTTCTGCAAAGCAGTGTTTTACCAGTGTGTGCCATTGCAGCTGGGCCCACATTCTGTCTTCTAAGTAGATGTTTATGATTGCTACAGAGCACTGAGGACATTTATCTTGTATATGTATCTATGAGATTGAGTAGATTGAAATTGTGAGGGTGAAAAAAAATATTTTAAATTATGAGGCTGATAATACATTTATAATATATTTTGAACATTAACCTCCAAAGGTAAAAGGGTGAATAGCACAATATCTTCTAAGACCTCTAATTTTTGGCACTAAAGTACTGAAAGTATTTTCTTTCTTTCATTTCAAACCATAGAGTGCATTCCAGAGAGAGACAGACAAAGAGAAAGTGAGAAATAATCCCCCAGGAGGATGGCCATGCTGCAGTCCCTTCTCCTCCATTCTCCTCCAGGGATTCTAGGCACATGCACTTGCCTGGCATGATCCATGAGCCACCAGGTCTGGGACTTGTACTCTTGTACTGAGACTGGCCATGTGAGAGTCCAGTTCCCTATCCTCCACTCCACCTTCTGGTTCCCTGAAGCTAATAATTAATTCATTAGTTAATTAATTAATTACACACACACACACACACACACACACACTTATATTTATATTTTTTACATATATAAATATATTTTTATATATAAATATATACACACACACATATATATACACACACACTTATATTTATATTTATATATATATATTTTATATATAATTATATATATATATTTACATATAAAAATATACATACCTACACACACATATATACACACACATATGTATATAAGGCACTCATTTCATTATCTTTATTTCTTTATATGTATATACACACACATATATATGCAAACATATATATACACATATAAATATATACTTTTTTTTTCTTTTTTTTGCCAAAGAGCATGTGCACTCTCAAGAGAAAGGAAGCAACCTTCAGTGTAGTGTAGTTAGGCTACAACCTTTTTTCTTGCATTTCTCCATTTAGTAAGGATTTGGACCATGCACAGTTGTGTACCCCTGCTTCTCAAGCCACCGTGGCCAGGATTTGAACCACAGTCAACCATGTGAGATCCAATTCTCAATGCATAGCACTTAACCACTGTGCTGAGGTCAACCTTTATTTGCTTTCTAATGCATTAATTAATAGTATCTGAATCTCTTTCTCAGCATGAATACAAGACCAAAAAAAACCAATAAAACAAAAAAACAAAACTTCATACTCGCTATTGTGGTTTAGGTTTGCTAACCTGAAGCAAAACAAAATTGTAAGGTTTTCTGAAAGCCCAGAGGCAACAGGTCAATGGATAAATAACCTTCGTGTAAAATCAAAGTATGTGGATTTTCCAAGACTCTTGCTTCAATGATTTATTTTACAATTATTGTTTATGATTTAAATTTCTAGATGCTGAGTACATCGTTCACTTTTTCTGATTTTGATATATTTCATTTTTAAGCTTGCTCTTTTATTAAATATTTCTCTTATTCTGTTTCATGACTAATTTATGAATACCTTTGTGGTCCTTGAGGAGTGATTGAGTACCTGTCTTACTTTGTGGCAGGCAGTGAGTTTTAGCCGACATGGGTCCTCCCTGTCCAAGCTGAGTCTAGTGATAGCGACAGTCATGGATCATCACACAGGTTAAAGTCACTTGCTCGATTAGTGCAATGAACTAGAGAAGCATGAGCTGATTAGATCATAGGACAGGCGTTTCGACCTCAGTGAGATGAAGTATGGTGACCAGAGACCTGAGGAATAAGGGTTAACTAAGAAGGGACGAGAATAGCTGGTGTCCCACAGGGGGTCAGCTGGCCTCCCACCTTGGCCTGAGAAGGAGCAGAACTATTCTTGGAAAGGCCAGAGTGAAGAGAATGAGCTCAGGGACCCCGCTGCTGAGGAGGATGGAGAGGCCAACCGCAGGCCTGTACAGCCCTCAAGTAGCTCTTCCTAATCAGGTGAACGACTGGAGGCCCTTGAAAGTTTCTAAGCAGATGGAAAATGTTATCTGATTTGAGTTTGAAGAGGCTCATTCCTCCTGTTCTGAGGAGAATCATCAGAGCTAGTAAGAGCTGCTGCAGGGATCAAGTTGGAAAATAGTGCTACAGCCTGGGCTGTGGATGACAGTGTGAACCAGGACAGGGGTGGTAAAGAATGGGAACAAGTGGATATATTTTCATGATTGTTAGAAAATAGCATTAACCTGGCAATGACTTGAAAATAGAGATGAAATATTTGTAGCAAAAGCATCTGATGTCTGTTCTCCGTACAGTCTAACCAAGATTTGACTTTTGTCTTTTAAAACAAAAGGAAAATTGTAAGCCAGCTTAGATGCAACTATAACATGGTGCTTGTGATGCTATATCCGAATGTTGGGTCAGGGGCTCAATTAGTCAGTCAACCTTAAAGATCAGGCATGTACGCCCATTATCCTGGCTAGCGTGAGACCCTTTGGAGGGTGCCTCGCTTTCTCTCCTTCTCTCGTTCTCTCTCTCCATCTCATGGAAGGAAGGAAGGAAGGAAGGAAAGAAGGAAATTAAGAGATAAATATCATCTATGTCAATGTCCTTGTGCATTAAAAAATATGTGAATAGGGCCAGCCCCATAGTTCAATGGGTTAAGCTCTGTCATGAGCTGGATCCCACATGACCAACTGCAGTTGAAGTTCTGACCCTGGTGGCTTGAAAAACACATGGGGCTTGTGCATGTGCATGTCCAAAATCCTGACAGGATGGTGAAACAGACTTGTGGCATGATCGTGCCTCACTGGAGTGGACTTTCTCCCGCTCTCTCTCTCCAGGGAGCACATGCTCCCCCTATAAATAAAAACAAAATTCTATAAACAATGTACATTCAGTTTAATTCAGTTTAATCAATACTATTCATATTTTGAAAAGCAGTGAACTGGACTTTGTAGATAGTACTAGCAAATTCTGGCTCCTTCGTTGAGACAGTCCACCTCTGTCTGGTGTCTTACTTTATTCGGTCATGTCCTTCCTTTTTGCCTGAGACTGTGGAATTGACAGCAAATATGACCTTCATTCAGGCTTATTAAAATAGCTACACAAAAGAAATTGTATGCCATTCAGAGAAGGACAGTGCCGTTTCGCTCAAGTATGGATGAGATAACAAGAAATCACATTGTAATAATGTTGAAAGCTACATCATCAACTTAGACTCATAAAGTAGAAATGACTTCTCACAGGCCACACCAGTGTGCACAGGCAGCTACGTGCAGGGGCCTGCCCAACACCATTTCCAGTTTTTGATGCTGGATAAACGTGTTTTGCTTACACAAGATTCATCATTCTTCTGACTGATAGTCAAGGACTTCCCCAAATCACAGAATTAATTTTCTGAGCAAACCAACTTATTCTGGTCCAAAAATAATTCAGCTAAAAAGTCGAGCAGGCACTTCCTCCCCTATCTTTCCTTTGTTGTATCTTTGACTCTATTTTCAACATGTGTCTAGAATCCAGATAATTCTCACCAACTCCACCTTCATCCAAACCAGTGTCATATCCTTAAATGCTATTGCGATTACTCTCTAACTGCCCTTTGGGCTGTTTTCCTCATCCCTCCTTGTCCCTCGTTTATATCCTCTCACTGGCAGTCAGCGATCCCTTACGGTATACCCCATACCATAACACTCTTTCAAATAAATAGCTCCACAGCTGCCCATGTTGGTATAAAGGCCAACACCCTCATGATGCTAAGTGATGTGCACCCTAGCCTTCTCTCTGACTTCATCTCTTCTCTTCTCTTCAGCAACACATTGGCCACCTTACTCTTTTTTTTTTTGGGGGGGGGGGGGGCATTCCAGGCATCCTTCCACCTGGTTGCTGTTTTCAATGCCTGTGTGTTAATACCTCAACTTCTTCCTTCCCTTTATTCAGGGATCTACTCAGTCATCTGGTTAGCGAGACCTGCGTTGACCACTTTATGTAAAATAGCACTTCTCACATTAATCTCAATTACTTTTAAAAAAAATATAGGGTGCATATGCTCACCAGAGAGGAAAAAAAAAGAGAAAGAGAAAGCAACCTATAAGGGGATGGCCATGCTGCAATCACTTCTCCTCCATTCTCCTCTTGGGATTATGGGCAGACACACATGTTCAGCGTGTTTTTCAAGCCACCTGAGTCTGAGATTCAAATCACATGTTTGGCCATTTGAGATCTAGCCGCCTTTACCACCCCGCCACTGGCCAGCCCCACTCTGAGTTACTTTTTTCTGCTGCACTTTTCTTCATTATGTATACTACTCTCTTGATATATGTCTATTTGTTTGTTTATTTTGTTTTACCTTCCATCCACTAGAATGTAAGCTCTATAGCAATTTGTACTTCAGTTTTTCATTCAGTTCAGTGCCCATGGCATTTAAGTGTCTTATGCCTAGCAAGTACTCAATTAATGTTGCTTTAAGAATAAAGATTGTGACAGTTTATGCTTTCCAGAAGCTGGAAAAGGTAGGCAATGGATTCTGAGTGCACAATTTTTGACCCATGTATGTTGTTTTAAGCTGCTAAATTTTAGGATAATTTGTTACACAGTAATAGATAAATAATACAACTCTCCGTCTCATTATGTAGTAGAAGTGCTTTATGTGTTCTTTCAATTTTTGTCATGTAGAACATTAAAAATGTGTAGTCAAAGATTGAGGCTTAAAAATAAATATTTCCACTGCTTCATTGAAGATAGTTTCAAGGGAAATCAGCATTTCAGTGCATGGTGATGAAGTATACAGAAAATACTACAACATGTTGATTTTATTGCCTTGATTTATTCTTAGGCACAAACTATTTTACCCAACATTTTATTCATATCATCAGTATAATTGTTAGCATAGTAAAAGAGGACACATGCTGGGCCAGGTCTGTAGCACAGTGGCTAAGGTAGCCATATCCCATATGGCTGAGCACATGGTTCAAGTCCCAGACCCATGGCTAGAGAAACACACTGGAAATGTGTGTATGTGTGCCCCAGATCCTGAAGGAGGGGGAATTAGGAAGGAGATTGCAGCATGACCTTCCCCGGAAGGGGAAAGGGGAGCGCTCTCTTCTTCCCCTCTCTCCGTCTGGCAACTATACACACCCTCTAGTAAAGGAAAAAAGAAAAGAGATACACATCGACATTTAGAAAAACAAAATTAAAATTAAAAGGAAGTAACACAAAAGACATATAAATGTAATGAGAATTGCTTTGACTTCACAGACGGCCAGAAAAATATCCTGGAATCCTTATGCATTGAAGGATCACACTTTCGGAACTACTGATCTAGACACTTTTTCTTTCTTTCTTTGATCTTATGGCTTAAACCATGTGGTTGGCCATGTGGGATAAGTCACTTTAACCACTAGACTGCTGGTGGCCTACACTTTTTGTTTGTTTGTTTAAGTTTATTCATTTTCTTCAGGAGGGAGAGAGAGAGAGAGAGAGAAAGGCAAGCACCTCCAACAATCTCATATGGACAATCCTCCCTGTCCCACCAAGCCTTTCCACCACCCAACTCATGGGCTTGTTCCCAGTATAAACAGGGCAACTTGGAAACTGAACCCTGATCATCCGTATGACCTCCAACATTGCAGGGTGTTGCATAACTGCTGTGCCACAATGACTTGGCCTGTTTTTATTTTCATAGAAATTCTATAAATGAATTCTGGTATGAGGTTGAATAAGATTTATATTTAACCCTAAGTACATATTTCATTAGTATCTTATTAATATAAGTTCTATAATGAGCAACAATAGTAATACTTTCTTAGAACAGGGAGATTAAAAATAAATACATATTTATAAATGAAAAGATTACACATTATCTTTCCACCAAACTAAAATTAGAGCCAGTAGTTTTGTGTATTATTATTTTTTTCATGCCCTTGAAATTTGTATAGGGTATATTTTCAATTTTATTTAACAAAAGTAATGGACATTTTCAGTTCTATAACTTGTTTTAAAACTTTTAGTTGTAGGTAAATTAAACACTCACTAAGTTAATTCTATTGTAAAGAATCATGACTTCATCACAAAACAGAAGTACCCAGCTTTTGAAAATTCTGAAAAACCTAAAGCTTTTCACTATAAATTAAATTTGTCTACATTGTTAGGGATGTCACATTAAAAGATAATAAAAGGTGTTCTATTTGGCTACCTTTTACAAACTAATGTATTTTGTAGGTGTTTAAGTCCACATGTTTGTATGCATGTGATACCTAAATCATAAAGCAGAAGGAAAAACATCAGAATTATCTTGTATTTATGAATAATAAGAGTAACATGTTCACATTCCTGAAGGCTGATTCTACTATAGTAAACATGGTTTCAGACATTATGAAGCAGTATTACTATTGGGTTGTCAGAAAAGTCATGGCACATGTTTGCATAGAAAATCTTAAGAAAAAATACATCATGACATTTCCAGCAACCCAATAGTTTAAAATCCAGGCTGTATCTCCACGTGTATTACATTCCAGACCAGACCATGGTCAACTTGCTTATTTTTGATGTCTGTACAATTGATCCTTGCAGCTATGACTGAGTTGAGTTTTTTGCAGCTGGAATTAACACTTATGACCAAAAGTAAAACACTGGTCACGTCTCTGATGGGTTCTTGTTAGGAGATCTCTCGTTATTATTTTTCTATCTCTATTCCCATCATAGGATCAATAAAACACCTCAAATAAATGGAGAAAATAGCCAAATATTTTCCATGACTGGCTACAGACTACTTTTTGGGACGTTTGTAAGTATCAGATAAAAGATGAAGTTTGTTTTTAGAATGAAAGAGCCCTGAAAAAGCTCAGAGACAGCATTCTTTTAAAAAATTATTTAATTTTATTATTATTATTATTATTATTATTATTATTATTATTTTAATTTGATTAGAGAAAGACACACAGAGAGAGAAAGTGAGAAAGCAAGCTACCAGGTCCAGGACCCAAACCGTGGTCAACCATGTGGGAGTCTAGCACCCTAACTACCATGCCACTTGCTGGCCCCTAGGGACAGCATGTTGTTTGCAGACTCCTGTCTTTTGGGTACCAGAGAGCAGAACTATTAGATCTACATAGACTGATAACTATTTTATATTTCATGGCCAGAGAGTCCTATTATTAAAAGCAGGGTTCTAGGTTATTACTACCTTCATTTATTATTAACAAAGCTCTATAGATGTACATGGTATTATTTAATGTTAGATGAAATCTGGCCAGACAATTTGCCTTCCCAAAGCAGCCACTAAGCTTAAAGCAGGAGAACAATGCAGGGAGATTGTGGGCAGAGTGGAAACTGATTAAGGGTTGCCAACCTGGCATTGCTTTGCCGAGTAGGAGGTGGATTGCAAGAAGAATCTGAATGCTGAGAAATGATTCTGAGGTTGGGAAACTGTTCAGAAAAATGAAACCCATGACTGAGAGCAAGTAAAGGCGTCAGAAAAGGAGAATTGGGGCTCTTGATGTGCCAAGTAGACAATCTCAGCTTTGGCATTTTCTCGTACATCGTGTTCACCTGGTTTCCCAGCATCACCTCCTACTCATCCTGCTCCAAACCAGTGGTTCTCAAACTCGAGGGTACTTCAGAACCACCTGGGGGTAGTTAAAGTACAGATGGCCGGCAGATGGCCAGCCGCATGGCAGTTCTTTACTCAGTGGGGCTGGAGTCCTGAATTTGCATTTCTAACACGTCCTCAGAAATTGCTGTTTCTGCTCTGCTTGGAGCCACATTTTGAGAACCTCTCTTCCAAATCGGGGTCTTCAAGTCCCTCTCTGTCTTGCCCTCCATCTTGGAGTCATGTCTAATTCTCATCTTTGTGGTCTGGCAGTGCCCCAGTTCTATCTTTCCTAGGTATGTTTTCCAGATTTGTTTTGTCTTTTCTTAGCAAATTCACAGCTATTCACTAATCATAGGCTACTCGTTCTGTTATTATTACCAGTGAAAACAGGAACTAATGGCCTGGGCAGTGGCACAGCAGTAAAATGTGACCCTGTGCAAGTCAGATGCTCTGGGAAAGGTGGCCAGTTCATGTGCCATCTTTGGAGACCACCCCGAGTATGCCAGGCTCATATGTGCTCATGATTTGGGCTGGTTGAGCCTGGGGTTGATCACGGCATTGAGACCCTGTCAGGGATGCTGTATCTCTTAGGTCTCTTTCTCTTTCTTTCACTGGTAGAATAGTAAGTAAACTTAAAAAAAAAATTACTACTACTAACTTCTTGGAGCACCTATCATATGCAAGACAGCCTGGTAACCACTTTGAAATATATTATCTCATTAAATAATTTAGTAATATCATTGACATATAAGTAAGTCATATAATCATTAACAGGAGAAATTCCTTTTCTGTGAGAGTAATTCATTTGCAGTGAGTATTACACAGGGATATAAATGAAAATCTGACACCAAAGCTAGTGTCTCTGTTCCATCTCTCCAGACCTCACCTGAAGGTCACTTCTTTCATGTAGCAACTCTGGTATAATGAAGCCAATGAAATAGAGACTGCTCTTTCTCTCAACTGTTGGTGACCTCTTCTATACTCACAGATTAGGTATAGAATGAGGGAGCACTTGGAAGTCTGTCCAGAAGGATAGATTACTGCTTGTGGGACATTAAATTCCCTTGACACAATACACAGATAAATAGCAGAAGGACTCAAATCCTCCATGTGAAAAACAAAACCGAAAGTTTAGAAGGAAATAGAAGACAACACTCACTACAAGAAATTGATAAGTATGTGAAATAGTTGATATGTTTAGTAGTTTGATTTAGCCATCCCCAAAGCATACATATTTTAAAATAAATGTGGATAAATAAATATTAAAAAAAGCTAAACAGGGAACTAGCAGGTGGCGTGGTGGTTAAGGCACTGAAGACTCTCACATTGCTGACCACGGTTCAAGTCCCGGGCCTGGTGGCTTGCTTTCTCACTTTCCCTCTTTCTTTCTCTCTGTATCTCTCTCTGGTCAAATTAAAAAAAAAAAGAATGAATAAATAACATTAAATAATTTTTTTAAAAAGTTAAATAGATAAATAAATGTTTATGAAAGAAATAATAACAACAACAAAACCCCAAGAGGAGAATGGAGTGGAAGGAATTGTGGTGTGGCCATCCCCCAGGGGGCTTATTTCTGACTTTTTCTTTCTCTTTGTCTCTCTGAAGAGCACACACACCCTATGGTAAACTAAAATAATAACAGTAAGCAAGATAAACCTAATTTATCTGGCACTGAGTATGTGACATTTTACATACTTTAATTTAACTCTTAGAACTCTACAAAAAAAGATTGAAAGTATTGTCATTATTTTTTAAAGAATTATTTGATTTTCTAATCATTATTATTTTTTAAAATTTGCTGTAGGCCATGGGCACTCACCAGAGAGAGATAAGAGAGACTGAGAGAGAGAGAGAACATGAAAAAACAAACCCCAAGGTCTAGGACTCGAACAACAGTCAGCCATGTAAGAGTCTAACACCTTAACCTCTATGTCACCTGCTGGCCCCGTCATTATTTTTTTTTATTGCAAGATGGCACATGTGGTCTCCAGAGAGAGAGAGAGATAGTGAAAGGGAGAGGGAGAAGGTACTCCCCGATGGGGTATGGTCATGCCACAATTCTTTCTGCTCCATTTCTCTATTTCATCAAGATTTGGGGCACATACATAATGTTCCCAGCATGTTTTTCAAGCTTCTGGGGTTGGGATTCAAATTGTGTGGTTGGTCATGTGCAATCCAGCTCCTTTAACCACTAGGCCAGGGGTCAGCCTTGTCATTATTTTATTTATATGGTTATTGAGTTCAGTAAGGGAGAACCAACTGATTCAAAACTTTGAGTCTGTCAGCAGGAGACCAAGATTCTAATCCACCACTTTCATCATATAGCTATTAATAAGGAATAGTATTTTAGTAAATTCACCACCACAGGTTTTAAAATTATTTCTCAATAACAAATCAACTTATATTTCCATGATCTATTTATAGAAAGACCACAGTTCTTCAGTTATACAAGCAAACTAAATTTAATGCATTGTCATAGATAAATCTCCTAAACATAATATTGAATAAAACTAGTAAATCAGAACATGTACAAAAATGCTTTTTTTTTTTTTTTTGAGAGGCTTTTGCTATAGGGTACGTGCGCTTGCTAGAAAGACAGAGACATAGAGACAGAAAGCGAGAAATCACTCCCCAGGGGGAATGGCCGCACCGCAGTCCCTTCTCCTCCATTCTCCTCTCGGGATCTTAGGCACGCACTCACACACACCCAGCGTGAGTTCAAGCCACTGGGTCCGGGACTCGAACCGCCGTCGACTACATGGGAGTCCAGCAACATAGCCATTATGCCAACTGCTGGTCCCAAATGCTATCATTTTATAAATTTAAATATAAAGAAATTCTGCATGTCATTTGTTGGTACAAACATATGACTCAAGAGCATAAAAACATGAACAGGAAGCATAAGTGCCAGCTTCAGGATGCTGGTAACTCTTGGGAAGGATGGAGGGGAAAAAAAGGACCTGGGGGTGGCCTTAAACAAGCTTCGTAAATGATATGTGATGATCTGGTACCTCAAGTGGACAAGTGAAGCTTTGTCCTTTTGAGTGTTTCAGAAAAGAAATTTGCAATTCTTATTCCATAACTACCACCCTTGATACCACTTTGTATTTGGTAAAATTCCACTAGTTTTTATTTTTATTTATTTTTTTAAGATATAATTTTGCGATCGGGAAGAGCATGCACTCCCCAGAGATACAGAGAGAGAAAGTAAGAAACCACCCCCAGAGGAGATGGCCACACTGCAATCCCTTCTCCTGCATTTTCCCCTTAGGATTTTGGGCATGCATGCACATGCTCCTGGCGTGAGTTTCAAGTCACCAGGTCCAGGACTCAAAACACAGTCGGCCATGTGGGACTTTAGTGCCTGAACCACCATACCACCTGCTGAAGCAATGCTGCTATTGTTTAAAAGCACACTTTTTTCATAATAAAATATTTGAAAGTCATTTTAACTTTTTTATTTTGCTATAATTCTTAGAACTCTAAAACTTTGCTTAGTGGACTTGTGCAAAAACAAAAACCTGTCCTTTACAGAAACATAATTTGTATGCATTTAAAATCTTGTTAGAAGTACAGTTCAGTACTTTGACCAACATTTATGTTAATTTAGACTCCTGGTTTTCCTAGAAGAAATTCACGTCAATACTAAGAAAGTAATCTGTATTTTCAGCACATTATTAAACTGGAGTCTAATGCTGGGGACCATATTTAAATAGTTTTACTGAAGAAATTCTGCAGGCACTTCAAAGTTTTTAAAGAAGTGATCTTTCATTTCCTTTGGTATTTTTAAAAGTTTATTTCTAAAAGGAGAAGAGGGACAGAGCCACAGAGAGAGGAAGGAAGACAGAGGGAGATAGGCACCCGGACAGGCTCTTCCTGCTGCAATCCACCCCCAGCCTCAGCCGGCCTAGATCACGAGCCTAGGGTAGTTGTAAGACCCAAACCAAGGTCCTTTCCATATCTGTCCTGATCTGTTATCACTGCACTACAATCTGGTCCTGTTTTGTTATTTTAGCCTTGAAAATATAGTGCTGTCAACAATGAATGTTTACTTCTCTAATGTTATATTTTAATTTTCGTGTGAACTGTGAGTGATATATTAATTTCTCTGTAAGGCAGAAGGCAGGTGGAGAAGAAGGATATGTTTCCTTCTTTAGGGGGCTTCTGGTAGTGACCATATTTTAACACCAGTTATTATGACTCATAGTAAAGTTGTAATTAATTGTTTGATTTTTTTTTTTTTCAACAGAAGAAACTTGTATTTGGCTTAAATGCATGTCTAGACCTTAGCAGTATTTCAGGAAGATGTCCCTCTTAACTGTCTAACTCACGTGGTTTCACTTCCAGCTGAGATAATATGATTCAGTTCTGCCACTTCGCGAGAGTCAGTGGCAGGACATTAACTCACTGCTTATAAGTGCTTGGGTAATAAAATGATATCACCAATATTCTGCTTATGCTCCTGTGAGAAAATGGAATAAAATATTGTTACAAATAAGTTAGAGAACATACATTAATAAAGATCATGTGATGCTTAGTTTTGTAAATAATTTCTCGGATGAGGTCGTTTTACAGGTGGAACTTTATTGTATGTACAGGTGAACGTGGGCACATAGATGAGGGTGCTTAAAAGAGTTCACAAAATATGGAATTAAAGTATGAGTTTATTTTGGTGCAAAAATACTGAAACTTGTACATCCTTTCTTTCATAATCATTTTCTTGAACTTTTTGAAGACCTCTCATCTCTTAGAATATTAATTCTTATTTTTAAAAATTTGCCAGAGGGACCAGCAGTTAGCATAATGGCTATGTTGCTGGACTCCCACATAGTCGACCGCGGTTCGAGTCCTGGACCCAGTGGCTTAAACTCACGCCGGGCACTTGCACGTGCGTGTCCAAGATCCCGAGAGGAGAATGGAGAAGGGATTGCAGCATGGCCATCCCCCCCCCAGGGGGTGATTTCTCGCTTTCTGTCTCTCTGTCTGGCGAGTATACGCGCCCTATAGCAAAAGTCTCTCCAAAAAAAAGAAAAAATAATTGCCAGAGGGCATGTGCACTTGCCAGAGAGAGACAGAGAGACAGAGAGATGGACAGAGGAAGGACGGACGGAGGGGGAGAGGGAGGAAGCGAGAAAGCTCCTCCCATGGGGAATGGTCTTTCCACAATCCCTTCTTCTCCTTTAATTCCTCCTTTTAGGATTTCGGGCACACATGCTGGTATGTTTTCTAAGCTGCCAGGTCTGAGTCTCAAACCGTGCAGTTGGCCATGTGAGATCCAGTTCATGTAGCCACCAGGTCGTGGGCTGGTCCCAAGCGTTCTTTAAAAGTAAGTGATTATCAGTGTACATGCCCTGGACATTTTATTGTGCTTCTGTATGGAGGACTTGCATGAGAAATGTGTGTGTATACACACACACACACACACACACACACACACACAATGTAAACTTTGTATAGGGTAGAAAATCAGAAGGAAGAGTGGTTTAGAAAGTCACAACTTATTTTTTTCTATGCATAAATATGTGACTTTTTCGACAACCCAATATATTGCTGTGCAGCAAATTACCTCCAAAGTTTGTGGCTTATGACAGCAAACATTATTTCACACAGTTTTGTAGGTCCATAATTTAGAAGTGGCTTAGCTGAGTGTTTCTGATTTGAGTTCTCATAAGGTTATATAGTCAATTTGTCAATTGGGCCTGCAATTATCTGAAAGCTTGACTGTGGCAGAAGGGTTTGTTACTAAGTTGGCTTAATCACATAGTGGACAGTTGGTGCTGGCTGTCAGCGAGAGACCCCAGTTCTTCATCACATAGGTTATTCTATTGAGCTACTTGAATATCCTCTTCACCTTGCAATTGGCTTCTTCTTGAGTGAGTGATATGAGAGAGCAAAGCAGAAACTTTAATGACTATTATGAATTGGCCTCAGATGTCTCACATTATGGTTCCTGCAGTATCATAGAGAATATATAGGTTAGCCCTGATCTATATGGGAGAGAACTGGATGTGGGAGTATGTGAATAACATAAGGTGAAGATCATTGGAGGAGGTCACCTTAGAGACTGATGATTAGTGATTAGCAGTGGCCAGAAAAGAAACAGCATGTATGATTTGAAAGAATTACTGCATCTTGATTTTGCTTCAGGACAAGAAGGATCTCAATCACTAAAAATTATTTCTTAGTGATTTCTCCTAGTGAAGTATCATGAAGTTTTTTTTGTTGTTGTTGTTTTGTTTTTAATAGAAATTTTTGCCTTAGAACATGTATGCTCACCAGAGAGAGAGAGAGAGAAACAGACACAGTGAGAGGGAAGGGGAGAAATCACCCCCCCCCCCTCCCTGGGGGATGGTCACACTGCAATCCCTTCTCCTCCATTCTCCTCCTGGGATCTTGGGCGCTCGCTCACGCGCCTGGTATGTTTTCAAGCCACCAGACCTGGAACTCGAACTGTAGTTGGCCATATGGAAGTCCAGTTACATAACTGCTACTCCATCTACTGGTCCGAAAGTTTTATGATATTGATGTTTGCATATATAAATTACTTTCGCTCATGCCAGTGACTTTGCAACCAGGCCATACAGGTAGAGTTGTCCTTTGCTTAAAAGTTTATTTTTTCTACGAGAGACAGAGAGGGACCCCCCAAAAACCTCTTCATTTTACAGTCTATACCCAGTTTCAGCCAGGCTGGATCACAGACATGAAATCATATGTCCGTTGTGCTCATGGAAGTCCTGAGAAGCAAACCCAGGATGTTTCCCATGTTGGTTCAGTTGCATTACTACTGTGCTATAAACTGGCCCCCCAATTTTTTTTTTTTTTGTAGTAGGAAAACTCTTTTATCATCCATCAGTGTGATAGCAGAGTTGAACTAGAGGAATGATACACGATGTTTCCTGATTTTTAGCCTTTGTCTATGCTTCCTGCCAGTCCAGTTGTGCCCCAAGTTGTCTAAATGCTAATGGCTGAACTACATCCATGTAATTACCCATTTATCTTGAGCTACTGTTCTCTGAAATTGTAATTCATGGAGATATCAGTTTGTGTGTCTGTTGCACTAGTGTTTATACACTCCTAGGTTGCTTTTGTGACACAGGGTGATGATGAAACAGTGAGTGAGGGTTGGTAGCAGAGATAGTGAGTAGCTAACCTCCACACTCATTTAACTTTCCAATAGCAATACATGGTAGAAGGAAATGCATTATTCAATACTAAGCCAGCTGAATTGTAGCTATGATTTTAACATGGAAACCAGGAGTGAAAAAGTAAATTATCTCATACTTAAAGTGGATTAGGAACAGGAAGGAATGATGACATTTTTTTTTTAATGGTTCAAATTGTTTATCTTACATCCCTTTTGATGAAAACTCTCATCACTGGGTGAACCGCTAACATAAATGCCAAGAGCAACTCAAGATGTTTTCAAGAGGAGATATTAAGGCCAGTTCAGATGCTCACTTTCTTTGTTTAAGACCAGGACACATTTGTAAATACACATTTGTTTTGATGAATGGACAATGCGATTGACAGGAAGACGAGGATGCACCTGGTGCGTCTCTGAACCATGAGATTACATTTGTTGAATAAATCTCCCTACCTGATTGCAGGAAGCCAACTGTTCTAGTATTGTTAGCTGTGTAACCTCAGATATTTTTGTGTTTAATTAGAGTAAGTATCTGATTTATGACATCTTAGCCAAGCCTTCAATAAGGTCATTCAACTTAAAGAGACCAACATGAATAGCTCTGTTACTGCTTGACACTCACAATGCTTTAATAGACTCAACAACTGTTATTAGAATGAAAAGACTGTTCTACTTTACCTCAATTCTTGGACTCTTACAATAAAGTAGAAAAATGTTTTCATAGGCTTGTTGTAAAGTAACAGAGATCCTTTCAGATGGCTGTGGAATTTTTTTCCTGGCTTTATGTACAGAGTGGAAGATGGGGGTGGGGAGGATTATCTTTTTGTCCAGTCATATGTAAACTAGATTAGTACTTTGTTCTGATTCTTAGAATGGTAGAAATTGACTGCGGTAATAAAAGGACTATTGACAAAGTTGTGGTCAATGTCAAGGGAAAGTAATGTATATGGTACAATGCAATGCCCCAGTGAGTATAAAAGCAAAAAGTTATTTTTACCTTCAAGTATTCATGGGCAAAGGAAGAGAAAAGTATCAGAGTTCAGAAGGGAATGTGTCATTTTACAGGAACTGTAACTTTCATCAGATAAATGCTGCTAACTTGACGGGGAGGAATCAGGAAGATAAACACCCTAACCCCACTGTCCCTTTCACTTCTAATATCTAGCTAGTGCTAAACTGAACTGGAAGTTCACTGAAGCTGTTGGTATAGGGTCTCAGGTACAGGGCAAGGTAGAAAAGTGTGTGAGGTAGGGATCCAAAAGCACACAAGGAAGATGTTCAGCACAAAAGCATTCTTAAAACTGGCATAATTTATATTAAAATATATTCTCTTTATTTTACTCAAACTAAAAATAAGAATTATCATGTGATTATTTCTGGAGCCAGACGGCCTGTTAAGCTGTAACATTGATTGTGAGCAGATGACTTACTCTCTCTGGGACACATATATGAAAAGAAGATAATCATGGGACTAAGTCTATAGGGTTGTGGTAAAGAATCGATGAACCAATGGGTCTGAAGCACTTGAAGCAGTGCCTGACACATAGTAAGCATTACACTTCTTCACTATTACTATTTAAGGCCCACGTAATTTCCTGTCATCGTTTTCTCCTTTTTCAGGACAAGTAACATAGGTTGAGTTAAGTTGGGTTCCTGTTATTAGGTAATATTTTTCAGTATTCCTTTGGTATTGGGCTATAACCTGGAATTAAATAATTATAATTCCAGGTTATTTTGAATTGAATTGAAAAATTGAATTGCAGTAACTGAGTTGAGATCTTTAGGGCCCTCACTCCAACAAAGGGAGGCAGGGAACATTTCCCTGAATATCCTCATAACAACCAGAAAGTCAGATGACTTTCTTTTCTGCAAAAGATGACTGAGTTGACCCTGTGTGAATAAAATTTGTGATGGAAAAGTTTAGTTAACTACTCCTCCTTCCTCTACTAAATGAATCCCTTTAGGAACAGCATTTTAAATGTGCTTGTTTCACAGAATAGTAGAAACAAAAATGAATCTTTGACTTGGAACAATGCCTTTTCTTGAGATTTATTATCTAATTAAGCAGTTTCCCAGTAAAACAAGTATTTACATTTTCACAGGAATCAAGAAACAGCTGCAATAATATTAAAAACTAGCATGAGTAAAAATCATACTATAGCTTCCAAAGGGCCTTCACGTTTACTGGCTTGGTGGTTTTTAACTTTTGGTTTTAGCTCTGACATGATCAGAGCATCATTTCTTACATATGTGTATGTTACATGAAAAGAAAGCTTTCGATGTAAGCTCACCTGATCAGCCCTCTGTTCCCAACTCAGGGCCCTCTGATAGCGGGTGCCAGCTGTGAGGAAAGCGGTGTGAAGTCCATCTCAATCCAGTTCTCGATTCCATCTCTCAGTCTAAGCGCAATCATCCCATTATCTTGTGGAGTCTTATTTCAAATCCACAATGCTGGGCTTTGTGGCTTTCTTCCATAAAAATACTTGTCTTAATCTGGAAGGTTTACCTAGTAAGGGCTTAGATAGAAGGAAACACTGAGGAGAACTAGGAGACGACCTTTAGCATTTTTTTTTTATCATGCCCTCTCATGACTATGTTTGAAACTTGACAAGCAGCCTGTGACTAGGAGTTAGTAGAGTTTAGGATTTCAAGTTCTCTAGTCCTACATTAAATAATTCATTAAGTGAGCCAGCAGATGGCATAGCAGATATATCACTGGACTCCCACCTGGCCGACTGCAGTTTGAGTCCCAGACCTGGTGGCTTGAAAGTCATTCCAGGTGCGCAAGGGTGTGTGCCTGCCCAAGATCCCAGGAAGATAATGGAGGAGAAGGGATTTTGGCCATTTCCCCTGGGGGTGATTTCTCACTTTCCCTCTCACTATCTCTCTCTTTCTCTCTCAGATGAGTGTATATGCCCTAGGGCAAAAACCTCTTAAAAAATCATTCCAATAAAAAGGATAGCCCTTCTTAGATAACTACATGCAGTCTTCTAAGAGTTTCAAGAGGTCATTCAAAGAATAATATAGAATAATTAAACCTTGTTCTTACTATTACTAAGATACTTGTACATACAGTAATTAAAATGATCTCAAATTGGTGTCATGCATGTGTCCTATTTCTACCTATTTATTTAAGGCTCATGTGTCAGACTCTAGGCTGAGTTCTCTATGTCATTTATTTATTTATTTATTTTAGAGAGATTTTTTTGCTATAGGACACATGGACTTGACAGAGAGACAGAAAGTGAGAAATCATCTTCAGGGGGATGGCCATGCTGTAATGTCTTCTCCTCCATTCTCCTCTCAGGATCTTGGACATGCACACACATGCACCCAGCATGAGTTTTAAGCCTCGGCGTCCGAGACTTGAAGCGTGGTCGACAACGTGGGAGTCCAGTGATGTAACCATTATGCCACCTGCTGGTCCCTATATCATTTCTTTGAAAACTCACAATATTTTTTCTAAAGTCCCTCTGTTTGTTTATTCTGAGAGAAAGACACTTGGAATAGGGTCCACATACCACAGTTTACTACCAGACTCTGTCAGCCTGGGTCACAGGTATTCACAGATGCCTAGTGCATACAGGGAGACCTCAGGACATGAACTGGGGCCTTCAGCATCATGGAGCACTGTGTTACCACTTCAACATGTGGCTGCTAAAACTCATGATATTTTCCATTGTGATAAGAAAATTAAGGCTGGCCTAAGTAGCTTTGGTAAGATCTTGCCATTAGCATCTATTCATAGGCCATACTTTTATTTTTATTTTTTTAAAGGTTTTTCCCATAGGGCATGCACACTGGAAAGAGACAGACAGTGAAAGGGAAACTGAGAAAATAAGCCCCCCCCACACACCCAGGATATGGCCATGCTGCAATCCCATCTCCTGAAATTTCATAGCCTATACTTTTAACCACAATACTAAACAACTTGTACAAGCTTGACACATTTCTACTCCATAAATAATTGTTAACAAAAAACACACATTTGAAATCCCAAGAATCATAGCAAATTTACAGTAAGAAGTTATGGTTAAGCTAAAGGCCAGCACAGATTTTGATTAGATTACGTCATACAGAGACATGTAGGCAGGCACTTTGTCATATCAGTTCTCATTGTGGTTGGCTAATGATGTAACAAAGGCATTGGTTTCTAAGCGGCTTTATTAGGAAAGGATGGATTAAGATCAAGATATACATAGAAACTATATGAGGACTGGTAAAGGGACATTTCAAAGGCATGCTCATTCTCTTCCTATATCTTCATGAACATGCCTATCCTAGCTAATTAAGGATTTCTGGGAAGTAGCATTATTCTCCTCTTGGCACATTCACACATACGTAAGAGTCTCAAATGGCTGATTCCTACTTATCATTCAGTCTCGGATTAAACATCACATGGAGGTGGACATCTTCTCAAATACCTCCTTCCTGTCTAACTAACACCCCACCCAGCCCCCGCAAAATAGAAGGTCAGCATCCCATGATGAATTTTTTTTTCCATCAAAACAAGAATCACTATCTAAAGTCATCTTGTTGAACCTCCTATTATTATTATTTTTAAATCATCTCTTTCTCTCCACTAGGCTTAGGGCCTACCATGGTGCCATATAGGTAAAAGGTGGTAGACTTTCTTTTAATGAATAAGTCAATAAACTGGCCATGATATTTACCTTCATATTTTAAAGTCTTATAAATGCTTCTGACAAATTGCTCCAACAACTAGACATACAGAGAAAAGATCTCAGAGTCGTGCTGGAGTATTGAAGCTGATTTAAGTTGTTAACACATTATTTACTTAGGCTAGAGTATCATTTTCTAGGAAACAAACCAAAAATGCTGACTTTTGTTAGTTTAGGATCTATAACTGGTGCTGACTTCTAGAAAAGGTCTTTCCAAACAATGTCTATAGAGGATTTGTGGATGATAAAATGTTCTCTTTTAGATGGAACATCAAACAGATAATTTGTCTCCTGTTAGGAGGATTATAAAGGGTAATTCTGTGTCTTTCTCTCCGTCTCTCTCTCGCTCTCGCTCTCTCTCGCTCTCTCTCTCTCTCTCTCTCTCTCTATATATATATATATATATATACATTTTCTAGCATTATTTCCTGATCGTATCACAATGAAGTTATACCTAATTTCTCCTTTCTTTAAAGCACATTGGGGACTGGTGAGCAGATGGTGCACAACAGTAAAACTGATGCTCTACAAGGAAATCTCCCATGGCAAGGTCCCCAGTTCCTGTCCAGAGACCTCCCTGAGTACACCAGACAAACATTTGTGCATAATCAGGGGTGGATGAAAGCTGGGGCTGGACTGTGGTGTCAGTACTCTGTTGGGGAGTGTTCTCTCCACCATCTCACTCATAGAAGAAATAAACAAATAAAATTTTTTTAAGTAAATTAGGGGCCCAGCCTTGGAGGCATAAGTAATAGTAGCAGTGCCGAGTGTGGGAAGCTACATGGGAAGGTCCCAGGTTCATGTCCCAGGTCTACCTTAACATGATGGGTACACCCATGTTCCTAGCTGGCAGCAGGGTCCGGGGAGGATTGTGGTATGAAGACGTTGTTGGGAGTGCCCCCACTTCTGTCTCCTGGAAATAAGTAAACTTAAAACACAAAGTGCATCAGGGAGGACTAGCCCTTTGGAGATTTTGTTCTTTGGTTTGAAACTTTAGGATAAAATAGAAATATGAACATATGAGGAAGTTAAAGTAGAGATAGCATATTGAGCTAAACAAAATGCACCCTGTGGAACTCATAAAGAGGGAAAGAAATTTGAAATTTTTAATACAACTCTGCTTTATAGAGGAATAGAAAATGAGGCAAGGTACCTCTCATTTCCCAGGATTTCAGAAACCTGAGTCACATTCAATTTGGAACTGACAAATCTCTCTGCAGGAAAAAAAAAAAAAAAAAAAAAAAAAAAAGTTTTAGAAAATTTGGGGGAAAGAAAACTGTTGTTTTTGAACCTTAAGTTTCTCTCAGTTTTGTGGTTTAAAAATGTGTTTACATATTGATTTAGTAATGAATTATTAAGTGGAGGCTGAAAAGATTTCATACATTAACTTCTCGTATACTGATGCATTTTAAAATTTAAAGTCTAGCTCTTGAGGAAACTCAGGTAATCTTGAGCATATTACCAAGAAAGCGTAAGACAAATAGAAGTAATAGACACACCAGATGCAGAACAGATAAAAATAAGGTGTGCTATTTAAGGTCTATTACTTAATATGTGGTTGATGAAAATGCTCTAGAGCCCCACATCACAAAATAAGTCCCATTTATTTGCATCTGAGCTACATACAATTACTTTAAGCTAGTTTGTCCTGAGATGGGTTTTCAAGCTGTGTGCAAAAGGGGAGGAAGAGAAGGATTTAATTCTTTTATTGTATGTTTGCCAGATAAAATGAGATCAGTGTGCCACCAGTGAATTAGATTTATGTTTGTTCTTTATTATTGCTACAATAACTGCTTTTTGAGTAAATGAAAAGGAAATCAGGTTACCTGCTTAAGTTAACTCTCCAGCTATGGAGACAGCATCTGCGAATTTACTAATTCCTCCAAGGAAGAGCCATTTCTTTGTCAGTGAGATATATTGATAGGTGCGGCATTCCGCGTTGGATTAATCATAGTTATTACTGTGTAAATAAATGAATGCACTGAGATGAACCTCTAAGGCAGATAATGACAGAGAGGCAGTTCATTAGTCTATATAGACTAATTAAACATCTAATTAGATTCTTACTAGGAAATACCTTCATGTGGATTATGGGTCCAAAGTGACTCAGCAAGCTCACAAATAGGATTATCTGGATCTTAAATTCTCATAAAAAATAATGCTGTTGGAAGAGTTAGCCTGGTCTCAAAATATTAAATAATAAATTTAGGACTTAATTAGATGTCATTTATTTCCTTAGTATTAATGAAGTAGTCAATTCTTAGATTCCCTATTTTCCTTCCTTATTGCAGTTTTTAGGATCATTATCATATACTGAGTGCTTCCTATAAATCCGACTCTGGGTTAAGCAGTGAGCATGCCTCAGATTGTTAAATCTTTACTACTCTGATGCAGGGGATGTTATGACTTCCTTTATACCCACGAGAAAAGTAAGCCAGAGAGTTAGATAACTGGTCTCCTTTACCACAATTGGAAGTGACAGAACCTGCACATGGTCAGCAAATGGGCCTCATTCTGAACCGATATTAAATATGGACCCCTTTATGTATAAATCAATGTTCTATAAATTGTATTGGTTTGTCTCATGTTTTGCAGTGATATACTCTTTTTTCTTTCTTTTTTTTTGGAGAGGTTTTTGCTATAGGGCGCGTGTGCTCGCCAGACAGACAGAAAGTGAGAAATCACCCCCTCGGGGGGGATGGCCACGCTGCAATCCCTTCTCCTCCATTCTCCTCTCGGGATCTTGGGCACGCATGCACACGCGCCCGGCGTGAGTTTAAGCCACCGGGTCCAGGACACGAACTGCAGTTGACTACATGGGAGTCCAGCAACATAGCCATTACGCTAACTGCTTGTCCCACAATGATATACTCTTCAAGAGCAATTTGCGTAGGTTGGGTTTAAGGGCTATTAGAGTACAGGAAAGAAAAGATGAATGTATTTGGAGACATTATGGAAATAGAGTCATGGAAGGCGGGTCTAGAATGCCAAGGAGAATTTCAGGAGTGAGCAATGCGTGTGGACAAGGTCAGCTTTAGCAGAGGGGAGAAGTGGTTTCTTATGTCACCAGTGAGGGAGAATCATGAGCTAGCCTTATGCTTTCTTCCACCATTGACTTGAATAGGCTCCCTTCTCTGCACCTGGGGAATACCTCAGAAAGATCCCAAGCTTTTACAGGAATAATATTAGACAGTCATTCCATTTTAGAATTGTCATTTTCAAAATTAAAAGTATAGTACAACTTATTACAACTTCAGTTCTAATCTAATAAGGCATCTCTCCATCTTTATAGCTCAGTCTTTTCTTTCTTCTTGTTCTTTTTTTTTTTTTTTTTTTAAGGCCTTTTATTCTGGGGGGGGGGGGGAGGGGGAGAGGGAGAGAGAGGGAGAGGAGAGAGGGAGAGAGAGTCAGACAGACAGACCTGCACTTGGTCTCACCCAGCCTGGATCACAGGCACGTGCACACCCCTGGCACATATAAAGAGACCTTGAGTTGTGAAGCTCAGGTTTTCTTACTTGCTCTCAGCATTATGGAGGCTTACTGCTATCGCACCACCATGACTGGCCAATGCTATTAATATTTTAGGTCTTCTTTCCTAAGCTTTTATTGGTTATCAAAAAAGATGAAGCTGGAACCACAGGCAGCACAGTGGTTTGGGTACTGGACTCTCACAGGGCCAACCGCTGGTTTGAGTCCCGGACCTGGTGCCTTGCTTTCTTACTTTCTCTCTCTCTTTCTCTCTCTGTTTCTCTGGTCAAATTAAGAAATGATGATTTTTTTTTTTTTAAAGAAAAGGTTAAAACATTTTAGCATGGTATCAAGATCATCAAAATCAGACTTGTGACTGATTTCAACAGTCCTCTCATGCCCAGACATTTTATTTATTTTCCAAATAATCTTGGAAATCTCTGCTCAAGAGTTGCTATTAGGATCAAATCATGTAGAAATTAGCTTAACATTTTTTGATAAGCTATGATATGCCAGACACTGAACTAGATACAGTAGCACTGCAAAGTATGTCTTATTTTCCCCTTTTGTAGAGAATGAACTAGGATTACCATAGTTTAAATGAGTATAAAAGTTTACTTAGGTGTTATATGTAACTCAAACGCCAGCCTTGTGCTGAATACAGCTCAGTGCAGTCAATTTACAAGCATTCTATAAACAATAAGTGTTCTACAAAATTAAATGTAGCCAGATATTTATTTTTGGCTTTTAAAGAATTATTTAATTTTATTTATTATTATTATTATTATTATTATTGTAATTTGCTATCAAGCACATATGCTCACTAGAGAGAAAGAGAGAAAGTGAGAAAGCAAGCTGTCAAGTCCAGGACTTGAACTGTGGTCTGCCATGTAGAAGTCCAGCACCTTAATCAACACTTCACTTGCCAACCCCTGCAGGAAGATATTTAATGGGAAGTTTCAATTGCTTGAAGAATCTTGGCTGAGATCCTATAATCGAGGATAGCAGGTGATAAATGCTCATACATTGTAATGAGAGGTGCCAGGTACTCCTCCCCAGACCTGCTGAAATACATCTAAACGTGTCCTTGCCTGATTGCTTTGTTACCTATCACCAGCTGTATATGGAACATAGCATCGATTAGGTAATAGGCCTTTTTTTTTTTTTCCATTTAACTTGTTTTAATATTTCTTCACAAATGGTGAAAAATACTAAAGTACAGACAAGGAATAATCATAATGTTGATAATGTTGTAGCCAATATTATAAATATGTAATTATAAATTTAAAACATTTCTGGTTTAAAAAATAAATCTGGTAGTCAATGCAGCTCTGCAGAATCTTTGCGCCTAGTAGGGCCGGTCTCTGCGTTCCTGACAGTGCTCGCCTTTATCCATTTTTCCAGGTCCTCCACGTCCACCTCGTCTTCCTCCCATCTGCTCCATCAAAGGGCCTTTTTAGAAAACTTAGCCTAAGAGAGCAGATGATCAGATTTTCACCTCTTCCCTTCCACACTATGTTCCAAAAACAACCCATTGTAGATTGCCAGTTGTTGGACACCTGGAACAGAAGGTGCTGTGCCAGGTTATAAGAGCACCAGACAGGAAAGACCTGTCCCTTCTGTTTCTGAGACCCATCCCAGAGCTGTGGGGAAAGAAGAGTACAAGAGCAAAGTAGAATGGAAACAAAACAAAACAATAGACAATGCTTTCCTTCTATTCCGTTGAAATTCTTGAGTCAAGATTGAACTGGGGGGACTGGATGGTGGTGCAGTGATGAAACATGATCCTCCGCAAGACTGACGCACATGGAAATCCTTAGGTTTTGCATCCAGAGACCCTCCTGAGTATTTCAGAGATGTGTGCACTCATGGATTAAATAAATTAAATTAAAAATAGATATACAATAGCATAATCCCAATCACTTACACTTGAACCTCAAAATAGACTTGCTCTCCAGCTCTTCTTTTCTCTAATCAGTCCCAAATCTAGCCAATTTTTAATCACTATAATAAGAATATTATTAATAACTGATATTTATTCAACACTTACTATGTACCAGATATAGTGCTAAGCAGTTTAATTACATTGCTGCATTTTATTTTTATGATCTTATTTCATAAATAAGGAAATTAAAATTTGAGCTTGGAAACATCAACAGTGCAATGGACTGGGGAATAGGGACTCAAGCTGTTCAGCACCAGAATCTGTCGGTCCTCTGCTTCTGTGCCATTTCCTAAACATATTCAGTGAAACTCCTTAGTTACTGAAGAAAGAGATGTAGACAATGAACGACCACCACTTTTTTTCTTTCTTTCTTTCTTTTTTTTTTTTTTTAGAAGTTTTTGCTATAGGGCACATGTACTCACCAGAAAGACAGAGAGACAGAGAGACAGAGAGACAGAAAGCAAGAAATCACCCCCCAGGGGGGCTCGCCATGCCACTTTCCCTTCTCTTCCATTCTCCTCTCGGGATCTTGGGCATGCATGCACATGCGCATGGCGTGAGTTCAAGCCACTGGCTCTGGGACTCAAACTGTGGTTGACTACATGCGAGTCCAGCAACATAGCCATTTCTCTAACTGTTGGTCTCAGACCACCACTTTTTAATAGTGAAATTTTCTATTCATATAAGCATGTGATTTGTATGTGTCTATAGTTTTTAGTTAAACACAGTTTTCTTCCCCTTCCTTTTTTATCCTGATTCCTCCTGTTCTCTTCCATCTTTAACCCACATCATCAAATGAACTGCCTTCATAAGTGTGGCCATGCGTGGCAACTCAACACTTGTCCTTTTCCATTTCATATAATGCTATAATGAGATAAATACATATGTGATTTATAATCATTTATATACATATCTACAATTATTCACATCGCAATTACTGGTTATATTAGACAGATTTTTCTGTGTCTTTCTTTTCTGATTCAACCATACCATATAGAAATATTTCCAGATCAACCGACAAAATTATAATTCTCTTAAATAATTGAATAATTGCTCCATGTGTGATATATTGGTATTTGTTTAGCCATTTGCTTTTTTATGGGTGTTCATTTAAAAGGCTTTGTTTTTGTGTTTATTTTTGGTCAAAGTGAACAGAAGAACAATAATTATCTCATGCATAAGTATTAATAAATCAAGGCTTCTATTCTATGGGGCATGTTCCCAGGAGTGGAATTTCTGTGTTGAAAAGTATATGTCTTTGAAATTCTAATAGATACTGCTACACTGCTTTACAAAAAGGCTGTAACACTTCACACCCCCAGAAAGTGTGCATTTTTCTCCCACAGCCCTGCTATCATTTGGTGTTAGAGTGTTTTTTAACTTTTGAATACCTGATAGGTGTAAAGTGGTATTTCATTGCATTTTTCTATTTATACATTTAAACCTTTTTTCTTCTGTGGACTGTGCCTTCATAATCTATTGCTAGTATTTCTACTGAGTTTGTAATTTTCTTATTAATTTTAATACTATTTTGTATATTATAGATAATTAACCCTTAGTCTACCATTTTATTGGCAAATATATTTTTCTAATTCTGTAGTCTATTCACTTGTTGTCTCTGAAAGGTTTTTCATATAATAAGATACACACACACACACACACACACGTATACACACACATATCCATATGTATTTGTGTGTGTGCATGTATATATATATATGTGTGTGTGTGTGTGTGTGTATGGTGATATATCTATCTATCTATCTATCTATCTTGTGGGATTCTGATTTTATCTTGATTTTCTTACCCCATTAGTCAAACTTGCTGTCTTTCTTTCTTTTTTTTTTTTTTTTTAAGAATTATTTTATTTATTTTAATTTTACCAGGGAGAGACAGAGTGAGTAAGAGAGAGAGAGAGAGAGAGAAAGCAAGCCACCAAGTCCAGGACTCAAACTGTGGTCGACCATGTGGGAGTCCAGCGTCCTTAATTACCACACCACCTGTCGCCCCCAAACTTGCTGTCTTTCAATGGTTTGGTTTGGTTTATAATTTATTCTATAGTTAATATGAAATTTGTTTTTGCACGTGGTAAAAGGTAGGGATAAATCTTGATAGTTTTTAGATGGCTAGTTGTTCCAGCACATTTATAATCTATTCTTTCTCTGTTGATCACATACTGTAGAAAAAGTCATTTCAAGGCTCTCTCTCATTTTATCTCTTTATTCAGTTGTCAGAAAAGTCATGACATATTTTTTTCTATGTTTCTCCATGCAAAAATGTGTCATGATTTTTCAACTATCCAATATTTTCATACTAGTGCATATTGATTTGGCAATAAACAGTGACTTTGTTTTTCTTTTTAAATGTTTTTGCTATAGGGTGCATGCACTCACCAGAGAGAGAAAGAGAGAGAGAGAGAGAGAGATCACTACCTCTTGCCCTCCAAAAGAATGGGACCTGCAGTCCTTTGTCTTCCAGTCTCCTTTCAGGATTTGGAGCATCCAAGCACACACACCCAACGTGGTTTTCAGGTTTCCAGGGTTCAGGGCTCCAACTGCAAAGTCAGCCATGTGGGATCAGGCACCATAACCTCCATGCCATTTACTGGCCCTATCATAAGTTTTAAAGTACTACCTTGGGTCCAGCAGTTGGTGTAATGGCTATGTCGCTGGACTCCATGTAGTCGATTGCGGTTAGAGTCTCGGACCTGATGGCTTAAACTCATGTGGCGCATGTGCGAGCGTACCCAAGATCCTGAGAGGAGAATGGAGGAGAAGGGATTGCAGCATGGCCATCCTCCCCCAGGGGTTGATTTCTCGCTTTCTGTCGTTTTGTCTGTCTCTTTCTGTCTGGTGAGCACACGTGCCCTATAGCAAAAACCTCTTAAAAAACAAACAAAAAAAAGTACTAACTCATTATTCTTCTATGCCATGATTTTATTGGCTATTGTTAGATAACTATTCTTATAAATCCCAAATTATGTTATCCACTTAAAGTTCTTTTGGGATTCTATTTGCAGTTTCTCTAAATGTATGTGCTAATTTCTGGAGAAACATGTATTCTGACCTGAAGACTTTCCTATTTGGTTCAGATCTCATTTATCAACTTTCAACTTGCCTAGTTTTCTTAATATATCATATAGTTACAAGTATTATAAGGGACATATTTTTATCACTTTATTTTGCTAAAAATATTTATACACTTGCCAGATAGAAAGAGAGAATGGGGGGAAGAGAGAAAGCATGCTCTATTGGGGTATGATAATACCATAATCCTTCTCCATTTCCTTTTCCTATTGGGATCTGGGACACACACGCTCATGCACCCAAGGTATTTTTCAAGCTGCTATGGCTGGGATTTAAATGGTACTGCTGGCCATGTGGATCTGGCTCCCTTAACCATCAATCCCCTTAACCATAAGCTCTATAAAATGGAGCTGGCCCCCATTTTATGTTTACTATTGCTAAAGAAAAGAAAAGCTACAGTTATATATTTATCATGATTCAAACTACCCGAGTCTACTGTTCCACTTCATTAACTATTACCGTCGCTGCCCAAGGTATAGAACATGACTCAGTTATCTCATCCCACTCACCAGACCTGACTCATGTTCCTTCATCTGCAATTTCTGATATGTTTGGTTAAAGTATTTTTCCAACTATTTTTTTTCATTGACAATATGTACTCTATCTATCATTGCATATTTCCAATGTTATTCTTTTGCCTTGATGGGTGATAAATATCCTGCCTAGTAAAAAGATTCTAGTGATGCCAGATTTGTCTCTCAATTAGTTCTAAATTTTAATTCACTATTTCTATAAAGAAATCCAACCTGGTTCTGTTCTCTTAGTAGCTTTGTAAGTTTTTAAGTTTATCCTGTATTTTCTTTGTTTTCAGACTTCTGGCACTCTGATTACATAGGCATAGAAATCCATTGGTGGGTTCCACATCTATATATTCAAGCAACCATGACATATAGAATTCCTTTGTTGATGATATATACTATTCGTATATAGTTATGGTGATGGTGATGGTGTTAAGTCAGTGGTTGTGACTGTACTGAACATATCCAGGCTCTGTTACTTGTCACTGTTCCCTACCCAATGTGCTATAACACCTATTGACATAGCATTGACATTGTTTTAGGTATGGTAAGTAATGTTGAGTTAATGTAAAGTGCACAGGGGAATGTATGTAGATTATATGCAAATTCTGTGCATTTTCTATGAGACACTTGAGTACCCACAGATTTTCAGTATCTACCAATGTACTGGGACCAGTGTCCCAAGGATGCTGAGGAAAACCTGTGTGTTTTTCTTATCAGTGAAGTCTGGAACTTGGTGAGCCATTTCAAAGGCCCATTTAGATTTTTTTTTTTTTAACCACCTTAGGACAATTCTTTCCAACTCTTGTTCATTCACCACTTTGCCTTCATCTGTTCATTTGTCTTCTTAAAATTCATAGTATTTTACTATTAGCTGTATGTATTATATTTATTATCCAGTTCTCTTATATTTTCCCTTATATTTTTGAATACAATGTATTTTAAGAAATTTTTTTTTCATTCTGAATTTTTTAATATAACTTAATCTTCCAAGCCACTGTTTTGGTTTCTGGTAGTGATAATCCACTCCACTCCATTTAATGAAACTTTTATAGATCAAGTTTATTAGCTCCATTTGTGTGTGTGCATATATGTGTTTATGTGTATACATAGAAGTTCAAATACAGTGGATGTTACTTAAATATCCATCTTTTTCAGAAGTTCTATTCCTTGGGGAAAATTGATGGAATTTTTTCTCTATCTCTGGCTGCTAATCTTCTGAAATGGGTTGTAAGGTTTTTTTTTGTTGTTGTTGTTGTTAACTCACTGTGACTCAGGTCTTACTAGTGGGATATTCCGGAAAGGGTGAAAACGTCAGATTCTACACTCCCAGGTCTTGTTATATAGTAACCAATTGCCGTCAGTTCCCTGATAAACTAGTGAACTTTAGTGGGTTGGTCAGTACATTTATTAATTGGTACTTGGGGTAATTACGATCCTACCCTCTACCCTCTTAAAGAGACTGGGGGATTTGAATAGTACCTTTTATTATTATTATTGGTAAAATACACACATACACACATATAAGGAGGGTCTTCAAAAAGTTCATTGAAAATGCACACTATGCAAAAGCTATGCATGGATTTCAAAAATTTTTTGCGATGTATAAACTTTTTCAAGTCCCCTCATATGTTTGTATGTATACACACACATAACATACAATAGTCACATATATCACATGAAATCTACTCTCTCAAATTTTTATGTGTACAGTAGATGGCTGACTGAGGCACAGTGTGGCAGAGCAGATCTCTAGAACTTTCTCATCTTGCATAAGCAAACTTCATATCCGTGAGACATCAACTCCTTCCCCCAGCCTTAGGCAACCGCCATGCTACTTTCACTTTTTTGCATTGGACCACTTTAGATACCTTGTATAAATGGAATCATGCAGTATTTGTCTTTTCATGATCAAATTACTTAACTTGTGCAATGTCCTTCATGTTGTCACATATGACAGAATATTACTGTTTCCTAAGGGTCCCAAATAGACATTAGTATTCTCATGTTTACTGTAACTTTATTCACAGTAGCCAAGATATGGAAACAAATTTAATGTCCTCCATGGAGGCATGGATAAAGAAAATGTGGTATAGATACACAGTGGAATGTTAGCCTTAAAATAAGAAGGCACTATCTTTCTCGATGCTTACATTTCAAATAGATAGCTCCCAGGTCCTTGATAAAGACATTCTTGAGTTATAAAATTGGCAAGAGGCAGTCTGGCCCTGTGGTCTAGTGGTTAAGCAAGCTAGTCTCATATGACTAACCTCACGGTTCAAATTCTGGCTCTGGTGACTTGAGAAACACGCTGGATGTGTGTACATGCATGCCCCAAATTTTGACAGAATGGAGAACTAGAGATAGCATTGTGTTGTCACTGTGACCTATTAGGGGTGCTTTCTTTCTCTCCATCTCTCTCTTTGGTACCTTTTGCCCCCTGCCCTCCACAAAGAAAAATAAAAAAAAACCCGAACAACAAAAACTGGCAAGAGGCTAGAAAAGATTTATATCTCAAAGGAATAGAGAAAGAATTTACAAGGGCAAGGTTCTCATATAATTATACTTACTCACCAAAAAGCCTCTGATTTCTCAAGCTTCTCTGTAATCTAGCCTCGAGGGCAGGGAGACTTGCACACCTGGATACTTACTTGGCTCTCTAGGTGTTCTGGAAACACCTCTCACAATTTATGAACTCAGTCTTAGGGATGAATACATTTTAAATGCTCAATTACAACTTATTGGGCATGAATGATGTTCCTCAGAATTTTACCAAGGACTTCCTGATAGGAAAGAAAATTTCATGCGTATTCTCTCACGCCCAGCCTCCCTAGCTTGTTACAGTCCTGGTCATTAGTTTGATTCAGAATTGGCAAAAAGCTTAGAGTTTGTTGCGGAGCGAAAGGCAGCTCATGAGTTTATTTTGCTGTGTGTTCAGAATCTTCCGTGCTCGTCGAAGGGAATATCATGCATTTTTAAGTCTACACAGAGGTATGTTGGGGGAGCCTGGGGTCAGGGCAAGGGCTTAGTTTGGGGCTCTCACTGGTTATCTCAGTGAAAGTCATATTGGTGGGTTTTGGTTACATTACAGGGGTGGGGTGGGAGACAGAAAAGTGAAGATAGAGAGTATAGATTAGTCTTTCAGGCTATTATAAGATTTAAATAATTTCTTAACTACCTGGAAGATTTGCTTTTGGGAAGATAAAGGGAAATGCACTTGGAAGATTGTTGAGTTGGTAACTGGTATCTTTCAGCAACGGTGACCCTTATGCAGGGTGATAGGTCACAGGGTACTCATGAAAGCTCCGATTCCATGGGATGTTTGACAGGTCGCATACTCAGTGTCCTAGTAAAAGCAATTTCTATTCCAGCTTAGTAGATCTTAGATGAAATTTAGCTTGTAAATAAAATCACTAAAAAAAAAAAATCAAGATTATCTTATAACTTGAGTAACCTAATGCTATTTTGTAAGCCTTGATAAGTCTGGCCAATGAAGCAGACTTTAGATTATATACACATCTATATTAACACAACTTTAATATAACCTCATTTAATTCTAAGTGTTGTTTTGTGTTATTTTACACAACTGTGAGTTTTCTATTAAACTCCCATTTAATCAAGTGGGATATGCTAACAGTAACTCCTTGTTCTTGGGTATTTGGTTATTGCTATTTTGAATGGTTGAGGCCTCAATTAAATTTTTTTTCCCTCTCAGAATTCTGAATTGTGTGCTTTTTGATAAGTCAACAACCAGATCTCTTCCCCTATAGTATTAACCCTCAGTTCTAGCTCCCTAAATAGACTGGTTTTTATGAAATAGATATTTTGTCTATATCCTTGCAGACTCGAAGCAGATCACAGGAATAAAGGAACATTTTATACATTAACCCAGATACAAAGATCCTGATAGCTGATCCTCACAGGGACACAGGTGTTTCCCAATAACTTTTAAATGCTTTGTACATTTAGGAAAATTGCATTCCTCTCTTAAAATCTGAGACTAGATATTTTTAGGGTCATGTAGTTTGCCTCTAGATTTCTCTTTATTTGGCAATTTTAACTCATAATTTTGTCTTCCAATTTTCAAATAATACATTGTAAAGATTATCTTCTGATAGAAATAGTAATATTTCATATTAAGTCCTCTCTGAGTAATACTTTTAAAATAGGTACATTCTTTGTCATGACAGTTGACGTTCTTATAAAATCACCATCATCATCAACTTTTAAAGTACCTATTATTCTGTTTATTTCTTTGTCATGGAGTTTGTAGGAAGTGACTTATCCATCGGAAGAATGATATGATTGGTAGAGGCTGGTTGGTCTGAGTTGTGGTCATGTATTGGTTGGGTTGGCATCTTTGAACACTGAGAAATCACCCAGAGATAGTTGAGATAAATATTAAAAAATAAGTTGCAAGATAGAAATAAGCTGGTGATTATGCCATGATTTCAAGTTCCTTTCCAGGCTACTAAAAAGTAAATTCTAGAGGCCAACAGGTGGCATGGTGGTTGATGTATGGGACTTCCACATGACTGACCATGGTTTAACTCCTGGATCTGGTGGCTTCCTTTCTCATTTTCCCTCTCTTTCTCCATGTCTCTCTCTGGTCAAATTAAAAGATAATAATAATTAATGAAAGTTAATAAATATTTTTAAAAAGTAAATTAGACATGTATATGTGCTTTGACTGCAATTTTGTCTTTTCATTTGTAGATACCTTTCTCATTTTCTTGGACAATTATGGTACAAATCACACAACTGCAAGGAAGTCATCTCCTTAAACTTTACTTGAATTATATTTTTCATTTTCTCTACATATTTCAGGTGGGTCGTGGGTAGACATATATTGTAATGGAGGTTAAGCCATTGTGTCCCTGTGATTGGCATTGTGCAAAGAATGCTGTAGTCTTTCAGTGCAGTGACCAAAACCAGTGGTAAGAATATACTGTAATAATATTCTAGTCAAAGAAGATAAAGTCTAATACTGGGAAATACTGTCCTTCTAGTGTAATGCTGAAAAAGTCAGTGAAATTAAAAGTAAACCAAGAACTGAGACATAGTTTTATTTATGTAAGTGTAAGTCCTGTTAATTTAATTGTTTACAACTTTGACTCTTTAGTTTATTTAGTATGTGTTTAGGCAATAAAGCATTCACTTAAAGTATATTTTATGTGAGGCCGCGATGAAACACTGTGAAACATTTTGAGGATTTATAAGTCTATTTAGGAGTCTTAGAGCTTATATTGTCTTACGTATAAATTTCCATCAGCAACCGATGTAGTTTTGATTCTCCATTGCACTTTTTGGGGTGTATTCTCCAATAATGAGAACATATTAGACTGAAAATTGTCTTTTCCAAATGTCAACATAAATACAACTTGGTTGCTTGGTGGGCTGACAGTATGTGATTCTAGCAGTGACAGTTAAGCTAGCAGAGCTATGGTTCAACGTTGTTTGTTACCTCATGGTTTGCACAAACGAAGCAGTGAAAAGTGGCGAGACTAATAAAGTATCCAATAAAAATAATTTTTAGAGACCAGTAGGTGGTGTAGTGGTTAAGGACGCTGGACTCCCACATGGCTGACCACAGTTTGAGTCCTGGACCTGGTGGCTTGCTTTCTCACCTTCTCTCTCTCTCACTCTCACTCTTGCTCTGTCCCTCTCTGGTCAAATTAAAATAAACAAGCAAACAAAGCTAAATAAAATAATTCTTTTAAAAAACAAAATTAATTCTTTTATGTGGGCATGCTAGAGAGACATGGTGGCCCTGAACATCCATAGGTGGTTATTTTATGAGGGCCAAGATAAGGCCAAAAAACAAAAACAAAAACAAAAACACAAACAAACAAAAAAACAAAAACAAATAAATCTAAACTGAAACAAAACTCCCTTTTAAAAGAAACACATAAAAAAAAACCTGAACATCTCATTATTTTATTAACTGTACATCCATCTTAGTATGATTATACACTTAGAAACACCTTTTACACAAATGTTCCCTTCTTTCTCTTAAAAAAAATTTTTTTTTTTTGCTGTTTACCAGTTTGTCATCCTGTCTCTCCAAAGAATGAGAATGCATTTTCAGTATTCCTATATTCTTTACAAATACCAGACTTAAAGTGGTATTTCACATCTGACATTGAATTCTGACAGGTAAGTCTAATGAGAAGGAATTCATTGTGAAAGTGTTAAGATGAACTTATCTACACTCATGGACTGAAGCAGAGATATGACTAATTTAAAGTATGAGTCAGCAAAGTTATTTATACATTACCTTAGGTATAGCCAGTTACTATTCAAAGATGGAAGGTATGAGGCTGCACCTTCTGTAAGTATGACAGAATTAATATCTTTATTATTTATAGGGTTTATCTAAAATAAGAAAAAAAATACCATAAGAAAGGAATGACAAAGATCGTAGAGAAAATACAGTCAAAGAAATATATGCAAATGGAAACTCTCATAAGATAATGATAGAAATGTAAATAGAAACCACTTTGGAAATGCAATAGCTACTGAGGATGAATTCAAATGTGTACCTCATGGTCCAGCCCTTCTACCATATACATCTAACAAGTATGTATTTACCTATTTATGAAAATGCATTTAGAGAACATTCAAGCAGCACTATTCATTATAGCCAGAAAGTGAAATTTTCTTAATACCCATTGGCAGCAGACTACATAAATAAATTTTGATGTAATTATACAATGGAATAATCTACAGCAATGGGAATGGAATGAACATACTGGGTGACTGGAAAAGTCATGATGCATTTTTACATAGACAAACACAGCAAAATATGTCATGACTTTCCTGATGACCTAATAGAAAGAAAAGATGGATATCTATAAACAACAATACTAACCAAAATTTGCCAGAAAAAAATAAATCTGTACTGTCTACTTACAAAAAGTTAAAAGCAGGCAAAATCAGACTTCCATTTCAAAGTAGAATAGAAAAAGTATGTGAGGCCAAGAAAACTACTGATTGAACAACAACAAAAAAAAAACTGGATAAAGTACAAAAATTGTATTTATTTAGTTCAGAGAGATTTTTGCTATAGGACATGTGCGCTCACTGGAGAGACAAAAAGAAAGAAAGTGAGAAATCACCCCCCCCCCCCAGGGGGATGGCCATGCCACAGTTTCTCCTCCTCCATTTTCCTCCTGGGATTTTTGGGCGCACATGCATACACACCTGGCGTGGGTTTCAAAGCCGCCAGGTCTGCGACTCAAATTGTGTTCAGCCATATCAGAGTCCAGTGCCTTAACACTATGCCACCTGCTGGCCCCCAAAATTGTATTTTTAAAGATACTAGAAAACTGTGGACTCAGTCTAGGAATACTAAATGCACTGAAAGTCCCTGACAGTGGGACATTCTTCAGAAGTTGCTCAGGATCAGCAGTCGTTTGGTTCCCTGGGGCAAATGCCTTTCTAAACTGGAGATAGTCTCAAGTCTTCCCCCAAGAAAACTGTCACGCCTGCAGGAAAGAGAAGACTTGGGACAAAACTAACAACATTAGAGAAATGAAGGGTTTCAAATACACAGCTGGTTTGCAACTCAGTACATCCTGAGTCTTTGAATAAAACTAAAGAACGAAGACCCAAAGCAGTTGAAAGAGTACAATTGCTCACCTTTATCATAGTTAAACCAGTTGAAACACTAATGATAGGTTCGATAGGGGTCCATGGACAGGACAGAAGTATTGGCGTCTTTTCCCCAAGGATGATCGAGGATGGTGGAGGCTACTGATGGCTGAGATTCAGGGCTAGGCAGGGCTGAAGGTGGTAACTAGAAGACTGAGATATCACAATTTTTCTGTTTGTTTGTTTTGCCATTCATGGACTCATCCTTTGGCTTTTCCAAAATGAGCATTGATTTCAATAGTCCCTAGTTTATTTCACTGTGAAAAAAAATAGTGTGAATACGTATGTAGAGAAACTGGTGTTCTATAGCATTTCTAGTGGCATAATACATTGATACAACTACTATGGAAATAATTTGGATATATACACATTTAAGAGTGTCTGTGTGTGTGTGGGGGGGGCTTCAAAATGGCCAAGGAAAATGTTTAATATGAAAAAAAATGCATGGATTTTTTTGTACCAAAAATAAATTCATATATATATATATATTTTTGGAGAGGTTTTTGCTATAGGGCGCGTGCGCTCGCCAGACAGACAGAGAGAGACAGAGAGATAGAAAGCGAGAAATCACCCCCCAGGGGGGATAGCCACGCCACAATCCATTCTCCTCTAGGGGTCTTGGGCACGCACGCACATGTGCCTGGCGTGAGTTTAAGCCACCGGGTCCAGGACTCGAACTGCGGTCGACTACGTGGGAGTCCAGCGACATAGCCATTACGCTAACTGCTGGTCCCAATAAATTCATATTTTAATTTCATTTTTTAAACACTTTTTGGAGTCCTGTGTGTGTGTGTGTGTGTGTGTGCATGTGTGTGTGAATACTGTTTTTATTTTCTCAAAATAGATTTGAAAAGACTAATTTTTCAGTATTTTGAAGAATCAGAAATATTTTCCTACCCTTTGATCAATTTCTGGTACTCTATTCCAAGGAACCATGCTAAAGTTTTTAAGAACTACTTCTATAACTTTATCTACACTAGATTAAGGTGCTTGAATAACATATATAGTAACTTGGGGGCCAGCAGATGGCATAGTGGTTATGTCATTAGACTCCCACATGAACAACCGCAGTGCAAGTCCTGGAACCAGTGGCTCAAAACTCATGCTGGGAACATGTGCATGCATTCCCAAGATCTTAGGATGAGAATGGATAAGAAGGGATTGTGGTATGGCCATGCCCCAGGGCATTTCTCACTATCTCTCTTTCTCTCTCTCTCTCCCTGGTGAGACTCATGCTTTAAGGCAAAAATCTCTAAAAAAATATAGTAATTCATGCAAAAAGTTTAATTAAAGTAGTGCATTGGAACTAAAATATTAGTCATTAAGATTCTTCTGGGGACCAGCAGATGGCATAATGTTTACATTGCTGGACTCCCATATGGCCAAATGCAGTTCAAGTCCCAGACCTCATGGCTTAAAACTCATGCTGGGTATGTGTGTGTGCATGCCCCAAATCCCAAGACAAGAATGGAGGAGAAGGGATTGCAACATGGCCTTGGTGGGGAGAGTAATTTCTCACTTCCTGTCTCTGGCAAGTGCACATGCCCTATAGAAAAAAATCTCTCTCAGAAAAGAAAAAAGATTCCTCTGATATAACTGTTTAAACCAGGATGGAATAACTGATTTCCAATTTGTCCTCCTACTTCAAGCAACTAGAAACCCGGACAAAGTATAGTTAGCAACAGTCCGCTGTTACTGAACAATGTGCAGTGTAGAAGTCTGATCCTTGTTCAGTGGGAAAAATGGAGACTCAGTTCACATTTAGAAGGTTTCTGACTTAGAGCAGAGATGTAGATTCTGAACAGAAAGTAGAGGTCTCATTGAAAAGAGAGGACAAAGAGTCAGGCTGATTTGGGGCAGAGATATGTTATGCCAGGATGGACTGAGATTTCATATGGGACTAAGAATAGAATAAATAGCAGAAGTTGCATAGTGCTGGAGAGTATGAGAGTTCGGCCCATCTAAAGTAGAAAAGGATTGCTGAAAATCTCCATCAGCTGAAACTCCAGAAAGGCCGTTTTTTGGAAGTAAGGATCAGACCATAGAGTAAGGGCCATAGCTTTGGTCTGAAGGCAAACTCAAAGTAAACTGTTTAATAAAGAATAAAAAACAAGACTGACAGGACCCTCCAGTAATTTGATGGCAGGTCCAAATGTAAATTTGATATTATTTAAAGGGAAACACGGTATTCCAAGACTCATTTTATTACGAGATCTGTAGTGTCTGGCATAAAACAAAATCAAAATTACTGGTCATGTAAAGAAGCAAAAGATGTGTCCTATAACTAAAAGAAAAAGTAGTCAGCAGAAACAGAAACCTAGATGGCAAAATGTCAAGAATAAAATATGAAGTCAACCCTTACAATACAGACGTTAAGACAGCTATTACAATATGTTACATAAGGTCTATTACATTGCATAATGTATCTACTACATTATATACCATTATGACATTACACAATGTATCTGTTATATAATGTATATGTTACATTATATAACATTATGTAATATGTGAGGACTACATGGTGGCACAGCAGTAAAATGAGTATCATGTTGTACACTATAGATAGATACCATTTTTATTTGTCAGTTAAGAAAAAGAAAGGAAGTAAATGATCTTAATAAAACACCCCCCTCACCCACCATGAAAAGAATATACAATCTAGGAGACAACAGGTGCCATGGTGGTTAAGGCCCAGGGCTTCTGCATTGTCAACTGCTATTAGAAGCCCAGACATGGCAGCTTGAAAATCATGCTGGTATTTGTGCACATGCGTCTAAAATTCCAGGAGGAGAAGGCATTAAGGCATGACTACCCCCATGGGATGTGATTTATCACTTTCCCTCTCAGTGTCTCTCTGGTGAGCACACATGCCCAATGGCAAAATCCTTAAAAATACAGGGACCAGCAGTTGGAATAATAGTTACATCACTGGATTCCCACTTAGTCAACCACGGTTTGAGTCCTGGACCCAGCAGCTTAAAACTCATGTCGGGCATGTGTGCGTTCACGCCTAAAACCCCAAGAAGAAAATGGAGGAGAAATCACCCCCTTCTTGCTTTCTGTCTCTCTCTCTGGAGAGCACGTGTATCTTATAGCAAAAATCTCTATAAAAAAATTGTGTGTGTGTGTGTGTGTGTGTGTGTGTGTATACATACACACACACACACATATATATATATATATGTATATATATATATATTTATATATATGTGTGTGTGTGTATAAATAAATGAATAAATAAATACAGGAACCAGCAGGTGAAATAATGGTTATATCATTGGACTCCCACATAGTCAACCACGGTACGAGTCCTGGACCCAGCAGCTTACAACTCATATATAGCTTTAAACTTATATGTAGTGTCCCTATTTACTACCATTTACCCTATTTACTATAGTGCTTATATATATATATATATATATATATATATATATATATATATACACACACACACACACACACACACCAAAAAAAATTCTATAATTAGTGAACTCTTAATTCAAAGATACCTTTATCTGTTGAAGTAAAAGAATGGGAAAAGATGTAATGTGCAATAAGTAAACATCAAGGCAATTATTCTTACCTGGAAATGGGGAAAGATTTCATAATGATAAAAGGTTCAAAATATAGATGACATAACAAGACTACAAATATTATATGTCCAAATAACAGAGCTTAAAATACATTAAGTGAAAATTTAACCAAGAGACACAAATAAATATATCAAGGGCCAGCAGGTGGAACAGAAGGCACTGGATTCCACACGGCCAGTTGTGTGGTTTCAGTCCCAGACCCCATGGCTTGAAAATCACATAAGGTGCATACATACCCAAAATTCTGAGAGAAAAATGGAGGAGCAGGGATCATGGCTTGGCAAGTTCTCTTAGAATGAGGGGATTTCTCATTTTCCTTTTTACTCTCTGAAAGAAGGAAACTATAGAAACTATTCCATAATCCTGAGAAAAGAATGGAAGAGAAGGGATTTCAGCATGGCCATTCCCCCCGCCCCCATAGGGGGTGATTGCACCCTATAGCAGGAAAAAAATAAAAAAAATTCGTAAGTATTTTAAAGACTTGAAAACACCATTTATCAAACTGAACTAATTCATATTTATAGATTAATATTTCTAACATCTACTGATACACATTCTCTTGAGTACATATGAACATAAGGAACACTCACCAAATAGACCATATGCTGGACCATAAAAGAAGTTTCGGTTGGTTTCCAAAGATTGACATTTTGCAGAGTTATTTTCTAAGGCCAGTGCATACAGTAGAATTAAATTAGAGAAAAAGTAATATAGCTGAAGATCATTTTTAAGAGCCAAATAGCACACGGCTAAATAACCCATGGATCAAAGGAGAAATCTCAGGGAAAATGGAAAAAAATGCTTTAATTTAATTAAAAATGAAGACATAATATTGTGGGTTGCAGCTAGTGCAGTGTTTGTAAGAAATGAACTTTTAAAATGCTTATAATAGAAACTTAAAGTTTACTAACCAAGTTTTCACAGTAAGAAGCTCAAGGGGAAAGCAGGTGGCATGGAGGTTAAGGTGGCTAGAACCCACATGACTGACTGTGCAGTTTGAATCCTGGACCCAGTGGCTTGAAAACTACACCATAATCCTGAGAGAAGAATGCAGAAGGGATTTCACCAGGGCTATCTCCCCAGGGGGTGATTTCTCACTTTCTATCTCCCTTCAGCAAGCACATATACCCTATAGAAGAAAGAAAAAAAAAAAAAAAAAAAAGCAAAAAGCTCAAAGCCCAAAAAGGGATAGTGAATGAAAGTAAAGAAAAATATGAACAAGAATAAATCAATGAAATAGAAAATTAATAAAATTTATAAACTCCTAGCAAGACTGACGAATAAAAGGGAAATTATCAAATCAAAGTTGGGTTTGAAATAGAGGATAATAGTACATATTCTAAAGCTATTAAGAAAACTATTAAGGGAATAGTGTAAGCAATGAACAACTTTAGATGTTTAGATGCCAACTAATTCTATAATTTAGCTGAAATGGAGAATGTCTTTAAAATTCATAACTTAGTAGAACTGACACAAAAAGAAATGAAAGATATAAGCAGTCCTCTTGAGGCTAGTGAAGTGGTACAACCATCTTGGAAATTCCCAAATCTTAGTATCTCATTGGATTAAAAGTTCATTTCTTATTCCTAGGAATTGCAGTCTTGCCCTAGCTAGAGGATAGAAGGCTCTCCATGTGGTCATATAGGAATCCAGGATCCATTCTCTTGTGAATCTGCACCCTTCACTGTCTTCCTCATTCAGCTGGTGGGGAGGAAGGGGAACCTGGAGGATGGTGTATGATTTGATTGGTCAGGTCTGGAGTAAATGTATTTAAGATCTATCTGTACTCTTCACTCAGACCTCAGTCAAGTGATGACAGAGGACTGGGGAAGCTTTGTCTAGTTCTCTGTGAAGGAGCTTAGAGAAAAGAGTCTGTCAAATGTGTAACCAGCATCAGTCTTATCCATGCTGCTATTCAGTGATGGATGGATGTGGGATGCAATTTGTATAATGAGGAGAACACTAGTTTAGGAGTTTAATTGCTGGTTCTTGTTGTAAATGTGTGTTACTTTGGGCAGGACATATAAAATACAGTGAGTCAAAGGCATAGACTTAAAATCGGTTTCATTCAAATCCCAATTCCTAAACCTATTTGTGCCCCTAATTAAACTAGTTTTGGGCAGTGTGTCTTATCAAGTAGAGAACTATTGGTATATTTTCTAGTTCTTAGAGATTGAGTTTTTACCTTAGTAAAACAGAAATTTTAATACCCACTTTTACTCATTCTAGATTTTTCCTAAAGATCAAATTAAATAGTATCTCTGAACTATGTTATGGAAAGTAAGTTATTTCCTCTCTTAGTTACCAAAGGAATATCGATCTATGTGATATTTACAAAAACTCAGATTTTAGAAAACAGCCCTTCTCGTTTGTTTTTTGTTGTTGTTGTTTTTTTTTTTTTTTTTTTTTTGGAGAAGTTTTTGCTATAGGGCATGTGCGCTTGCCAGAAAGACAGAGAGAGACAGAGAGACAGAAAGTGAGAAATCACCCCCTAGGGGGGATGGCCACACTGCAGTCCCTTCTCCTCCATTCTCCTCTCGGGATCTTGGGCATGCATGCACACGTGCTCAGTGTGAGTCTCAGCCACAGCGTCCAGGACTTGAACCGTGGTCGATTACCTGGGAGTCCAGTGACATAGCCATTATGCTAACTGCTTGTCCCGAAAACAGCCCTTCTTGAATGTGTACATTTATTTATATTTTGTGGTTCAGTGATACAGACTAGCTGTCTAAAACTTACATACCTGAGGTTGGTTGATTTGTTTGTATTTTATGAGAAAATTTCCACTACAATGGGGCGTTTCTAAAAACACGTAAATACAAATGGGGGCTATTCCTGGATTCTGATTGCTTTGTTCTCTTCTCTCAGCTTTCTGGCCTAAGATCAAAGTCTCCTCTATCAAAGTAACTTTCCATCTCCTTTAGTGTCAGGTTAAAAAATTTATCAGTGCATGCCTTCTCTTTAGGCGGTTTCCATTCCCGAAAAAGGAGCAGACTAATCTTCTAAAATCCCATACGAACAAAGATTCTCTGATGAGTGATCAGATAGCTTGGCTGTAGTGCCAGAAATGACAAATTAAATATTCTGATAATTTTGGTTTTCTTTAGCTTGCATAGATTTAAAATAGGAATAATTATTAATCAAAATCTAGGACCCTTAATTGCAATTATTTTCATAATATCTGAACAGAGAAACCTTTTTTGAAGGAATTCTTTAGTTTACGAATGTTTTATTTCAGAAAATACATATCAGCTATTATTTAAATTCTTTTTTATTAAGTTTTTTGTTTTGTTTTGTTTTATTTTGTTTTCTTTTGACATAGGACAAGTACACTTGCCAGTGAAAGAGAGGCAGTGAGAGGGAAAGTGAGAAATCAACCCTCAGGGGAAATGGCCATGTTGCAATCTCCTCCTCTCCTCTGTTCTTCTCTAGGGATTCTTTTTTGGAAAAGAATTTTTGGTTTTTTTGTTTTGGTTTTTTAGGATACTTGTGATAAATCAAGGTTCTTCTAATTATAATTCTAGTGTCTGATTGCCAACAAAAGCCTTAAGAAGTAGTGATTGCAAGTGATGGGTTTTAGTCTTAAAGATAGGGTATATCTAAGATTTATTTTAATAACTCTGTGGCTTAATTTTTCATAAGTGTAAAAGATGTTATACATTTCCAGCATCTATTTCTAATTCATGTTAATGAAAATATTGATAATTCTATTTCTTTAAAGCATATTTTTTGTCCTGGTACTTTGAGATTTGTTAATTTGTAAATTGTACTGATTTGTAAATTCCTTACTTGAAAGATGCCATTAAGAAAATTAATTAGCAGGTTAGCCCTGTGGCCTAATGGTTAAGGGAACCAGATTCCACATGGCCAATCACACGGTTCAAATCCTGTTCCTAGTGTTTTGAAAACACCCTGGGGACCGGCCCGATGTTGAAGAAGCTTCCTAAGCTTCTCTTTCTGAGTTAACAAAACCATTTTAATCTGGCTACATGTGATACTCATTCATCAGACTGTTTTAGGTGCATTTTCCAGACCTTCTTAAAATTTAAATATTCTTAAAATACAGTGATAAGGACTGTACATGATGTTGTAGGACAGGAAAATCTTGCTGATGTTTACATCAGCCCTTTCACGACTACAACAGCTTGTCATCCTTGTCTATGGTTGTGTTCCCAAGATCCATCTTTCCAAGAAGTAGTCTAAAAGATTCCCAAGTTTTGTCCGTCCCTTTCTAATTAATTCAAAGCCCTGGATTCTATAGATATGTCGCCTTCTTTCCAGTATTATATCCTAACAAAGAAGAGTTATTTCTCCTATCTGTATTTTATTTGTATATAAGGTCCAAAGTAGTTGAACTTCCAAATTTACCATCCTTCCATTTTTTATTCTATCAGTGTGAGCTAGAGGGGTCACCGCAAAGCCTGGGTCAAGCTGAGCTCTTCAATGAATGGATCTGTCTTTGCAATAACCCAGACAGGACCATATGTCTATATATCCTGCCTGACAATTCTTTTCTAGTCTTTTTTTTTTTTTTTTTTTTTTTTTTTTTTTTTTTTTTTTTTTTTTTTTTTTTGATCTTACTTTCATCTACTTAGGGATAGTGGAAATACTTTCTTCTGCCTCATGTTTTTTCTAAAGGAAATGATCTTTCTCTAGTGTTCACTCCCCCTGATGTTTTCTCAGACTTTGGAAGAAGGCTCAGAAGAGGATTAGACAGTTTAATCTGCTTCTTAAATTGGCTCTTTCTCTACTTCTTGTAGCATGAGTACTGTTTAATGCATCTAAGTACCTTATTTCTTTTTGATTTTGGCCTTGGAAATTGTTTTTCTAACATAGTCTTCTGAATTTTTAATTTTAGGGGCCCTTCCAGTGAGAAACAAAATTATTTCTGGATGTACTAAAAGCATCTCACATTTAGACAAATTTTATTTACCTTCACCTTCCTGAATTGGATAATACCCCTTATGTCAGAGAGATTTTGTCATTAGACAATGTGTGGGCTAGGCCTAGATGAAATTTATCATTACCCTCCTGGGATCTCTTCCAGTATGTCTCTAAATTGATTCTTCTTTTGGCATCTTGAATGTGTTCCAGCAGGGCAAGGATTTGTTGGTAAAGTGACTGTATAGAAACAGAACAAACAGAAAAATAACTTAAAAAATAAACAAACAAAAAAACCCCCAAAGTCCTGATTTGCAGGGTTTGCCCATTTTGCAGGGGTAACACTTCCTCACGGTCAATTACAAATTTCGAACAGGATATTACTAAGTGCAGATCTGGAGAGACCTGGCCCTCATGGGCGGGTCAGCTGCTCCAGCCCAGCCTCAGGGAACAGGAATATCTGCCCTCTTGTCTGCAACGCTGATGCCTGGAAACCAAACCAAGAGTAGTCTGAGTTTTGACACCAGGCTTTGTATCTTTGCTTCTCAAGCATAAGCTTCATTTCTGAGATGCCTTTCTAGAGTCATCTGTAGGCATGTCTTCCCTATTGCCTACATCATGGGCTCATAAGGGCAGTATCTTGATAGTGTCCTTGGTTTACCTCCCTGAGGAGAAATCATTCTGGTCTCTTCTTAGTTCTTAACTCTCTTCTTTTGGACTTGATGTTTTGGGCCTCTGTCAGGATAATAATGGGTTGATATTTTTAGGCATAGGACTAGAATGTAATAAACCCCCCCCCCCAATCTAATGTCTGTAGCTATATTTTTGTTTAATTATTGTATTCTGCACCCCTACCATTTTAGGGGACAACTTGTGATGTCCCCTGAAATCTTTTAAAGAGACTAGTGTGTCAGAGTTAGTCTTTTTTTTTTTTTTTTTTTTTTTTTTTTTTTTTTTAATATCCTAAGCCCTAAGTGTTCTCTCTTTGACCACTTATCATCATCATCATGGGATTTGCTAAGTTTCTAGATGACTTTTGTCCTTTGATTTTTTAAAAACAAAAATGTGTGTTTATTTGCTTTGGCATTCCTTGAAAGGTAATCTTGCAAGTTGTTTTAGGGGAAAATGTTACTTTCTTAGATAAAGTTTGATCTGTAGACTATTCAGAGGGCTTCCTTGGCATCATTACTATTCCTGAGTTTTCATGGTTTTATTTTATTTTTTTATTTTCTTTACATTTTACTTAGGAAGATTTTTGGTATATGGCATATGCACTTGCCAGAGAGACAGAAAGCAAGAAATCACCCACCATGGGGGATGTCCATGCTGCTATCACTTCTCCTCCATTCTCTCCTCAGGATTTTGGTCACACACACACACATACACCCTACCCGGCACCCCACCCAGCATGAGATTTAAGTCACCCAGTCTGGGACTCGAACCATGGTTAACTATGTGGGAATCCAGCCATATAACTGCTATGCCATCTTCCGGTTCCTTTTCTACAGTTTTAAAAGATAGATTTTGGGCCAGTAGGTGACATAGTGCTTAAGACACTGGACTCCCACATAGCTGACAGTGGTTTGAGTCCTGGACCTGTCGGCTTGAAACTCATTACAGGTGCATGTGCTTGTGTGCCCAAAGTCCCAAGAGGAGAATGGAGGAGAAGGGTTTGCGGTGTGGCCATCCCCTCAAGGGATAATTTCTCTCTATCTCTCTATTTCTCTCTGTCTCCTCCACGAGTATAAGCACCCTATAGCAAAAATCTCAAAATAAAAAAAAATAAAAGATGGGGTTCGACAGGTGACAGTACATATCATTTGGCTGATAGCATTTATAGCATGTGCAAGAAGCTTCTTGAAAGAACAGACTTGCAAAGCTAAATTATCTCAGAAACAATAAAGCTGGTTGAACTCAGATAAAAGGAAAATATGTACTTTGTCCTTTACAGTGATGTCTTTGTCTCCCTTTATTAGCCATGCCTATAGTTTTGACCTCAATGTGTGCTTTTCTGGGGCTTATAGTCAGGGATTTTGTAAACAATCACCAAGATGCTTGCAGGCTATTGACTTTTTCTGTTTTAATTTAAAAGATTTCTCAGCTAATACCCACATATTGCTACCTTCTGTCTTTTTCTCTACTATTTAACTTCTTTGTGTGTGTGCTTCCTCTCTCTTATGAGGGTGCTAAAGGTAATGTTATTGTGATGATTATTACTTTCCGGATCACCCATAGTAATCTCTTTTATCACTTCCAATGTACTAGACCACACAAAATGGAAAAGATGCTCCCTTATTGAGAAGCTTTAATTACTTGTTCTAGGAAATAGGTCCCAATCCTATCTAAGCCTTCCAGTGCTAATTCATATGCCCTTCGATCTGTTTGGGTAATTAAAACCAGTGGCCTCATATATTTTTGTTTTTGTCTGAAATGTCATTTAATTCACTTAAGAACCATTCATTTAATGTATAAATCTGTTTTACTTTTTTTTTTCAGTCCCCACCTTCTTCTGATTATCTTCTTTTCTTCAATTATGTTAGATGCTAGTCTTACCAAAGCATTTATGACTGAATCATTCATTTTACTCACTTCACTATTTAAGTAGCTTATATTGACAAGGACAAATATATGCTCCTTTCTTTGAATCAAGTGAGCCTCATAAAAATGTTTTTAAAGAATTATTTAATTTTATTCGTTGTTATTTTTTAATTGCTATGGGTCATATGCACTGGCTAAAGAGAAAGAGAGATTGAGATTGAAAGCAAACTGCCAGGTCTGGGACTTGAACAGCTGTGGGCCATGTAGGAATCCAGCACCTTACCCACCATATCACCTGCTGGCCACAAGCCTCATAAAATCTTAACTAGAGTGGACTATGATGTATTGGGTCATAAGGAAAGTCATTGCATTTTTGCATAGTAAAACACATCACGACTTTCCTGACAGCCCAATAAATGGCCAGCTTTCCATCAAAGGTCCATGTTTCCCTGCAAGGTGCCAAGTTGTGACTGGTAAGCCCCCTGGTGGCTGTCATGGGATACTTGGACACCTGACTCATGATGTGTGCTTTTTCTCTCTTCCCTGGTCATCCTGTTGGATGTCCATATCTAGGGTGACTAAGTGGTCTTTCTGCAATATGGTAGGTTCTCTCTCAGCCTAGACCTCTGATTCTAATTACTTTCCTATCCACTTTAGCCAAGAAATTGTATCTATGGGTTTATAACTTAAGTGGCTGAGATTTTGTGATTAGCTATTATAAAACCTAGTGTTAACATACTTGTAAAAGAATCCAATAAATACTTCTCTGTGAATTTGAATTTTCAGTTAGTCTAAGAATAAGTTTGTTTTCATTTACACTTATGTAATCTTTCTGTATTTGTTGAGGGGAGAGAGGGGGTAACTTTTGCTGTAAGCATGGGGCATATAGATACAGAAAAATTAGTCTGAAATAGTGATTAGAAGAATAACTAATGATTGTGTACTTCTGATTTCAACCCTACTTAATACTTCCTCTGTTCTTTGGTTAAAGGAAAATCTTAAATAGGAATGAAATGATGTTGATCAATAGTTTTATTAATTTTGCTTCATATAGTTAATGACTTCAGGGATGTGATTATGAAAAATCAAATCACCAACTAAGAGTCTATGTTATCTTCATTATCTAAATTACTTGAGAAATATGGATTTTTATAGGTCACAGGACTTATTAGCAGAACCAGGACTGAGAATTGGTATTGCCATGTTTGTAGTTTTATACAATTTTTCACTGTTCCATTTTGACTAGCTGCTTTAAAAAAAAAAAAAAAAAAGTTAAAAGTAGAAAAGTTTTCCTTTCCAAAGCACAAACATCTGCATTTGTATCAGATTCCAAGTTTCTTTTTTAAACTGTGGCCCAGCACAACTTTGTTGTCTTCTGAAGGGAGTTAAAGAAACGATGAGTTTGTGATCTGAAGAGATGGAAAAAGAGACAGTGCCTCTGATTGAACAATTCACATCTCTGCTCTGGAGCACCGGGTTACCGAGGGAAATCAGAAACTCATACAGAATCAAAGGAATGAACATGTGAAGTGGATATCAAGGTCTTTTGAGTTGGAGAGCCAGGCAGTGACGCTAGACAGAGATTGAGATCATAAAGAGTACTCAGATGTTAGAGATACATTCAAGGAAAAAATGCTTCATGAATATATATATATATATATATGTGTGTGTGTGTGTGTATATATATATATATACACACACACATATATATATTCAATATATATATACACACATATATATCCATATGTATATATACATATATATATTCATATGTATATATATACATATATGTATATATATGTGTGTGTGTATATATATATACACACACACATATATATACACACACATGTGTATATATATATATATACACACACATATACACACGTATATATATATGACTCAATATTAAAGGAGAATGTTTTTTAACAGTCAAAACATCAAAACAGAGAATGTCTTATTTCCTTTTTATTTTAATTTAATTTTGAAGCTTATTGAGAGAGGCAGGCAGATAGACAGGAAACTGGTCTCCAGCTGTGTTCCATCCCCCAGCCTTCCCGGCCAGCCAGGATCTTGGGTATTTACCTGACATGTGAAGGTCAACCAGGGAACCAAACCCATCATCCTTCAGATGGATCCAGCTTCCCTTGGGGAGCACGTTACCACGGAGCCACTGAGCACTGAGCTGACCTGAATGTCTGATTTTCTTCCTGAGACGGTGCCTTATTGAGCTCAGTATCACTGACTGTGGTGAGGTTAACCAGGATAAAGGCGATTCAAATGGCAGACAGGTGATTGTATCCATGAGGTGGTTTTCCAAAATGGTCCTTGTAGTACATTTCTACCTTGAAACTCTGAGATCATGGTTTTTCATTTGTATGTTCTAAGCTAGTGGTCATGTAGTAATCGGATTTTTCTTTTTCTTCATAGATGTGTTTTTTTTCTTTGATAATCAATATAGCATACACACTTTTTCAAAGAATTTGAGAATTCCTAAAAGGATCAGAAAAAAATAAAAATTTACTCTAGCTTTGTCTTTTTTTTTTTTTTTTTGGTAGCAACTATAGGACATACTCTTACTGGTTTAAAGAGAAAAGAAATTTATTTGAAAACATTTAGCAAGATGGACATATTTGAATATTTGATAGGTACAGAGATAAGATCCACATGCTTTCAGGGGCCAATGAAAATATTAAATTTTTTTCTTTTAAGTTTTTGGTGTATATAATTCTGGGTAAAACGTCTTTACAATCTATATGATTTATAGTGATTAAATGTATAAATAATTAAAATTAATAAAGAAAAAAGAAAACAAATAAAAATTAAAAAAAAAATTTTGCCATAGGGCACATGTGCTCTCCAGAGAAACTTAGACAGTGAAAAGAAAATGAAAAATCATCCCCTGGGGTGATGGCCATGTCACAATCACTTCTCCTCCACTCTCCTCCTGAGATTTTGGGCACACACACACCCAGCATGAGTTTCAAGCCCCTGGGTCCAGGACTTGAAATGCAATCAACCATGTGGGAGTCCAGCACCTTAACCACCACCTGCTGGCCCCTTTAAATTGCTTTTTAAAACCTGAAGAAAAATAAATTTTTAGGTTGAAAACAATTTCTGCTATATAATATCAATATATCTCTGTCTATAACAACGCAAACATAGAATAGTATGTATATACAAACATGTCTGTATATGTGTATTTGTGTGAATGTGATGTAGGGGAAAGGGCTGGCTGAGGCAAAAGAGCTTAGGACCCACTGAAATCTTACAGAACAGAGACCTGAGCTTGGAGGTCACCCTCAGGGTCTACAACCCCGAACAAACACGCATGAGCGGCACTAGAGGAAAACTTGATACTTGGTCTGGCACAGATACCTCAACCCACATTGCTGAAGCTGGTGCTGTGGGTAGAGCCTCTGCCCCAACTGCCCTGAGAGCTGACAGTAGCAGCAGCTCTCAGCACTGGGTTGCCAGTAGATTCGGTGAAGCCTGGTTTGAAGCCTTGTCCACAAGTCACACCTTCCCTGTAAGGAAGACTGAGAAGTGGTTTCTGGCATCGACTGTGGTAATGTGGGAACTTGTCCTGGGGCACACTTGGCAAACACAGATGAAAGGTTCCAAAGGTTCCTGACAGCCACATCCATGCACAGAAACAGCTGTTGCCAACACGTTGACATATGAGCATGTAGACTTTGCAGTATGCATGGGCTTTATCTTTGTTTAATAGTTCAGAGCTACCACTGCAATAACTGGATGCTTATTATGTGATAGGCACTGTTAGTACTGTTCGAGTGATCTAATTTCACTGCCTACAAAAATAATGTCATTCTGGGACTGAGCCTGGTGGTGCAATCAGTAGCAAACTGAATTGCGGTGCTGAAAGCACCTGGCCAGCTGCAGGTTCGGATCCCAGAGTGGGCTGAAAACATGATGGCATGTGTGTGCGGATTGCTGATGATCCAGAGAAAGGGGATGGTCGTGTGACAGGACCCCGTCAAGGGTATTCTCTCTCTCTTTCCCTTTCATGTACATGAGTTCCCTATTATCAATAAAATAAATGTAAAAATAAAAAGGCATATAAGGATAGGCAATATTGTTACTGCTTTCCCATTTTATAAATGGGCTTTTAAAAGAGACTAAAGAACTATTAGGCTGTTGGGAAAGTCATGACATATTTTTTCTGTTTTTCTATGACTTCCCAGACAACCCAATAGTTCACAGAGGTAAAGTTAGAGGGTCTTGGGGATGAGATTTTATGCCGAGTCTTACCTGCTGTACTATAACACAGTCACAAATGAGATATGGTACACAATTTTAAATGCTGATTTTTACATTCAACATTTTGGAATAACTGTGGAGTGGCAGTACCATAGCAGAGGGTGTCATAGCTGGTTTGAAATACCTTTCCTTTCTTTCTTTCTTTTTTTTTTTTTTTTTTTTTTTTTTTGAGAGGTTTTTGCTATCGGGTGCATGCACTCATCAAAAAGACAGAGAGAGACAGCGAGACAGAAAGTGAGAAATCACCTTCCAAAGGGGAAGGCCACGCCACAACGCCACAATCCCTTTTCCTCCATTCTCCTCTCCAGATCTTGGGTATGCACACACATGTGCCCGGTGTGAGTTTAAGGCACCGGGTCTGGTACTCAAACCACAGTCGACTACATGGGAGTCCAGTGACAGCCATTATGCCAACTGCTGGTCCCACTTTGTCTTTCTTCCTTTCTTTCTTTTTAAATACCAGAAGGTGTGTGCCTGTGTGTGTGTGCAAGAGAAAGATAGGAAGAAAAAAAGAGAGAGAGAGAGAGAGAGAGAGAGAGAGAGAGAGAGAGAGAAAGAAAGTACCCCCAGTGGGGCCTGATAACAGCACAATCATTTTTCCCCCAAGTTTTCCATCCCATTACGATGCTGGGCACATGCATGTGCTTGGAGTGTATTTCAGGTTCTGAGGACAGGACTTGAACCCTGGTCAGTCATGTGGGATTCAGCTACCTGTGTGCAGTGCTTAACCACCGTACTCGGACCAGTCCCGGAACATCTTAACGGTCACCTAACATTTCATCAAGTTACTATAATACGATTTATCAAAATATTTCTCTTTTGTTCATTGGTTAGACTGTTTCTCTTATTTTTCTTCTTAAACTATATTATATTGTAGTAATTTATTGGGTATATAACTTTTTTCTTTAGTTAGGATTTTTTTCCTAGAATAGAAACCTAAAATTAGAATTACTAGATCAAAGGGTATGAAAACTCATTTTTTGAAAAGGTAAATGCCACCCTTTTGTTTATTTAAATGATGAAGAAACAAGCTCATTAATTTATCCACTCAACATCCACACATTTATTGCATGTCTTCTACATGCTGGCTGTGGAAACTCTAACACTGTGGTGAATATCTGACATCATTTGCTCGAGAGTATTATGCTTGAGTGAATATTAAAATAGTAGGAGCCTGAAATTAGGATTTTGTGCTAAGTATATATGGTGAGAATGCTTCTTAGGAATACTTACAGAGTTCTTAGACAACACTTTTAAGATGAAGAAATGATACATTGAAAGCATTCTCAAAATAGTATCAAATATGAATGTTTTTTCTTTTTTGTCACTTTGTTAGATGAAATAGTGTCAATCATTGTTTTAATGGTTATTTCCTTGAGTGCTAATGAGCTAGAACATTTACTATGTGTTTGTTAATGAGTTGTTTTTTCATTGTGAAGTATCCTGTGAATATTTCTCATTTGGTATTTAGTATTTCTATGCTTATATTTTTAAAGTAGATCTGGGTGTATTGCATTTGTTGCAAAAACTTCATTTCTACTTTTGTGTTTCCTAACCTAGGGCATTTAATTTCTTCTAGCATTTATAAGCCGTAGAAGTAGATTTGACCTTTCCAAAGAGCATATAAGTAGTCAATTTATTTTCTTTTTTAAAAAAGAATTATTTATTTAACTTTATTAATTTATTGATTTATTAATTTATTTTAATTTGATCAGAGACAGAGAGAGGGAAAGTGAAAAAGCAAGCCACCAGGTCCAGGACTCGAACCGTAGTTGGTCATATGGGAGTGTCCAGTGCCTTAACCACCATACCACCTGCTGGTCCCTCAATTCATTTTCTTAATTTTTTATGTAGCATTTTATTTCTATTTTTTTCATATTACACCTGATACTTGTATCTTTGTCTTATACAATATATTTTATTCCACAAAGACTGTCAATTATTAAATAATTCCTTGTTTTTGTCACTAACTTGTGGCACTTATTTCATCATATACTGAATTTAGGTCACCTTCCTTTATGCATCTGTGGAGGCTAATCCCCATTTATATCAATTTCTATTGTTAGAAGATAGCTGTTAATTCTTTTACCCCTCCCTCAGGGCAAGCAAAGACTGTGCTGGCCCTTTAATAACTAACCCAGTGTTTGGCATGTGACAGATACTACATAGTTGTTAGCTGTCGAATGAAAGACTGAATGAATTCATAAAATGACATTTTTCTGGCATATCCACATTTCCCCAAGAATCTGTACCTCAACTTTCGAGCCATTTTTATACTCTGTTAAAATTGTGTCACAATAATATTGGGTTGTTGGAAAAGTCATGATGCATTTTTGCATAGAAAAACACGTCATGACTTTTCCAATGATCAAATATATTTAATCATTACAGCACAACCTCTCATTAGTATTTGTGTTTGGAATTGTCTTTATGAGCTACCACTCTTCCTTCAAATGAACTCCAGAAGAGTTTTACAGGTCATAAAATTACTCCCATTAGAAATTTGATTGGAATTATGTTGAAAATGCAATTTAATTTGGGAAGAATTGGTATTTACATTGTAAATACTTTGACTCTCATGCACGTGTTGTATTTCCTTATTCCTCTTTATAGCTTCTGTAATTTTTACAGAGTTACTCATAAGTGCTTTACTGATTTTGCTGTTACTGCTGCAGTGATTCAGGTTATTACTGCTGCTGTTGGGAGTTGCATTCATTTAGTTTGAGAATTTTACTTTCTATTTATTGCTGTTATATAGAAAAATCATTGTTACAAATTTTCCTAGCATCTTAAGACTTTGCTTGAATTATTTTTTTAATTACAATAATTTTTTTTATATAGCCTTTCAGTTGACCTGAAGATTATGTTGAGAATAATGCCATTGCCAGCTAAATTCTACCTCACCTTGTATAATAAGGGAAGGAAATGGGACAATGTAGGCAAGAGTTTTAAAGGCTGCTTTTGGAGATTGAAATTTTATATCTGTTTTAAAGTCAGTTTATTATAACAGGGTCTAGTAATTCTGTAAATGATCTGTGACACAGGTTTTAAATGCTAGACCTTTCAGGAATAAATGTATGAGTTTTTCAGAACCCTGAGGACTTCTACATCGTACACTCCCTGACTCACCCAGCATGCTTTACACCAGAGCTCTTCCAAACTCCACCTCCCTCAGCTCCTGCCTTTGGGTAATGTCTACAGCCCTTCGCTAGTGGGGGCCCTTGACCTGGGCTCACCCAGGCTTTCTAGAGTCAGCAAGAGGCATCTTAAGTCCTGCTTTCTTTCTTGGGGAAACATGAAAAAGGCTTTTAGTCGGTTTTGACTTTAGCTATATCCTCATCTCACCAGAATTCTGGGGTAGGAGGAGAAACAGGAGGGGAGGAAAGCCCCATTCAGGGCCACGAAGGGGTTGGATACAGAGACCAAAGAAGGTCCCACATAAGTAGTCTAAGGTGCAAGCTCAATAGGGGCCATTCTAATTGTTTGCAATGTTTTACTTTTTTTTTTTTCTTTTTTGGAGAAGTTTTTGCTATAGGGTGCATGCAGTCGCCAGAGAGACAGAGACGGATAGAGAGACAGAAAGCAGGAAATCACCCCTCAAGGGGGAATAGCCACACTGCAATCCTTTCTCCTCCATTCTCCTCTCAGGATCTTGGGCACGCACACACACATGCCCAGTGTAAATTTAAGCTACCGGGTCCAGAACTCAAGCCATGGTCTACTACATGGGAGTCCAGCAACATAACCATTACACCAACTGCTGGTCCCAAGTTTTACATTTTTTTTTAAAGAGGTTTTTGCCTTGGAGTGTGTGCGCTCACTGAAGAGAGAGAGAGAGAGTAAGAGAGAGACACAGAGAGACAGAGAGACAGAGACATTGAGAGGGAAAGTGAGATATCACTCCCCAGGATGGAGGACCATGCAACAATCCCTTCTCCTCCATTCTCCTCCTAAGATCTTGGGCACACATGCACACACACACAGTGTGATTTTCAAGCCAGTGGGTCAGGGACTCAAACCACGGTTGGCCATGTGGGAGTTCAGTGACACAATTGTTAGGCCATTTGCTGGCCCTGGAATGTGTTACAGTTCAATCCTGAATACTAATGTTCAATTCAGTTTGACATCCAAGTTGCTTAAAGTAATAGCATTTTGCATATGCTCCTTAAAGAAAATGTTATGACCTTATTAAGAAAAACAGGGTATTTGATCATGTATCCTGAAAGTAGTAGTGAGTGTTAATACTATTTTTTGCTTGCATTACCCCAGGGAAAGTTTATTTAAAATGACCACACACTTCAGTGGGTTTGAGTAAATATTGGTTCTTGCTACATGATAGGCACTAACAAGTGATGAATAACATGGCAAACACAAATCTGGAAGACTTGGGCTCATGTCACACAGCTGATCTTTCTGCATCATAAACTTTTGTTCTTTGAACTTGCACCTTTATGCAGTGTATACTAAATGTATTTAATCATCACAGCATGAGGTGTCGCCCTTCTCTATGCTTTACTTATGTTTTAACAAATTATTCAGGGGCTCGTTTGGACACTAAGAGACTGTTGCCCTCTGTACAACATCAAATTTGCAGATAGAATGGCACCTGGCAATCTCAAGAAGAGATATTCAGTCAGTTCTGGTGTTAAGGACAGAACACTGCTATTCCATTATGAACAGCTCAGCACACTGCTTTAGGTGTGTTTGAAAAAGACAAGAGATACATTATGATTTTGTTCAAGTGTTAGAATATAGGTCCTAACTTAGATACCTAAGGGCCAAGACTAATTAGACCGAAGAGTCTTTTGCAAAATTTACCTGAATAAAAGCTTGCTATAATGTGCTTATGACTTTTCTCTGTACCTGGTATAGCATTTTTGTTTTGTTTTGTTTTGTGTTCAACAATCAATAGATGGTTTGCATTTTATTTGTTTTGTTTTGTTGCAACTGAGTGATGAGTTCCATGCTTTCTCTTAATGTAAAACTTTTTAACACTTACCTTAAAAGAACTTCTGGATCTAGCAAACTAAGAAATAGGAGGATTTCTAAAGGCCAGGCATGGTGGTGTGCACCTCTAATCTCAGCAACTTGAGAGGCTGAGGCCGGAGGGTCATGAGCTCAAGGCTGACCTGGGCATCATGGCAAGATGCCATCTGAAACAGAGCTGGGTGAGGAGGCATGACTGGAGTCCCAGCTGGGAGACTGGGAAAAGAAAACATGAAAATTTAAGAAAAATTGAATAAGATACATGTCTTCCAAAAATTAAATGAGGCTTTATATAACCTAACGTTTACTTTTTGTACTGTTATCCACCAATATTAAAAATCACATAGAATAGAGAAAGCTGTATGATAGTTACGAGAAAATTTCATCTGCATTTTTTTTTTTTTTGGAGAGGTTTTTGCCATAGGGTGCATGCACTCGCCAGACAGACAGAGAGAGACAGAGAGATAGAAAGCAAGAAGTCACCCCCCAGGGGGGATGGTCACGCTGCAATCCCTTCTCCTCCATTCTCCTCTCGGGATCTTGGGCACGCACGCACAAGCTCCTGGCGTGAGTTTAAGCCACCAGGTCCGGGACGTGAACCGCAGTCGACTACGTGGGAGTCCAGCAACATAGCCATTACACTAACTGCTGGTCCCCTGCATTATTGATATAACTGGAAGGAAGTTTATTTTAAAGTAATGCAGTTAGAGAACAATTTAACTTGGGCCAGCTGGTGGAATGGTGGTCAGGTCTTTTGAATCCCACATGGCGTACTGCAGAGTTTGGGTACTGGACCCAGCGGCTTGAGGGACATGCCAGGCACATGCATGTGTGTGCCAAAATCCTAAGAGGAGAGTGGAGGAGAAGGGATAGTGTCACGGCCATCACCCTTGGAGGCTGCTTTCTTACTTTCTCTCCCTCCCTCTCTCTTTCTAGAGAGGGAAAGCTCCATGTAACAAATTAAAAAAATAACAGTAACTCAGAAGGTTATTCTGTGCTGATAAAATGAAATCTTGGTAATTGACACTAGGTTTAAATTTGAAAATTATCATTCCTGATAATAAAATAGGCAGTAAGACTAGATGCATCTTTGGAAACACTGAATCACATGTAGTAACAAGTTAAATATTTGCAGACTGGTAAATTGCTCACTTTGGAAGCAGACCATTGGTTACAAATGAGAATACTGACACGCAGGGGCCAGAGGGTGGTGCAGCAGCACCGCAAATGCTCTGCAAGGCTGAGCCACATGGGAAGGGTCCTAGGTCATGAATGGAGACCATCCCTCCCCAAGCAGGACGGCTACACATGTGCCCATGACTCCAGCTAGCTGGGACTGGTTTGCAACATGAAGACCTTTGTTCTGGGAGGGGCTCTCTCTTTCTCCCTGTCTCTCGTTTACGGAAGGAAGAAAGGCAAGAACTTTAAAATATTGACACTTAAACTAGCTGTGGGACTCTGCGTTACCTCACTCCCGTCAAATTCTTTATCAAGTGTGGATAATTACAGTACCTTTCTCATAGGGTGGCTACTTTGGGAAACCCCAAGACCACCCTCAGGCTTCATGACATGCTGGAAGGACTCACGTGACTCAGAAATGCTGTGTGATCAGAGTCCCATTTTGAAACAGTGAAAAGGTGCAGACAGAAGCAGCAAAGAGAAAGGTCCAGGAGGCAAAGGTCAAGAACAAACTCCTTGGTAATCCTTCCCTGTGGAGTCACATGGGAATGTGCTTAGGGCTCCCAGCATGCACAAGTGACGTGGCGAACCAGGATGCTCAGCCAAGTTATGGCCTACAGAGTTTTTCTGAGGGTCAGTCACATAAATAGGCCACACCAGATGGTTGACCTCAGCCACCCGGCTCCATCTCCCTCCCCTCGAGCAGTAGCAGGTGTTCCCATTTCAGAACGAACTCATCTGGTCAGAGTGGGCCAGCCAAGCCCAAGTCCCCATGAATACAGAAACACCCACGCCAGGCAGACTGTTGCAAGAGCTCAGAGGTTATCAGCCCGAGGCTGACCCAAGGCAAGTTCTGAAGACAGGCCTTTATTTTGAGTCACCTGGGCCTGCTGAGTTAACCCTTCATTGCCTAGTAGACAGGAGGAGTAAGTTAATTCATGTAACTTAGAACGGAGCCTGGCGTAGAGTGGTGCTGGCCTGCATAAGCAGTGAATAAGGGTCAGCTCTCATTCCTTCCAGGAAAGCTCTACGAACTGAATGAAGGAGATTAATTTGGAATAAAAATGTACCAGAGACAGTGTGGGGGGAGAGTGGAAGATGGCAGAGGGTAAGAGATAGGGAATCAAGGATGGGGGAAAAAAAAAAAAAGCAAAACATACAGGAAACAAGAAATGGAAAATTATTTGTTGACGATAACATGTACGTTGATGCGCTTGATTGAGCCAATATACAGTGTACTCTGGATGGAAAATCTCATTTTGTATGCTGTAATGATGTACAGTGAATGGATATAAATAAATTTAATTAAAAATAGTACCTAGCACATAACAATTGCTCAATAAATTTTAAAAAATACCAAAAAAATGAGAAGTAGCCATGTTCCATGGATCTTGGGTTAATGATAAGTCGTGACATTTGTGAAAATGGGCGTTATAAGCACATTAAATACATCTATGGGTGCTTTAGTGAAAGACATTCCCAATGAAACACCAAATCCTAACACTTTGTCCTGTTGTTTTTGCAGAGCCCTGAAGTCAGCAGGACAAGAATCCAAAAGCAGAACTCTCAAGGAATACAACAAAAATCAGGTACAAACATCATTCTCCGTAACGAACACATAATGTTCATTTACACTGATGATTAATTGGAGTTCCTAGCCCTCATTATTGGCAAAATATTTTACAACCACAATGCCCATTTGGTGTCTTAGAATATGCGTGACTACAGGTTATATGAAACATCTGCAGAAAGTTTATAGAATATATCTATCATGAAAAACTATCCCTGGATTTCATGGAAAAAAAAATTGCACCAAAATAAGTTCATAATTTAATTCCGTTTGCGAACTTTCTCAAGTCTCCTCATAGATGACTGATCAGCTCCTAAACAGGAATAGATTTTGAGGACTTTGGTTTGACCAGGCCTAGTCAGAAAAGCAAGGGAATTAACAGATTGTCCTTATTGCATACTATTATATTAAAGCAGTGTGTATTAATTAAAGGCATGTTCTATGGGAGACACTCGTCTACAAGGGGATTTTAGAAAATTGGACAAAATGAGCCATTGCCCATTACGGCTTTGGTGGTGCTTACGGTCCATGAGATCGATGAGCAAATACCGACGTGGGAATGAAAGCTGTGAACACTGCTAGGAGGAATAAAAGCAGAGTTCTGTGGGAAAAAACATTAGGAGACAAGGGAAGGATCCACTATGGACTGAGTAAACAGAGGATGTTTCTCTGGAAGATGACATTTAAACGATGACCTCCAGTGTGAGACTACAGAGACCCAGGCAGATGAAACAACATTAAATAAAGAAAAGAATTAGAAAAATGAGAAGAAACAAATCAAAAGGAGGACTGTGTGGCTGTAGCACAGTCACAGAAGTGGAGAGACGTGTGAAACGAAGCTGGTTGAATATGGGATAAAAATGAATATGGGAAAGTGGCCCAGTCCCAAGCCCTGCAGGGCTTGATGTCTGTGGTGATGTGCATTCGCATGAGCTGTGCTGGGCTACTTTCTGCTCTGGGTAATTCTGTGAGGTGCCATTTGGTGTTCTATCCTGGTTCCCCAAACATAAATGCTTTCAAATCTCACCTTGCCTCACCTCATCCTACCCTACCCCACTTCCTCTCTAGACACAATACCATATAAGTGAGTTGTTGTTATATAGAAAGTTTCTCAATGGTCCTTCCACTGAACCGTAGTCCCATGATATATTCTGCCTGAAAGGGTATGGGATAAAGAAAGTTTGAAAATTTCTGAAGCCTGTAACATTCTCAGAAACTTTAAGGACACATTAACATATTATAGATTCTGAGAAGTTTTACAGTAAAAAAGAGAAACTAAAACAAATACACCCACAAACATCCGTTTAAATGTGTGTGTGTGTGTGTGTGTGTGTGTGTACCTTTATGAAATTGAATATGTCTCAAAGCTATTTCAAAATTATATTGGGAAATGTTTTAAAAGGTTCTCTTTTGAATCTATGCATTTTAAGAGGTTCCTTTTACACCAGAGACTGGCCTGCTTCTAGGTAACTTGATCTATGGTATATTAAACTGTATTAGGTAGTATTTTGGAATCTAGATCATTTAATCCAGAAAAAAAAAAGTCATTTTGCTTCAGTATTTCAGCTTTGTCTAGCAGAAGATTTTTCTTGACCTGAATTATATGGTTAATTGCTTCAAATCCTGATTATACTTTGCATGTGAAAATACAGCCTCTGGTACCAATAAAAAGCACTAGAGTAAGAAAGAGCTTACTAAATCATTTTCAATATCAGTATTAGTAATGCTGGTTCTCTTAAGTGAAACAGAGGAAAACCACAAAAAAATACTGTTTGCATCTTAGCTAACTAATCTGAATCATTTTTTCCATTGAAAATGTATATTCTCTTTGATTTATAAAACTCTCCTAAATTTAGACTCCTAAAAAAGGCTCAAAGTTAGGCAAATGAGTTGGGGCAGTGCCTGCTTTAGTACTTTACAGAATGATTCAGTCTTACGTAAGATGTGGAGATTTTGTATCTGCAGCAGGAAAAGTCTGAGATGGGCTAGCAGTTGGCATGGAGGTTGAGCACTGGATCCTCCACATGGAACACTGAGCAGTTCAAGTCCCAGATCTGGCGGCTTGGAAATCATAGCTGGTGCATGTGTGTGTGTGTGTGTGTGTGTGTGTGTGTGCCCAAAATCCGAGAGGAGAAAGGATTGTTGTCAAACCCATGGGATGTAATTTCTCACTTTCTATATTTTCTCTCTCCCTCCCTCTTCCTCTCTCTCTCTCTCAAGCACATGTACCCTATAACAAAAAAACTTAAAAAAAAAAAAAAAGTCTTAGGCACCCAGAGTATTAGAGTTGATTTATGTCTATTCCAAAAAAGAGGTTTTCAGCGGACCAGCAGTTAGCGTAATGGAGATGTCGCTGGACTCTCATGTAGTCAACTGCAGTTTGCGTCCTGGACCCGGTGGCTTAAAACTCATGCTGGTTGCGTGTGCGTGTGTGCCCGCCCAAGATCCCTAGAGGAGAATGGAGGAGAAGGGATTGCTGCGTGGCCATACCCCTGGGGGGTGATTTCTTGCTTTCTGTCTCTCTGTCTTTCTCTGTCTTTCTGGCTAATGCATGCGCCCTGTAGCAAAAACCTCTCCAAAAAAAAAAAGAAAGAAAAAGAAAAAGAAAAGAAAAAAAAAAGAGGTTTTCAGCAAGAAGGTGTCGACTTTTTAGCCCAATTCAGCATCTTTTAATTAAGCTGAATATTGTTAAAAATGAAGAAAATTATGAAAATTTTCCTAGAGTTTCATCATTTAGAAACAGAAAACCTTGTTTCTTCTCAGAAAGAGAAGAGATAGCTGTTCTTTAATTACTACTCTTGTCATTTGGCATCTCAAATTTGGAATTTAATTAGAAATCTTAATTGAAAATGACTTTTAAAAAATATAAAGAAAAAAAATCAGCAACATGAAAGCTTAAAAGTAAGAAGAAAAGCAGATGTAGTATTCCAACCAGATGGAGTCACCATGTATGTGACCTGGATTGGCCTATTGAGAACATGTTATCTTGTACCAAATTGCACTTTATTGTTTTTTCTTTCAAGAGGAACTTTCTTAACCCAATGAGTAATCTTTTTAATTTCTATGAATTATTGTTTTTAGGGACTATATTTTGCTCAGTGTAAAAACAAGGGTTTTAAAGTTTTGAAGCCTGCATTTACATCTCGGCTACCTTTCTTGTTCCCTGTATAACCCTGGACAAATTTTGTAACTGTTCTCAATCTCTAATGAAATTTTCAAATTCCATTTTTCAGTATGATTTTTATATTGCTTCTCTCTTGATTTACTGACTGGTATGCAGCCACAGATCTAAATATATTAAATTCTAGAAATGGGAACCAGCAGTTAGCGTAATGGCTATGTCGCTGGACTCCCACGTAGTCGACCGCGGTTCGCGTCTCGGACCCGGTGGCTTACAACTCACGCCGGGCGCGTGTGCGTGCGTGCCCAAGATCCCGAGAGGAGAATGGAGGAGAAGGGATTGCGGCGTGACCATCCCCCCTGGGGGGTGATTTCTCGCTTTCTGTCTCTATGTCTCTCTCTGTCTGGCGAGCGCACGCGCCCTATAGCGAAAAACGTCTCAAAAAAAAAAAAAAAAAATTCTAGAAATGAAGGAAAGAGAAAAAAAGTAAAAGAGGCAATAAGGCTAACTTAGAGAATATTTATTATATTATCTGGCTTAGACTACTGCAAATATAAAGTATTGAGAAAATGCTTATCAATTCTGTACCCTGTAGGCAAAGACTCAAAGACAGATTTTTTTTTTTGTTAATTTGCTGTAGGGCTCCTGTACTTACGTGAGATAGAGAGAGAAAGAGAAAGAGAAAGAGGGAAAGTAAGACAGCACTCCCCAGGATGGATGACCATGCTGGAATACTTTCTCCTTCATTCTCCTTTGGAATTTTGGGCATGTATGCACATGTGCCTGGTGTGTTTTCCAAGACTCACCACACCACTGGCCACGCGGAATTTGACCAACATAACCACCTTAACCACCATGCCACTGGCTGTTGTTAACCCTCTTATTTAAATATGTGTTTCCTGTAGTTGTTCCAAGTTCTGCTACACAGACCGTGAACTCCAGCTAGAGGTGTAATAACACGTTAGTGTTGAAATACTTACAGCAGTGTGTGTGCTGCCAGGCAGGATAGATGCTCAGTTAACGTTTGGTTGATTGAGTGAAGCTATGAACTGACAGCACCAGAAAGCAGATAACCCAAGTTGTCCTAATTCTCTAATTTTTAAGCACCGTAACTAGCATCCGGAGCAAGAGTGGTTGTGCTTCCCAGTGACTTATTTTATGCAATGAGAGGGCACCTACCCACTGCCACTTCTCCATGTGCTATCCCTAGCAGATGGGCCAGTTCGCCAGTGCCACTTCACATCCATATTCCACTTCATAGCTTGGTCATTGCGTGCATGTTCACTACTCCCATTTGGTAACATTCCTTTTTCTGTTGTGTGTCTCCTTCTTCTTCCCCTCATTTCATCCCCTCCTTTCCTTTCATCTCACCCCACATTAGTGAGGTACGGATCTCTTAAACTCATATCAGATGCCATCTCCTCCATGAAGACATCCTCGTATTTCCTGAGATAATTTGGTCTTTGCATTTGTTTCTCAGATGTCGCTTGTTCCGTCTCTGGAAACCCAGCCTGCCCAGAGCCAGGGAAAGCTAAAACACACGCTGTGTTAGCAGCACTTTCCTTCTCTACTCGGTTCTGTTCACCGTTACCAGCACACCCACTGAGGGAGTGGTCTGGCAGAGTGTGGTTTGCTTCCTCCTTGGTGGGATTCTTTTAGGCCGTGATCAGCAGACAGTAGGAGCACCGGGCTGCAGTCGCATCAGCTGGCTTTCTGAATGGGTCCTTAATTCTTGCACCTGTGTCCTCAGAGTCAGGAGCCTGGCACAACAGCCCAGTGGGCTGGAAACTCTAATTCCCAGGATTCATGTCTGCCACCTCCGTGGCTTACCTCACGTGCATTTCCCTTCCTGATTTATGACTTGAAAACACACGTGATGCTGATGACTGCCCCCCCCCCACAGAAGCTGATTCTACTGCTTCCCTATCTGCACCCTAACCCCAGAGGAGCCCCTTTCATTATTCCTATTCAGACTGAACTCAGTGTATCAATTAAGTCTTGAGGTTTTGATGATCTGGATTGTTGGTTCTTTCCTAAATGAGTCAAGGCTGTGCTATTTACGAGAAGATAGTCTGTTTTGGGACCAGCAGGTGGCGTGGTGGTGAAGGCGCTGGACACTCCCACATGGCCGACCAGGGTTCAAGTCCTGAATCTGGTGGCTTGCTTTCTCACTTCTCTCTCTCACTCTCACCCTCTGTCTCTCTCCGGTCAAACTAAAAATATAAATGAATGAATAAATAAAATAAAATTAAATAAATAATTATTTAAAAAAGAAAAAAAAAGAAGATAGTCTGTTCTTATTGACTGTGTAGAAATGTGTGCACAGAAACATGGACTTCTGGCATAATTCTTTATGTTTGAACAAACACACACAATTGTAGTACTATCACCTACAGTCAAAGTGCAGAACATTCACATCACCCCCGGAATGTCCTTCTTGCCATCCCTTCATGGTCAGCCTCTCCTGCCTAACGCAGACTCTTAGAAACCAGCTTTCTGTTTCGATCCCTGTAATTCCATGCTGTCCATTTAGAACATCATATGACATATTTATGACAGAGAAATGGAGTACATCCCTTTTTGAGTCATCTCCTTTCACTTATTATATTATGCTATAGACTCACATCTGTTATGGTTTTCTGTACTTTATTCCTTTCTGTTACTAGGTAATATTAAATCTTAGAGCTGTATTACCTTGTGTTTTTTCCTTTAAACACTTGAAAAATGTGTGTTGTTCTGGGGTTTTAGTGATTTTTTTTTTCTTTTGGAGAGGTTTTTGCTATAGGGCGCGTGCACTCTCCAGACAGACAGAGACAGAGAGACATAAAGTGAGAAATCACCCCCCAGGGGGATGACCACGCCGCAATCCCTCCTCCATTCTCCTCTCAGGATCCTGGGCATGCATGCACACACACCCGACTTGAGTTTAAGCCACCAGGTCCGGGACTCAAAATGCGGCCAACTACGTGGAAGTCCAGCGACATAGCCATTACGCTAACTGCTGGTCCCTTTAGTGATGTTTTTTGAAAGGCACTAAAAAAGTCCTGTCCAGATTTTATGTGATTAAATGTTTCATTTTTCTTGGGCAAATACTTAGAAGTAGGATTGCTAGGTCATATAGAAAGTGTGTGTTGAAATTTATAAGAAACTACTAGGCATTTTTCCCAAGTGACCATGCTATTTTGCATTTCCACTTGCAGTTTATGAAAGATTAAGTTGACTCACATGTTTACAAGAAAATAGATTCATCAGTCTTTTAAAAAAAATTAGGAGAGATTTGGTATAGGGCATATGAGCTTGCCAGAGAGACAGAATGTAAGAAATCACCCCCCCCCCCCCCCCAGGGGAGATGGCCATGCCCCAATCCATTTTCTTCTATTCTCCTCTCTGGACTCTAAGAATGGATGCACATGCACCCAGGATGAGTTTTTAAGCAGCCAGGTCCAGAACTTGAACTGTGATTTGAATACATGGGAGTCCAGCAACATAACCACTATGCCATTTGCTGCTTCCAGTTCACCAGTCTTTTAAAATTCATTCATTCATTCATTCATTCTGTTTCTTTGCCAAAGTGTCTATTCGAGTCATTTACCCATTTTATTCATGGGTTGTTTATTTTCTTACTGCAAAGTTTTGAAAGGTTTTTAAATATTCCATATTGGAACATAGGGATATCTCTCTCTCCCTCCCTCCCTCCCTCCCTCCCTCCCTCCCTCTCTCTCTCTCTCTCTCTCTCTCATTTTTCTATTTGCCAGAGGGAACATGCACTTGCCAGAGAGAGACAGAAAGAAACAAAGTACTCCCCAGTGGGGCATGGTCACAGTGCAGTCTCTTTTCCTTTGTTTTTCCATTCTGTTGGGATTTGGGGCATGCACATGCACATACCTGATGTGTTTCCCAGGTCATGGGCTAGGATTTATACTGTGTCTGGCCATGTGCAGTCCAGCTCCCTTAACCAATAGGCTACAGAGCCAGAGCTGTATTAGAATTTCTGACCAGATGTAAGTTTTCCAAATACTCTCTGCCATTGTGTGACTTGTCTTTTCATTCTCTTAATGGTGTCTTTCACAGAGTGGATGTTTTTTATTTTGATTAAGTCAACTCTATCAATTGTTTTCACTTATGAATTATATTTTTGTGCCACATAAGACATTTCTGCCAAGGTCAATAAGATTCGTTATTCTGTGTTTTCCTCTAGAAGATTGATTGTTTTAAATGTTTATAATTAGATGATCAATCTTATGTTAATTGTATAAAGTGTGATCTGTTTTTTTTCTTTTTAATCCAGCACATAGGTTCAATTGTTATAACTATTTCTTTTAAAATTCTCTTTTCATTGAATTGCCTTTGCATCTTTGCAAAAAATAATTGATTATGCATGTATTTATTATCTCTTCTATTGTTCTCCTAAGTCTTATTTTTTATATTAGGTAGTGTCAATCAATCAGTTTTGTTCTGCTTTTTCAGAACCATTTTGGCTATTTACTTTCTTGCCTGTTGTATACATTTTAGAATTCATTTTTTTATTAATAATTGCTGAAAGTATTTTGAGGTTATAGTATACTCACGATTATATTGAATCTATAGATTAGTTTGGAGAAAACTGGAAAATTGACATCCTCACACCGTGAATCTTCCAATTCATAAAGATGTACTATCTCTGTATTTAAATAGATTTTTTTCCCCTAAAGTTCACTTATTTTTTTTTAAGAGCGTGAGAAAAACAGAGAAGGAAAGAGCAAGCAAGAGTTACCCCAGCAGGGTGTTAGCACACGTGACCCCCTTATCTCAGCCCTCCAGCTAATTAGTGTTTCAGGTTGCCTTGGGAACCCAACCTTCATGGTTGGCCATGCGGCTTTCAGCATTCCACATCAGTCTGCTCTCACTTGAGCTACCATGGCTAGGCCTAAATAGGTCTTATTTGGTATCTTTCATCAGTGTTTTTAGATTACCACATACAGATTCTATTCATACTTTAAGTATCTATTTATAGGTTTTGGTGCTAAAACATAGTTCATTTTTTTAAAATTTTAGTTTCTTATTTTTCATCATTGACTTATAGACATACAATTGATTTTTATATATCAGTTATATATTGTGAAACTATTGGGTTGTCCAAAAAGTCACGATGTAATTTTTTCTAGGTTTTTGTGTGCAAAAATGTGTCATGACTGTTTGGACAACTCAATACTTGGATAGATTTTTTTTTTTTTTTTAAGAAGGTTTTGCCTTGGGGCACATGTGCTTTCTAGAGAAAGATAGTCAGAGACAGTGAGAGGGAAAGTGAGAAATCACTCTCCAGGGGGATGGCCACGCTGTAATCCATTCTCCCTGTGGGATCTTGGGCACACATGCACATGCACCTGGCGTGATTTTCAAACCACTGAGTCTAGGACTCAGACTTTAGTTGGCCATGTGGGAATCCAGCGACGTAACTATGACACCATACTCATTTTATTTATTTATTTATTTTGGAGAAGTTTTTGCTATAGGGCGCGTGCCCTGGCCAGAAAGACAGAGACAGAGAGACAGAAAGCGAGATATCACCCCCCAGGGGGGCTGGCCACACCGCAATCCCTTCTCCTCCATTCTCCTCTCGAGATCTTGAGCACGCATGCACATACACCCCGTGTGAGTTTAAGCCAGGACTCGAACCACGGTCAACTACATGGCAGTCCAGCGACATAGCCATTACACTAACTGCTGGTCCCAACCATACTCATTTTTTTAAAGCAGCTTTGTAGAGATGTAATTCATACACCATAGCACTTAAACATTTAAGGTGTACAGTTCAATGACTTGGTATATTCAGAGTTCTGCATCCCTTACTGCAATTGATTTAGGAATATCTTTATTTTGTCAAATTTAAACATGATACCCTCAAGTCATCACTCCAATTTCCTCCCAACCTCCCCAACCCTAGAAAACCACTTATCTATTATACTTATCATTTCTATGGATTAATCACCTTTAGACATTTCACATAAATAAAATCATACAGTACATGGTCAATTTTTGTTGTTTTGTTTCTTTTTTTTAGTGTTTGTTATAGGGTACGTGCACTTGCTAGAGAGAGAGAAAAGAAAAGTGAGAAATCACCCTACAGAGGGCTGGCCATGCTGCAGTCCCTTCTCCTCCATTCTCTTCTTGGGATTTTGGGTGCACACGTATCCCATTGTGTGGATTCTTCCATGTAGCACCTAGCAACTGTGCTAAGGTATTATTCCCATCGATTGACTCTTTTTTTTTTTTTTTTTGAGAGAGGTTTTTCGCTATAGGGCGCGTGCGCTCGCCAGACAGACAGAGAGAGACAGAGAGACAGAAAGCGAGAAATCACCCCCCAGGGGGGATGGTCACGCCGCAATCCCTTCTCCTCCATTCTCCTCTCGGGATCTTGGGCACGCACGCACACGCGCCCGGTGTGAGTTGTAAGCCACCGGGTCCGAGACGCGAACCGCGGTCGACTACATGGGAGTCCAGCGACATAGCCATTACGCTAACTGCTGGTTCCCATCGATTGACTCTTGAAAGTTGATCCAGTTAGTATTCTGGGATAAACCCCTCTTGATAATGGTGTATTCCTTTTTTTATACTGTTTCATTCCATTTTTATAATGGCTAATATTTGATTGATGACTTTCTCGTGTGTCTAAATTCACAAAGAGTATTGGTCTGTGTGTTGCTTTTCTGATAGTGTCTTTGTCTGGTTTACTTAGGATGATGCTGCCCTGATAAAATGAGTTGAAATGTATTCGAGTTCATTTTCTAGAAGGGTTTGTATATATGTGTTACTATATGTTCTTCAATTTTCTGGTACAAGGCTTTAGAGAAGAAACCTATGCCTGGAGATTTTATTTATTCATTATTTATTTTTGTAGTTTTTAACTGTAAATTTAATTTCTGCAATAGGCCCAGAGCTATTCAAGTTATCATTTTTTATTAAATAAAATTTGGTTGTGTTATTTAAGAAACTGGTCAGCTTGATCTAAGTTGCTGTGTTTATCTTTATAATACTGTTAGAGTATTTCCTTCTTACTATGTTGATATTTATGGTCCATGGTGATGTCTCTTCTCCATTCATCCTGTTAGTAATTTTGATCTTCTTTCTTCTTTTCTTGTTCACTAGGAGTAGAGACATCAATTTGTTAATCTTTGAAAGAATGTACTTTTGATTTTATTGATCTTTATCTGTTTTAATTTTGAATTGCTTTCCTTTTTTTAATTACTCCAGAGAGCTCATGTACAAGAGAGAGACAGAGAGACAGAGACAGAGAGAGAGCTCTTTCTCTCTCTCAAGCTGGGCTGAGTTGTGTCACAACCCCTTTTCTTCCAATTACCCATCCCATCAGGATCCTGGACATGTATTTGTATGCCTGCCATATTTTTTAGGTTGACGGACTGGAGCCCTGGTCAGCCATGTGGGATACAGCTTCCTGTGCCCAGTTTAACCACTATACTTTAGGACCAGCCTATGCTTTTATTTTGATTACTCTCTTTCTGTGCCTGATTTTAATTTAATGCACTATTTCTATTTTTCTAAAATAGAAATTTAAATAATTTATGTCAAGCTTTTCTAATAAAAGCATTTTGTTTTTCTCTGGGAGCATATCTTATCTAGACCTATGTGTTTTTATTTTCCAATTATTGAATTCTAATTTGCTCCAATTATAGTCTAAAAACATACTTTAAATGATTTAAATTATTTGGAATTTACCACAGTTGTTTTTTTTTTTTTTTTTAATTTATGGGCCATGTAAAAACAACAAAAATAGGGGGTTGGTTAACTGTCCTCAGGTGAAATCTATGAGAAAAGCAAGGGGTTACAATGAAAACTGGGAGCAGTGCAGTGGCACAGTAATATATTGGGTCATCAGGAAAGTCATGACATATTTTTGCATAGAAAAACACGACATGACTGTCCCAGCAACCTAACTTTCCCACAATAACGTGGAGAAGGTTCTGGATGTGCACCCTGGGACCTTCTCGAGCACACCGAGGGTGCCATGATCTAGGCTGACTGAGACTGGATGTGGATTATGGCATGAAGACCCAGCTGGAGATGCATGTCTTTCTTTCTCTGTCATTCATGCTCTGCTGTCTCTCCCTTTCATGGAAGAAATAAATGAATAAGTTTTCAAAAGCACTTAGGGAAAAAAAGACAAACTCACCCTTGTGTGGTTAAGTCCTCCAAATTTTAACTCATTTTCACTGTTTTTCTGCTTTTGTATATTTTTCAGAATCATTAAGTAGTGGGAGATAGTCTTTAGTTTCCCCGGTCCATCTTGGCTAGAAATGGAATGCCTAAAAACTTTGCATATATTAATTTACTTCCATGGTTTATTAGACAGGTGTTAGCATTTTCCTAATTTATAGTGAGAGAACTGAGAATCTCATGGTTATGTAAATTGCCCAGCGCCCCAGAGCAGCAGCATCTAGGCAGTTGAGATCCATAATCAGTCTCTTACCACTCTGCTATACAGTCTCTTATGCTAAATACCCTAAGTGTTTAAAAAAGGAATTCAGATGTTTAAACTAAATTAACGTAGTGTTAAGACCCTAGAACATCAATAAGAAATAGTCAAACAAAAGCAAGTTTATTAACTTGTCAGACAATCAGACAAAGCAGGGGAGGGAAGGGGGCAGAAAGCACCCCCACCCCCAGCCATGGGGCATAGTCACCCCTTCTCCACCATTTCTCCCTCCTTTTGGGATTACATGCCCATTAGGTCTGGGACTTGAACCATGTGGTAGGCTATATGGGATCCAGGCATCTTTTTCTTTTAATTATTTTATATTGCATTTAATCACATATATCTTTACAGTGTATACCATTTCTTCTTCCAGCATGATTGCCAGCAAATCAGTCAAGACAAGGACATTACTATCCACATCATCAGCAGCAAATAGCTTTCTTTTTTTTTTTAAAGATTATTGTTATTATTATTATTTTTATTATTTTTATTATTTTTTTAAACATCCAATTGCTATACATCATTTGATTTGTAAAGTGAACTTACCAAACATGAAATACTTCTCAAACTGGTCGAGTTAAGAATACCATACATGGTTTTTTTTGTTTTTATTTTTATTTTTTTGGAGAGGTTTTTGCTATAGGGCGCGTGTGCTCGCCAGACAGAGAGAGAGAGAGACAGAGAGACAGAAAGCAGGAAATCACCTCCCAGGGGGGATGGCCACGCCGCAATCCCTTCTCCTCCATTCTCCTCTCGGGATCTTGGGCACACACGCACACGCGCCCGGCGTGAGTTTAAGCCACCGGGTCGGGGACTCGAACCATGGTCGACTATGTGGGAGTCCAGCGACATAGCCATTATGCTAACTGCTGGTCCCTAGAATACTATACATGTAATCAACAAGTAATAAACCACATCTATGTCCCACAATTGTCATACCCCTATTCTTTTCTCCAGCTTTCCTTTTCTATACTCTTCCCTCCCCCATTCCACACAGGATCCTGCCATCTTAACCACTAGGCCATGGGCTGGCTTCAAGTCAGGGAGTTTTAAGTGGCAAAAATGTAGGAGTTGGAGGTGGAGGAGGTTATGGAGAGTGGTGGTTATGTTGGTTAAGCTAATTAAGATGGAAAACTAGTAGTGTGAAAGGAAACTCTTCCATTTAGAAGAGTATACTTCACACTCCAGGTGCTCAATGAAAGCATATCATATGAATGAATGGTTATGGCATTTCCGTTCCTTCTTTCTCACACATGGTATTAAATGAATCCTAGGGAAAGTCTACACATGTCTTTTGTATGTAGGCACAAATTAATGAAACACGTCTTACACAATATTTGAGCTCCCATCTCCTTAGGGTCTCCGTGGCAATCCTTCTTATACTCCAGTTGATCACAGAAGATTAACCCACATTTTAGAGGGGATTTCTCAAATCGTTCCGTCATTATTTTTAGTCCCAGGAGATGCAGTAGGGAAATGGGAACTGTTAGATGAAATTTCAGGTAGAGCAATGGCCTGGAACCTCACTGCTGCTCATTTTGATTTTTATAGCTATTTTTCCCAGCTCAAGTTTAGCAATGGATCTTCCTTCCTTTTTCTTTCTCTCTTTCTTTCTTACCTGTTCTTTGCTTTTATTCTCATTGTAGTGCCATTTTAATGAATAAATATTTTGAGGTAGAACGTGTGATTGTGTACATTTTGGAGAATAAGGAAACTGCTTGTGGAAAAGGAATTAAGACATATTATCTGTAGACAGTAGGCAGTAGGAATGAGAAAACTTAGTTATGCCATATTATATTCTCTCTAGATAACCTCGGGCACTCTATGAACTTCTCTGAAAAGCCCAAGTGAAATTATAATAATCACATATGTACATTTATTCTTGCCTGCCATAATAAAAAAGCAGAAGATAACATTTTAATTAAATTCGTTATCTGTCTCACTGTGAAAATTTAAATTTCAAAAGAAAGTGAGCAATTCATCTGCTGAAACTATAGATAATCTAGTCAATACCAATTCCAATCTGAAATGTCTGGTCATAAAGAATTCAATCAGCTCTGTGAATTAGTAAGTGCTGGTGATGTCTGTATTAGAAATATCCTGAGGATATCATCTAAGCTTGGGTTTTATTTTTTCTTGAGTACATGGTATTTATTTCTCTGGTCTTGGTATATATGTGTATTCATGAGGATTTTGAAATATCCAATACGGCCATGACCATGCCTCTTCAGGATCCTCTTCTTTGGTGCTCATGAGAAAAATAAGCAAATCCCAGCCAAATTATAATTCTCTCTATACCGCTCTGTCCCTTGAGTTCAGCCAGAGGGGAGGACTGGACTAGGAGTCATTATATTTGGAACACATAGTTTAAAGAAAAGTATTAGAAAGAAAAAAAATATTATATGATGTATAGACAATCAATTTCTGCCTTTAAGTTAGTTTTTCAGAAGATGATAGCAAAAGTGGACCAGGGAGTCAGATTCCACATGTCCAACTGTGGTTTGAATTCCAGCACCAGCAGTTTGAAAAACATCAGGTGCATGTGCAAGCCTGCCAGTCCAGCAGGATAGAGAGATGGTGAAGAAGGGATAGTGCTGTGCTCCCATTAGGGGATGCTCGCTTGCCTGCTCACTCCCTCTCATGTGAGTATATGTGGGGCAGAGTGGGGAAGGATAAAGGGAAAAAAATGATGATCAATATATTTAAAAATCCCTAATCACCCAGCAAACTGCTGTGTAACTCTGTTTCCATTTTTTTGAAACTTTTGCTCTACAACAGCAATTTTTAAAATAATTATTTTTATATAACTTTATTTTATTATCATTTTTTAAAAAAATTTAATTTGAGAGACAGAGACAGAGAGAGAGAAAGTGAGAAAGCAAACCACCAGGTCTGGGACTCGAACCGCGATCAACCATGTGGGAGTCCCATGTTCTCAACCACCACACCACCTGCTGGTCCCGTGATAGCAATTTTTTAAAAAGTATTTGGGGCTTAAGGTTTTTCAAATGTGTAAGTTAGCCAAAAAAACAAAACAAAACAAAACGAACCAACCAAACTATGAAAGTATTTAAGAAAAAGTCACCTTAACATTTCAGTTTTCTCTGAAACAGCCAATGAAACTTCCTTTTGGATGATATTTGAGAAGAAATTAAGAGTGTCATAGTCTGGAGGCCAGCAGGTGGTGTGGCAGTTAAGTCACTGGGTGTGTGCATGCATACCCCAAATCCCGAGAGAACAGAGGGCAAGGGATTGCAACATGACTATCCTCCTTCCCACCATGAGATGATTTCTCACTTCCCCTCCCCCCTCTTTCTCACACACACTCTCTCTCTCTCTCCCCCCATCCCTCCCTTCCTCTCTCTCTCTTTCTGTCTGTCTCTCTCTCTCTTGTGTGTGCACGTACCCTATGACCAAAAAAAAAAAAAAAAAAAAAAAAAGGCGTCGTATAAAAGCTCTCTAATAAGTCTTATATGGTCACTTGCCAGATGAGTACACAGAGCACTTCTGATCCATCTTTGGGTCTCCACATTCTCATCTCTTAAATGACAGGACCCCCTAGTTCCTTTTTAAGGCTCTTCAGTTCTATATTCTGTTGAAACTTCTTATCCCAATATTTTAGATTTGTCACAGGTAGACATCCTTAACCAAACCATTTCAAAGATGAGATTGAGATGAAATGACGCATGAGTTCACATCATTACATTGAAATTCTTCACGATACTTTCACTCTTACGGAATGACAGAGAACAAAATCTCCCACGTCAGATGGCCAGCTTGCCAGATTCCCAAAATTGGTCCATGTCCTTTCCCCTCAGGACACCAGGCGCTTGTTGACAACTTTGAATTCCAGTTCAGATCTGAAACCTCTAAATGCTCAGGATTAAGAATACCTTGTCACAGGGATTGACAGAGCCTCCCTCTTGTACTTTGTAACAGTAGAGAGTAACATTGTTCTTACTCTAATCGATACACGGGTAACACATTGTTGATTTAAATACAATGAATCAGTTCCTCGGCTTGTTTAACTGAGGTCTCTGTGTTAACAGTTTCCTGTGCTATCCTTTTCAGTATCAAGGTTCTGCTACTTTCAGTGATCTTTTTTTTTTTTTTTTTTTATTCTCATTGTGATTGGGGATTATTTCTTGTCTGGGGTTACAATCTCCAAAAGGGAATTCTATGATTCAAAGAAGCAAAAGTGAAATTATTATCTCTTTGTTAACGAACCGAAGTGGATCTGGAGAATTGGATGCATTCAATCATCAGGTTCTGTTTTCAAACTTCAATGATTTTGGATTTTTATTCTTAATTTTTTTTTTAAATGCTGGCTTGTCAACTGACAGTATATTCACAGGAACTAGGACAAGAATCGAGATGAGAATGTCTCCCATAGACAAGATAGTGTATGTAGGATTATAAAAATATCTATCATGTCCTGGTTTTCTCTGTCTATTGTGGTCCTTATAGATTAAATGTTGTATTGATAGGTTATAGGTTTTTCAAGTTTTTTTTTTTAATTAGAATAAGCTAAATAAAAACAGCAAGGTAGATATTTCCTAGACTTCTCACATTTCTATCAGTCTGCCCTGATTTCCTTATTAAGGCTTAATAAGGTTTTAAAGTTTTACATGGTAAAATTGATACACTAGAAAAAGGCTCTGGAATCAGAGAATAGAATAGAAAAAGGCTCCGAAATCAGAGATTTGAGTTAACAGCCCAGTTTTTCCAATTACTAAGTAGGTAACAAATCACTTTTTCATTTTTATTTTTAAAATTTTGCCACAGGGTATGTGTACTCGCTAGAGAGAGGCAAAGAGAGAGAAAAAAAGTAAAAAAAAGCACCCTCCCTCTCCCACCTGGGGATGGCCTTGCATAATCCTCTCTCCATTTTTCCCTCCTTTTGGGATTTTGAGCGTGCATGTATACATACCTGGCATGTTTTTCAAACCACTGGGTCCACAATTTGAATCAACTAGTCGGCCATTTGGAATCTAGTCCGCTTATCTGCCAGGCTACCACTGGCCCCAAATTACTTTTTCACCTCCACTTTTTCACTTGTAAAGCTGAAGTTTATAAATTTGCTACAAAGATTAATGTATAAAGCATGGCACTTAGATATACTCTGAAAATTATGGCTACTGTTGACCAAGTAGATTTCAAAGTCAATGTGATAGAATTGTGTGGGGGTTGTGGATGGATGTTAGTTGAGCTGTTTTGGGTTTGGTATTTCCAAGGAAGAAAGGTAAATGTGACATGCCAGTCAGTTGTATTTTATAGAACTGATTCTCCTCTCACTCTCTTTTCTCCTGACCGTTTCCTTGTGTCACAAGAGTTTGAACTGCTGTGTGCCATAAAACCCACAACCCACACATTTTCAGTGAATTACTAGACTCTATTGCTGATCCTGTGTGGATGACAGGAGATGCTAGTTCTTACTGTGAGCTGCCATCTGATGGTCTTTGCCAACCTCAACACCTTCCAAAGTTTGGCAAGGCATGAACCGGCTCTCGACAGTGAACTCATTTAGCCCCAGAGACACTTTGATCTGTCCCTGCCAAGGGCCGAGTGAGCTGCCAAGAATCAGGCACAGAGCTGAGGCTGGGAGCAAAAAGACGAAAGGAAGGAAAGCTGGAGACAGAATCTAGGCTGGGTTGGGGTGGTCATTGGCAAGAGTCCATCACAAAGGCCCTGATACGTGGCTGAGCGGGTAGGTGGGTGTCTAGAGATGTCTAGAGATCTAGACAGAGAACCCAAATGATGAGGTCCTGGTAGACCAGAGTGATAATGGTCGGACACAAACCAGGGGCTGGAAAGACAGACCCCAGGCCAGGATTTTTCACAGACTTTGGCATCAGTCTAGAAAATCTCATTCAATAACAGGAGCCTGTATCGGCCTCTGATCTAGAGGAATTTATTTACCTTTTCTGATTTATGAGCCTGGAATCTGGGTGGTGCTTTATGCCTTGATATTGTGCTTCTCAAACTTCATTATGCTAGGAATCACCTTTGCTGAAGTGCATGTTTTCATTTAGTAGTTCTGGGTGCGGTTCAGCATTCTCCTTTTTTTCTTTTTTTTTTTTTTTTTTTTTTTTTTTTTTTTTTTTTTAATCAGAAGTCTAAGTAATACAGTTGCTGCTGGTCCTGGGACCTTTTTATTTTTTAATATTATAATCAATCACTGTATATGGTTAAAGCATTCAAAGTGAATTTTCCCATTAAGAATACACTGTATATTGGCTTAATCAAAGATATTACTATACCTATCAACAGATATTCTTCTATTTTGTGTTTTTTAAATGTTTTGCATCTTTTTCTCTTTGATTCCCTCCCTCTCACCCTCCTCCTACACTGCCTGTAGTATCCACAGTTGCTCTCCATCCTTCATCCATCCAATATTTCAGTTTCTGCCATGGAGTGCAGACATTTAGTATATATTGAGTGGGGAGATACAATGCTTCTCATCATAGTCTGGCTTGCTTTACTTAGCAGTAAATCTTTTGTATTCATCCACTTTCTATCAAATGACAGAGTCTCATTATTTTTTATGGCTGAGTAGTATTCCTTAGTGTATATGTGTCACACTTTTTAAATCCATTTGTCTGTAGACATTTGAGTTAATTTCATTCTTAGCAATTGTTCACTATGCTGCAATAAACATGGATGTACAAGTGTTTTTCTAACTGAGTGCATTGCGATCCTTTGGGTAGAGACCCAGAGACCATGTTTTGAGCAGCCAAATGTTTAAACTCTGTTACTGTTGGCAGATCCACGAGCCTTCTATGTCCATCTCGAGTCAGTGCCGTGTGTTCTATTCTATTCTATTTCCTTCCTTCCTTCCTTCCTTCCTTCCTTCCTTCCTTCCTTCCTTCGAGAGATTTTTTCTATAGGGTGTGTGCACTTGCCAGAGAGACAGAGAGAGAGACAGACAGAAAGTGAGAAATCACCCTTAGCGGGAGGGGGTATGGCAATGCCATAATCCCTTCTTGAGATTTTGGGCAGATACACCCAATGTGAGTTTTAAGCCGCTGGGTTCAGGACTTGAACCTGGTCAACTCTATGGGAGTCCAGCAATGTAGCCATTATGCCATCTGCTGGTCCTTAATGCTGCATCTTCATAGTAAACTGGAGGAGAACATTACAAAGTAGTGGCAGGGCTACTCTGTAACTGGGCTATTTGATTTCAAAGTTCTTTTACAAACTAGGGCTCTGACAACTGTCATCTTTACTCTTCTTGTGACAAAGCAGCTCTTTGCTGAGCTTAATATTGTTAGCAAAGCCATACTGGTAGCTTGGAGAATCCAATTGTCTCCTGATGCAATTTGTTTCCCTGGGCAGAAATGCTGCCCCCTGCACCCTCACTCACTCACTGATCTGACAGGAGTTACCCTCTGCATGGTCAAGGGCACCATGAGAAAGAAGCACTTTTGACCTTTATATGCATGCTTGTTTCTTCTGAAAAGTAAAATATACAATTTAGAAATTTAAGCTATTTTCCTCAAAGGATATCTTTTCCCTGATTTTGTTTTTCAATTCTATTACTTTTAAAGGATGTCAAATTAGAACGAATTCTTATTACTAAGCAGAGGGGCCTGATTGCAAAACTCTGTATCAATTGTTCTATAATAATGGCAGCCTTCAAAACAATGTGATGCAGGACCAGCAGTTAACGTAATGGTTCTGTTGCTGGATTCCCACATGGCTGACCACAGTTCAAGTCCCAGACATGGAGGCTTGAAATTCATGCCAGAGTGTGCATGCCCAAAATTCCGAGAGGAGAATGGAGGGGAAGGGATTGTGATGGGGCCATCCTCCCTGGAGGGGGGGGGGGGGAGTGATTTCTTGCCTTTTGTCTCTCTCTGGCTAATGCATGCATCTTATAGCAAAAATATCTCAAAAACAAGTAAACAAAAATAAATACAAACAAAAGAAAAGCAGTATGATGCTCCACATGAGGGGAAAGGAACTGAGAGGGCAGAGGTTAATCCCATCTGGATCCTATTCCGGGCTTTACCTCTTGGGATTCTTTAGCATTCCACTGACCATGGGAAGTCCTGCCCATCTGCTTTCTTTCTAGAGGATTCCAGGTGCTTAAAAGGTGTTAAAAGTGATTCAGCATTGGGAATTATATCTGGTTTTTCAGAAGAAAGACCTGGATTCAGAAGTTTAGAGACTACGGTGAAGTAAGCAAGTTTAGTGACTTAGCTACTGAAAGGCTACATCAGCAGCACCCCAGAGACTTGCTATTCTGTGTCTTTCTGTGATGGACAGGGAATAATAATTAATTCAGCGCTTCATATTAGAGCACGGTTTGGAAACTGAAACAAAAGCCCTGAGTGTGTAGTCATTGAGCCAAAGCTTCCTGCCTGGACTCAACCTGAAGCAGCCAGGAAACATCTCTAGCCGGGTGTCCATTTAGAGCCCAAGGACAGTCTGTCACATGATGCCTCACATCCTGTCATCCTGAGATCCTAACTAAACCACACGCCCCCTTGTCATTTGTCCTTACCTGAGGTATCATCCTAGTATTGCAATGGGCTTAGCTGGCCATGTGAATCCTCCCCTAATCTTCTCACTTCCAAAATATTACAGTCTTCTCTTTCTCTGAAAAAGAAAAAAAAGATCCATTTCCACCTTCTACCATTTTAAAGAATGTGTTTTTTTTGTTTTGTTTTGTTTTTGTTTTTATCTCTGTCTTAATGGAATCTGGCTTTCTTGCAAGGAAGGCACTGATTCCCTCCTTTTTTTTTTTTTTTTTTTTTTTTTTTTTTTTTTTTTTTTTTTTTTTTTTTGCGTAAGCATAGCATGTGCACTCATCAGAGAGAGATAAAGAAAGAGAAGAGAAAGCATCCCCCAGGGGGAATGGTGATGCCACAATCACTTCTCCATTTCTCCCTCATGTGGGGTTTTTGAATCTGCACACACAAGTATCTAGTGTGCTTTTCAAGTCACCGGGTCTGGGACTTAAACCTCACAGTTATCCATGTGGGATGTCTCTTAAATATTTCTTCCCTCTGCCTCTCCCACTCACCCTCTACCACCCACCCTTCCTCCCTTGTGATTTCTAATATCTATACTTATCTTGTCTACTATCATATCCTCAGATCTTCCCATTTCTGTCATAGAGTACAGATGTTCAGAACATCTTGAGTGGGGATATATGGTATGTATCTTTCAAAGTCCAGCTCACTTCACTCAACATTAAGTCCTCTGTATTCATCCACTTTGAATCACATGATACGTCTCATTGTATCCTATGATTGAGTAATTTTTCATAGTGTATATGTGCCAGTTTTTCAACCCAGCATCAGGTTTCGAACACTTATGTGGATTTCATGACTTAGGAGATTTTCTGTTTTCCACTCATTTATTAGGCTATAACTCTACTGTACATCAAGGTGCATCTGTACTAATTAGTATTAAAAATAAAAATTTTGCAATACAGTTGAAGTCCACTTGTTCCCATCTCAGATCACATCCCCCAAACCTCTTTTCCCTCTCAGACATCACAATTATTCTGGTTTTACTTCATATCTTCTCTTGTCAATACTTTGTGAAGTATAGCTGTGTTGCTGCATGAAATTAAGATTCATTCATTTTCACTGCTATACAAAATGAATAAACCGCAACATATTTATCTACTTTCTTATTGGTTTAGCCCATTTTCAATATTTTGTTATTAGTACTTGACTAGTTGTACAACATTCTTCTACTTGTCTCCTGATAATACATTTGCAAGAACATTTGCTTAGAATACAAGTTTAAAAGCTTTTCAACTACACTAGATGTTACCAAGTTAATTTCCATTGTGATTGGACCTCCAGTGGTGCATAAAACTTGATATTTCTCTAAGTCCTCATTAATATTAGAAGTATTGAGACTAAATGTTTCACTTATTGGTGGTTATATGTTTTATCCCATTTAGTTTCAAGTTACATGCCCCTGATTACTAGTGATGTTGAGAACCTCTTAATATGTTTCTTGGCAGTGTGTGTTTAATATTTTTGGATTGCCTGTCAATATATTTCATAAGGTTTTTTCCCTATTGATTTGTTTTGCTATTTCTTTTTTTTTTTTAAAGTTAATCTCATGAGAGAGGAAAGAGAAAGAGAGAAAGAGGGAAAGACAAGCCCCCTCAAGGGGGCAATCCCTTCCACAGCTTTCCCCACCAACTAGGATTGCAGACATGTGTGTGTGTACTGGGTGTGTACAAACCAGGTGTGTGCAAACCAACCCAGGCACCAAACTGTTCTTCCATATGACTTCAGCATTGCAGAGCATTTGAGTACTAAGCCACCATGGCTGGACCTGTTTTCCCTTTCTCACTTTTTTTTTTTTTTTTAATTGAGAGAGAGAAACAGGAACAGAGACAGAAAACACACCTCTGAATGGGGTGAGGTCATACCACAATACCTTTTCCTCCATTTTTCCTTCCTATCAGGATGTGGGGCAGGATTACACAAACACCCAGCATGTTCCTGAAGTGACTAGGTCCAGGGCTAGAGCTAGAACCTCAACTGGCTATGTGATATTTGGCTTTGCATAAACACTAGGCTCTGGGGCCAGCCCCCGTGTTGCATTTTCTTATTGATTTACTAAAATTTAAATATATTCTAGAGGCTAAATGTTTATCAATTATTTTCATTATACATGTGATTTCTCTTATTCTGCTTGTTTTGCATTTAATTTACACTTTTGTAGTTAGAAGATACTTAGGTAATTTGAGACCTTTTCTAATTAAAAAATATAATACTATAAATTCTACTTGAAGATTTTTTTGACATGTAGTATATTTATATTTTGATTCCTTATTGATTCATGGGTTATTTGGATATTTATTGTTTAATTTTTAACTATTCGCAGATTTTCTAAAATCTTCTCATCAGTGATTTCTAGTTTCATTCACTGTGGTCAGAAAATGAACTCATTGTATTTTTTATTTCCATTAAATTTGTTAAGGTTTGTTTTATTACTCAGGACATTATCTTAGTGAATATTTTATATATACTTTAAAAATGTATATTCAGTTATTTTTGAGTACACAATTAGGTCAAATTGTTGGTAGTGTTATCTGAGTCTTCTATATCCTCATTGATTTTCTGACTATTTTGTCAAATACTGAGAGATGAATATTAATGTCTCCAGGTGTTATTATGGCTTTGTCTATTTCTCTTTTTGGTTCTCATAGTTTTGCTTCATTTATTATGAAACTCTGTTGTTAGGTGCATTCACATTTAGGATTGTTATCTGTTCTTGGTGAATTAACCATTTCATAATTACAGAATGACCTGCTAATTCTCCTTGATGTGAAATCTGTTTTCTGATACTAAGAAGTCAATGCGGTTTTCTTTAAAATAGTATCTGTATTGTGTGCATTTTCCTACCACTTTTCTTCTAACTTATCTATGCCATTATATTTAAGGTTTATTTTATTTCTCTTAGGGGAGAGAGAAAGAGAGAGAGAGAAAACACTGTCCACCCTGGACAGTATCCTATCATGCCATGGTCCTCTTTCTCCACAGGCATTCTGTCAGCCAGAATCATAAGTGTGTGCACACATGTTGCATACATACCCAACATGCTCAGGGCAACCCAGGATCTGAACCCCTCCTTCCACATGCTCTCCAACATGGTGGAGAAATCCCCAACTGCCTGTGTCACCATAACTGGGCTAGCTATTATAGCGAAATACAGCTAGATAGTCAGGTCTTATTCTCTTATCCAAGCTGAAAATTTCTTTTTTTAATTGTTGTGAGTGTGTGTGTGTGTGTGTGTGTGTTGAGACCATTCACACACTGTAACAATTGACATGATGGAATTAAAAACATTTTAGGACATCCTATGGCCTGGAGTTTACAGCAGCTCGACCCCACGTGGCCAACAGTGTGGTTTGATTCTTGGACCCAACAGTTTCAAAACATACCTTATATATATGTGCATTTGTGCCCAAAATCCCAAAAAGGGGGAAAGAGAGGAGAAGGAATTGAGGTTTGACCATGCCCCATGGAGGGTGTTTCCTCATTTTCCCCCTTTGTATCTCTCCAACTGGCAAAATTTAAAACAAACAAACATTTTGTGAATTGTTTTTCAGTTTCATTTATTGTTGCTAATTTTCCCTGCTCTTAGCTAAACTGTTTTTTTGTTGTTGTTCCATTTTATCTACTACTGGCTTACTATTTATAAACTGATCTTTAAATAAGAGTAATGGCCCTAGGGATTACCAAGTATATTTTAATTAATTACAGTCTTCCTTTGAATATTTCAGTGTATAATTGTATGCTCTACTTTAATGCAAGAACAATACAGTTATTCCCCATTTCTTCCTCCCATCCTTTTTGTTTGGATGTTACATATTTCAAATGTGCTACAAACATGGAAGGCACTGCTACTCTTTTTGCTCTCGACCAGTTTCTAACCAGAAACTCTGGCTCATGGGCCAAATCCAGAATCTTAGTCTTGTAGGTGAAGTTTATTTTAGCATAGCCATGCCTGTTTGTGTATTATCAATGGTTGCTCTTACACTACATCCAACAGGAAAGTTAAGTGCTTTGGCAGAAACTGTATGGTCCACAAAACCCCATATGTCTATTGTCTAGGTCTTAACTGAAAAAAATCACTAAACTTTCCCTCAGGTAATTATCTTTTATAGTCATTAAAGTAAAAAAAAATATATATATATACATATATATATATATATATATATATATATGTATATATATATATATATATATATAAAATCTACATTTACTTTGATCAGCAGTTGGTAATTAAGGCACATGGACTACCCTAGTTTGAGTCCCTAACCTGGCAGCTTAAAACTCCCTCTGGGCACATGTGTACAGATGCCCAAAATCCCAGGGAAAGAATGGAGGAGAAGAGATTGTGGTATGGAAATCCCTCATGGGAGGTGATTTCTCACTTTCTCTCTCACTGTCTCTCTCTGTCTCTCTGGCAAGCACACATGCCCTGAGGCAAAACCTAAAAACTTTTTTTTTAATTAAAAAATTTCTTTATATCATTTCTAGCATTATGCATGTACTTTATAGATGTGAGAATTTCTCTCTGTCATACCTGAAGAACTTTAACATTTTTTGAAGTGAGGTCTACAGATAACTATGTCAGTTTTTGTTGGTTCAGATAAAATACTTTCTCTCTCTTTAATTTTTACAAATTGTATTTTCTATGTATAGAACTCTGTGTTGACAAGTTTTCCCTCAGAATTTTAAAGTTCATGGCATTCTGTTATCTTCTAGATTGCATAGTTTCAATAGGAAGTCCTCTGTACTTCTTACTTTGTTATTCTATCTGTAATTTGCTTTTTTGCTCCAGTTGCCTTCCAAAATTTTCTCTTTATCTTTGGTTTTCAGTAGTTTGAATGTATATTTTAGAGTTTTTTATTTATATGTCTTGTTTTTTTCTAGGTGTGTTTGCCTGTGATTACTCTGCTTATTGTCTTCTGATTGTTTTGGATCTATGTATTAATGTTTGTCAATGTTTTCAGAAATCCTATTTCTACCTCTTTAAATATTTAACCTCCCTTTTTCTTCTGGAATTTAAATAACACATATATTAGACTGTTTGGTATCATCACACAATTTTGGCTGCTCCCTTATGCTTTTTCACTCAGTTTACTCTTGTTTCAATTTGGGTGATTTCTAATGGCCAATCTTCAAATTCACTGATTTTTTCCTTGGCTGTGTCAAATCTACACACGAATCTGCCAAAGGCATTATTAATCTCTGTTATCAGGTTTAATATTTCTAGCATTTTCATTTTGTTTTTTTTTATAGCATTTATCTTTTGCTAAAATTCCCCATCTAGCATGTAGTTGTTCACCTTTTCTGCTATGATCTTCTACGTGTTCTCTTTTGATATTTCTAACATCTGAGTAATATCTGACTCTAGTTCTCTTTTTTGTTTTTTTCTTGACAGTAATTTCTTTTCTTCTTCATCCCTCTGCCTCCTCCTTCTCTTTTCTTCTTTCTCCTCTTTCTCCTTTGTTTGGTATGTAGGTAGGATAACAGAGTCTGGGGTAAAGAATGTTTATGCTTGAGGATGGCCTCATAGCCCAGTGGTTAAGGGAGTAATATCCCACATGACTGACTCTAGTGCAATTCTCAGCTCTGGCAGCTTGAGGAATACACTGGATATATGTGAATGTGTATCCAAGGTGGAGAAACAGAGGAGGAATATCCCATTGGGGATGTTTTCTCTTTCTCTAGCTGTCTGTCTTTCTCTGCCAGGTGTACAGTCCTTCTAACAATTAGAAAAAAAAAATTTTTTTAAAGATTTTTGTCATAGGGCACGTGCACTTGCCAGAGAAGAAATAGAGACAGATAAAGACAGAAAGTGAGAAATCACCCACATGGGGGAAGGCCACCCTGTAATCCCTTCTCCTTCATTCTCTTCTCAGGACTTTGGGCACACATGCACACACACCTGGCATGATTTTCAAACCACTGGGTCCAGGACTCAAACCACAGTCAGCCATATGGGAATGTAGTCACTTTAACCATCATACCATATGCTGGCCCACAGCAATATTTTTCAGTAAAATAATATTTTTGCTTGGAAGTAACCATTCCACTTTTTCTTGTCTGCTAAGCCTATAATTTGTGCATTGGAGCATTTTAATCAGTCTTGCAATTTAGCTGGATTTTGTTTTTGTTTCTGCTAAGGCTATCTTCACTACATTGCTAGCTGCAGATTCCTCTAGTATTAACTTGGAGCTTGGGTTAGGGTTTGAGTTACTGGAGACTGCTCTCCAATCTTAACTTTAGGCTTGCCTTGGGAGTTTCTACCCCAGAGAGGTTCACTATTCATTATGTCATACCTTTTCCAGGTCTAGGTTGTCTTCTGTTACTGTGTTCTTGATGTTTGCCAACCTGGTGGTAGGGGGTAGAGACATTCTGTATTGTCCTCTTTCAGTCTTGATCTTAGGCAAGCTGAGTTCTTGGGATGGGACTTTCTCAGTGGTAATGCCCCTCTTAGAACAACATAGGCTCATAGTATCTCTAATGGTTGGGTCCTAGGAAGATTTCGTGTTCCTCCCTTGTCCTATATCCTAATGGCAATGAGTCTTCATTTATGCCCTGGTGGCAACAGGGTCTATTGTTTGGGTTCTGTCTGGATATGAAGGATCTGAGTGATGCTTTATACTTTTTCTTCAATGACTGCTGCTCTCTTTCTTTAGGGATGAGTCATGAAGAGACACTTTCTCTGCTTCTCGTCTTGTGAGCATCGGGTAAGGTTCGTGAAGGGGAGACTCTTAGTGACTGCAGACTGCCCTTGATTTGGGGCTTTCAGGAGTGTTACACGCTCATGCTAACCCAGAACCGACCTATAATAATTCATTAAATATTTTCATTAAATTCTTACTACCAGCTTGATTGGGTATGACATCTCTTTCTCTTAGTTTGTGCTCTGTGGAGGCATCTGTCTATCCTTACATTTTATACTAGTTGAAAAGTTAAGGAAAAATTGTGATTTTTATATATTATTCAGCTTTTTCTTGAGGTCAGGGTGGAAATGATACTCTTTATATCATTGTGCATCCTAAATGGAAGCTAGAAATATCTCTGTTTATTTTCCTGGTACATGGTTTGTTTTTTCACTTTTTATGGTATCTTTTGCTCACAGAACATTTTTATCTTAATGTCTTCAGAATTATTTTTCTTTTCCTTTATGATTTGTGCTTTTGAAGTTAGGTTGAGAAATTTTTCCATATACCAAATTTATACATATGCCTTTGTTTTTTCTTTTTTTTTCCTTAAAAATAATGTGAGTCCTGGGACTAGCAGTTAGCGTAATGGCTATGTCGCTGAACTCCCATGTAGTCGAACGTGGTTCAAGTCCCAGACCTGGTGGCTTAAACTCACGCTGGGCATGTGTGCGTGTGTGCCCAAGATCCCGAGAGGAGAATGGAGGAGAAGAGATTGTGGCGTGGCCATCCCCCCTGGGGGGTGATTTCTCGCTTTCTGTCTCTCTGTCTCTGTCTGTCTTTCCGGTGAGCGCATGCACCCTATAGCAAAAAACCTCTCCAAAAATAAATAAATAAATAAAGTGAGTCCTTTTGGGAGACATCCTCAAGCTTCTGGCCGTTGCTTGTTAAGTCATGCCTCATTTTTTATTTACTTCCCTTCTTTTCATTATAGTGGACTGTATCTTCTAGATGTTTCCTTGCCTTATCAATCATCTCCCTTTCTCCTTAACCATCTCTCTCTCTCTCTCTCAAGTTCCTTCAGTATCTAGATATTCTCAAGCATCCTTATTATTAAATAACAAAGCCATCTGTTAGTCCACTAATGCCTACTTGAGAAATACGCGGTGAAGGGGAGGGAGGAAACTACTCTGCCTTTGCTTACTCCTGTCTCCACCACTAACTGGATCCTTCTCCACCTATTTCCCTTGGTATGGCCCCTTACATACGTTTCTGCCTTAAGGCTGATCCCTCAACCCGCTGTTCTCCCCATCGTATGCATTTGCTTTCAGTGCCTTCATGTGTTCTTTCACCTTAACCATTAACCAGTGATTTCCAAATATGCTTTTCCAACCTCATCTGTCCCGAGGATCCAGACTCACATGTATTCAGCTGCTTTCTGCATATCCTAAGGCCCCTCAGAAACAACATGGTTAACACTAAACTAACTCATTGTCCTTGACTAAAATCCCTCGTCCTTTATTCTCTGGGTAGTTTAATTGTTCTTAATTTACTTGGAGGAGGCTGGGGAGTCCTTGAGATTCCTGTTTTTTATTATTTCAAAATCTAGTATCACCTCTAATTCTGTCACCAGGGGCAACTCATTCTGTTTAATAACTTTCTTTTTGGTCTAGCTATGGTGCTGCACAGATGTGGATATAGTACCTGCTTGGGAGGCTGGAGGCCACCCATGAGGTCCCGGTTCGTTTCCTGAGACCAGCTGACTCTGTATGTCACCCGTGGTTGCACATGCCTGTAAACCTGGTGGGCTGAGAGGCTGGGGCAGAAGGATCACAGCATGGCGAGACTTTGTCAAGAACGTCTGTTTCTAGCTTTCTCCCTTTCCTCTCTCTTTTCCCCTCCTTCTCTCTCATAAAGGAAAATAAACCAAAAGACTATCTTTAGGAGCCAGGCTTTCTTCTCTAATCATCTACTCTCATTATTATTTTACTTTCCTAGAACATTAAAATAACTTTTAAAAACGTTGATTTGGGGACCAGCAGTTGGTGTAATGGCAATGTTGCTGAACTCCCATGTAGTCGACTGCAGTTCGAGTCTCGAACCCGGTGGCTTAAACTCACACTAGACACATGTGTGTGCGAGAGGAGAATGGAGCAAGAGGGATTGCAGCATGGCCATGCCCCAAGGAGGGTGATTTCTGCTTTTTGTCTCTCTGTCTTTCTGGTGGGCGCATGCACCCTATAGCAAAAATAAAAAAAAAGTTGATTTCCTTACCAAGTTACCATTTTCCAATACATTCTTTACTTTGACACCTAGTGAACTTTTAGACATACCATTGTGATTCTGTCACTCTCCTGCTTACAGTATATTTCTTATGTATTCTTCCTGCTCTCATAATTAAGCTTAGTTTCTCTAGTCTGGGCTTTAGGCTTTTCTGTTATCTGATCTCCATTTATCTCCCTGGTTCTCTGGAACCATCTCATCTAAGGAACCAACCGCACCACAGGGGGTGGGGTGGGGGCGGGGAAGACTGATGACATTTTCACATTGAGTTTTAAGAAAATACTTCAGAAAACCCAGGAGGAGGAATGGGCAGGAAGTGAACAGGGCCTGCAGTATTTTCCAACCCCAATTCAAGCAAGGTAGCTCCACTTTTATCTGTGGCCCGTGTTATGTTAACCATTAAGTTTTATATTAAAAATCCATTACGGGGATGAAAAAAGTAGTAAAACTACTATCTTCCATTTTAGCCAAAATGAACTACTTGGAGTTACCTGACTCATCATGTTCTTGTTTTCCCATAGCTTTCATTCCTGCTGCTCTGTTGGCCTAGAATGCCAGTAACTGGCGTCTTCACCTAGTTAATGTCCTGGACCCGCTTCCGTGAAGTAATTCTTGATTTGTTTGAGCCCTCAGTTGGACGCTTTTCCCTTTCTCTGATGATACCTCTCCCATTGTAATTATTCACTCTCCTTCCTCCTCCTAAGTTTCTGATCTCTTCTAAAGGTAGATTTTAAGTCCTTTTTTTCTGTATGCTCAGTGTCTGGCACACAATAACTTCTTAAATGTTAATTTATTAAATAGGTGATTAGATTTCTCTGGTATTCATTGGAATAATCCTTGGTGCTATAAGGAGATAAAGAAGAGAAACAAACTTGGGCAATAACTTCAAATGTTTGTATTTTAAGATTTTGATGCCCTAGGACACATGTACTCACCAGAGAGAGAGAGAGAGAAAGAGAGAAACAGAGAGGAAAAGTGAGAAGCCAGGGGAGATGGCCATGCCACAATCCCTCCCTCTTTATTCTCCTCTCAAAATTTTGGGTATGCACACATGCGCTCCTGGTGTGATTTTCAGGCCACCAGGTCCAGAATTTAAACCACAGTCAACCATGTGATAGTCCAGTGCCTTAACCACCACACTACCTGCTGGCCCCCTGTATATTATTATGGGAGAGACAGGCTCATGCAACAGAGAGAGCAGTGCTATATTAGTATCAGAGTAGCAGTGGCTATATTTGTATCAGTCCCGAGGGGTGATTTCTTGCTTTCTGTCTCTGTTTCTCCAGCAAGCACATGTGCCCTAAAGAAAAAAAATCTCTAAAAAATATGCACACATATATACATACATATATACACACACACACACATACACACACACACACACACACACACACACGCACATTCATCACACAAAATCATGTATTACTGGGACCAGCAGTTAGTGTAATGGCTATGTCACTGGACTCCCATGTAGTCGACTGCGGTTTGCGTCCCGGACCTGGTGGCTTAAAACTCACGCTGGGCGCGTGTGCGTGCGTGCCCAAGATCCCGAGAGGAGAATGGAGGAGAAGGGATTGCGGTGTGGCCATCCCCCCGGGAGGCGATTTCTAGCTTTCTGTCTGTATGTCTCTCTCTGTCTTTCTGGCGAGCGCACGCGCCCTATAGCAAAAACCTCTCCAAAAAAAAGAAAAGAAAAGAAAAGAAAAAACAATCATGTATTACTTAACAACAGGGAAACATTCTGAGAAATACGTAATTACCTATTTCCTTGTTACGTGAATATTATAGAGTATACTTACACAAATTACACAGCTACTACATATTTAGGCTAAACGAAATAGTCTACTGCTCTACCATCAAATACGTGGTCTTTTTTTTTTTGGAGAGGTTTTAGCTATAGGGTGCATGCACTCGCCAGAGAGACAGAGAGAGACAGAAAGTGGGAAATCACCCCCCAGGGGGGATGGCCACGCTGCAATCCCTTCTCCTCCATTCTTCTCTCAGGATCCTGGGCACACACGCACACACACCAGGCGTGAGTTTAAGCCACTGGGTCCAGGACTTGAACCATAGCTGACTACATGGGAGTTTAGTGACATAGCCATTATGCTAACTACTGGTTCCAAATACATGGTCCATCATTGATCCAAATTTTATTATTCGGTACACAACTATATGCAGTCAAAAATAGCAGTAAATTCTATAAGGCAGATAAATTGCTGGAGGAATTTAGGAGAGCATGATATTTCTTTTAGCTAAAGAAAGTAGAAAGTTAGAGCCAGAAGGTGGCACGGAGGTCCAGGTGCTGGATTCCACGTGGCCGACTCCACAGTTCAAATCCTGGCCTGGCAGCTTGGAAACATGTATAGGTAAGCCCAGCATCTGCGATCTGTACACCGGGGCCGTGCATGTACGTCCTGCCTCACTCAGATTTCCCAGCAAGAACCCTGCCATGGCAATGTATAGCCGGTGAGCCTCCAGCTGCCATTCCTCGGGTCCACTGTAGCAGCCTCACCATGGCCTCGTGCTTCCTGGATGGCCTCAGTACTCTGACAAGGCATGGCAGGAGCACAAGCCCATTTCTGCCTGATGCAGGATCCCACTGATGGTGGCTCGAGGGCTCCCCACACGCTTGGCCTAGACTTTCTCACAGCGGCACCTTGGTCTGAGACCCTTCCTAGGCCATCCGCCTGCCTTGTTTCTCTCTGTGCACAGGTGTCTTCTGCTCTCACCCCCTTTTAATTTTCTCAGGCATTCTTCCAATTAAATGGTTGCACGTCTCATTCCATCTTGGGATATGTTTCTAAAGGGCCCAAACTGACACTAGTCATTCGTGAACAGTGCCAAAGGAATATTCCCCCCAACAGGGAGTCCTTCATTTTATTAATGTATGTGTTTAATGCATGTGGGTGCATATATGTATGTATTGAGTTGGGCCAACTCTCTACTTTCTTTTTATTTTTTCGAATTTTTGCTATAGGGCACGTACACTTGCTGGAGATATAGAGAAAGAGAGAGGAAAAGTGAAAAATCACCCCCCGGGGGGGATGGTTTCACCACAGTCTATTCTCCTCTAAGGTTTGGGACACCTGTGTCTGGTGTGTTTTCAAGCATGCTGGGATTATTTCAATGTGTAATCAAGATCTCAAAAGGAGGGAGAGATGGGGGAGAAGGGGTTGTGGTAGGACCATTCCCCAAGGGAGGTACTTTCTCTTCTTCCCTTAGCTCTGTCTCTCTCTGGCAAGTGTATAGATTCTCTATCATACAATACACACACACACACACACATACACATACACATACACATACACATACACACACACGCATCCAGGATAAAAATTTGCGGCATAGTGGCAAGTTTCATTTTCATTAAAAGGAACTTTTCTTTTCCTCCATAACTTAGTCAACAAAATAGTATCTACTACCTGAAAGCAGGAAACAATAAAATAAAAATAAAGGAATAAAAGCTTTTAACCTTGAGTCCTCTTGTGTTTAACTCTTCAATTGATAAAATCGTCTAAGTCACATTAGGAAATGCTCACTCTGTTTAAATGTTTCTCACCTATCCCCTTCGTTCCCCTGATTCCCCTACTAAGGTGGTATCACATGTGTGAAGAGAAGGGTCTCACATGACCCTGGGGCATGGAACAACTCACTGGACTCCTGCTGTTACTGGATGGGTCCTTAATATTGGCCACAGAGGCATGGCAGTCCTGGCACGATCTCTGCTTGCTCGTCTGGAGTAGACTGTCTTCTCCAAGCTTGGCCAGTGCTTCATAACTAACTAGCCTGCCCCGAGCTCTAGAGAGTTGGAAAAACCTACTGACTTTTGACCAGATACTCAGTCTGGGTCTTAGCCTGGGAAGCCAACACTATAACCTTTGCTCCAAGGTCACCATATCCCTTTTCTTAGGGACCCTAAGATTAATCTACTGGGTCTGAGCTCTGCTTCCTTCTTATCCTCACTTTGAGAGACACTAGTCTCTTCTCAGGTCCACCCATACGTGAGAGGAGCAGAGGGAAACCCTGGTCCCTGTCCCTCTGCCTGTCTACGTGGTGGATGCTTTCCTACATTCAGGAGAAAACACCATGTTGGTGCAGGGACCACCTGAAAGGTGGCTGCTCCCAGATTTATTATGGTTGACAGGACATCCACCTGCCGCCCACTGGTGAGATTTCCTCCCTTTTGGGTTTTAGAGTTCTGGAAGGGAGCACAACTCTCCCACTCTGACTCTCTGTTGCATTCCCCTCTCTGTTTTTCTTTTTTTTGAGAGAGATTTTTGCTACAGATGTGTGCGCTCACCGGAAAGACAGAGACAGAGAGACAGAAAGTGAGAAATAACCCCCTGAGGGGGAATGGCCGTGCCAAATCCCTTCTCCTCCATTCTCCTCTCAGGATCTTGGGCACGCACATACACACACCTGGAGTGTTTTAAGCCTTCAGGTCTGGGACTCAAACTGCAGTTGACTACTTGGGAGTCCAGTGGCATAACCATTATGCCATCTGCTGGCCCTCACCTCTTTGTTTGCCATCGATTCTATCTTCATAGACGTTGGGAGTACAAGAGGTTTTCAAAAGTTTGTGGAAAATATTTATAATGAAAAAAACTATATATGCATTTTAATATTTTTGGACCAGAATAAACTTAAATTTTAAGTTTTAAGTCTATTTTCCTATACTTTTAAAAGTCCTCTTGTATTTTCAGCCTACTATATACAAATTCTAGAATTTGCTGAACCAGATATAGCCCTGTAATACATTAAATGAGAAGTAAAAAATTTAACACATTTTACTTTCTCAAACCTAATTGTTTACCATTTCCTACCCTGGAATGAAGAGTATGATAGCTCAGTCTCTACAAATGATAGTAAAGGAAAGACTATTTTAAATAAGTTGGTATTATTTAATACTTGCAAAATGATTGCCCTTATTACAATTTTTTTTGAGAAGTTTTTTTGCTATAGGGCGCGTGAGCTCGCCAGACAGACAGACAGAGACATAGAGACAGAAAGCGAGAAATCACCCCCCAGGGGGGATGGTCACGCCGCAATCCCTTCTCCTCCATTCTCTTCTCGGGATCTTGGGCATGCACGCACACACGCCCGGCGTGAGTTTTAAGCCACCGGGTCCGGGACGCGAACTGTAGTCGACTACGTGGGAGTCCAGCGACATAGCCATTACGCTAACTGCTGGTTCCCACAATTTTTTCAATATGTAATCACAAAGCTATCTGACTCCTTTTACCCTCCTTTCTTCTGTGCTTTTCATTATAATTCCTTTGTCTTATTTCTTTTATCTCCATTTCTTTACCAAAAAAAATCTCAAATTTGATGAGTATGACACTGTAGCAGAATATGCTATTTAAAAAGCATCCTAACAGTTAAAGGCATTCTCCTTCACACCTGTATCTACAACTTGACACCTGAGTACACTTCATCTTCCCGTCAAGGTGCTGTTAGATTATGGGTCATTAGTTCACAACTAGCTCTTGGCTGTAGACTTCAGCTGCCGAACATACTGTATTTTCACCCTTCATCATGTACTGTCTCTGATTTTTCCATGTATGTTGTAAGTCTCTTCTTCCTAATTAGCCATGAAATCTTCTTGTGTGATTTTATGCACCTATAAGATTGTTCACAGTATAAGGTGTTCAAAATATAATAAATATCCTTTTTGACCATGATCAGTGATAAAATATTATTCAGTTAAACAGAGCTAAACCGTAACTACCAAGCATCTCTTTCCTGTAGGGGAGAAGGAGAAAAGCCAGAGTGTTTTCTGTTTATTATAACTATAGTATGTATGTGTGTATACACACACACACACACACACACACTATCACCTCTTTTTTGAGGGGTACGAAAGATGTGAGAGGTGGTCTGAGTTCCTGATATGCTTGCAAACTTTATTTTAAATATACTTGAGGTATGCACAAACCACAGTCTGTTCTTGAGCATGGTCACAAACCAAAAAGTTTCCAAATAGACACAGAAAAGGAAATGTTGCACTTAACCATAAGTAAGCTCTATATTTACCAGCCCAAACACACTTGTCTAGAGCTTTATAAATGATTCCTTCTGAAATAGAAGGGGACTTTAAAAAGTTTGTGGAAAAATTGTAGCTAAATTACAAGCTTATTTCAGTACCAAAAAAAAAAAAAGAAATCCATGCACAGTTCTTTCATAATATGTATTTTGAATAAACTTTTTGATGACCTGTTGTATGTGATTTAGCAAAAACTTCCAACTCTTTTTTTTTTAAGTTTTTTTTTAACCTAGGGTTTGCTCACTCACCAGGGAGAGAAAAGGAGAGGAAAAAATGAGAAAGAACTCCTAGGGGGGGTGGGTGGGGGCACCTTCTTTTAGAATTTTGGGCATGCCTGCATACAAGCCTAGCATGTTTTATAAGCCACCTGGTCCAGGACTACATGGAGTCAGTCATGTGAGAAACAGCTCTTCAACTATCACATCACCTGCTGGCCCAATAATTTTCAATTTTTAAATTTGTCCTCCGTGCTCCAAAGATAGAATGAAACTGAATAGAATCTCCGAGATTGTACCATTATTATTGTAGTGAATCCTTGGCTCCCTTTTTCTCTAAATCTATTAAGTTTTCAGTTAGTAAATTAGTGTTGAATAAGCCATATATTTAAAACAAGACCATATATATATATGTTTTTTTTTTTTTTTTTTTTGGAAAGGTTCTTGCTATAAGGGCGCGTGCACTCACCAGAAAGACAGAGAGAAAGGATGGCCATGCTGCAATCCCTTCTCCTCCATTCTCCTCTTGGGATCTTGGGCACGCATGCACATGCGCCCGGCATGAGTTTTAAGCCACCGGGTCTGGGACTTGAACTGTGGTCGACCACATGGAAGTTTAGTGACATAACCATTACACTAACTGCTGGTCCCAAAACAAGACCATATAAATGAATCTTTATAGGCTTCTTAGTTTGATCCTCTCACAAATTACACCAGTGCACACACATCCACACACAGAGTTAACATTTACTTTATTAACTATTTCTCATTAGTGTGCTGAGTTATTTTTCTAAGATTCATCTATACCATCTCGTTTAGATCAACTTTGTGATTTCTTTTTTTTTTTTTTAAGTTTATTCATCTCTTTCTGTTTTTAGAGAAAGAGATTTTTGCTATAGGGTGCGTGCACTTACTAGTGAGACAGAAAGAGAATCAGAGAGACAGGAAGTGAGAAGTCACCCTTCTGGGAGCAAAGCCTACAATTCCTTCTCCTCCATTCTCCTTTCTGGATTTTGAATACATATGCACACACTCCCGGCATGAGTTTTAATCTGCCAGGTCCAGGACTGAAACCACAGTCAACTACATGGGAGTCCAGCAACACAACCATTATGCATATGCTGGTCCTTCATTCATCTTTTCTAAAAGTAAGAAATGCCGACAACCCCACCAGGGTAATCACACTGCAATCCATCTGCACTCTTAGCCAGCCTGAATCATAGCCTTATGTGTACCTACCTCTGACTGTTCTGGGAAGTTTCAGGACATGAGACCCAGACCTTCCCATGATGCTCCAGAACTGTATAAGTTTGAGTTCCCATTCTGTCAGGATTGCAGCTGGACCTGTTTTTATTTTTTAAGATGATTGACTATGATCGGATGTTGTGTAATCTCAAAGACTGAGAAAGAAAATGAAGTTCACAAAGTTCTTATTTCCAAGTCACGTATGTACTGCAGTTTGCTACAGATATCCCACTGTTAGTATTTCTCATAGGTCCTTGGGAAATCTATATGGTGTAATAGATATGTGTTCACCCTTACCAGAAAAGACTTCCAAATTTAAAAGTATTATCTTAATTCAAAATATAATTTTCCAGTTGATGAAGTGGGCTTAATTGATGGTACAATAGCCCTTTACCCCAGAAACTATTCCTGGTTGTATCTTAGAAGCCAATATACATTTATCTGCAATTTTCTTGCAATATTTTCCAAAGGTTCAAGATGTTTTCTGGATTTAGCTTTTGCCAGATGATTTCTAAAAGCTAGAGCTGAATTATAAATAGAGCTACTTTGTGAGGAACAACAAAGTGTGAGACTGTCGATTTGTGAAGTTTGAGACCACATCAGTATTCTGAACGAAACTTGATTTTTGTTATTTAATTAAACAGGATTGGGTAGACATTTAAAGTTTTTTTTACACTTTTTAATTCAGCTGATAACTTGATTTAAAACAACATTGATTATTAAAATATTTGTTCTTGTTTCATGTATACCATGTTAAATATCAAAATGAATTTGTAACTACTTGAAACTGTCTGTATAATAGCATATTAAATTCTTGGACAGGCTTTCTTTTCTCATGCCATTTTTTTATCAACTTGCTACTACTTTCCTTTTCCCTTGAGCTTTAGTTTTTTAGAATTAGTATTCATTCTTTTCACCATATACGCTGATCATTAAACAATTAAAGCTTTATCAGGCAAAGCAGCAAGAGAGCCTATGTATAATAATGGTGTTAGAAACTCCTTTGTACAACCTGTTGGCTCATTTTGGAAGAAGAATGTCATGCCAAATTATCTTTGTGTGGTCACGAATAATATTCTAACAAGGATGGTTGGAGAGATGAGTATAAAAGGCAGTCTTAATGGGTGGAATTATGATAATGTTGTCTTTGGCAAAATATGCAAATACCTTGACAAGAGGTTATTTCCTCTTGCTGCTAAATTAGGTCCATATCAACTTAGTAGACCCTATAGCTATCTGCTTTCTTTTTTGTTGTTGTTGTTGGAGAGGTTTTTGCTATCGGGCATGTGCGCTTGCCAGAAAGACAGAGAGAGACAGAAAGCGAGAAATCAACCCCCAAGGGGGATGGCCATGCCGCAATCCCTTCTCCTCCATTCTCCTCTCAGGATCTTGGGCATGCATGCACGCATGCATGCACATACGCCTGGTGTGAGGTAAAGCTGCCAGATCTGGGACTCAAACTGTGGTTGACTACATGGGAGTTCAGTGACATAGCCATTACACCATTTGCTGGTCCTGCCATCTGCTTTCTTACAGAATAAACTATAATAGAAAGAATGTACCTTTTAGGATTTAGAAGTCCATCATATATCTATAAAACAATTGCTTGGTGCATACCTGTTTAATTCAGAGATTATGAAGCATTAACTGTACAGATGAGCCCTGAAACTATGAGTGAGATAGGCAGGAAGGAAGTTCATTTGAAGGCAGCTGTAGGCTCTTCCTACATTTAATTCTTAGCTTTATTCTGTATTCCAAATTAACCAAGATCTTCACTTTCAATGTTTCCCAAGTGCAGACTTTCAGTGTGGGATCCCAGGTCTCTAGTGTGAAGATCAGACCATTCTAAATCAGAAGTCATTGGCACTGACATTTGGACAAGAAAACTTGGAAAATTAAACAACCGTGAAGATTGATCATGGAAATCAAAGAGGAAGGAACATCTGAAGAAGGCCAGCACTTTCTTTCTACAGCCCAAGCAAATGATCCTGGGGACTCTCAGTTCACAAGTAAGTGCATGTATTCTACTCCCTGTAACTATAGAAGTGCAAATTGGATTAACTAAACGCATGTACACACGCGATTACAAAATCGCGGGTCCTAAGGAGTGGCATTAGTTACCTAAATAATTTTCCATCACACTATTTACTTTGACACTGTGTGTCTTCTATCTTGGGTGAGCTAGATGAAATGAAATGTTAAATAGGAGACTCAAAGTTCCTTCTTTTTGTTTAATTTCTAGAGGCCACATATGTTTGCTGGAGAGAGAGAGAGAGAGAGAGAGAGAGAGAGAGAGAGAGAGAGAGAGAGAGAGAGAGAGAAAGAGAGAAATCACCCCACAACAGACCATGGTCACACTATAAATCCTCCATTTCTTAATCTTATTGGGATTTTGAGCACACACTCATATGTGCCTAGTGTGTTTTTCAAGCCACCAGAGCTGAAGTTCAAGTGTGGTTGGCCATATAGTATTTGGCACCCTTAACCACTAGGCTATGAGGCTGGCCCTAGAGTAAAAATTCTTGAATGTGTATTAAGACACTAATAAGTACTTTTTTTTTTTTTTTTTTTGAGAGGTTTTTTGCTATAGGGCGCGTGCGCTCGCCAGACAGACAGAGAGAGACATAGAGACAGAAAGCGAGAAATCACCCCCCAGGGGGGATGGTCACGCCGCAATCCCTTCTCCTCCATTCTCCTCTTGGGATCTTGGGCACGCACGCACACGCGCCCGGCGTGAGTTGTAAGCCACCGGGTCCGAAACACGAACCGCGGTCGACTACGTGGGAGTCCAGCGACATAGCCATTACGCTAACTGCTGGTTCCCACTAATAAGTACTTTTTACATTTAACTTCTACATACTACTACTTTTTAAGACCTTACCTTCTTTTTGGCATTTACATCATCTTGTGTGAAATTTTTTTGGGGAAATAGGAATTTTTGTCTTTCAAACCAAAAGACATGGCCAGCAGGTTGCATGGGGGTTGGGCAATTGGACTCCCACATGGTGGACCACAGTTCCACTCTTGGACCTGGTGGCTTACTTTCTCACTTTTTCTTTCTCTCTCTCTCTTTCATGCATATGCCTTATAGTTAACTAATAATAATAATAATAATAATAATAATAAATTAATAATTCTTTAATAAAATAATATAAACCCAAAAGACATATAAGTCAAAAACACTAGGAAGGAATGGTCTTACACTAGACCCTTAGACCATTGTCGCAATAATAGAGAGCACTAAGTCACATGCGTAAAGCAAGCTTGAAGACTTGCTCAAGATTTGCTTTTGAACATTAGAGTTGTACCACTCATGTCATTAAAATCAGTGAAAGAATGGTATATTTTCTCTTATATTTAAAATTCTAGGGTTTGAGTTATTGTTTAGCATGAATTATCCTTTTCTTTTCAGAAGATTCCTGTTGCTCAATTATTTAATACTAGCAAATATATGCCTAACCTTCTCACTTAATTTACATTATAAAAATAATCTTTAGAAAACAGTATTGGTTGGATGCATTTTCAAGAAATTTGGTTGTCAGAGCATACAGTAGAGTTAATTGTTAATAACCTTTTAAAAAATTCAGACTACTTGAAGTCACAAAGACCTACCTAATGATTGTCACTCTAACCTCTCTTTGAAAGCCTAAAATCATTAACCATAGCATTGTTAAATGTCAGCAGACGAAAACAAAATAAATGGTCACCATGCAACAAAAATGTTAACTCTGTGTATAAAAAAATGAATGATTTTTATACAAAGAGTGGTTCTAAAAATACATTAGTGACCAAATTCCAGTATATTTAAATGTTATCTGATCAAGACACCAGCAAAAATAAGCAAGGAAAGTACTTTTATAGTATTCTTAGATTCATGGCCAAATTGCTTACTTTTTCATACATTTTAGTTGTACTTCTTTGACCACCCAGGAGTTGTGACAAATTGCGTCCCATTCATGCAGCCATTCCTCATCCACCCTTCCGGATGAGGCTCCTGCATTCTGTGGTCCTCAGGCATCCACCCGCCATATTATCACCACAACCTGATCATTCTTTCAATAATGAGATGCTCCCCTTCCCACACCTTTGTTCTCAGACTCACCTTACCTCCCACTTCATCTTAAGTCATTTAGACAAGTTGTATTTTTAACATCTATGACAGAAGGAATCAAAACATTTAACAGAATGTGGTTTGAGCTATCAATAAATGAGCAGAATAACTGGCACTGTAGTGTCTACCATATTCTAGTTGGAGATTTTGTTTCTTGCTTTCTTTTTTTTAGTTGTGCTATAGGTTGTGTTCAGTTGCTAGAGAGAGGTGGTGAGAGAAAGAAAGGCAAAGTGAGAAGTCACCCCTCAAGAGTAATGGCTACACTACAATCTCATCACCATTTTTCTCTTGAGATTTTGGCCATATACCCACAGTGCTGGTGTAATTTTGAAGCTGCTGATCCTGATTCAGACCATGCTGTTGGCCATGTAGGATCCAGCAGTCGTCGTCATCTGTTGTATTTTATTATTTTTTAAATAAGGTATATGTTATAGGGTGTGTGTGCTTGCCAGAGAGAGACAGTGAAGGTAGAACTGAGAAATCACCTCCCATGGGGGATGGTCACTCCACAGTCCCTTCTCCTCCACTCTCCTCTTGGGATTTTGGGTATGCAAACTCACACATCTGGCATGATTTTCGGTCCACCAGGTCTGGGATTCAAATAGCAGTTGGCCATGTGGGAGTCCGGTCCCTTAACCACCAGGCCACCTGCTGACTCCAAGGTGGTTCTTTTTGAAGGTTCCACCACTGTCTACATTTATCCAAAACGGACAAACACAATTCAAAGATATATCTTACATTTGTCTTCATTTACAGAGCTGATATTTCTCAATTTCTTTATGGCAGTGGAGCTACATAGACCAGGCATATCTTCAGTTGCATCTAGTTCTACTATAAGTTTATGCCCTACCCTGAGAACTTATTACTTTTTTTAAGTACAATATTTATTTAATTCCATTAATTGTTGTTATTATTACTTTTAATTTGACCAGAGAGAGACAGAGAAAGAGAGAATGGGAAAGTGAGAGAGCAAACCAGGTCCAGGACTCAAACTGTGGTTGGCCGTGTTGGAATCCAGCACCTTTAACCACCACACCACCTGCTGGCCCCAAGAACTTATTACTTTTAAGCATGATTAGCCAAGTTGATTCATTCTGCCAAATAAGGTATTTATACATTCTGGCCAGGGTGAAACAGTGACATTTATTGATGTAATCTTGATACTGAGTTAATTTTTTTAAAAAGATCTTCATGTCCACCCATTCTTTATAGGTATTCAGAAGACTCCAAATGAACCACAGTTGGAATTCATCCTTGGTAAGAAATTCCATCTTATTTATAGCAACAAATATAATAAAGTATATTAATGTTTATATGGTATAGGTATACTATTTACAAGAACACTTATTTTACAAAGTTTTATGAACATTACTTAAAAAAAATCTGTAAGGTAAGTGTTATTTTCCCCAATTTATATTTTTTCATGTGAAGAATCTGAGCCACTGCCTGGGTCAGTCCAAGGACATAGGGTTCCATGCAGGTAGAGTTTTAGCTCTCAACCAGGTCTGCCAACACCGTAGTTCATGGCCTGCACTCACTCTAACGCCATGACTCCACCTTAGTGCTGACCGTCATTTCTGGATACCTGTGTGTCTGATACTCATTGGACTAGAGGCCAACCTCGTGTGGTTTCTCTTTGTTTGACTTTGGCACTTAAAAGACCTTTGCCCTCATTCCGTCTTACTCAAAAAACATCCCCTTCCATATCAATATTTTGCCATTGGAGAATTTCACTTCCAGTCTAAGCTTTGATTTGCTTGAGAAATGTATAACTTTGTCTAAGAGTGAATTTGAAACGTGCAATCCAAGTCTTAACTAGTGAGTGAAACTGCTTTGTATTGGAATCCCAGTGTAACTACAAAAACACTGTAAGAAAATGAGTTGCAAAAGGTATTTCACTCAGATGAAAATATGATTCATATGAACTATTTAGAGAGGCTTCTTTTTCCTTTCATTGTTCTGGAATATTTTGAAAGGGCATCAATATCTTCATATTTTATTTTTAACCAAGTTTTAGAGACTAACACATGTACATATTCAATTTTATATACAGAGGCCAGATACATTTTAGTATTCAAATCTTTACACTTTAATATATGTATTTTCTAAAGTTTGGGGGGCAAACTGAAATACATACTTACACTGTAGTGGATTTTAGGGGTTTGAAGTCCTAACCGTTTTGCTTAACATACATTTTCATTTTATATAATTAATCACATTTTAAATTCATATTTTTAAAAATTTGCCAGAAGTTGTGAGAGCTTTCCAGAGATAGAGAGAGAAAGGGAGCACCCTCTGTAGGGCATGGTCACACCATGACCACTCCCTCTCCATTTCTCTGTCCGTTTAGCATTTGGAGTACACACAAACATGGACCCAGCTTGGTTTTCGACCTGTGGCCAGGATTCGAACTGCACAGTCAGTAATGTGAGATCCTCTCCATTACACCGCTAGGCCACTGGCTGGCCCCAAGCACTGCATTTTGAAGTGCAACTTACTGAGGCAATAATTCACATGTAATGTATATTTTGAACATTTCATTTTTGTCACAAATGTAGCTCAAAAGTGCTTTGGATTAAGAATTCTAGATTCCACCCCCTTTCTTTAGTATTAAGAAACAAGCAGATGTAAAAACTCAGGGAACTTTTGCTGTCCCACCAAGGAAGCTATGCCTTTTTGTCTAGAGAGTTTTCAGATGGTGTCATATGTATAAAGAACTTGTTTTCAGAAGGGAGCTAAGAGAGCTAGAGCTAAAGGAAGCGTGGGAACCCCAAGCCCAACCCCTGTTCCCTGACTGCAGCTCTTGCTCCTTGAGCCTTTAATCCATCTTTAATTTTTCAAGAAGAAATTCCTATTTTTACCTTTCTGACAGAACTTCTGAAAACTGAAAATCTGGTAGAGTGATTTTATGTTTTTAAAGCACAAAGAAATCCTTCTTATTAGCACTCTTCTTATTAGAGGGGGGAGTGTGAAGGATGCAGAAATGACTGGCATGGAAGCTGTCGGGCAGACATGGGGGCCAGCTTCCAGGAGACAGCATGCCTGGGCCAAATACCTGTTTTCTATTTCCACTAAAATAACATGTCTCGATCAAAGATCAAACTAAGTTCTTTCTTTAGAAAGCCTGTTCGAGGTCACTAGCGACACTGTCATCACTTATTTCTGGGTTTGAATCATAGAGCTAAGAGGTTAGCCAGTGTGAGAATTTATATGATAATGTTCCTCTGGTTTAAAAATTTTCAATTTTTGTTTTTCTAAATATATTCAAAAAGTACCCTAGGATTCTGAACAACAATTTTATCTTATCAAACGGTAAGAAATGTCTAAGAAATGAACAAAGACGGTTTTTTTAGAGTTTCAGAAAAATTATTATTGATATGTAAAGAGACGTTCCTCAAACCATTATGCTTCTTAGTACTCTAAGATTCTCAACCACGATATTTCTTGAAGAATATTTTAAACTAACTTTCAAGTATATTAGTTAAATCTTTATCATTTTATATTTTTGTTATTTTTTTCCTGGCGTTTTTAAAACTCCCACGAATTCGCCAAGACTTATTATATGGATAACTTCTATTCATTTCATAAAAATCACAAAGAAATTATAGCTTCTTTAAATATTATGGGTTAAGGATGTACATATTTATTTAATAAAAAAAATAAAAGCATCTTGAAACAGGAACAAATTTCATGGAAGAAAATGAAGAAAGTATGGGATCAGCAGGTTGTGTAGTGGTTGGGGCACTGGACTCCCATGTGGTTGACTGCAGTTGAGTCCTGGACCTGGCAGCTTGAAACTCATACTGGGCTGGTGTGCATGCACACCCAAAATCCTGAGAGCAGAATGGAGAAGGGATTGAGGCATGGCTATCCCCCCAGGAGGTGATTTCTTGCTTTCTGTTTTTCTGGTGAGTGCATACACCCTATAGCAAAAACCTCTCTAAAAAGAAAAAAAAAAAAAAAATTAGGAGATTTTTTTCCACTTAATTTTTCTATGAAATTATCACGTTTGAGTCTTGTTAACAAAGTATTCATAAAATCTGAGAATTTCAGTGGCTTCGTTTTTTAAATTGGGAAAATGACCACACTAATAATTTTGCCAGGTGTCATATTTCTTTGTAGACATCATTTTTCCAATGATGATTTGTTTCTGCCTCTTCCTTCTGCTATAAAATCATTATATCTTGCTGAAGTGCATGTGCTACATCTTTATTCAAGTAAATGAGGTAGGTGATGTTTAGTCAATTGAGCAAGCTAATTGGCTAAAAATATCCTAATAGCACAAGATAAGCCAGAACTTTAAAAAAGGAAAAAGCAAGTGTCTCCTAGGCATGGTTAACCCTATTTCTAGTGGTTGACTGCATTTAAATTAAATAATTCAACTTTACAATTGTCACTCGGCTTCCACATTGCCTTTCTTGTATCTTCTGATGTATTGATACCCTTTTCCTTTCACACACAAAAGTGAATTAAAAACCTAAGTAAATGCTGATTTTGTTTATTGTTTAATAAAATGGGTTTTTAATTCAGCAAAGCTGGCATTTAAGAAGAGGATCATTTCTTAAAATCTGGATCCATTTTTTTCCTTGAAATTATTGCAGAAAAATGTGTAGAGAAGATTAATCCTTGAGGAGGATACAGAGAAAATTCCTATGAACAATTTAAAGCTTATCCCCCAATTACATTTATAATGGTAATTGTTATGAGCCTCCACTAATTATCTCCACAGCCAGTAGAATGCTTTTGAGAATGTTTATTTTCTCATTTTTTATTATTATTCATTCATTACATCACTATATACCATTTAGATTGTGAAGAGACTTTACCCAGCATGATATGATAGGCACCTCAGTCGAGACCACCATACACATCCTTGTCAACAGATAATAAACCTTATCTATGTCCCACAAGTATCTTACCTCTCCATTTCTCCTCAAATTTGCTACGCTTTTCCCCTCCCACACTCTTTCCACTTTGTATCTAGTGTCCATGACAATTTTTAATACTTTTATGTCCTCCAGTCTCTACCATAGAGTACGGACAGTTGGTATATGTAAGTGGAGACATGTAATGTCTCTCTTTCATAGCCTGACTTGCTTAACTCAGCAAAAAATCTTCCATATTCATCCACTTTTTATCAAATTCCAGGGCCTTAGTTTATTTATTTATTTATTTTTTTAATGGCTGAATAGTATTCCATGGAGTATATGTGCCACAATTTTTCAATCCACTCATCTGTTTGTGGACATTTGGGTTACTTCCATGTCTTAGCAATCGTGAATATGGCTGCAATGAATATATATGTGCAAGAAGTTTTCTGACTAAGTACTCTCCTGTACTTTGGGTAGATACCCAGGAGTGGAATTGCTGGATCATATGGTAGTTCATTTGAAGGTCTTTGAGGAACCTCCATATCATTCTCTGCAGTGACTGGACCAATTTACATTCCCACCAACAGTGTAGGAGTGTTCTCCCTTTTACCACATCCCCTCCTGTACTTATCATTATTTGTTTTTTTAATCTTTACCCTTCTGACTGGGGTTAGGTGGTATCTCATTGTGGTTTTGATCTGCATCTCCCTTACAATGAAGGATGTTGAGCATTTTTTCATATGCTTTTTGGCTGTTCATATGTCTTCCTTAAAGAGTTCTTTATTCAGCTCTTTTTCCCATCTTTTAATTGGGTTAATCATTTTCCTCCAGGTAAGCTGCGTGAGTTCCCTGTGTGTTCTGGTTATCAGTCCCTTATCTGAGGCACAGTTAACAAAATTTTTCCCATTGTGAGGGTTGTCAATTCACACTAATTACAGTGTTCTTTGCTGTACAGAAACTCCTTAATCTGATGTAATCCCACCTGTCTATTTGAGGGATTATTGCCCGTGCTTTGGGGGGTCTCGCTTAGAGAATGTTTGTTTTTTTATTATATCACATATATCATAAAGCTAAAATGGCAGGTGCTAATGCCTATTAAACACCAAGGAGAGAATGGCATGTGTGTTTTCATGCAGTTTTAGTGTTTGTTTTGTTTGTTTGTTTGCTTTTTTAAGTTTTCCAGAGAGCACATGTGCTCATCAGAGAGAGAAAGTGGGAAAGCAACGCCCCCTCACCTCTATGATGAATAGTCATGCCTCAACCCCTTTCCCTCCATTTATACCTCCTTTCAGGATTTGGGGCACATGCACCTGGCATGGTTTTCAGACCAGAGTGTAGGACTCAAGCTGTGAGGTTGGCCATGTTGGCACCAGCTGCTCTAACTACCACACCATACTGGCCTCAGTTTTGTGTTCTTTATTTGAAGTAGTGAAGTAGTCTTTGTCTTAAAATTAATTCCTTGATGGCTTGTATTCAATGGAAGCCAAATGACCAAACACAAGGTATATTCAAAGATACACTTTGTACATGTCAACATGCCTTGGGGTTGATTACAATGGGTTAGATGCATGGAAGTTAGAGTGAAATCCCTAAGAAGTACAGGTAATTCTGTCATCTGAATTATATTGGGAGAGGCCTAGAAAATTTACAAATAAAATAACTCTAGATAGTGTTAAGGTTTATGGAGGTAGACAAACACAGTAATTAGATAGTACATGGCTCAAAGAGGCTTGGAAGGAAGAAGGACTAGTTTAGATAGCGATTTAAAGAAGGCCTCCAGGTATTCAAGGAGACTTTATAGGGTATAAGATACAGATTTGGAAATTTACTAGACTGAACCTAAGACCTAGATGATTCTCTAAGTAGGAGAGGACAGGCTATAGTGCATATTTAAGTGGAAGCTAATTGGGTGGTAACAGGTGCTTATAATGCGAATACTGGGTGGAGTTCAAGGCTAGTAAATCAGATCACTGGTTTGCCAAGGCATGATACTGAGTTATAATGTTATCTATTCTTGAGATAAAAAGAGCCCCAAAGAAAATAGCAGGATTATTTACTAGGGAGAGATAACCAAGGTCAGAGTAGCACAACTATAGAATAGAAGAGATACTGACCCAGTCAGATCCTACTCCCATGCTTGTTCTTTGCTTACCTCACTGTCACCCTTATTGACCTCCAGCTATTGAAGCAACAGAATCAGTTGTGATGACTGGATTCTACTGAACCTCTAGTGAGTAGGGGATAAAAGAACTCAGGATTTGAAGCCAGTCAATTTTTAGATCCTTTATCTTTAGTAAAGATGTTTTATCTTTTAAGAATCAGAATATTAACTACAGAATGATCTTTTTCCCAGACATTTTTCTTCTTGAATTTGAAATATACTGATTCTGGGGGCCAGCAGGTGGCATGGTGGTTAAAATGCTAGACTCCCACATGGCTGACCATGGTTTGAGTTCTGGACTTGGTGGCTTGCTTTCTCACTGTTTCTCTCTCTCCCTCTCTTTGTCTCTCTCTGGTAAGCACACATGCTCTATAACAAATTAAAATAGTAATAATAGTAGTAGTAAATAAGATTAAATAATTCTTTTTTCTTTTTTTTTTTTTTTTTTTTTTGGAGAGGTTTTTGCAATAGGGTGCATGCTTTCACCAGAAAGACAGAGAGACAGAAAGCGAGAAATCACTCCCTGGGGGGATGGCCACACCACAATCCCTTCTCCATTCTCCTCTCAGGATCTAGGAAATGCATGCACACACACCTGGCATGAATTTAAACCACCAGGTCCAGGATTCGAACGGTGGTCAACTACATGGGAGTCCAGTGACATAGCCATTACGCCAACTGCTGGTTCCCAAAATTCAATAATTCTTTAAAAAAAAAAAAAAGTAATGTATTCCTTTTTTAGGTTTTAATAGTACATAAAGTGGGAATAATCTGAGGTTCAGAAAACTTTATTCCTTTTATGAGAGAAAGAAAGAGAGAGAGAGGGATCTGCAAAAGGATTCTCATGCCATGATTCACCCCAGTCTCAGCCAGTCTCGATCATAGGCATGCATATACTCGAATTGCACAGGGAACCCAAAGACATGAACCCAGGCCATGTGAGAGTTAAGCATTTTAACTCTCACATGGCTAACTGTAGTTCAAGTCCTAGACCTGGCAGCTTGAAAATCACACTAGGTACATGTGCGTGCATGCCCAAAATCCCAGGAAAAGAATGAAGAAGTGATTGCAGTGTGTCCATGTTCCTTGGGGATCATTTCTCACTTTCCTTCTTTCTACCTTTTTCTTTTTCTCTCTGGCAAGTGCATGCACCCTATGGCAAAAACCCTAAAAAAATAAAAATTCAGTTTCCTTTATTGTTTATAACTCTATATTTTAATTTTCACAGTGATGTAGAGAAAACTACCACAGATAAAAATCAATAGTCGATGTAGAAATGCGTAACAGTTTTCTCTAGAATGTGGCATACATCATTATACATTTCCAGACTTGGTTAACTCTATTTCCATTTTACCATACCATTTTTTATTTAATTCAATTTAATTTATCATTATTATTAAATCTGAGCATAGACATAGAGGGAGAGTGAGAAAGTAAACTGCCAGGTCTGGAACTTGAACCACAGTCAGCCATGTGGAAGTCCAGTGCTTTAACTACCATGCCACCTTCTTGTCCACATTATATCATTTCTTGGCTTTTCTTCACATACTTTAAAATTTAACTCAGTGTTGATTATCATATGTTGTTTGTTTAATTTTTAGAGTCAAACATACATTCTTAGAAATGGAACATCAGCCAGTCGTTAAAAATTGCCATCGCGTATCATATTATAAAAAATTTAAAAGTAGGATAACAGGGAGCTGGATTGTGGTTCAGAGCTGAAGCACAATACTCTGTGAAGCAATTCCATGTAGGAAGGTTCCTGGTTCCAGTCTGATGACCTTTCTGAATACATTAGGAACACCCGTTTTCATATTCTGGAACTAGTTGAAGGCTACAGATAAATTGTGTAACCAAGACCCTGTAGAGGATCCATGCCCTCACTCTCATAGAAGAAATAAATATTTCTTCTATTATTGCATATAAATGTTTATGTGTGTGTATATATATATATATATATATATATATATATATATATACATACACACACACACACACGCATAGATATACACACTGTACCTATATATACACATATACTATACACACACACAGAATTCATACTGCATGCACAATCTGACCCTAATTTAACTATTTATCTGTGTCTGTATGTACATACAAGAAGATTGGAAGAACAGGTCTGAGTGTCTTTCATTGTGGTTCTCAGTAGTAGGTAAAATTTTTATTCCCTTTGTTAATGCTTTCCTGCATCACCCAGGGTCTCTGCAATATGCCCATGTGATTTCATCATCAGATTTTTCTTTTTAATACATAGCTTGAGTACACTGAGCAAGAAGAGCAGCATTTCTAAAGGAGTAAGATTCTGCATTTGCTATAATTAACGAGGTCAAACTCAAATTTTTGAAATCATTAAAAGACGTTTGAAAGCTAAACTGTTTCTTAGGAGTTCTAAGAATATTAGGGGTTGTATAAAAGATAAAACTAGTGTGAAATGGAGTAGTCAGAGAGGCTTAGCAAGGAAACGAATGAAAGCCCATTTCTGAGAGAAGAAAACAGGGTGGGGAGAATTAGAGGAAAAGAGGAGTCATATTCTAGATCAGGAGAGCAGCATAGACAGATGCTGAGTGTTCGAACCAGAGGAGGCGTCCACATTCGAGTCACACACAAAAACACAGCAAGGAGTACTTATTATTCAGTACTACATGGGCAAAGGTTACCATCTTGTCTTCTTAGAAAAGAACATGACAGCAATGTTTTTCTTAAATAAGGTGCCTGATTATCTACTTTCTGGTACTCTGGAAATAGTGGCATATATGGAAAAGCCAGTGATTCCATGTACTTTATAGGAAATTAGCTAAACATTCACCCTGCAAGCTGTGTCCGTTCTGTCATGTATATTATGTGACTAAATAAAATGTACTACTTGTAGTTCTGTTTTCTCAATGGAAGTAGAGGATTAAAAGCAAGCAAGTTCTCTGGATATACAATCCCTTGTACACCTGTGCTATGTAAATTATTTGTACCTTCCTAGGGTTGAATGATTAACACTCAGTTTTATCACAGCATTACATCCTAGTACAATGACAAAATATCCTTAGGTAGGTTACTTTCTTTTTTTTTCTTTTATTATTATTTTTTAATTTCATTTTTTTATACATTCAATCACATTATTTAGCTTACAAAGTGTATATTTCAACATGTGAACATTTCTCCCTAGTCCCGTTGATAAAACTATAAAATTATCTTCAACAGATAATACCACATTTCTTTGTCCCATTAATGTTTTGCCTATTTTCCTTCTTAATGTCCTTCCTCATACTCTACCCTTTCACACACACTATATCTGGTATTCACATCCATTTACTGTGTTTCTATATCCTTTAGTCAATCAGTTTCAGTCATAGAGTGTGGAAGTATATATTAAGTGGGGACATACTATGTCTCCTCTTTAGTTGTTAAAGCTTTGTCCAGGAGATTGGGGATTCTAAATACTCTGTTCTTATGATGGAACATGTATTAGATTATGTGTACCACTCTTGGATTTTATAAAAAGAAGAGACACTATATATATATGTTTATATATGTTTATATATATTTATATATATTTATATATATATATATATATACACACACATACATACACTATATATATATGTGTATATATATATATATATATATGTATATACATATACATGTGATATACTGTGATATCATTGCACCTCTGTCTAATCCAAGATTCAAAATTTTAAGAACTTTTGGGGCCAACAGGTGGCGTAGTGGTTAAGATGCTTAACTCTCACATGGCCAACTGTAGTTCAAGTCCTAGACCTGGCAGCTTGAAAATCACACTAGGTACATGTGCGTGCATGCTCAAAATCCCAGGAAAAGAATGAAGAAGTGATTTCAGTGTGTCCATGTTCCTTGGGAATCATGTATATATATATATATTTTTTTTTTTTGAGAGGTTTTTGCTAGAGGGCACGTGCGCTTGCCAGGCAGACAGAGGGAGACAGAGAGACAGAGAGTGAGAAATCACCCCTTGGGGGGATGGCCACGCCACAATCCCTTCTCCTCCATTCTCCTCTCGGGATCTTGGGCACACATGCACACGCGCCCAGCGTGAGTTTTAAGCCACCGGGTCCGGGACGCGAACCGCGTCAACTACATGGGAGTCCAGCAACATAGCCATTACGCTAACTGCTGGTCCCAAAAAGAGACACTATATTTTTAATAGCCCAATTAGTAAGAAATAAAAAAAGCATGAGAACAAGTGATCAGTTTTCTGTGCTCAGTATTTAATATATGCCTAAGTTGGTGAGCTGTAAGCCTGCATGTGCATGCACATGCACACACACACACACACACACACACACACACACCAGTCTCATCTTTGCAGACATAGCATTTATAGCTTGCAAGAACCTTCATTAGCCTGCATGTTAGGTCCATTCATACTTCATGAATTGCCATAAATCAGGTATTGTTTTATATGTGTCTCTAGAAGAAAAAAAATCTTAGGCGACCTGACTTACTGATCCTCTTCTGTATTCACACTCTGACTCTCTTACTGGTCTGTGTTCAATAAATGATTATAAAGCTCTGACTTTTTTAAAGCTCCAGTGGGAGAATGGAGGATCTTAGTACATCTTCCTTAGGGTTTTTGCCTTCTGCATGGTATGCCAGGCCAGCTGAAGGGAATACCAACACAGAGATGTATTTCTGTCCTCTAATCTATTGATAAAAATATTGCTGCACCATATACAATGCAGTGATCTCCAGGACAACAGAAGTGACTGCTAAGAATTAGGCAAAGTCAGTACTGCCTTGTTTCGTTTTCTTATTATAAATTGATTGCCGCGTTTTTGTTGTTGTTGTTCTAACAATAGAGTGAATCCCACACAAACAATGCATTCTACTGGTCAATCATTCTCTGGGTACATTCTTTTTTCTGGCGGGGGGAGAGGTTTTTCTCTATAGGGCGCATGGGCTCGCCAGACAGAGAGAGACATAGAGACAGAAAGCGAGAAATCACCCCCCGGGGGGATGGTCACGCTGCAATCCCTTCTCCTCCATTCTCCTTTGGGATCTTGGGCACACGCGCCCGGCGTGAGTTTTAAGCCACCGGGTCCAGGACGTGAATCGCGGTCGACTACGTGGGAGTCCAGTGACATAGCCATTACGCTAACTGCTGGTTCCCTCTGGGTACATTCTTAAGAGAAGGCATTGTACATGTACTGGGAAATCGATCGTGGGAACAGTCACCATTTTTCAGCATCTACTATGTGCTTAACTCTATGGACAGGATGTCACATATTCCTCACCACAACCCTATGAGATAATAATAATAAAAACAACAGTCAGGCTGTGGAAAGGGCAAAACAAGGGCATAAGCAAAGAACTGTGGTAATACTGAGCAAGTAGTGATAATTAGAGCTCATCCGCTCCTCAACCTAGTAGTTAAGGTGGCTGAATACTACATAATAGTTCATGAAGTTCGAGTCCTAGACCTGGCCTGAATAACATACCCAAAATCCTGAAAGGAAGAGAGATGGAGGTGAAGGGATTGCAGCATTTCCATGCCCCATAGGGCGTTCTTTCTCACATTCCCTCTGTTTCTCTGTATCTCTCTGGCAAGCACAAACACCTCACAAATTAACAAAATGTATGTGTGTATATATGCATATGTGTATATGTATTACACATATATGTAACATATATATAATATATTACATATCAATCTCCATCCATCCACAGTGGCATCAGAAACAGTATCTCAGACAAAATGAGATTTGGATCAAGGCTTGAAGGATGAGCAAGATTTCAGTTGCTTTAGTAAAAACTCATGAGACAATTTATGCAAAGGGAGTGGAAAAATCACATAAAACATGAAATCTTAGCGCACATTTCCCAAGGTAATGCATTTAATGCTCATTTGCATTTCCCTCTTTATTACTTATAATCCCACTCTAAAATAAAGTTCCATAAATCCTCTTGCAACATTGACCATTGTTGCATATATATTAGGAACTGATTTTAAAATTCTAAGTGAACACAAGTCTTTACTTGTTGCTTTATTGCTAGCCACTTACACTTAGGTATCATGAAGAATTGAGTCTTACTGCCTTTGGGATTGTGCTAGATGAAAATCAAGGAGACTCAGACCACGTTGGCTGAACAGGTAAGATGCATACGCCTGCCGGGTCTCTGACATCACCTACCTGTGTAGCGTATGCATACACAAGAATATTACCAGTGAATTTTTTTAGGCTCTCTCAATTTTGACAGCATCAGGTAGCTAGTAATAATTTTGAGGAGTTTTTACTTCATTTTGTTTGTTTTTTTATTTACCAGAAGGTGCATGCTCTTGCTAGGGAGAGAGAAAGGAAGAGAGAGCAAGAGTGAGCACCCTCTATAGAGAATGGTCATGATCCAATTCCTTCCCCACTTCTCCCTCCTTTTGGGGTTTTGGTCACACACACACACACACACACACACACACGAACACACGTTCCTGGGTCCAGGACTCAAACCACATCATCAGCCATATGGGATCCAGCTGTCTTAACCACCATGCCACTGCGACTGGCTGGCCCTGAGCTATTTATTTTTTTTATTTTTGGAGAGGTTTTTGCTACAGGGTGCGTACGTTTGCCACAGAGACAGAGAGAGACAGAGAGACAGAAAGTGAGAAATCACCCCCCAGGGGGGATGGCCATGACGCAATCCCTTCTCCTCCATTCTCCTCTCGGGATCTTGGGCATGCACGCACACGTGCCCAGCGTGAGTTTAAGCCTCTGGGTCCAGGACTTGAACCGCGGTCGACTACATGGGAGTTCAGCGACATAGCCATTACTAACTGCCGGTCCTGGCCCTGAGCTATTTTTTTTTTTTTTTTTTTTTAATTATTTATTTAACTTTATTTATTCATTCATTTAATTTTAATTTGACCAGAGAGAGGCACAGAGAGAGAGAGAGAGAGAGAGAGAGAGAGAGAGAGAGAGAGAGAGAGAGGGAAAGGGAGAAAGGAAGCCACCAGGTCCGGGACTCGAACCGCGGTCGGCTATGTGGGAGTGGCCAGCACCTTCCTGGCCCTGAGCTATTTTTAAGAACAACCATTTACCAACAACACATGAAAAATAAGACCATGATAGTAGAATTGGATTTGAATTTTATGCTGAGGTTGAGCCTGAGTGTTGAGACAATGTGGTTCACCTACAGAGTTGAGACTGCAAAGCCAACTTGCTAGTGTTTGAATCCTGTTTTTGTTACTCCCCAGTCATGTGGCCTGAGAAAATTCTCAGATAGCTCTGAATCTCTTTCCTCACGTATATAATAGAATGCTAAGAGTATCAGTATCTACCTTATAAGACTTTTGGAAGGATTAAATGGCTTGATCAAATGAATCATATAAAGCCTTTAGATTGGTGCCTGACATCTGCTAAATGACTGGTTAACTTTCATTATTACAAATATTACCTTGAGTGAATCATTTTATCACACTCAACCGGTACTTTTTTTTAAAAAAAAAAAAAAATAAGAAAAAAGGTTTTTGCAGTAGGATGCATGCATTCACCAGAGAGAGACAATGACAGGGAAAGTGAGGTGGCTATGCCACAATCCCTTCTCCTCCATTCTCCTTCTGGAATTTTGGGCATGCATGCACACATGCCCTGTTTGAGTTTCAAGCTGCCAGGTTTGGAACTTGAACCATGGTCAGCCTTGTGGGAGTCCAGCATCTTACCTACTACACCACCTGCTGGTCCCTTAAACAATACTTTCTTGAACAGAGGGTCTTGGCACTGCATTTTTCTGTACATCACTTACTGAAAACCTTTTAAGTGTCAGGTATTTGGTTGTGTCTTCTCCCAGCTCCTACATCAGATGTTTCCCACTATTCACTTTTCACAGATAAGTTTTGTTACTTGCTCCAAGACATTCACTAGGTTGTGGAGGAATCTAAATTTTTAACTCAAAGGCCATGTTATTTGTAATAGACTATTAAAAGTACAAGAATGGGAATGAAAAGAATAGGAAAAGGTTATCTAAGACTTGCACCATGTTTTAATACTGCTGAATAGTTAGAGATGTCATTGAAAGAAGACAAAATGAGCCAATAAAAGCTTTGTAGCAGGTCTGTTGTGTAGACAGTGGTTTCCGGGTACCCAAGATTTATCTACCCAGTGTTCTTCAGAAGGATTGTAGCCTGTTCTTATTGGCTCTGGTCTGAATTCTATCAGTAGCTTGGTGCATTCTGCAGATGTCCAGATAGGTAACATCAGTTAATAAATGAGAAGTATGTGAGTGATCGAGTTTCTCTCCCACTTCCTCTTGCCGTGACTAGATCCCTTAACTGAATTGTGTTGCCCTGAAACATTATCTTCTCATGTTTCTTTCCTAGTAATATATTATAGGAGCTTAATTAAGATACGTCTTTGACTAGGTTTAACTCTGCACATGTAAATTGATCTGAGTGGGTCAAGCAAATTGGTCATTATTTTTCTCTACATGTTCCTTTTCTAACTTTTCATTTTGCATTTTTCATCTGTGATCAACCTATGCTATACAAGGTATTTCTCTTTCTGTGTGAGTTACCTAATTAATTTCTTCCTTCTCTTTTCTAATTGCTGAGAGTGCTGGTCCCTGAAACAGCTCTACCTCCTCAGCATCTGTTGCTACTTATGGGTAATTGAGGCATCAGAACTACCTCAGGGCTTTGTTCATTTGGTGCTTTTGCTTTGTGTAAAATCAAAAGCCATCAAGGTTGTGAAGGAGTGAGATCCCCTGATGATGCTGTCTGTATGGGTGGAATTTGTCAGTCAGACTTCTTGTCGAGCAGATGGCATCCAAATGTACCGTAGGCCACCTGGGAACCAGGCCGTGGGGAAGCAAAAGACCTAGCAGAGTGGAATGCAAGATGAAAGAACAGTCCCATTACTTTTCCTTTGCAAAACTGTCTTTTCCCACATGCTTAAGTTTGTCGTTTTTTTTTTTCTTTTCTTTTTTAATGCTATAGAGTTTGTGCATTTGCCAAAGAGAGATAGAGGGAAAGTGAGAAATTACCCCCCACCTCCCCCAAGGTGGATGGCCATGCCACAACTCTTTTTCTCCATTCTCTTCCTGGGATTTCAGGCCCTAACACATATGCACCCAGTATGATTTTCAAGCAGCGGTGTCCAGGACTTGACCAGTGGTCAACCATGTGGGCGTCCAGTGCCATAACCACTACTCCACCTACTCCTCCCACACGCTTCTTTTATGACTTTCCACCTTTTGTAATTGGCAAAGGTGATGCTACTCCTGTCTTACAGTGGGAGAAAGGAGTCTCATGAAAGTGAAGCCACCTGGCCTTAGTCACATATCTGTGACAGAAAAGCCCAGACTTTTTGAAGTACTCAGCCCCAATCCCTCTACTTCACCAAAGAGATTGTTGTCTGTCGTTATCTACTGTGATAATGGGGCAGAAGTCAGTTCGAACACACAAGGTATTCCCATGTCAGAATGTGTTTAAATTTAGAATCTAATCTATCCCACTGTAGAACTTAAAACACTTTCTCACTCAGATTTCAGGACCCATGATTTTAAATAATATTTACGGGTCTTTGTAAATCTTGCCCTCACTTTTCCATGAAGCTTTTTACTCCCATATACATTTTTTTAAATGTGTGCTGGAGGGTATGTGTGCTCACTGCAGAGAGAGAGAGAGGGAGAAAGGCAGTAAGAAAGCACCCTCCATGGTGGATGATCACAGTGCAATCCCTTCTCCTCCATTTCTCCTTTTGGGATTTTGGGCATGTATGCACGTATGCCCAGCATGTTTTTTGAACTGCCAAGTCTGAGATTTGAACTTTCCGTACAGCCATCGGGATCCAGCCACCTTAACCACCATGTTACCAGTTGACCCTCTACTCCCATATGCAACTGGCTACTTCTTAGTTCTATTAACTTATCCAGGAGATTTTTTTTTTTTTTTTTTGAGAAGTTTTTGCTATAGGGCACATGTGCTCGCCAGACAGACAGAGAGAGACAGAGAGACAGAAAGCGAGAAATCACCCCCCCAGGGGGGATGGCCACGCCGCAATTCCTTCTCCTCCATTCTCCTCTCAGGATCTTGGGCATGCACGCACACGCACCCGGCATGAGTTTAAGCCACCGGGTCCGGGATGCAAACCGCGGTCGACTACGTGGGAGTTCAGCAACATAGCCATTATGCTAACTGCTGGTCCCATCCAGGAGATATTTTAATCTCAAGATGACTAATTCCTGATTTCTTAATTCCCATTACTGTCTCCCCAAAATGTTTTATTTTCTTGTGATGCCCATTTTCATAAAATAAAACATCATCCATTTGGTTACTCAGATCCCCAAACTACAACTTCTTGATGCTTTGTATTCTCTAACCGCACATCAAATCTATCATCTGGTCCTGTAAATTCTATCTTGAAAATATATTGTGGATTTGACCACCTCTCTCCATCCACCACTGTCCTTCAGTTCCCAGCCACTGAGAGCTCTGACCTGGGCCAGTCAGAAGACAGTTCATGGGTCTTGCTCCAGAGCAGGGTTATTGCCTGTTTATTGTCTCTTTCTGACAGAGTAGCCAGGATAGTCTTTAAAACTGTAACTATAGAACCAGCCACTGGTGTGGCTGTTAAGGTGATGGATCCCACCTGGCCAACTGCACAGTCAAGTCCTGGATCCAGTGGCTTAAGAAATATCCCCAGCAGGCTTGGCGTGTGTACATGCCCTAATTCCTGAAAGGAGAGAAAGGTAGAGGAGAAGGGATTGCAGCATGACCATTCCCCATGGGAGTGTTTACTTTCTCTCTCTCTGTCTCTGTCTCTGTCTCCTGTGTATGCACACACCCTCTGGCAAAACCGAAAACTAAAAACAAAGAACTATAAATGTAATTTCTTTAGCTCCCAGTTAAAATCTTTCAATGGCTTCCATTTCACTTGAAATTCAAAACTGTCAGGGCCTTAAGGAGCAGGCCATTCTCATTCTCCCCTTACTGTTACTAATCTCCATTAACCACATTGGTCTTTGTGTTTCTCAAATAGTATAAACTTCAGATCTTTGCATTGGCTGTAAATGTTTGGCTGGTCCCTTAGTGGGTTTTAAGTCACAGCTCAAGTGTCAGCTCATCAGAGATGCTTTTCCAAATCCACTATCTTCTAACACTCTCAATTTTATCACTGTGTTTAGAATTCTCACTATTTTTTTGTAACTTCTTGTCACTCTATACCATAAGCACCATAAAATAAGGAACTTGCTTTCTTGTTCACTGCTGTGAAACTGTCACCTAGAATCATGTTGGGTAAATTTAGGCATTCAATTAATATTCATGGTCTGAATGCATACATGAATTCCATTGCTTTATTTTTACACAGTCTTTCATAAAATAAATTGATATATTTAGATCTGCCCTTGAAATGTTTTCTAATTGTTGGTAACACAATTATTTGTAAAAAGTAATTGATTTTAAAATTCTAAATGAATGCAGTTATTTAGTCATTGATATTTTATTGTTTGTAAGTTGTATTTAGGAAGGATAGAGTCTTAATTGGCCTTGGCATTCTTTTTTCTTTTCTTTTTTAATTTGTTAGAGAACACATGCACTTGTTGGAGAGAGACAGGCAGAAAAAGAGAGGGAAAGCAAGAAAGTATCCCTCATGGGAGGTGGCCATGCTGCAATCCCTTCTCAATTTCTTCTTTCAGGATTTTGGGTGCGTGCGCACACACACTCACACAAGTGCCCAGCGTGTTTTTCAAGTCACATGTCTGAGACTGGAACCACATAGTTGGTCACGTGGGATCCAACTGCCTAAACCACCTTGCCACTGCTGGCTCAGAGTTTTGTTGCTGTCGTTTTAAGTTTCTTTATTTTTTCCTTGAGAGAATAAAAGAATGAGAAAGAGAGCACCCTGTATAGTATCTTGACACCTCAGTCCTTCCCAATTTGAGCTCCCCAAGATCATGGGCACATGAGAGCCCAACATTTTCATGGAAGTCTATGGCCATGAACTTGCAATCTTCCCAAGAAGGACAGCCTCACAGGGCAAGGCGTTTTTCCAGGGCACCACTGTCCAGTCTCATGCCTTGTGATTCCTCTAGAGAGACCTGGTAAGAACAGTCATTTACCGGCTAAGCTGAACGAGTTGCACTCTGTGACTAGACTATGCATCTGGTGCTTGCTTACCTGAGTAGAATTTGGTCCCCCAGATTCTTCACAAAGTAACTCCGAGATTCCTTTATCATGACAGCATCAGGATGTAAACAGTCTTTTCACAGAGATGCCCTTAAGAACAGACATGTACAAATCACGTCAAGAAGAATAACAGTTGACTAAAATACCATGCGTATCAGTTAAGACAAAGATGTTATTATCTACATCATCATCACATAGCTTTTCATCATATTTTTTCACATTTTTATTGGATCACTAAAGATATTAATTAATTTAAAGACTTGCAATATCAAACGTAGTTGATATATACGTATTTAAGAATACATGTCTGAGTTTAGGCATAAACTTCAGTGAGTAAAGTGAACATACACTAAAGCAGCACTTCGCTGGGGCTATATAGCTTACTGTAATCATTACATAGGTATTAATAGGTATTCTTAATGCATTTTTAATTTAAAAAAATTAGTTTTAATAGATCAAAATCAAAATATGTTAAGAGAAATTTGCTTAAACCTTAAAGCCAGGAAAAAGATTAGGATTCAGTTCAAATAGTAGGTAGATGAACCTATCAACAGTTCAAAAGAAGACAAAAGTTCTTAAATATGGAAGTCAAAGCATTGAAAAAAATCAGTAATGTTTTAGTCTAAAGCCAAAAAATTCTATTTCACTAGTTCAGACTCACGTAATTAATCTCTTTTCTATTGAATTTGTGTTGTTATTGTGATCTGATCTTTTCATTTAAACTCAGGAAGTTAACATTCAACTCCAGACTTGTTCCTACCATTAGACTGGGAATTCTTTTGGTTGTTTCTTGTACTCTTATTTCTGTGTGTCTGACATTAGTTTTCCTGGTATAGCATATACCTTCAGCACTTTTTGGAGAGCTGATATAGTGTTGATAAATTATTTCAGGCATTGTTTATTTGAGAATGTTTTTGTCTGGTTTTTTTTTCCCATATGATAGATAATCTTGCTGGGTATAGTATTCTTGGTTGAAATTGTTTTTCACTTACCACTGAATATATTTTCCCATTCTTTCCTTGCTCACATTGTTCACAATGACATGTCTGATTAGTTTTATGGGATATCCTTTGAAAGTAACTTGAGGTTTCTCTCTTGCCAATTTTAGTACCTTATCTCTGACTGTGGTTTTGGTCAATCTGGCTATGATGTGCCTCAGGGAAGATCTTCTTGGGTCGATTCTATGTGGGGTCATTTGTATTTCTTGGGTCTGGATATTTGAGTGCCTTTCTAGGTTTGGAAAGTTTTCTTCCAGGATTTCATGGAATAGATTATGTATGTCATTACTAGTTTCTTCACTTTCGGGGATACCGATGATCCAGGTGTCTGGGCGTTTAATGGTGTAACTCGTATGTTATTTTCAATTTTTGGTGTTCTTTTCTCAGTGTTTTTGGTGAAATTTTCTAGGTCAGCATTTCTATCTTCTATAGCTGAGAGTCAATCTTCTGCATGGTCTAATCTGCTTTGGATACTTTCAACAGAAGATCTGATTTCGTGAATTACAGCCTTCATCTCTAACAATTCTGTTTGACTCTTTTTTGTGATGTGTATCTCCTCTTTCAGATCGTGCAAGAATTTCCTCACCTCTTGGACCTTGGTATCTATTTTCTCCTGCATCTTCTGGAGTTTGTTGTCTCTATTCTCTTGCATCTATGTTAGCTTTGTCACTATGAATATTTAAAATTCTTTATCTGACATTTCCATGAGTTTCCTTGTGTTCTTTGTGGACAAACAGTAGTTGTTTGTTTCTTTCTTTCTTATTTATTTATTTATTTATTTTTATTTCCCGCTAGAGGAGAGATATTTTCTTTGTTTCTCATATTGTGCCTCTGCAGTGGTTTCTGGTCATCTGATGGATTATATCTTTTTTCCTATCTTTTGGAGTTAAATCTTGCTCCTGGCAAGACCGGGGAGCAGTAGGGTGAAGTCTGGGCAGAGGGTCTTTTTTTTTTTGAGAGGTTTTCGCTATAGGGTGCGTGCACTCGCCAGACAGACAGAGACAGAGAGATAGAAAGCGAGAAATCACCCCCCCCCCAGGGGGGATGGCCACGCCACAATCCCTTCTCCTCCATTCTCCTCTCGGGATCTTGGGCACGCACGCACACGCGCCCGGCGTGAGTTTTAAGCCACTGGGTCCGGGACGCGAACCACGGCTGACTACGTGGGAGTCCAGTGACATAGCCATTACGCTAACTGCTGGTTCCCTGGGCAGAGGGTCTTCAGTCTACATATACATCTTAAAAACACACACACATGTAATATTCAAGAAATGTGTGTGTATGTATACACACACACACACACATATATATAAATATAAATGTATATCTGTGTACTCAGTCAGGACAGGACTAGGACTAGGATCTATGACCGTCAACTTTTGAACTTTTCTATTTCTAACACAGAGCAAATAATAACTGCCAAGAACAACTTTACACAGAAGGTGCCTCATACTAGGTGTATGCACACACATTCATATATGTATATCTCTGTGTATACACACATACATGCACATATATACATATATGTTTATACGTGTGCATGTATGTGTATATACACATACATATACATATATACTGTTTCTATATATGTGTATATACACATATATACATATATGCACACACTTCTTGAATGTGCATATATATGTATATATGTATTTTTAAAGAAGTAGTTCAATACGTTATTAGAAATTTGATACCTCTTTTTTATCCTACATATTGTATCTAATTAGATCTTCACAAACACTCAGGGAGAATAAGTATAATTATCATCTCCATTTCCACATGAGAATACTGAGACTCTGTAATATATCCAAAGTCATTCAGTTAGGACTAGGATCTATGACCCTCAGCTCTGCTATTTCCAGCACCACCTAGCAAGTAAGAACTGCCAAGGACAACTTCAAACAAAAGGTGTCTCATACTAGGTGTCCTGAAAGAGCTGAGAAGGTCCTTCTTTTTCATTTAACTTGGGTGGAATGAGCTACTTCTTCATTGTACTGAACCTTCCTGAATACCTAGGGCTATGAAGCAGTTTACATTTAGCTAGCTGGCACTCTGCCTAGCTTTGAATTTGAACTGCTCTCTTTGGAGATCTCAAATATTCCAGGAACTATGCTCTTTGTTTCCTTTATACTCTGATTCTCATAGAACAACTCTCTCACTTTTAAGTTGTCTGAAGTAGGCTGTTTCTACAAACTGTTGAATGGGTGGATTTTAAACCCTTTCCACCTTCAGGCTCATCAACATTTACTTTCTCACCTACACACTCCTCCTATTGGGTTTTGGGCACTAGTCGTTTCTAGTCCAGCTTATTTGTATGAACTTTGTTTTATTTCCTGTGAGCAAACTCTCCTAAGACAGAACAATTAACACCTTCAAAGCTCCATCATTGCACTGAGCTGGACTTTTGCCTACATACACTTCATGTCTATGAGTGAAGACTCAGGTGAAATGGAAAGTTATTTTTTTTAATCTCTTCATTACATCTTCCCCCCAAAGGAATGATCTAGATGGGGACAATAAACTGAGACACTCGTTATCCATCTAGAACCATCTATTTTTTTTCCATTCTTCTCTTTTTCTCTTATGTCCTAATCTATCTTTTAAATATTTCTTCGATTTAATATTTTCATTCTGACTTATGAAATATTTGGCATTGGAGTGACAGCAGTCTCATTAAATAAAAAACAAATTGTAACTTCACACATAATGCTAAGCCTAACACATTTACAAGAAGCAAAACAAAATAATAACAAAAAAATCAATATTAGTTAAATTAAAAACATTTTTTTAACCCTAATTTAAGTACCACGCTTAAAATTTAAGGTCTTTAGCGCAATACATACACTGCAGTCTTTCTAAAACAGTTTGGGTTGGGAAAACATGGCTGTGGGGTGCCCATTCAGGATTTGGTGAAACTGAGACCATGAGTCAATGTGTGATATGTGAAATCATCCAGACCGAACAGCTGTTTCCCAGACTGCTTGCTACTTCCTGCCCAGACAAATGGACCTCATATTCCCTAAGGAGAGTGTCAACCCCTCAAGGCAACATTCCAGAACTGTTTCCTTTATTTTTCCTCTGCCACCCACACACTTCCTAGGCATCGTTTTGTATCCTCAGAGGGAGTCCAGTAACCTCCAGTGTGCTCCTCTCAGGCATCCAGATATGGGGATTGAGGCCTTGACTTTTTTGCCACCCTTTCTGTAACCCGCTCCTCTCACCAGCCATGTGTTGGTCCGTCTTTTGGTTCAGAGCTAGATCAGGGAAGCTGCCCCTCCCAATAGCCCATGTGTCATTCTGGATCCACCAATGGGCCTCATGCTTACCTTGGACGGGAATGCTGTTGGCTCCCACGTCAATGTCGTTGTTTCAGTAAAACATTGCAGTCTCAACTCATAGGGGGTAGTGAAGGTTTAATGAAGGTTGTTCCCTCTGACTTCTCCGATCCTACTCTTAATACTACAGATTTCCATTCGCCGATACACTCTTTCTTTTAGTATTCAGAGGGACCTTCTTCTCTTCTTGGAATAACATTTTCATCCTGTCTTAAGCAGCACATATGTTCCTGCTGAAAAGAGCAGCAGAAAGCTGCAAGCACTTGTTGTTTCCAAAGTGGAACATGGATTTGGAACGTGCAGAGAAAGAGCCAAGTCTGCACGCGGTGGTGAGCGATGCCAGGCCAGTGCGGGGTTTATGGCATCCAGTGTAGAATGTCAACGCCAGCAGAGACACGGCTGCAGACTTGTTTTTGATTTAGTGGCTTGAGGATGATGTCTCAGCCACCCAGGTAATATTTATGAACACAAGACAAAAGAGAATTTTCTTTGGATTGACGTGAGAGAAGCTGAGGGAGCAGGGATGAACTGGAGAAGGGGAGTCTTCGGGTACTGACAACAGCGATGTGAACCAAATTTGTTCTTTTCATATGCAAATAAGCTGTCTGCTGTACAGCTGGCTCTTCAGTGCTCCCAACACAATCAGGAGCAGTTCCGGGACAGCACTATTGTTCCAGGCAGAGGTTGGATTTCTTTTCTCTCCTTCCAGATTCTTCAGTGATACTTAAAATTGAGGACTGGTACCCGGTGCAAAGTTGATCTTAGTTATCAATAATATTCCCAACTAAAGAAGTGAATTGAATCTTCTCGGCCATTTTGTTTTTCTTTAAAAGGCTGACATGTTTCTAATATTTAACAACCACATGGACACACATAATGTGGTGATACATTTTTGTATTGCTCTGTCATGTGAAAAAGTAACAAATTTTACTTGAGGGCCTATGTCACAACAATCTGAATTGAGCCTTTGACATCAAGGACATCTGTTTAATTTGTAAATGAATCGGTTGTCATGAAATGGAGGAGCAGCAGTGTCCATTGCTCAATGCAGCAAGAATATTTCTAGAGCAATATTTCTGTGACAAAATCTCTTCAATTTCCTCTTGCAAATTATTACCTATATTCTTCAATACCTCAGTCATCTGTTATCAATCTCCCTATGCCATTTAAAATCATCCCTTCTTCAAGTTTTATCTAGAGTCTATTATCAGAGGATTGAGAGACCTAAAATTCTTGATTCAAAGCTAAATCACCATTGAATATGCAGAGGACCAGACTAAACAGAATGATATGAGTGGAAAAAAAAAAACTATGCAAACCATAGACTACTGAATACTGAGCTATTGGTAAAATAGAAAGATAGTCTTCATCCTTGAGCCATGCATCGTAACCTATAAATATTGACTGATTAGTAAAACGTGAATATGGAACTAATAAAATTATGAAGCAGCAGTAGACACATTTTGGTTCCAGACATGAGCTACCACAAGCTAAGAGTCTAAGCCCAGTATGGCTTGATACATAGTATCTTATATGAGCCTCACAGTTAAATATGTAGGATATTAGCATTTTTATGGGTACAATGTAGAAGTAAATCATCTAGCATTATTTCATTATGCCTAAGGAATTCTTGCATTAGGATGGCTGTATTTATTTATATATTTTCATTCGTTCATTCATTTATTTAGAGTGCTTGTTCATGTGTTGATTCCTGAGGTCAATTTTATTCCGCCTTCAACAACCAATTGCTTTTATTCTCCTTCCCCATGACTTCCTAGAAATCTCGAATCAATACAATTGTTCCAAATTCTGAGTAATATTTTTTTATTCAGAAAGGTCTTTATTTTGAATTGGGGATATTGAGTTCTTTGTTTTTTTTTTTTTAATTTAGTGCCTCAAGAAAAATGAAAGATAGTTTGTTTTTTTTTTTGGAGAGGTTTTTGCTATAGGGCGTGTGCGCTCGCCCGACAGACAGAGAGAGACATAGAGACAGAAAGTGAGAAATCACCCCCCAGGGGGGTTGATCACGCCGCAATCCCTTCTCCTCCATTCTCCTCTCGGGATCTTGGGCACGCACGCACACGCGCCCGGCGTGAGTTTTAAGCCACCAGGTCCAGGACGTGAACCGCGGTCGACTACGTGGGAGTCCAGCGACATAGCCATTATGCTAAGTTAACTGCTGGTTCCCAAAGATAATTTTTAAATTCAAAATTCTCTAGTCATTTCTTTCACACCAACTTTTATACATTTGTTCTTAGTTTTCCAACAAATATTGCTTATGTTGGCAGCTATTCATGGTTCACATACTCTTTAGGGAAGTGTGTGTTAATTAAAATCTCCCACATAACAGTTAAGGAGAAAATAACAAATTTTAATTTTATTTCTATAAGACTTTAAAGATGGCTAGCTAGCTGACTGGGGAAGCTGTGGTTTGTTAAGAGTGCTGTGTTCTTGACCCTCGTTGTCACAGGTCTTATAAATAATACCAGTGGTGACTTCGATAACCTCTTCCTTCAGAGTGATGAGGGAAACAGATGTTAGAGAGGAAATTTGAGACAGCAGAGAAGAGAACAAAAAGTAATAGCAATAAATGAGAAAAATCACTGAAAGCAGGCTTATTCAATTGAAAATAAGCTAAAGTGGGCAGAAGAAACAAGATGAGAAGCTACAGTCAATGAATTAAAGATACACAGTTGAATTATCATGGAATTATCACTTGGAACTAGGCAGTTTTGTCTTCTGAATCTACTCAGGGAGCTTGAACTATAGAGGTTGACATCCTAGCCTTGGCAAAGTTATCTTCTTACCATTCCTGAGGGAGAAGGAAGAATAAAGAGCAGAAAGGCAGAGAAGACTAATAATAGGAAAGAATATCATATGAGCAAATTAGCTAGAGAGTCTATTTAAGTGTTTCATATGTTAATGTACGATGTAAATTGATTTAATCTAGAGATAATAACTGGTACAGAATGATAACAATGAAGCTTTCCAGTAGAGTCCAATAATTTATTGGAGTGAAAATATAACCTAAATTAGCTTATCAACTGATTAGTGGAACCTAATTTTCTGAAGTACAGAATGGAAGGAAATATATATAATATTTTTCAGCAACTTGACCAAACAGTAAGAATTTGAAAAGTGAATAATAAACTGTCTGTTAAGCTGCCAGAATCTTACCCACGTCTTTAGAGAAGTATGATTTTCTGAGTGGTGATGGTAAGACCAGCATGGCACCATTGGGAAGGTTGGAAGCCAGATGGTTCTGTTTGGTTCTTTTCTTTTTTCTTAAGAGGTTTTTGCTTTAAGGCACATGTGTTCATCTGAGAGAGACAGATACAGTGTGAGGGAAATTAAGAAATCACCCCCCCCCCCCAGGGGAGGCTGGCCACACCACAATTCCTTCTCCTCCGTTCTCCTCCCAGGTTCTTGGCATGCACACCCACATGCCCACTGTGTTTTAAGCTGCAGGGTCTGGGATTCGAACTGCTGTGGGAGTCCAGCAAATGTAATCACTCTGCCATCTACTGGCCCAGTGGTTATTTTCTTAAAGTCCTGTTCATATAAGGCCACTATGCTATGCTAGGATGCTCCCGTCCTCTGTCCCTGCCCTTTTGCATCCCTCGTGGACATTCATTTACATTTATCTCTTCATTTTCCCTGTGAAATATCTACAGAGGGTACAACAGGTGAGCTGTCATCAGTTTAGAAGACACTCTTCCATCAGCTCTATTGGGTTCTAGGTGTAATGTTTACTTTTAATTGGGGGGAAATATTTTTCAAAAGCAGCAGCAGCTCCTTTGGAACATCCAGGTTGGTAACCTGTGGGCCACCGTCCTCTGAGAAAAGGAACACTGAATTCCCAGCTACACCTTTGCTTCGAGGGTGAGTTGACCATTTGCATACGGCACATCTGCAGCGAGACAGAAAGCAAAGCTTTCTGCTGTCAGCCTCTCACATGGAAGTGCCTAACCAGAACTGAAATTGATAGTTGTGAGTATGCACATCTGACTTTACAGGCGTGTAAGTGTGAGTGTATGTATACATATGTTATATGTGTATATATAGATAATACAATATATATATATATTATCTATATATACATACCTATGTATACATATGTATATATGTGTATACATATATATCTATATACTATCTATATATAAGTATGTATCTATATATACATATGTGCGTGTGTACTTTTTTTAGATATTTTTTACTATAGAGCATGTGCCTTCTCCAGAAAGAGAGAGATGGAGACAGAGAGAAAGTGAGAAATCATCCCCCCAGTGGGGATGGCCACACCCATGTGCCTCTTGGGATTTTGGCCACACATGCAGATGCATCCAGCATGATTTTTCAAGCCACCAGGTCCAGGTCTCAAACCACAATCAGCCATGTGGGACTCCAATGCCTTAACCACCACCTCACCTACTGGGCCCCAGAAAGAGATATATTAATGATATATCTGATTTTTTAAATCAACATTCAGTTCAGTAAAGGCTTTTTTAAAAATATTTAGCTATGTGGAAAGAAGTTGCATAGGAAGTTACAGACATATATTGAATAAGTTGCTTTTACTGAAAAAGAGTAACTTCACAAAAAATCAGGGCCAACCTGAAATATCTTGGGCATATGACGAGTATAAAAATATAGGATAGGTAAAATCCATTTTTTTTCCTTTAAATTTTGGTAACAGTTTTAGTATTTTTTTCTGAATATTTTTTCTTTTTTTTTTCTCTTTAAATTTATTTGTCTTTTACATTAATTCACTATACATCATTACAGCATACAAATGAATTTTCCATCCAAAATACACTGTGTATTGGCTCAATCAAGCATATCAATATACATGTTTTCAGCAAATAATTTTCCAATTCTTATGTCTTGTATACTTTGTTTTTTGTTTTGCCATCCTTGATTCCTTATCCCTCACCCTCTGCCATGTCCCACCCTCCTCCCACATTGTCTCTGGTATCCATGGTTGCTTTCTATGCCTTCCCCCCTCCCCCATTTAGTTGATTTGCTAATGAACTTAATTAGTCTAAATATATCCAATAGCTAGCACAGCTGATATATACCTATACATGAACCCAAGTCTGACTTTAGGCATAAACCCCGGTGAGTAGAATGAACATATTATAAAGTAGTACCCAGCTGGGGCTATATGGCTTACTGTAGTCATCAAATATGCATTTTTTTTAAATTGATACGAACAGTTTTACCGTTTTCTTTTCTCCTGCAACTTTTTTTTTTAATTACTTAACATTCATTCCCTGAGCATCATCACAACGTACTAAATGTGGTTTCCCATCTAGAATAAACTGCATAGTGGCTTAATCAAGCATGTTATCATCAATAATATTCCATTTCTACTTTCATACATATGTATATGTATATATGTTTTTTACCCCATGAAAGGACCCTCTGCCCTTTCCCACTCTCTTATTACACTATCTCTGCTATATACAGTTGTCTTCCATTCCTTTTTCCCCAACATTTTGTTAGCCACACAATATCATAAGTAATCTAACTACTTTCAGCAGGTAATTTCAAGAAGAGTAGTTTTTTTTTTTTTTTCTTTTTGGAGAGGTTTTTCGCTATAGGGCGCGTGCGCTCGCCAAACAGACAGAGAGAGACAGAGAGATAGAAAGTGAGAAATCACCCCCCAGGGGGGATGGTCACGCCGCAATCCCTTCTCCTCCATTCTCCTCTCGGGATCTTGGGCACGCACGCACACGCGCCCGGCGTGAGTTGTAAGCCACCGGGTCCGAGATGCAAACCGCGGTTGACTACGTGGGAGTCCAGCGACATAGCCATTACGCTAACTGCTGGTTCCCAAGAAGAGTAGTTTTGAACTGGTAATGAAATTTCCTTGAAACTTAAAGCCTAGAAACAGGTTAGTATTCTGTTCAAATAGTAGGTACATGCACCTATCAACAGCTCAAGACAGGACAAAAATCCTTTAAAACTGGAAAACAAAGCTTAGGAGAAAGGCAGCAATAATTTAGTCAAGTCACAGAATGTTGTTTCATCGGTTGTCTCATGTACTTAATCTTTCTTCTGTTAAGGTTCGATCTTCCAGATTGAATTCTGGGATATAATATTCATCTCCAAACATTGTCCCTACAATTAAGTTGCCCATTTTCTTAGTTTTTGAACTCTTATTTCTGTGTGTCTGCATTTAATTTTACTGACATAGCACTCCCTTAAGAACTTCTTGGAGATCTGCTCTGGTGCTGGTAAATTCTTTCAGGTTTTGTTTATCTGGGAAAGTTCGTGTCTTTTATTTCCAAGTGAACGATAACCTTGCTGGGCACAGAATTCTCGGTTGAAATTGCTTTTCCCTTAACACATTGAATATATTTTCCCATTCTCTCCTCGCTCGCATTGTTTCCGATGAGAGGTCAGCCGTTAGTCTGATGGTATACCCTTTGTAGGTAACTTGCCTTTTTTCTCTTGCCAGTCTTAGTATCTTGTCTTTGTCTGTGGTTTTGGTCAATCTGGCTATAATGTGTCTTAGAGAAGATCTTCTTGGGTTGATTCTATTTGGGGTCCTCTGTATTTCTTGGGACTGAATCTTTGAGTGTCTCTCCAGGTTTGGAAAGTTTTCTTGCAGGATTTCATGGAATAGATTGTCAGTGCCCTTATGAGTCTCTTCACCCTCTGGAATGCCTATTATCCGGATGTTTGGACGTTTAATTGTATCTAGTACTTCTCGCATATTATTCTCAAATTTTTGGGCCATTTTCTCAGTCTTTATGGTGGATTTTTCTAGGCCAGCCATTTTCTCTTCTACATTAGAGATTTGATTTTCTGTATGATCTAGTCTGCTTTTAATACTTTCAAGGGATATTTTGACTTCTTGTATTATAGCCTTCATCTCTAACAGTTCAATCTGATTCTTTTGTAAAGTGTGAAACTCCTCTTTTAGATCTTGCATGAATTTCCTCACCTCCTGGAACTCTTCAACTCCTTTCTCCTTCCTCTTCAGCAGTTCCTTGTCTCTCTTCTCTTCCATCTCTGTTAGCTTTGCCATTATGAATGTTCTGAATTCTTTATCAGACATTTCCATGAATTCCCTTGAACTGTGTGTGGATGAAGAGGAGCTATCTGTTTCCCTTGGAGGAGAGGCATTTTCCTGCTTCTCCATATTTCTTGTGGTCCTGCAGCGATTTCTAGTCATCTGGTGGATGGTCGGGTTCTTCCCAAACACGCGGGTTTTGTATGCTGGAGGCCCAGTTAGCAGTGGGACATCTTCCTTTCTCCCAAAATGGCTAGATCTCAGGAGCCATGGAGCAGACTCGGTAAAATCCATTTTTGTGATAATGTACAACTGTATTCGTAATAATGTCAGTAATAGTTTGAAGGATCTCATATACTTAGTAATATGTAGATATATCACCTTGTATAATCTTTATAACAAATCTATGAAGATTTTTACCTCCATTTTACAGATAGGAAAATAGAGACTCAAAAGGATTGAGTAATTCATCCACAGAAACATTGGCTAGGTCTAGATGTCAAATAGAGTTGTCTCTTAAGTCAAAACAAAACACAACTAAACAAAGATTCATTCCTTTATCTTCTATATGCCATGCCATGTGGTTTCTCTGCTAAGCCTAAATTTCCTCAGCTAACTTTGAGTAGAGGATTGTAGAGATGTCATGTTCCCCGACCGGCACCCTCATACACAGGCAACTGCCCACCTATGGCTACTGCTGTATTCTGGAAGTAAAAGAACTAACTAACTTTGTTACAGTTCACTAACATTGACCAGCAAGGACAGAGATAAAATGGTGGTGGGGAAGAAAAAATTACTCAACTTTGCAGGAGAAAGAGTTCTTAGGGCGAAAGAGACAGTCACTTGGAGTCAACCATGAAGTGACCCACCCAAGTGGTGCATGCCACTGCTTCTGTGAAAGCCTCTGGCAGGCACCCACTTATTTATGCGCTCCATGTCAACTGCAAATTTTAGAATGACTTAGATTCAGGCAGAGCTGCTGAATTAAAAAGTACCTGAATGAATAGTTGTGTTCAACTTCAAATTGATTATTGCTGGGACTGAACTCTCTGATGTAAGAGTCAAGAGACATTTTTAGGCTTCCAGCCAAAGTTGTCTGGAATGATGAAAACACTCTGTGGACTCTACAGACTTGACATAACTTAGAAATGAAGGCTGAATGAAACAAAAACTAATATTTTATGAAAACCAGTATTGTGGAGGGAGACAGAATCTTTGACTCAATAAGAAACCAAAGAGCCTGCCCTTTAGCATTTAAGACTCTCAAATTTAGAACTACCAAAGTAGATGTTTATGAGTGCTCTTTTTTTTTTTTTTTTTTTTTTTTTTTTCTAAGAGTCCAGGTACCAGCTGAATCATCTAGACCAGAGGTTGGTCACTTCGAGCCCTGGTACAAATCCAGCAAGAGAGGTACTTTGTACAATGACTGTGACTTTAAGCTTTGGACAAATCCTAAAACCAAACCACAGTGGACCTCCATTTCTTTAAGCCATGAATTCACAGAGAGATCCCCTCTTCTAACAAAAAAAATATTTAATATTACTTATTATTATTTAATTCACCAGAGAAAGAGAGAGAGAGGGAAAGTGACTAGGTAAGCCACCAGGTCTGGAACTACAACTGCAGTTGGCCATGTCAGAATCTAGCACCATGCCACTTGCTGGCCTCGAGATCTCCCCTCTTTTGACATAGTCCAAGCTTTGTAGTCTGCTCAGTGCTTAGCCCTTCTCTGAAATATTGAGACTCCATTCATTTTGTTGTTACACTTCTGTTGAATATTCACTTTCACTAGTGTGAGAGCTTCCTGGCTCCCATACTCCTGGCATCTCCAAACCGCTCGCAGTAGAGTGGACACTCATGTTGGTGGTTCCTAGAGCAAAGTTAACCAGAAAAAGGGTCACTCTTTTGTTTTTTTTCTGAAGGTTCAAATTATAGTTTTGTTTTGTTGTTTGTTTAATATCATTATTTCTATACTGTTATTTTGAATCTTTTTTTTTTTCAGTAAAAACTAGTCACTTCAGTGGACACAAGTACATTTGAGTCTCACAATATCAACATTGATGTTTTGAAACTCTTCTGGTTCTCAGAGGACTTATCAACAGCTCAGTTCAAAACAAAGTCAGTAAAAAGGCAGAAATAAATGTAAAAAACCTACTGAAGTAAATAACTGTGGAGTAGCCATTTGTTACTACCAATTTGATTCAAGTGGTAGGATTCTTGAGTAAACAAAATGGAACAGAACCAAAATCCTCAATTATTGCAGGCATTTAGTCTTGTTTTTTTTTTGTTGTTGTTTTTGTTTTTTGTTTTTGTTTGTTTGTTTGGTTGGTTGGTTGGTTTTTATTTTTTTTTTGAGACTTTTACTATAAGGCTTATGCCCTTGCCGAAGAAATTGAGACACAGAAAGTGAGCAGTCACCCCTCAGAGGGAAGGCCAAACTGCAATCTCTTCTCCCTCTATTGTCCTCTTCAGATCTTGGGCATGCACACACCACCAGCATAAGTTTTAAGCCTCTGGGTCCAGGACTCAAACCGCAGTCTACTATGTGGGAGTCCAGTGACGTAACCATTCCACCATCTGCTGCCCCATCATTTTAGTCTTATGAGTTGGGGGGGGACATTCACACACGCCACTCTTAAAATGTAGTGGTTTATTTTTTAATTTAAAGAACTATTTTATTTAACTTTATTATTTATTTATTTTAAAAAATTTGACCAGGGAGGGGGACAGCAAGAGAGCAAGAGAGAGAAAGTGAGAAAGCAAGCTGTCAGGTCTGGGACTTGAACCACGATTGGCCATGTGGGAGTCTGGCACCCTTAACTACCATGCCACCTGCTGGCTCCCTGAATTGTAGTTTAATGTGGGTAATGGGCAGTGGTAAGTATGGATGGAAAATGACTATAGCCTTTGTTTTTTAATATTTATTCATATCTTCCATGCATAAGAGAAACAGAGACAGAGAGCAACCCCAAGAGGGTCCCTACACTGTGTTCCATTCCCAACTTTAAGCAGCCACAGATCAAGGACATGAGTGTGACTAGAGTGTACAGGGAAAGTCTCTGGACACAAACCCAGAACCTTCTCCTATGGTAAGGTTCACAGAGTGTTGCACTACTCCTGAGCTGTCATTCAGCCTCCACGTTTTTTGACCTCTGAAAACAGATATTTTTAGGATTCTCTATTGGCTACTAAATAAATCCAATGTAATTTATATTTTATAGTGCATAAATGAGAAATATTCCCTTGAAGCAAGCAAATCACTCATCATTTATCACCCTCCAGTGGGGCAATTTCAGTATGGATGGATGTAGGGTGTGTATGGGTTTCACTTGGGAAATGCAATGACTCATGTACTGATTTGCTATTTACAAAGAGCCCCTAGACTTGGTGACAGCTTTGAAGGAGCTGAGTATGACTGAGTCCACAAAAGCCATTTTGCATAATAAAAATTCCCAAATATCGGTATTAGTATGATGCTAATTAGTAAACATTTTTGCACAGACAAGTCCATTCATAAAAAGTCCTTATTTCCTTCTCTCCTCCACCCTGAGTAAGGGTAGACAGATAAGACAGTCGAGTGTCTAAGAGTCTGTGACTTAATGCCACAAAACTAGAAGGTAGGAAATTCAAGGATACAGCTCAGGAATCCTACCTGATTTTAGGGTCTCTCGTGACATCTTGCTACATAAAGCCCCCGGAGAAGAGTGAATGCTCTGTGCTTCTAGGAAGAAGCCCCAAATATAGCTGTCGTTGTTGCTTTCTGTGCTTGTGTTTAGATATTGGATGTAGTGAAACACCAAGTACCATCATTATTGTTTTTCCTTCATCTGTACTGGGGGATCTGCAAATTGGGTTGGATAGACCATTTCAGTTTAACAGGGATTTTCTTTGTTTTTATGGGGAACGAGTCTGAGAATTTCTCTCATGAAATGGAGGAACAGCTGTTCAGTTCTGGGAACTAACCACAGCCCACAATCAAGTCTGATAAGAACTCAGAAAATAAGTGACTTATTTTGAGTGAAGGCGTCATGCGCTCACAAGGCAGAGCTGAGGGTACAAACGGAAAGTGGGTAGATGCCTTCCTTTAAAACACGGTGGGCCCAGCTTCGAGATCTAAAGACAGATCCACAGTCACATCAGTGAAGGAAGAGAGCGCTGTTTGCTGTGAGTAGAAAAACCAAGAGAATAAGCAATCAAACGAAACGCATTCATACAGCGAGTAGAGAAAACGATCAAGACAACCACCGGAGAGCAGGAAAATCTTCATCTAGCTTTTCCTTCCCTTCCAGTATTCTGTTGCTGTTACTGAAACTTCGCATCAGTATTTTTTAAAACCGTGGATATCTTGGGTTGAGCAATAAAGAATCATGGCAGGTGCCAAAGAGAGACCCCATTGTGGAGGGAACCTAGTCAATATGCCAAGAAAAAAATAAAATGGAGTTGGTAGGGTATGATGTCGGCAAACTACCAGGGGATTCCAATAAAATCCATGTGAGCACTTCCTGTTTCTAAGCTTCTCGTTCTTGATAGGCAGCATGGAAATCATTAAAAGAAATATTTTCAGGAATAAAGAGGTGATTAGCAGCCTGCTGCAAAAATAGTGAAGGTTAGGGACCAGCAGTTAGCGTAATGGCTATGTCGCTGGACTCCCACGTAGTCGACCGCGGTTCGAGTCCCGGACCCGGCGGCTTAAACTCACGCCGGGCGCGTGTGCGTGCGTGCCCAAGATCCCGAGAGGAGAATGGAGGAGAAGGGATTGCGGCATGGCCATCCCCCCTGGGGGGTGATTTCCTGCTTTCTATCTCTCTGTCTCTCTCTGTCTGTCTGGAGAGCGCACGCGCCCTGTAGCAAAAACCTCTCCAAAAAAAGAAAAAAATAAAATAGTGAAGGTTATATGCAGTGTAGCTCTCATGTTTTTCTACACAAGCTTGTTCATGTACTGCTAGTGGCATGTGGTTTAAATAAGGAAAAATTATGGCTAAATGCCATACAGGAGTAAGAGGATCCCAAAGTCTGGCAAGAAGAACTCGAAACGTTAAATAATTTTTCCAGCATTGTTTCGTTATTAGAACTGGACTAAAACAAAACCTGTTTCATCTCAAAGCTCCTGTTTTTGTTTGTTTGTTTTGTTCTTTCCTGTCTTGTTCTGCTTCTATAAATGAGATGATCTATAAAGGAGTGCAAGGTGATAATTACATCTGTAATTTCCTTGGCTCTGAAGTTTCAGATGGAAGCCGTATTACCTTCGTCCTACTGCATGAAGCCCTGAAACCTGTGGTAGTAACACAGATCAGCTTAAACACACCAGTGCTTCCTGCCCGTCCTGCTCTGATCAGGGAAGGGACAGAGCCCTGGACATTTTCATTCTGAAATCCTGAACCCAGGATTTCTCAGTTCCCCATCTAGAGCTTCAGCCTGTGTAAACCACCTCCTGAACCTAACCTGAAGTACTTCTGGTGAGAGCCCTGACCTCATGGCCTCTCACTTAGCCACCCCAACTAGGGAGTGAGATTATGATTTCAAAGCCGGGTTGGGGGGCTGGTGATCTGGAGAAGGAAGATGTTGAACTTCCTGAGAAAGAACATTTTCCTGGATTTCTCTTCCCCGAATTGGGGGGGAGTGACATATGAGAGGAGAAAGTATTCAAGTAAATATGGTATGGTATGGTGGTGAGCCTCTGTAATATGAGCCTTGCATTTCAAGGGAAAGTTCTTACCATTTGTGGCCCCTGGGCAAGAATTAACCCATCCTTATCCCAAAGTACTCTGCCCAGGCTTGGCTGGAATTCCAGACAGAGGGCTTTTGTAACCCCTCCTCTGCTTCCTCTTGGACTTGTGTGCAGCTGTGGTAACTGCATCACCCCCTCCCTGTTTCCTAAGGAGTTTAGGACTGGAGCAGACCAGCGTCAGTGTCTAGATAGGTGAGTTCCAGGTGTGTATTAGAACAGTTGAGCTAATCCCACCAGTGTCCATAAGGGACAGGTCAGTTACTGGATTTGGCTCAAATCACCTTACTTCATCAAGGAGTGTGAAAAAGCGCCCAGGTTTAGCAGCTAATTAAAGTCACTGGCGTCCCTGAGCAGCCTGTGCACAGTCACACGTTCGAACTGGGATCTCAGAGCAGTCAAGACTTGCACGAACTGCAAATGTGGTCAGTGGAAATGAACTCTCGATTCAGCTCCGCGACACGTGACTTCCTATTTCTGTAAGGTACTTCCAAGGGACTTCCTCTGTAAAACCAGCCTGAGTCCCAGGAGTTTTCCTTCAGTGCCGAAGCTAAGTTGACTTTCAAACTCGAGAGAACTTTACGCTGAGATACGATGAGAGTTTCTTTTCTTTCTCCTTCCTCCACCACCTCCAGCATGCAAGGATCTTGTGGCTCCTGTCCGTGATCGGAAACTGAATACACTGGTGCAGGTCTCAGTGATCCACCCGGCGGAGCAGAGTCTGACAAGATACTCCAGCACTGAAATTGTGGAGGTGAGCACGCTGCATGCCTGCATTATTCTCTCTCTGTCTCTCTCTGTCTCTCTCTCTCTCTGTCTCTCTGTCTCTCCCTCCTCTCCCCCCTCTCTCCCTGGATTTGAGCAAACAGCTCTGTGTTGCTCTCTTCTGACATTAAGGAATGCATATCTGAGGTTATTAATCATGCACTGGTAACTCACCAGAATAAACAAATAGGGGGAAAAGTTGGTGTCTTTTTCATGAAAAAAAAAAGCTTTTTTTTTTTCTTCTATAGATAGAAAATAAACTTCTCACTTTGAATCCCCAAATAAAGCATGAAGTAGAGGAAAGCAAAATCAAGTTTTAAACTAAATGGAATATTTATAATTTTGAAGGAAAAAAGTTATAAAGTACCCAAAGATGCTTTAAAAGTATTAAGTGTTTTTGCATTTTTTTTCCTGTATTTTTCAGTCCAACTGTGCAAACTTTATTCTCTGCTATTATGTGCATCTTTCAAAGTATCTTTTTTTTAGTTTTTAAAGTATCTAGAAGTTTTTCAAAAGAAGGTAGGAAATTAATTTGAGAAACTGTAATGTTTTTAAGCAAAAGGTGTAAATATTACTCATCAGATGAGAGATTTCCTA